>CM024765.1:7457607-8057607 GCA_014218235.1 Colocasia esculenta | reverse complement strand
CTCGACGGGTAAAACCACAACCAACACACACTACAACCAATAGCAAAGCACGAGCCGGAAAGCACGATGCCACCACATGGGACAGACTACTGGTTCATGACGCCAGTATCCAACCCGGACAACACAACACAAGAACTACCTCTCAGTCTCGCAGTCACGGACGTAAGGTCCAACTGCCGCTCAACAACACAAGTAAAGCCAAAGAAGTATGGAGACCAACCAAACCACCACAACCTACAGGTCACATACCCTGTAGGCTCATGCCTAGCACCTTTAGAGACTCTGGCCCAAGCTCTCTAAAGTGAGGCACTAGTAACAGGACTAGCCAGGGCCCAGTACGTCTACTGGTGTCAGTAACCCCCAGCTACGAGCGCGCTACAAGTGACTAAACACAAACTCTCAAAAGTCACTGTCCCACTGTCATCTTTCCCTCAGCCGGATGACAACTCTCCCCGAGAGTGAGGGTGTCTAGGAAGACGACAAGACCTCGACGGTACCACTGTATCGGGACAAGCCCCGAGCACACACATGTGCCTCGCTCTCCTCGAAACTTGGGGCACCCAACTGAAGAGGCATTCCGGAATAGGCGCTGGACCACCAAACTCGGCTACGCACTAATCACATCATAAACTCATACAATCTTTATTACAAACCACGGTACAAAAGTAAGGACTAGCTTGACCTAGTCACTCCGTGACCCACATGCTATCCTACACAGACACACACATAAATCACAGTAGTCAACCGTACCTGGCCTATCATTGGTCACATGGTGACCTCCATTGCCACATTAAACTCATTACTCGGTAACCACTAAATAACCACACTCGCGCTTCATTAGCTAACCATCTTAACCAATCCATAATCACATACTAGAAAGCTAGGGCTAGGTTCACGCAGGAACCTCACTGCCCAACCACTACGACAACCAGTGCATGTGCCATGCACACACACACAACACCACCACAACGGAGTATGTGCCATGCACATCGTCAAATCATGGCAACACCATATCAACTACGTAAAAAACACGCAAACTATTTAAACGACACGCTTTAGAGATGTTACAGGTGCTAATGCACCTTACACCATGATAACACCACACCAATTATGTAAACCACCTACTAACCATGTGGGCAACCTGCTCACAGAGCTATACAGGTGACAATGCACCTCTTACCAAAGCCATGCACGTTAAACAACGATATTCGGATAACCCAAACACCAAAAGCATGCAAAGCAGAACCCTCGGCTGTGTTCGCGATAGAGGCCCAGGTCGCGTTCAGGTAGGGACGCCCCGACATGTCGCAATCAAGAGAGTGAACGTGACGTGTCGTCCTTTCGCGATCTGATCGCGACAGGGGAGACCGTCGCCTTCGCAGGTGAAAAACCCTAACCGGGTCCCCTTCGCCAGAAAACCCCCATAACCCTGCCAAACTTAGTTTTTAATCCATTTTTCATGCTCTTTGTGTTGCCCTAGCATGCTTTTTATGGTTCTTAAAGCATTAAACACATCACACGGCACGCACACAGCAATTCCATGAAGGAAAAGGGTAGAATCTCCCTACCTTCATGAAGAACACACAATCCACGCATGGCACGGCATCTCCCCCGCTCCACGTGACATCCTCACGTCGAGAGCGCGACGAGAACTCCGTCGAAACGCCGAATCGCCCAACAGAGCCGCAGCAGCTCCTTCCCTGGTCGAGCAGAGCTTGTGAATGCTCTGTTCGGCCAGCCTGCTTAGAAACCGCACAGCGGTTAGGATAGCAACGTACCTCCCCGTCGCTACCTTGTCGCGACGGTCCGGGCATCGCCTTCCCATTGCCGACGTCAGTAAACCCCACTCCATGCGCGACACGCGGCGCACTTGCAGACGTCGACCCCAGCGGCGGCAACCAGAATGCGACCCCCACTGTCGTCGCATTCAGAACGCGACCTACACCCCCGTCACGTTCACATCTAGTGAACCAACGGGCACTACGGGCCTAACCTTCCGGCCCATTAAGCCCCACACAACGCGCGAAAACCACAACCAAGGCCCAATGACCCCACATTGGTCATGAGTACCACACCAAAGCCAGTAAACGCATATCCGAACTACCAATAAACGACGATCCACGAAGATCCGAAAAACACGCTATGTTACATTACTATCACCTAAAAAGGAATGTCATCCTCGACATTCAAAACGATTGACAATAAACCACACTATCATCTAAAAAGAAACAAAGCCATATGCAGAGCTTCCTCTGCATCTTTCTTTCAAACCATCTATTCATGTTCATACTTGCTTTGTCTTTCCTTTCTTTTTAAATTTATTCCACAACTACTTTATTTTTATTTTTTTGGATCCACTCTGTCATTCCTTACCTTTCAATTATAGGCAATTCTATCCTGCTATTAGTGCTTTATCTCTTTGGACTCAACCTACTTCCACATTTTTCGGACAATTCTACCTGGCCAACAGCGCTTTATCTGCTTGGGCTCGATCTATTCCCACATTTTCCTGGTTATATTTGCAGCATTTCTTTCTAAGCCATTTTCTTGTTTAAATCCTTTCACTTTACATTGTTTAAATTTTCAAATTTCCAGATGTTATTCCACTATTTACTTATCACCACTAACCATCACTTGACTCAATTGCGCACAAATCTTTAAATTCTCTTTTAATTACTTAAACTTCCGATAACCTATGAATATTAAATCTTCCACGCTTCGGCTGTGCTACTCTTATTATACTAAACTTTTCACCAAATATTTCACGAATTCTGGATTCTCTTAATCCACTAATAACTTATCTTGCTTCAAATTATACTTTCCAACTAACTTTACATTGCTCTTATCATATATTAATATCATTTGATTAACTCCACTCATATTCTATTTGCTGCCATATTTGCTTCACACTGAATTCTGAATCTTGGCATGTATTAATATTGATAAATTTTTCTCTTTATATATTTGTCTTGCATCAAACAATATTCTCTAATCAATTTAACAAATTTAATTTATATCTTTTCACATCTTTTATTCTCATTGCTGTACATACTCGAAATTTTACTTTTACCTTTATTCAGGCCTTGCTCATTTATATGACATGAAATCTCAAATTTTCTTTACCATTAAACTGATTATACTGCTCCTCACCTTTTCTGCTCCCTCTCGCTATGCCCTAATCTACTCACTATTCCTTAATTGAGTATTATAACTTTACTTCAAATTCCAGAAATATTCTTATAGCAAAATCCATTTATACATCTGGATCATGGATCACCTTACTACATACCATTACACAAATTCTTATTGCACACTTCCTGAATCATTTAATTATCATTATTTTGTAATCTATTACATTCTTTTTCTTCACCTGTTCATTAATACCAATCTTTATGCTTACTGCCAATGGTATAATACCATTTCTGCAGAATATTTTTCTTAACTATTATATTAACTGATTAATCTCAAGGTGCCATCTATCTCGCAATCCTTCTTATTAAAATATTGACATAGCGATAAACTGAAACTATTTCCTTTAAACACAATGACTTATCCTACTTAATTCCTTTATTCCACATTACTAACTTACTACCAATCATAAACAATTTCATTATTACCTCTTATTCACAAATATTCATTCATAATCCACTTTGCTATTTCTCATTGCTTCTCAATGGGCTTAATCTTTTCTATTCTAACTTGCTTAGCTTCAAGTTACTTTAATTATGTAACTTTTAACTTCAGATTGCTTCTAACACCAATTTCCCTTCTCTATTCCCACAATCTACACACAAATGCTGGCACAACTACTCTTATCTTTAACACTGCAACAACGCTATACAAATCTCTCTGCAAAATCTTTATCCACTGCCTTTTATTAAACAAACATCTTTCTCTTATGAAATTCTTGGTAAAATCCAATCTCTCATTATTCTTTTACTTTTTCTTTAACCAAATGGTCACCTCTACATCCACTTACATGAGTTTCTATATCAAATTTTCTATTATTCTCATTATTCATATCAACACTACCTTTAAATTCTTTACTGCAATTATTCCTAATCACAAATTACACTTACGGACCATCTTGATCACTACTCCTCTGCTTACCAACATCTCATCTTAAACTAAACTACTTCACTTAATCATTTCAAATCTAACATGCCATTAATCATATTATTAACCAAGCAGCTCCTTAACACCTTATTAACATAAATCTCAAACACAATGACTATCTCTACTACAATTCTCAACCACAATTCACCCATTTAACAGTTCTAATCACAAAGCCTTATTCCTCATTACGATACAATTTTCCAATGTTATTCCATCACATCACTACTTTATACTTTTCTCTACCAACTCTAATCTTCATTAAAACACTTTTTACTGAATTTCATAACTGAATTCACTAATTCCTTCAATTTCTAAAATAAAGAATCTTTAATCAACTACACTTTAACCACAATTAACACCCCATTAACCACTCACACTACACCACCAACCATACCATTTCTCTACCATTATCCACAATTACTAATCTGACCAACTATACACACAATTCATATACCAAAACTCATTTGAAAACCATACTAAAAAGCACAAGAAACCATAGACTTACTACCAGTAGTGGACATTAAATCATGTATTGGGACATTGTAATTTTAATGTCTTTTCATATTCCAACTGGTCAATTGCTCTGATACCAACTATAATTGTAACGACCCAGAATCCGCATTACCAGTAACAACCAGTAACCCGAATTCTGACCCGCTAACCCACGAGACAAGCTCGGAAGGGTAGGAAGTGAAAGTCCGAGGAGACTATATGTAAGAAGATACACACCATGTAAAGCTGTAAAATTCCACTATATGAACATAATATACAACTCAGAGTCTGAGCAAAGTACAGAGTACAGGAGTACAACAAAAAGTACTACTCACTGCAGCTAAGGAGCACCAACACCGGAGTGGCTAGACTCGCCTGGAACGGGAGTCGACGAAGACCCACCTGAAAGGGAAGGGAGTGAGTCTCAAGAAAAGAGACCCAGTAGGGAAAAGTAACCCCACCGGCAACTAAACTAAAGTGCGGAAAGTAAAAACTGAAAGTAAGTACACGTCGCACCACAACACAAAACTGAAAACCACGCGGCTCAGTAACACACACTCACACACACAGCAAGTAGGACTCAGCTAGGGTCTGTGGCTCGGCGTCCCGTCACCACAGAGGCTCTCAACCCCAGCCACGTGTGCACACTACAGACGCTCTCTCTCGCGTCTGGTCCATGACCGGTTTTTCCCCTACGCTTGACCCTAGCGGTAGAGAAGGGGCTCCACGGAGACCGGCTCAAAACCACCACAAGGAGTACGCACAGGACAGAGACGCACTCGATGTCCCGGCTCATTAGCGGAGGATAACCACACACTAGTCGTCTAGACGGAGTCGCACCCACGCCTAGGTAACACAACAGAAACGGGTACACGGTAACGCAACACGCGTACAACAGACGGAACACACTCAACGTCTGAAACCCCGTACAGTAATTAAACACCTCGTGTCACAACTAGTCTCTCATGCGCACAAGCAGAGTCACACTCTAAGCCTGGCTCACATGTGCTATTAGGGCGGACATCACATGTCAATCGCCTCTAAACACACAACTCAAGCCTGCTAGGAGACAGGAGATTAACGGCCATATCGATTTCCGCCAACATGAGGTAAACGGCACTCACCATGTCGTTTATCCTGATTAAACGGCAATCGACCTTGTCGTTTAAATCACCCCTAAAGATCTCAACGTCAACAGATGTGGACGTTGATCTCTTCAGTCCCCTAAACCCAGAACTGAACCGAATCAGTTCAAATGGGCAGAAAAACTCAATACAAATTCGACTGATGGAGGGAAACACTTCCTCTCATCAGTCCAAACTACCAGAACATCAAATTTAGACAGTCTAACACCTAGATTGTCCAAACCACCCTCAATTCCGGCATGATATAACCCAAACCCTAAACCATGATTTGCACATCAATTCAGTTAATTGGACATGCTGGTTTGCTGGGGAAGGTTATAGGGGTTAAGTCCCTACCTCAGAATGCCTTAAGAATCCCCAAACAGCCACTAATCGCGCCGGATTCCCCCGAAGACTCCGCGCGAATCACACCAAAATCTCGCGTTTCTCGCCCGATCAAGCAACACCACACGATCCAGGGGCTTCCCACGAGCTTAAATCAACCAACAGAAGCTGCGGAAATCAAGAAAAGCAAAGGTAGAGGGAAGGAGAGGAAAGGAGAAAGATAGGTTCTGCTCTCGGGCTGCCCTATTTCAACAGGACTGGTTAGTCGACGTCCACATCTTTGGTCGCCTACTGAACCGCCAACAGACTAACGTCCAGATCTCATGTCGTTGAGTTCAATATCAGACGTCCACATCGCTGGACGCTGACTCTGACTCAACGGCAAGCCCTGGCCGTCAACCCCAAGTCAACGACAATGGTCTTGTCGTCGACCACACAGAACCACTACAGACCCAATAAGGATCCACTAAAGACCCGAGACCTTACAGCCCTCCCCCCTTAAGGAATTTTGCCCTCAAAATTCAAACAACATAAAGAAAGAAGACTCACCAAAGAGGTACGAAAACTGCTCGCGCATTTCGTCCTCCCGCTCCCATGTCGACTCACCACCGAAGTGCCGCTGCCACGCAACACGAACTAAAGGGATTGCCTTGTTCCTCAACCTCTGAACTCGGCGATCCTCAATGTGCAACGGAAACTCTGGTACAGTCAACACTGGAGTCACCTCAGACCACTCTGCACTCTGCAGAACGTGAGACTCGTCAGAAAGGTACCTTCGAAGCATCGACACGTGGAACACGTCGTGCACTGCTGCCAACTCTGACGGAAGCTCAAGTCTGTACGCCAAACCTCCGACACGCTCAGAAATGGTAAAAGGCCCAATAAAGCGAGGACTCAACTTTCCACGCTTACCGAACCTCACTACTCCCTTCATAGGAGACACATGAACAAACACCTGGTCTCCTACCTGAAACTCGAGCGGTCGTCTGCGCTGATCTGCATACTCTTCTGCCGACTCTGAGCTGTCTGAAGTCTCTGTCTCACAAGCTGAACTACCTCAACTGACTGCTGAACCAACTCCGGCCCCGTGACAACTCGCTCGCCAACCTCGAACCAGTCAAGAGGAGTGCGACACGGTCGTCCGTACAAAGCCTCATATGGTGTCAAACTGATACTGGAGTGATAACTATTATTATATGCAAACTCGACCAACGGCAAGTGAACTGTCCACGACCCCTGCCACTCCAGGCAACAAGCTCTAAGCATGTCCTCCAAAGTCTGGATAGTTCGCTCTGACTGACTGTCTGACTGAGGGTGGTAGGCGGAACTAAAAGCCAACTCTGTCCCCAAAGCTCTCTGGAAACTGCGCCAAAACCCAGAAGTGAAGCGAGGATCCCTGTCTGACACAATAGAGATCGGCACTCCATGCAAAGGAACAATCCGCTCTACGTACAACGCGGCCAACCTACTCACACCCCAACTAGTCCTGACAGGCAAGAATCTGGCAGTCTTCGTCAATCTGTCCACAAGAACCCAAATGCTATCAAAACCTTCAGCTGTCCTCGGCAAACAACAAACAAAATCAGTCGTCACGTGGTCCCACTTCCACATCGGAATCTCTAACGGCTACACAAGTCCTCCTGGACGCTGATGTTCGGCCTTCACCTGCTGACAGACCAAACACCTAGCAACAAAAGCCGCTATGTCTCTCTTCATCCCAGGCCACCAAAACTGACGTCTCAACCTGTGGTACATCTTGGTCGCCCCTGGATGAATAGAGTACCTGGAACCATGTGCCTCCTGCAACACAACTCTCCTGATAGACTCCTCAACAGGAACATAGAGTCTATCTCGGAACCTAACAGTCCCGTCCTCGCAAAGCTCAACCTCTGGGAGAAGCAACACACTGTGCAACTCAGGATCTGCCTGCTGAACCTCAGCAACCTGTCTCACAACTGCGGGAGCTGCTAACAAACTGCCCAACACACACTGATGACGACTGGACGAAACTCTGAAAGACCCCTCTGTCGCAGACTGCCACAACTGCCACTCTCTAAGCATCAGATGACTCATCTGTGCTTTCCTACTCAAGGCATCTGCAACTACATTCGCCTTTCCAGGCTTATACTCAATGCTGAAATCATAGTCCTTCAGATATTCCATCCATCGACGCTGCCTCATATTCAGATCCCTCTGAGAAAACACATATCTCAAACTCTGGTGGTCGGTACGGACTACAAAACTCACTCGTACAGGTAAAGACGCCAAATCCGCAAAGCAAACACCACAGCTGCAAGCTCTAGGTCGTGGGTCGGGTAACTCTCCTCGTGGGGCTTAAGCTGGCGAGACGCATAAGCCACCACTCGGCCTTGCTGCATCAAGACCGCACCCAAACCAACACCTGAAGCATCTGTGCAAACCTCAAAACCCTCCTCACCTGAAGGTAAGGCAAGAACTGGCGCCGACGTAAGCAGTCGCTTCAACTCTATGAAGCTCTGCTCACACTGCTCCGACCACTCAAAAGGAACTCCCTTTCTCGTCAACCGAGTCAAGGGTGCAGCAATCTGAGAAAAATCTCGAACAAGCCTGCGGTAGTAACCTGCCAAACCCAGAAAGCTACGAATCTCAGACACAGATCTGGGACTCTCCCACTGTAAAACTGCCTCAACCTTCGCAAGATCCACAGAAACTCCCTCACCTGAGATCACGTGCCCCAAGAAGTGAACCTGTTGTAGCCAAAACTCACACTTACTAAGTTTGGCATACAACTGGTGCTCTCGCAAGGTCTGCAACACGATCCTCAGGTGCTCGGCGTGCTCCTCCTCCGAAGCGGAGTACACCAGAATGTCGTCAACAAACACTACGACAAACCGGTCCAAGAACTGGTGGAACACCCGGTGCATCAGATCCATGAAGGCTGCTGGAGCATTGGTGAGCCCAAACGGCATCACCAAAAACTCAAAGTGTCCATATCTGGTCCGAAAAGCAGTCCTCTCAATGTCCGAATCTCTAATCCGCAACTGATAGTAGCCCGACCTCAAGTCAATCTTCGAGAAGACACGAGCAGACTGAAGTGATCAAAGAGATCATCAATCCTAGGCAAAGGATACCTATTCTTGATGGTCACTTGATTTAGCTTCCTATAATCAATACACAACCTCAGGCTACCATCCTTCTTCCGGACAAACAAAACAGGTGACCCCACAGAGAAAAGCTAGGACGAATATAGCCCTTCTCCAACAACTCCTCAAGCTGCCTCTTCAACTCCCTCAACTCTGCTGGTGCCATACGGTACGGTGCCTGCGCAAAAGGTAAAGTGCCAGGAACCAACTCTACAGTAAACTCAATCTCTCTCTCTGGTGGAAGACCAGGCAACTCTTCCGGAAAGACATCCGGAAACTCACACACTACGGGAATGTCTCCCACTCCCGAAACAATCTGGTCAAGAGTCACTGCAGAAACTAGGAAACCCTGACAACCAGAAGCAAGTAACCTCCCTGCCCTCAAAGCAGAAACTAAAAAGCGAGAAGTAAGAGGTATGATACCCTGGAAGTAGAACGCCGTTGCCCCAGGTATCCGCAAGTGCACCCTCTTCTTCTGGCAATCCATCACTGCACCATACCGCTCTAACCAGTCCATACCCAAAATCACATCATAGTCATGTAACTGCAAGGCAAACAGACGGGCTGACAACAACTGATCCTGCAACTGCACAGGTACCTCCTCGAGACAGTAGGACGTAAGGACAAATTCCCCTGTCGGCAACTCCACCGCTAACTCAACAGACTCTCCCGAACAAAACTCTCCAAGGGAGTCTAAAAAGTCCTCAGACACAAAAGAGTGAGAGGCACCGGAATCAAACAAGACTCTAGCTGCACAACCAAAAACTGAAACAGTACCTTCCATCAGGTGAGCTGCCTCCGCGTCTGCACGAGTCAAGTGGGTAACACGACCTCTACCTCTCGACCCACCAGAACCTCCGGTCTGCTGACGCTGCTGCACAGGTGCCTGCTGCTGCTGCACTCGGGGCTGTGACTGGGTCTGCTGTTGCGGCACACGAGGTAGCAAAGGACAATCTCGCGCCATGTGACCCATCTGGTCACACCGGTAACACTGCCCAGCAAAAGTACGATGTACCTGCTGCGAAGGCTGACCTGTCGGCTGCTGAACACTCCCAACCGACTGCTGCCTCTGCTCTGCCTGCCTCCTATCACGCCGAAACTTCCTCTGAGATCCTGACTTCGCCGTCGTCCCAGTAGAAGTGGACGCGTAGGAAGTCGTAGTCCTCGGGGTCGTCTGCACACTACCCTGCTGCTGGCGAGGCTGAGAAGGAACTACCTGCGTCTGAACCTCTGCACTCCGAGCACGAGTCCGCAAGGTATTTGCCTCCAACGCTGCCGCTGTCTGATAGGCCGCATCCAAGTCTGTGACACGAGCAACTATCAGCGCCTGCCTGAGCTCTGGCCTCAAGCCTCTCACAAACTGCTAAGTCCTCAGACCCTCATCTCCCATAATCTGCGGAGCATAACGTCCCAGCTCCACAAATCTAGCCCTGTACTGCACCACAGTAGAGTCCCTCTGTTGCAAGTCCAGAAACTGGTACAACCTCTCCGTCCGGACGTAAGTAGGACAGAAGGCTCTCTCAAAAGAAACAACAAACTCCTGCCACAGAATCTGTCTCAGTGGGTGAGACTGGAAAGTAGTCTCCCACTCAGCGGACCACCAAGTCAACGCCTGCGCCTGCAACTGGTAACTGGCTAGCAGCACTCGCTCCTCGGGAATACACTCCATGGAACGAAAAGTCCGCTCCACTGCATCTAACCATGCTCGCGCTACATCTGGATCAGGCTGGCCCAAAAACTGAGGAGGCTGAAACTGCAAGAACTCCCTCAACACCCTCCCAGTACCACCCTGGGGTACCGGCGCGTCACGGTGCTAAGCAACAAACTGAGCCATCCCCTCAAGAAATCGAGTCATGTCTAATCCCTGAGCTACCTGAGGTGGAGGTGGCGGCGGCGGAACAATACCACTATGCTCATCCTGTGGCAAAGGCTGTGTCTGCTGAGGTGGCGGAGCATCTCCAACCTCCTGACGAGTCGCCTGCTCGGCTACTCCCTCTCTAGGACGTCGCCTAGGCGCCATAGAACTACACACAGAACAAAATACACACATAAATACACTAACTAACTCCGAGCTACATAGCTAGATAGATAGCAAGCTACAGCTGCAGCTGTACTCTTTATGCTCTGAGTTAACATGATGGATATTTTCTTATATATATCTCATCAGACCAGGCTCTGATACCAAACTGTAACGACCCAGAATCCGCATTACCAGTAACAACCAGTAACCCGAATTCTGACCCGCTAACCCACGAGACAAGCTCGGAAGGGTAGGAAGTGAAAGTCCGAGGAGACTATATGTAAGAAGATACACACCATGTAAAGCTGTAAAATTCCACTATATGAACATAATATATACAACTCAGAGTCTGAGCAAAGTACAGAGTACAGGAGTACAACAAAAAGTACTACTCACTGCAGCTAAGGAGCACCAACACCGGAGTGGCTAGACTCGCCTGGAACGGGAGTCGACGAAGACCCACCTGAAAGGGAAGGGAGTGAGTCTCAAGAAAAGAAACCCAGTAGGGAAAAGTAACCCCACCGGCAACTAAACTAAAGTGCGGAAAGTAAAAACTGAAGTAAGTACACGTCGCACCACAACACAAAACTGAAAACCACGCGGCTCAGTAACACACACTCACACACACAGCAAGTAGGACTCAGCTAGGGTCTGTGGCTCGGCGTCCCGTCACCACAGAGGCTCTCAACCCCAGCCACATGTGCACACTACAGACGCTCTCTCTCGCGTCTGGTCCACGACCGGTTTTTCCCCTACGCTTGACCCTAGCGGTAGAGAAGGGGCTCCACGGAGACCGGCTCAAAATCACCACAAGGAGTACGCACAGGACAGAGTCGCACTCGATGTCCCGGCTCACTAGCGGAGGATAACCACACACTAGTCGTCTAGACGGAGTCGCACCCACGCCTAGGCAACACAACAGAAACGGGTACACGGTAATGCAACACGCGTACAACAGACGGAACACACTCAACGTCTGAAACCCCGTACAGTAAGTAAACACCTCGTGTCACAACTAGTCTCTCATGCGCACAAGCAGAGCCACACTCTAAGCCTGGCTCACATGTGCTATTAGGGCGGACATCACATGTCAATCGCCTCTAAACACACAACTCAAGCCTGCTGGGAGACAGGAGATTAACGGCCATATCGATTGCCGCCAACATGAGGTAAACGGCACTCACCATGTCGTTTATCCTGATTAAACGGCAATCGACCTTGTCGTTTAAATCACCCCTAAAGATCTCAACGTCAACAGATGTGGACGTTGATCTCTTCAGTCCCATAAACCCAGAACTGAACCGAATCAGTTCAAATGGGCAGAAAAACTCAATACAACTTCGACTGATGGAGGGAAACACTTCCTCTCATCAGTCCAAACTACCAGAACATCAAATTTAGACAGTCTAACACCTAGATTGTCCAAACCACCCTCAATTCCGGCATGATACAACCCAAACCCTAAACCATGATTTGCACATCAATTCAGTTAATTGGACATGCTTGTTTGCTGGGGAAGGTTATAGGGGTTAAGTCCCTACCTCAGAATGCCTTAAGAATCCCCAAACAGCCACTAATCGCGCCGGATTCCCCCGAAGACTCCGCGCGAATCACACCAAAATCTCGCGTTTCCCGCCCGATCAAGCAACACCACACGATCCAGGGGCTTCCCACGAGCTTAAATCAACCAACAGGAGTTGCGGAAATCAAGAAAAGCAAAGGTGGAGGGAAGGAGAGGAAAGGAGAAAGATAGGTTCTGCTCTCGGGCTGCCCTATTTCAACAGGACTGGTTAGTCGACGTCCACATCTCTGGTCGCCTACTGAACCGCCAACAGACTAACGTCCAGATCTCATGTCGTTGAGTTCAATATCAGACGTCCACATCGCTGGACGCTGACTCTGACTCAACGGCAAGCCCTGGCCGTCAACCCCAAGTCAACGACAATGGTCTTGTCGTCGACCACACAGAACCACTACAGACCCAATAAGGATCCACTAAAGACCCGAGACCTTACAATAATGGCCCTGGATATTCATACCCAATAGGGGTCCATATCCAGATCCATCTCCCGTGAACGGACCGAAGTCTCGCAAGGGATATCACACACATGTGTCCAGGAAGAATATAAAAGACAAACCACAATAGTAAGAGACACAAGAAAGTACATGTGCTCATATCTGCATATAACAATTTAGAACAATCTCATTACATTATTATATGTCCAAATTAAGAAAAGTACAACTACCTGGGGCATACCCCGAGGGAGCACAAGCTCACACAACTCTACTAACACTACTATTGGTGGTTCAAGTCTGTCACGACACCTCCGCAAGTCACACCAACGGTACACTCTGAAAAGAACTATAAGGGAGTGAGCCTTAACAAGTCACTGGCTCAGTAGGGAACCACCCAAAGCCACACACAACACGGGAGGACCTCAACCCCAATGGGTCTCACATGCAACACCGGTAGCTAAACCATACCATGCACACTGCAAAGCATAACTATATCAATTGATACAAATCCCGGAAAGAAGAAGAGATAGCAGAGCTAGTGCCACGCTACTAGTCTGCCCAACAACTGTAAAGCCTAGGCCATAAGCCTCACAGGCACACCACCTCAATAGCTGGTTGCCTAAGCTGTAAGCCACACAGGCAAAGCATTGCCTAAGCTACTAGCTTCACTAGTAAGCCTCCAACACATGGGTAACATGATTGCTAACCAAGAGCTAATCCTTTATACCCTTAAACCACAATGTATCGCATATCACACTTAAGTAACAGGATTGGCCACCACGATGCCAATCCATTGCACACTAAACCATATTCGGAAACTACCCAAGAAAGGGTAAAACACATCAAGTGGAAGGTCTCACCGTATGACCTCCACTTCACCACCTGAAAAGGCTAATACTCAGTGTATCACGAGAAACCAGTACCCACAAAGAGTACAGGTACCTACCACCACGAGGTACCACCACGAAACACAAACACAACCACAACCAAACAAACCACAACCAGTGAGTTTTCGCTCACTAACCACAATAACAATCGTGTCAACACCATGGCACACCTCGACGGGTAAAACCACAACAAACACACGCTACAACCAATAGCAAAGCACAAGCCGGAAAGCACGACGCCACCACACAGGACAGACTACTGGTTCATGACGCCAGTATCCAACCCGGACAACACAGTACAAGAACTACCTCTCAGTCTCAGAGTCACGGACGTAAGGTCTAACTGCCGCTCCACAACACAAGTAAAGCCAAAGAACTATGGACACCAACCAAACCACCACAACCTACAGGTCACATACCCTGCAGGCCCATGTCTAGCACCTTTAGAGACTATAGCCCGAGCTCTCTAAAGTGAGGCACTGGTAACAGGACTAGCCAGGGCCCAGTACGTCTACTGGTGTCTGTAACCCCCAGCTACGAGCGCACTACAAGTGACTAAACACAAACTCTCAAAAGTCACTGTCTCACTGTCGTCTTTCCCTCAGCGGGACGACAACTCCCCCCGAGAGTGAGGGTGTCCAGGAAGACGACAAGACCTCGACAGTACCACTGTACCGGGACAAGCCCCGAGCACACACACGTGCCTGGCTCTCCTCGGAACCTGGGGCACCCAACTGAAGAGGCATTCCGGAATAGGCGCCGGACCACCAAACTCGGCAACGCACTAATCACATCATAAACTCATACAATCTTTATTACAAACCACGGTACAAACGTAAGGACTAGCTTGACCTGGTCACTCCGTGACCCACATGCTATCCTACACAGACACACACATAAATCATGGAAGTCAACCATACCTGGCCTATCATTGGTCACATGGTGACCTCCATTGACACATTAAACTCATTACTCGGTAACCACTTAATAACCACACTCGCGCTTCAACATACTAGAAAGCTAGGGCTAGGTTCACGCAGGAACCTCGCTGCCCAACCACTACGACAACCAATGCATGTGCCATGCACACACACACACACACATAACACCACCACAACGGAGTATGTGCCATGCACATCCTCAAATCACGGCAACACCATATCAACTACATAAACAACACGCGAACTATTTAAACGACACGCTTTAGAGATGTTACAGGTGCTAATGCACCTCACACCACGATAACACCACACCAATTATGTAAACCACCTAATAACCATGTGGGCAACCTGCTCACAGAGCTATACAGGTGCCAATGCACCTCTTACCAAAGCCATGCACGTTAAACAATGATATTCGGATAACCCAAACACCAAAAGCATGCAAAGCAGAACCCTCGGTTGTGTTCGCGACAGAGGCCCAGGTCACGTTCAAGTAGCGACGCCCCGACATGTCGCAATCAAGAGAGCGAATGCGACGTGTCGTCCTGTCGTGATCTGATCACGACAGGGGAGACCGTCGCCTTCACAGGCGAAAAACCCTAACCCGGTCCCCTTCGCTAGAAAACCCCCATAACCCTGCCAAACCTGGTTTTTAATCTATTTTTCATGCTCTTTGTGTTGCCCTAGCATGCTTTCTATGGTTCTTAAAACATTAAACACATCACACGGCATGCACATAGTAATTCCACGAAGGAAAAGGGTAGAATCTCCCTACCTTCACAAAGAACACACAATCCACGCATGGCACGGCGTCTCCCCCGCTCCACGCGACGTCCTCACGTCGAGAGCGTGACGAGAACTCTGTCGAAACGCCGAATCGCCCAACAGAGCCGCAGCAGCTCCTTCCCTGGTCGAGCAGAGCTTGTGAAAGCTCTGTTCGGCCAGCCTGCTTAGAAACCGCACAGCGGTTGGGATCGCGACGTACCTCCCCATCGCTACCTTATCGCGACGGACTAGGGCGTCGCCTTCCCATTCCCGATGTCAGCAAACCCCACTCCACCTGTGACACGCGGCGCACATGTAGACGTCGACCCCAGCAGCGGCAACCAGAACACGACCCCCACTGCCGTCGCATTCAGAACGCGACCTACACCCTCGTCGCGTTCACATCCAGTGAACTAACGGGCACTACGGGCCTAACCTGCCGGCCCATTAAGCCCCACACAATGCGCGGAAACCACAACCAAAGCCCAATGACCCCACATTGGTCATGAGCACCACACTAAAGCCAGTAAACGCGGATCCGAACTACCACTAAATGACGATCCACGAAGATCCGAAAAATGAGCTATGTTACACTACTGACCAAATATTAGTTCCAACTTACTAGCAGAACACTTGTGTCGACCTGTCAGACAGTTAGTGTCAACCTTGTTGTGTCCCTGGTTTTGATGATGTCATATTTAAAGTAAAGAGGTAAAGATTTTTGACACACAACATTTGTCTTACAGGTACAACTCACTTGCTTCAAGGAAAATTCGACATAGCATGATAAGGTCGACACTATCTAGAAGTTAGGTCGACACTAGTGGTCCCTTGATGTTGCATTGAGGAGATGTGATCAAGATAGGTCAACACCACTCTGAGAGCAGATCAACACTAATGGATTTCTCTGTGCGGTATTAAATAGAAGCAGGTTGATGAGGTTGACACCAACTGTGGATGAGGTCAACACTATTCAGAAATTAAAGTGTTCTGTGAAGAGTAGTAGATATGAGGTCGACGCTCTCCCTATATGAGGTTAACACTACGATTTCATGTTCAGTGATTCATGCAGTATTTCAAGTGTATAAGTGTCGACACTGTATCTCTGAAGTGTCAACACTACTACACTTAGAGTTTTTCATTAAAGCAGCCACCAGCACATAAGTGATGGGCACGTGATCCCAGATACATCATTTGGGGCTTTTCTGGTACATGTCACTCTCTTTCTAGAAAATACCATTTTCTTGGTGGCAAAAAGGTATCTCCCAAAAAGTAAGGGAATCTGTTGAGGGGCCCATTGCCTAAAATCCCGTGCAAATCAGATAAAATGAGTGAAGTGCTTCAGTTCGTTAGTGTTGCTGCGTACCTTGGTGAAAAAAAAAAGTGCAGAGCGCGAAAAGTGAGGAGAGCAGTGTTCTGGTTTCAGCACGAAAATGCGATTTCAGCTTGGAGCAAAGATTTGAAGGATGTGCTGCTGAATCGAGCAAATTTGATGATTCGATGGGTTTTTGCTGAGCTTCAAGAACAGGGGATCGGAATGCTTCATCGACATTGATGCTTGTGATCCAGATGCAAAAATTGCCAGTGGAATTCATCTGAGGAGAGATCGAAATTGGAGTTGAGAATTGTTGCAATTCAAATCTAGATTCTGAGCAAAGAGTTTGAAGATCTCTAAACACGTTCTGGCATCTTTCTACTTTGTTCTTTTCAATTTCTTCTGAACATTGAAATTGTGTGTTGTCTACTTCTTTGTGAAGTAGATTGTGTTGATCCTTCACGTGTTGTGATTGGATGATGTGGGTTGAAGCTGTGGATCAGCAGATTGTTCAAGCTGTGAGTCAGCGGATGTGATCAAGCTGTGTATCAGCAGGTGTACGAGAATTGCATACAGTTGTTCTTGTAGTGGTACCTCACTGGTTTAGTGAGGGGTGGACGTAGGTCTCCTAATTGAAGTCGAACCACCTTAAAAATTCCTCTCTCTTGTGTGTGGTTTGCACCCTCTTTGCATTGAGTATTAGTTGTCTATTTAGCATCCTCACTTCACTGGTTTCAATTTTTTAATTGACATAAAATTCTGAAGATTCTCTATTCACCCCCCCTCTAGATAATCTTTCTACACTTAACACGTGGTATCAGAGCCTGGTTCTCCAATTTATTTGGTTTCACGACCAGGAGAGATTAGTGTATGATGGAATCTAGGGGTTACATTACTGAGGGTCATTCTGTGAACAGACCACCCTATTTTGATGGTACTAATTATGCATACTGGAAAACTCGTATGCAGGTTTTCTTGCGAGCTCAAGACCATCAAATATGGAGAGTGGTGAACAATGGACCTTATGAGTTGTCCGAGGACAAAGAGAAGTGGACTCCATAAGCGATGAAGAAGTCAAACGCAAATTGGAGTGAAATGAATATAATGTAGTACTCACTGCATCCAACTGAGTTTTCAAGAGTCTCATCGTGCTCAAGTGCAAAAGAGATTTGGGATCGCCTTATGGTAATCTATGAAGGCACATCTAAGGTAAAAGAAACTAAGGCTAATATGTTGGTTTCTGAATATGAGGCATTTCGAATGAAGCATGATGAAACTATCTCCGAGATGTATGGTAGATTAACATTGTTAACAAATGGGCTGAAGAATTTGAGTAAAGTTTACACTGATAAGGAATTGGTTAGAAAAATTCTTAGATCTGTGACACCCATTTGACATACTAAAGCTACTGTTATTGAAGAATCTAGAAACTTATCCACAACCACTATAGATGAGTTGATAGGTTCCTTAATGACATATGAGTTGGGCTTAAGAAGAACTGAGGATGATCTAAAGAAGAAGAAGCCTCTTGCTCTTAAAGCAAGTCCCAGCACAAAAGAGGCTACCGAAGACAGTGAATTTTCCACCTCTGAAGATGACTCAGGTGAGTTCGCATTGATAACTAGAAAGTTCAGGAAATTTTTGAGAAATGAAGGTAAGGGTTTTTTGAAGAAGAAATCATACACTAATAATCTGTCAAAACCCAAAGTGAATACAAATAAAAAGACTGATAGAATTGTTTGCTACAACTACAGGAAACCAGGACATGTCAAGTCTGAATGTCCTGAGGTTCAGAAGAAAATTCAGCCCAGGTGGAACAGAAATAAACAAAAGGCTATGGTTGGAACTTGGAGCGAGGAAGAAGAAGATGAAGAAGAAGAAAGTTCAGATGCTGAGAACACTCATTCAAGACTATGTCTAATGGCTAGAGAAAAGGAGGAAGAAGAAGAAGAGGTAAGCTCTCTTTTTAAAGATTTCAGTTTGGATGATTGGGAGCGGGAGCATGTTTATTTTAAACTAATGGATCAGTATGATGAACTTAAGAAGGAAAATAAAATGCTCAAGAAGAAATTGAAATAGTCTCCTCAGAATACTTTAACAGAAGAAAAAGAGAAAGAATTCTCACAAGAGATAAATGCACTAAAAGAAGCCATAAATGAACTAAAAAGTCAAAACATTGAAAGTCTTGATGAAGTATCTCTTGTTTCTGAAAAATATGCTGCCTTAAACAGTGTCAACAATGAACTGAAAAAAGAAATTGAAGTCTTGCAAAAAGAAAAAATCAAACAGAAAGAAATCCTTGAAAATTTTGTCAGCGGCAAGAATAATCTTGAGGCCCTTCTAGGTACAAGAGTGAATTTTAACAAAGAAGGGTTAGGTTTTAATCCCACAAATAAAAAAGAGGTAGGACTAAAAACCATAACCTTTATATCTTTAAAAACTTCATGAGCTTCTACCTCAACAGGACAAAGAAATGAGAAAATTGAAAAAGAAACAAGAAAAGGTGGGACGGAAAAAATGGTGTTCAATAAAGAACCAAATGGAAGAAAGAAAACTAAGGCTGAAAATGGACCAATGCTTCGAGGGAACAAAAATCATCTGCCTGGAAAGGTCGACACTATGCTTATGATAGGTCGACACCATCATACAAAAAATCATAAAATTTGGGAAAATGGACAAATGATAGATCAACATCATCACAAAATTGGCCTTACACCAGGTGGGCATATGGCAGATCAAGATCAACTTATTTAAATGCTCAAAATTGGTCTGAATGGAATCATGTAGGTCGACACTATCCCTTCAGAGTGTCGACACATGTCTATGACTTTGCCAAACGTAATGAAACACAATGTCCTAAAATGCTAAGAAGTCAAACCAAGCTCAGATCTTATTCTGAAAATGTTGAGAAAGAGCTTAACAGAAAATACATGAATGTAAATGCTCCAAAACACCACAGAAACAGGAAAAAGAATAAAAACCAGCATGATTTCAGGAATAAGGACAACTTAAAAGTGAATAAACAACTTTGGATTCCAAAAGAATTACTTTCTTATGTTCTTGATCTGGGAGGCATTGTGGGACCCAAATGTACTTGGGTTCCAAAGAATCTTCTTTGATTGTGTGTGCAGGTATGTCTTACAGCCAAGAAGAACATGTGGTACTTAGATAGTGGTTGTTCAAGACATATGACGGGAGACATGGACAAATTCTGTCTTTCGTCTGAAAAGAAGGCTAGACATGTTACCTTTAGAGGCAATAACAAAAGTAAGATCATTGGTACAGGTAAGGTTGGTAGGAATCTATCCAACTCGATTGATGGAGTTCTTCTGGTGGAAGGTGTGGAATATAATCTCCCGAGTATAAACCAATTATGTGATAAGGGTCACAAGGTAACTTTTGATTCCTTGGGCTGCACTATTTTTGAACCGAATTTTGATCTTGTTAAATTTACTGGAAAAAGAGCAAATAATGTGTACATGGTTGATCTTGATAAACTTGAAAACACCAACCTATGCTTAACTGCAAATAAAAATGATTTAGCTTGCTTGTGGCATCGTAGACTAGGTCATGCTAGCTACAATATGTTACATAAGTTGGTAAAATTTAACATGGTTAAAGGATTACCTGAAATTTCTTTCAAACAAAATCTGAAACTCTGTGAAGCATGCTCTCAAGGTAAGCAAACAAGAAAATCCTTCAAAAGTAGATCTGAGAGTTAGTCTTCAAAACCTTTTGAGCTTATCTACATGGATTTGTTTGGACCCACAAGAACAAACAGTCTAAATGGAAAAAGGTTTGGATATGTTCTTGTTGATGACTTCTCTAGATTCACTTGGGTTTTCTTTCTTGCTCACAAAAATGATGCATTCACAAAATTTCATGAGTTTTACAAGAAAATTGCACAGGAAGGGAAGTTTAAAATCATAACAATCATGTTAGATCATGGAGGTGAATTTGAGAACGCTAACTTTAAGACTTTCTGCAGGAAAGAAGGAGTCTTCCACAAGTTCTCATCACCGAGAACTCCTGAACAAAATGGAGTTGTGGAGAGAAGAAACAAGACTCTTGTAGAAATGGCAAGAACTATGTTGATTGAGAGTGGTCTGTCCAAAAAATTCTGGGCTGAAGCAGTTAACACCTCTTGTTACATCATAAACCGTGCAATGGTAAGGCCTTTTGCAAAAAGACTCCTTATGAATTCTTGAAAGGTAAGAAACCATCTATTGCACATTTTAAAGTATTTGCAACCAAATGCTTTATTCTAATCAACAACAAACATGACTTGGACAAATTTGAGCCCAAAAGTGACTTAGGAATATTCCTTGGCCATTCTAATCACTCAAGAGCCTATAGGGTCTTCAATGTAAAAGATAAAATTGTTGAAGAGTCACCTCATATCACGTTTGATGAATTTAATGTTGATCTATGTAGAGAAAAGTAAGATGGGGAGTTTCTGGAAGAAGAGAACTCTAAGGGACAAGAAGAAAAGGAAGATACAACCAAGAAGAGTTCGGATCGCAGTGAAGAACAGGAACCAGTCAATGAAATCAGGGAAAGAGATCAAATGAACATAAGAATGCTAAGAGATCATCCACAGAAAAGTACCATTGGTAACTTACTTGACCCTCCTAGGACAAGATCTCACTTTAAAGCAATTTCTGAACTTGATCAAATGGCTCTAGTGTCTCAAATTGAACATAATAACATAGAGGATGCTCTAAAAGACACTTTCTGGATAAATGCAATGCATGAAGAATTAAATCAATTTGAGAGAAATAATGTGTGGCATTTAGTTCCAAGACCTTCCTCTCAAGGGGACATTGGAACCAAATGGGTTTTTAGAAACAAAATCAGTGAAGATGGGATGGTAATTAGGAATAAGGCTAGGCTAGTAGCAAAAGGCTATAATCAAGAATTTGGAATAGATTTTGAAGAGTCTTTTGCTCCAGTAGCTAAACTTGAAGCTATTCGAATTTTGCTTGCTTTTGCTTGTGCTCATGGTATTAAATTGCAGCAAATGGATGTAAAGAGTGCTTTTTTGAATGGTTTGATTAAGGAGGAAGTTTATGTTGAACAACCTCATGGTTTTGAATGCACTAACCTTCCTGACCATGTGTTTAAATTGGATAAAGCCTTATATGGTCTGACGCAAGCTCCTCGTGCATGGTATGATCGGTTAAGCACATTCCTTACATGTAAAGGGTATTCAAGAGGTAAAATTGATCAAACACTCTTTACAAAAATTCAAGAAAAGGATATCTTGGTGGTCCAAATATATGTCGATGACATTATCTTTGGATCAACAAAGTCCTCCTTATGTAAGGAATTCTCAGAATTAATGAAAAATGAATTTGAAATGAGTCTAATGGGAGAACTTAAATTCTTTCTTGGACTGCAAGTTGTTCAATCAAAGGAAGGAATCTTCATAAACCAATCCAAATACATTCAAGATTTGCTGAAAAGTACAAGATGGAAAATACCAAACCAATGGCAACTCCAATGAGCACCACTGTGAGTTTAGATGCTGATTTGAAAGGTAACCCTATAGATCCAAAAATTTACAGAGGTATGATCAGCTCCTTATTATATCTAACAGCATCTAGACTGGACATTCAATTTTCAGTGTGCATGTGTGCTAGATTTCAGGCTTGTCCTAAAGAATCCCACATGAGTGCTGCAAAAAGAATTTTCAGATATCTTGCAGGAACTCATGAGCTGGGATTGTGGTATCCTGCATTTAATGAATTTAACTTAATATCCTATTCTGATGCGGATTTTGCTGGTTGTAAGCTAGATAGAAAGAGCACTAGTGGCTATTGCCAATTTTTGGGAGGATGTTTAGTTTCTTGGGCTTCTAAGAAACAACACTCGGTTGCTCTCTCTACTGCAGAAGCAGAGTATGTTGCTGCAGGGAGTTGTGGCACTCAAGTGTTGTGGATTAAACATCAACTCCAGGACTACCAAGTAGATCTTGGGTGTGTCCCAATCTTGTGTGATAATACTAGTGCAATTTGCTTGGCAAAAAATCCAATCCAGCATTCTAGGACAAAGCATATAGAAATTCGGCATCATTTCTTAAGAGATGAAGTTGGCAAAAATTCCTTTGAATTGCACTTTGTTGAAACTTCAAAACAAATTGATGATATCTTTACTAAACCATTGTGCAATGAGAGATATTCTTGCGTAAGAAGAGAACTGGGTCTTTGCTTACTTGATCCATGATTGATTGTGTTAAAACTATTGTAAAAGTGTGTTTGAATAATTGGTTGTATTGAATTGGTTGTATTGAAATGAAACTCTTGTTGTCTGTTGTCAAACCTCCTTTGAGATGTTTGGCAAGCTTGTGAGATGAAAAGGAATTGAAAGTCTATGCTTGATGGATCAGTTTATCAGATTGGTTGATTGAAATGCAATCAGTTCTTGTGCAGTTTGTGGAGTGAAAAGATCTCAGTGTTTCAAAGGGGTACTTTACATCTAAGGTCGACTATATCGACAAGAGAGTCGACACTGTTTTCTCCACACCAGAAAATCTTTGGCTTTCCTTCACTTTCTACATCTGTGATTCCATTCTGAATATAAATCTTATCTTCCTTCAGCAAATAAAATTATGCTTCTCACATTGCATTGGCTTATTTGGTATATAAAATGGTGACTTGAAGAAGGACAAGTTAAGCTTGTTTGGAATCTTTCACTATGCGTTGGGTATATGTCTCCGCCAAGTACCAAAAGGTCGATATGCAATTGTTGAGGGGGAGTTTTCCTCATGTTCTTCTTGTTTCACAAGTTTATTCTTGAAGGGGAGTAATTTCATTGTGCAAAGCTGAATTTCTAGTCATTTTCTCAGGGGGAGTTAAGTTCATTTATACATTTTTTTCTAACTCCTCTATCTCAGAAAGTAAAAGATTGTGGTTTAAGAGTTATTAATTTCTGGATTAACTTTTAAAAACTCTTTGAGAGATTCAAGTCGATTAAAAAGCAATGCAGAAGGTAACTAATCTTGTGAGAACTGCATTTCTATAAATCCCTGAAAATTTTCATCTAATTTTAGGTCTCATTGGCCAGAGTTCCAAAGCATCTGAAATATTTTGTCTTGAGAAATCTTCTTGGTCCCGAAAATATCTCATCTCTCTGTTGTTATGAAAAGTCTTGCAAATGGAAGAACACTAACTATGCTCTAAGAAACTACAAATCTCTGATAAAATCAGCAGAAGTCTTGTATGTCATGAAGAGCTAGTTAATTCTGTTCAGGGCTGTTAAAATTTTTCTGGTGCATTCTGAGGAATTGGGGATTCTGGTGTTTGAGAGACATGTATCATCACATGAAAAGATGCAAACCTTCCCTGAAACAAAATGATTCCCTACATAAGTAATCAGGAGCTCTGGTGTGTAAAAAACATGGGCTCTTGCATGAAAAAGTGAGGGAAATCAGATTGTTCATTTGTGCTAAAATTTAAAAAAAATGATGATGAAGATATTCAAAATTCTGAAAAACTCGAGACAGATTTGGTTAATTCAAAATGTTTTAGCATGCTTTATCATCTTTCCAAGGTCACCTTGTTATATGTAATGTGTAAGTGGGTTCATAATGATGCAAATTCTCAAACTAAAGAACTATCTTCTTCCCTGTTATTTACTCACATGAATTCTTCAAGGTTTTTAATGGTTAATCTAAAATTTATAACTTTCCATTAATCTTAATAATAATGAGAGAAGGAGTAAAAAGTGTTTAAATGTTGTTAATTCTTCCAAAATCTACAAGGAATACAGTGGATCATAGTGAAATTTCATCTCTTCAAATTTGTTGAAGTCTGGCCTTAAGTTTTCTCTCAAAGTGTCGACACTCTTAATCTAAGAGTCGACGCTACTCTATCTTGTGTGGGGTTGGTCCACGATATGACTTCACTGTTCCCTAGGCTCTTTGTACTCCCAGAGCAGGTCGACACTTTTTTAGGCATCTCTTCAGGCGTCTCTCCACTTAAAAGCAGTTTTGAAGTCTCTACCTTCATCTTCGTCCTTCTCAACTTTTCTCCAGAAAATTTTTTCTCTGCAACTGCATTCCCTTTCTTCCTCCTTCCTGATACTTTGTTTATTCTCTCATGGCTCCTAAGCTGCATCCTCGTCGCGGAGGAAGGAGGAAGCAAATGAATCCTTTGTTCCTGAGCAGCAAACCAAGGCTGCGAAGGGGATTGAGATTCGAGAAAAGAAGTCTGTTGCTCCGTCGTTTTCGAGTTGTAGATACTCCCATCCCCGAACTGCAAAGGAAAAGACCTTTTCTAAGGGTAAGAAAAAGTTAGAATTTGTTGATTTGAGCAGTTCTGACGAGAATGTCTCAGGCAAGCAAGGTTCTCAGGCGTCATCTGAAGAAAGCCCTAATTCCCAGGGATAAAATAGTGGTTCTGGTAGACAGAATGTGCAGGAGCAGTTGTCACCTCCATCTCAAAAATCCAGTGACAATGAGGCAGTGCCTTCTGAGAAATCTAAGGAAGTCAATTTTGACCAGCTATTGGTCGAGGAAGAAAATGAGAGTTTTAAACATGATGAAGAGGAAGAAAATGAAGATGTTGTCAAAGAAACTAGTTCTGAAGGGCAAGCACCGAATGTAGAACAAGAAGAGGAGGAATCAGAACATGGTGATGTTGAATCTGATGATGAAGAAGCACTTTATCCCCCTTCAAAAGCGAAAAGAATGCTTACTGGGAACAAGCCCATTTTGCATCCAAGGATCATCAATATTCACGATGAAGGTATGATAAACATGGTGCCAGAACTCATTGGTATGTTAGAATTTCAGGGATGGACTAACTTTGTTAGTGAGCATCGGTCACACTATCCCATTTTGGTCCAAGAGTTTTTCAGAAACTTGGTTAGTAAAAAGAACACTCTTGAGTCCAGTGTACGAGGTGTTTCCATTGTACTCACAAATGATATAGTAAGTCAATTGTTGAAGATACCCAATGAGGGTAGTAATCCTCAAGATTTCCATTTCTGTGCTCATGAAGCTTTTTCAATATTAACTGGACTGCCTCACAATGTTTTGGATATCAATCAAGCAAAGGTGTCTCATCTGAATGCAAATAGATTCCCATCAGCAAATCGTCTGCTACATCATTGGTGTACTACCATTTTGACTCCTCAAGGAGGTAGCAGGCAAAGAGTCACAAGCCTACAGAGATGCATTTTATATTGCTTGATTAAGAAAGAGAAAATCAATTTGGCTACCATATTTTGTCAACTGATTCATGAAGTAACAATGCCAAAGTTGAGATGGAGTTTGCCCTATGCAGCTCATCTATCTTCAATATTTCAGCTGTTAGATGTTCCAATGGCAGGGATAAAAGTTTAAAAGTTAGCAAAATTCTATACTTATGATTTGGACCATATTGTGAAGTTTATGAGGCTTAACTTGGGTCCCCAGGAGAATATCAATGCAATATTGGAGATAGAACAAGCACAGCAAGTTGAGGAAGAGCATCAGGGGCAGGAAGATGATGTTCCTGCGGATATTCTGCCAGAAGGATCACTACCCATTCCTTCTCCACCACAAGTTCCCACTTATGATGCTCCTAAAATTGATCCTCCACATTTTTCGCCTCATTTTCCTCATTCTGCATACACTCCATCTATGCATGATATTCCTTCATCATCCTCTGCAGCAGCTTCAATTCCATCCAATCTCCTCAATTTTCTAGAAGAGAAATTTGCTTCTATTCACAGTTCTCTTGATGTTTTGAACACCAAATTGGAGCAACAAGCCTTACAGTTTGACAGCCTGTTGGAAAGGATTGAGCAGCTATTCTCAGCAAATATTGACAAATAAGATCAGAATTACAGGTTCACAAAAGTCAGATCTGATAACCTCATTCAGACCATTGGATATGTCTTTAATTCAGCTACTTTCACACAGACAAAATTTTTTGACAAAGTTGAATCCATTGTCTTGGATCTTCAACAAGGAGCTGAAAAGTTCAATGCAATTCCTGGCTTGGTTCAGTCTGTCCAAGTTATTCTTGAAAGGATGAATGTTCTGCGGAATTATAATGAAGACATCTCTAAGGAAGTTAAATTGATTAGAGATGAATTTAACAAAGTTTGGAGGTTGCATGATATTAATGAGTCTGCTGATAGCAATCAAGCTACATCTTCAGCTATTGCACCTACCATGCCACATGGTGTTGACAATGTTCCAGCAGTTGTTCCTCATCAGTTTGAGCAATTGCAAGATTTTCTGAACATAAGATTCAATGCAGTACAGATTTATCTCACCGATAATTATGAAGATTTGCACTTTCGCTTAACTCGGATTGAAGACAAGCTGTTTCCAAAGCAACCACCTCCTCCATGATATCCATTTTTTGATTATGTCAAAGGGGGAGAAGATACATAGATGCTTTTGGTCTTTGGCTGATGATTGTTTTCGTGTTTAATGTTTGATACATGTTATGGCTATTTGGATGTTGTTGTTGCCTTTGATTTTTTTTTTTTTGAGCATCAAATTGATGAATGTGGGTATTAGTCATATCTTGGTCCTTGAACTTTCAACTTGTAAAATTCTCAGTTCTTGAAATGAAAACATCAGAAAAAATGTCCCTAGCAAATGGAGTTGTACAACTGTTGTCTCATTTATACAAATGTCTGGCTAAACCACTGGTTTTCAACTTTACAAGTTCAAACATCTATGACCAATGGTTGACATCATCAAAAAGGAGGAGATTGTTGTGTCCCTGGTTTTGATGATGTCATATTTGAAGTAAAGAGGTAAAGATTTTTGA
The DNA here is from genome assembly GCA_014218235.1 of Colocasia esculenta. Taxonomy (NCBI): domain Eukaryota; kingdom Viridiplantae; phylum Streptophyta; class Magnoliopsida; order Alismatales; family Araceae; genus Colocasia; species Colocasia esculenta. Next base: position 8,029,692 of record CM024765.1, on the reverse strand, counting down.
CACACAACATTTGTCTTACAGGTACAATTCACTTCAAGGAAAATTCAACATAGCAAGATAAGGTCAACACTATCTGGAAGTTAGGTCGACACTAGTGGTCCCTTGATGTTGCATTGAGGAGATGTGATCAAGACAGGTCAACACCACTATGAGAGTAGATCAACACTAATGGATTTCTCTGTGCGGTATTAAATAGAAGCAGGTTGATGAGGTTGACACCAACTATGGATGAGGTCAACACTATTCAAGAATTAAAGTGTTCTGTGAAGAGTAGTAGATATGAGGTCGACGCTCTCCCTATATGAGGTTAACACTGCGATTTCATGTTCAGTGACTCATGCAGTATTTCAAGTGTATAAGTGTAGACAATGTATCTTTGAAGTGTCAACACTACTACACTTAGAGTTTTTCATTAAAGTAGCCACCAACACATAAGTGATGGGCACGTGATCCCAGATACATCATTTGGGGCTTTTCTGGTACACGTCACTCTCTTTCTAGAAGATACCATTTTCTTGACGGTAAAAAGGTATCTCCCAAAAAGTAAGGGAATCTGTTGAGGGGCCCACTACCTAAAATCCCGCGCAAATCAGATAAAAAGAGTGAAGTGCTTCAGTTCGTTAGTGCTGCTGCGTAACTTGGTGAAAAAAAAGTGCAGAGCACGAAAAGTGAGAAGAGCAATGTTCTGGTTTCAGAACGAAAAGGCGATTTCAGCTTGGAGCAAAGATCTGAAGGATGTGCTGCTGAATCGAGCAAATTTGATGATTCGATGGGTTGTTGCTGAGCTTCAAGAACAGGGAATCGGGATGCTTCATCGACATTGACACGTGTGATCCATATGCAAAAATTGCTAGTGGAATTCATTTGAGGAGAGATAGAAATTGGAGCTGAGAATTGTTGCAATTCGAATCTAGATTCTGAGCAGCGCGTTTGAAGATCTCTAAACACATTCTGGCATCTTTCTACTTTGTTCTTTTCAATTTCTTCTGAACATTGAAATTGTGTGTTGTCTACTTCTTTGTGAAGTAGATTGTGTTGATCCTTCACGTGCTGTGATTGGATCATCTGGGTTGAAGCTGTGGATCAGCAGATTGTTCAAGCTGTGAGTCAGCGGATGTGATCAAGCTATGTATCAGCAGGTGTACGAGAATTGCATACAGTTGTTCTCGTAGTGGTACCTCACTGATTTAGTGAGGGGTGGACGTAGGTCTCCTAATTGGAGCTGAACCACCTTAAAATTTTCTCTCTATTATGTGTGGTTTGCACCCTCTTTGCATCGAGTATTAGTTGTCTATTTAGCATCCTCACTTCACTGGTTTCAATTTTTAATTGACATAAAATTCTGAAGAATCTCTATTCACCCCTCTCTAGATAATCTTTCTACACTTAACAAACCTAACTGTGTATTTCTTCAAATAAGATTCACTGGAAGAATACTAGTGTCGACCTAATTTTCAACTAGAGTCGGCCTTACTGGCAGCTAGTGTCGACCTGATTGTCAACTAGAGTCGACACTACTGTAACTTTTTCTTCAGGAGCTTGTTGGGCAGACTTTGTGAGTCGACCTGATTGTCAACTAGAGTCGACACTACTTTGACAGAACTTTGTAAACATGTATATATGAAGAGTGGACCATTAAAACATGTCATTATCAGTAAGATATGAAATATTAAGTATTAAAAACATGTGTTTAGTCATTATTGTAATATATATAATATATCATCATCAAAATCAAAGTATGGGTCTTTGGACATCATCCACAACCAAATGTTGTAGTCATCATTAAAATCAAAGTATGAGTGTGTAGACATCATCAACTTGAAGGTTTTTAGTCATCATCCAAATGAATACACAACTCAACAATCTTCCACATATATACAATATGACATCAGATTGTATACACAATGTCATCATCAAAACACACAACTCAACAATCTCCCCCTTATGATGATGACAAAACATGACAACATTCTTTCACAGAATAACATTCTCTCCCCCTTTTTGACAACATCAAAAAGAGTGAAAGGAACATACAATGCAATGTGAATCTCTCCTCTTTTTAAGTTTTCACCCATTAAAACAATATCCCCCAAGATCAAGAGTATGACTAGAGGTCTCATAACACACAAATATGCATAATTCTCCCCCTTTGATAGTATCGGAGTTGTCCACCGCCAACTGAATAGGGATCAATAGAAATGATGTGAAACCAATAATAGTGATGAAACCAATTGATTGGGGCATAAAATCAGAGATCAACAATAAAGTTGCTCCCCCTGAATAAGAGTTTGTATTGCAAGGAGCACAAACAATTTGATTTTGAAGGGGTCATGAAGGTATCAAGGTACATAATGATTTTTGTATATAAAAAATAATATAATTGTACCTTTCATATTGTGCAGCAAGGGTTAAGAAAATAAAGATGATTTTTGACTTAGTTTTTATGTCAATTCTTTATCATCAAAAGTCACTTCAAAAAATTTATTTACAAATGTGACAGGATTTTTGTGACCTAAATTGAGTTGTCAAGAGTGTATATCATTAGAAAATCAAGGTTTTGATCTTAACACAATGTAGAATAACAATTTAACATTCTTGAACAACATGAATTCTATTTTAGGTTAGTTGCACTTTGTACACCTTTTTATTTTTCTATTTATTTCTTTCATTTGAGATATTTCAGGAAATTTAGCAAAGAAGATTAAATTCATGCTTTTCTATGCAAGCACACACACTTGCTCAGTGCAAGAGTGCCTGACTACTAGGCATGTTAACCATTTGTTTGCTTCTTTTTAAATAGAGATAACTTAGCAACACCTTTTGACTAAAGTACAACCACGTCTCAGGTGGAATAATCTGGTTACTCAGTGTATTAATCATTGCTCTGTAATTTTTCTTAAAATCTTTCTTTTCCTGAAAATTTTCTTTCAGAACTTTCATTACTTTTTATTAGATGACAAGTAGCTTTTCCCTTAATAGATCATGGTCTTGTGTTGTTAAGATATCATTCTTAGCATTTGTTAAAAACAAAACGTTAATATTTCTTGTGATATAAAACTCAAGACTACTCAAGTGTCTACTTAAAGTATTTTGCAATAAAAGTCTAAAATAACATTTGAGGATAAAGATAGACACATGACTCTAGATCTTATTTTTCATCTTCATGGTTAATCCAAGAGCACAAATATTCCTGATATTTAAAATTTTATTTCTCATATAAAAATATCAGTGGAACCTTGAATGGATTCATGAAACATGAAGATGTCAACCAATAGGCCACGAGTTTTGAAACCTGAGATGGTTTCGAGAAAATTGGAGAAATTGAGAAACTTAACACACATAGGAGAAATATGAGATTTGTTTCAACTGAGAGCATAAGCATGAAAGTTGTATATCAAATTTCAATAAAGGTGTTGATGAGAAAGATTCAAGAGAATGAACATGATTTTTATTTTATGCAATATGAACATCATCAAAACATCACAACAATTTTAGAATTTTAGATGATTTGCCTTCAATTCATTATTTAAAACAGATTCAAGAATAGCATTTTTTAATACAAACTTGAAGAAACTGTGTCGACACTTGATCTTCAATGTGTTGACACAAGACATTGAAAACTCATTCAGAATGCAGCAGCAAGAACATTTTTGCACTTTTTCAAATTTACTCCCCCTTAACATGTGCATGGAATGAAGAAAAAAAAATTGCAAGCAATTCACAAATGATTATGTACACAATTAGCTTTATGCATAACATGACTTTTGGTACTTGACGGAGTGTTTTACTCACGCATAATGATAATTTTCAGACAAGCATAACTTGTCCTTCCACATTTCACCATTTGATATACCAAGAAGTCACAGGGAGGTAACATGCACTGCAAATCATAGGTAAATTTATACAAGTAACTTGATACAACCATGATACCCATTGCTAAGATGAATTATTGTTGGGGGTAGTATCAAAACATACTCTTCATTGTTCATATATAAATATAAGAAGTTATTCTAATTTAAGCAATTCAATTCGGAAATGATATGATATTTTACCTAAATAGTCTTCATTTCTTTTTCAAAGATTTTACTTGTGTTCTTCAATCATTTCTTGCCCTGCATAGCCAATGTCTTGATTCCAAATGAAAAGGTATGGCTACAAGGCTCATCAGCTTGCTGATCAAGCTGGCTTTGGGACCCACACTTGTTTGGGTCCTGCAATGAAATCAATGTTAGAATGCAACAATGATTTCTAAATCCAAAGAAATTTTATTTTTGATATAGATGCATTTCTTTCATTGATAGAACTATGAGGAGCATTAGTTCCAGATTTTATCTTTGTCTTGTTCAATGCATCTATATTTTCATGAAATTTTCTATTTTTTAGATTTTTGATATAGAAAGTAGAGGATTTATTTTGTGCAGCAGTTCTATTCTTATGTATATGGAATTTCTGAGTACTTTCAGCATGAACATGATTTTTATTCTTATGTACATGAGTATGTGTATGAGCATGAGGCTTGGGAGCATGTATAAAAAAGATCATCTTTGTACCAACAGTCCCTAGAGATATGGCCAATTCTATGACAATGAAAACATTGGACTGATTTGGCATGTTTATGAATCTTTTCATTTTTATTCCAGCAAAACTTGACAAGATGACCAAGTTTATTGCAATTAAAGCAAATGGGTTGAGTATTTACCTGGAACTTACCATTGCATTGATGTGTATGCTGGAACTTTTGAAACCCTCTAGAGTACCTTTGATTGTTCTTGTGTTGAGGTGAAGGTGGTACCCTATGGTTGCTCTTGGCATGATGTGAAGTTGCAGCTTGCCTTGAAGCTTTTCTGGTTTGTGCAGAAATCATGTGCAGAATCTCCTATTTTTCTGCTTCTATTTTCTTGTTTTTAACAGAAACATGACTCTTCCTACTAGCAGCATTTTTATTGATTTTCTGATTTTCCTTTTGAACCTTTTTAAGAACAAGAATCTTTACATGTTCTTCATTGGAAATAGAAGAGTTCTTGTTAGCAACATTTTTGTTCATTTCAGAAACTTTTATCTTATTCAGAACAAGATGTTTGTTTGCAGCAGTCTTGAATTCATTTTGCAGCTTTTGTTTTTCAACTTTTAATGCAACAACTTCTTTTTCTGAAAGTTGAAGTTTGTTTAGTATGACATCCAAACCATTTTTCATCTTGATCTTTTCATTTTCAAATTAAGTAATTTGTTTTTTCAAATCAGCAATTTTGTTACTTAAATTGCTACAGTCATTGTCCAATGGTTTGTTATGTAACATGCATTCAATCTTCTTTTTCAAATGATGATTTTCTTCAACAAGTTGTCTGCATGTCTCATTTATCCGATGATCATGAGACATATTGAAAATCTATTTATTTAATTGATCATTGTCAAATTTGAAGTTCTGATTAAGGTCAATCAATTTTTCATTTTTATTTTCCAGATTAATGACTTTAGATCTCAATAGCTCATAGTTTTCCTTTAGTCCATTCAATTTATTTTCACAGATTTTGACTTCATCTTTCAAATTCTCTTTCTCAGAATTTAACTTTTCAACTTCATTTTTCAAGTCTTCATTCTCTATTTTTAGTTCTTCATTCTTTTCATAGAAAGCTTAAACATCAACAATTTTCATCTCATTTACCTCTAATTTATCTTTCAGCTTCTTGTTTTGAGATTTAACTTTTTAAATTGTTTACACACATGTTCATAGCATTCCATCAAATCATCATAAGACAATTCCTCATTATCACAGTTAGAACATGAGTTGAGAGAACAGTTGAAATTTATCGAAACATTGGAGCTTTCCTTAGCCATAAAGCATTTGTCCATTTTTCTTCCTTCTCTTCTCTTCAAATTCCCTAAAGATTCCTATAGTTTAGAAGATGGTGATGAACTTGAGGATTTCTTTGAAATTATAGCAAGAAATTCATGCAAGTTAAAGTAATGTGCCATTACACTGGATCAACTCAAAAGACTATTAGATCTAAACACAATGAATCAGTGCAACAGAAAATTAGATCTAATAATCATGCACCTCGAGAGTCCATGGATCAAGTTAAGAAACAATGAATGAGCAAGCAGATAGTCCAAGCAGATAGAACACACAGATCAAACAGAAGCAATCAAATCAGATCAGAATCAGATATTAACCCACTCTGATACCAATTGTAGGATCGAATAGGTAGATGAATAGATCTAGAAAGGGGGGTTGAATAGATCTGACATCAATTACTGCGGAAGCTTAAGCAATTTAAAATTACTTCAAATTATAGATCCATTCAGACAGACAATCTTACTTGTAACGTAGCAACTTTTCGGATCATAGTTTAGTGGGTTTGGTGGCCAGTGTATGGCCCAAAATTGTGTGTTTGAAATGTTTGAACAGGTTGTGTGGGTTGGAGACTTGGAATCTAGGCCAAACCAACCTCTTGAGCGACTTTCATAAACGCGACCAACACAAGCGTCACGATTTTAATAATCGCAACCACCCTGGTCGTCACATTTTAGATGCCACTTTCCGGGGTGCGCGTCTACATGCGCGCCGCGTGTCGCATGCAGGGACGTCGCTTGTAATTGCCACGGATATACCCGTCGCAATTTAAACGCAATGACGCGACCCGTCGCGATTTTGATTATGTGTTGAGGTTGGCCGACCCCAGGCCAAACAGTGCAGGAAACACTGCTCATCTATGGGGGAGGATTGTGTGGGGTTTTTCTCGGTGATTTGGAGGTCTCGACGTGCGGTTTGGCATGTTTTTGGCGCGAGGAGGTTGTGCGGAGTGAGGGAAATGCCAGGACAGTGTCGTTTTATGTGTTCTTCATATGGTAGGGGAATTCTTCTCCTTATGATTTAAACAGATCATGTTTAAGGTTTTTAATGTGTGAAATGGGTTAGGGGAAGTAGGATGCATGTGTAGGTCTTTATTTCAATGCAAGATTTCATGTACAATGGTTGTGCAGGGTGGTTTGAGCTTCTTCCGGAATGGGTTTTGGGGTAGGGTTTCTACAGCTGAAATGCAACAGACTCAAACGTCGTGTTTAAATCTGTATCACGACGGTTACCCCCGTCGCAATTCAGTCTTCAAATAGCGACCTCTGTGTCCGTCACGATTTAGAAGACTGCTACCCGAACACTGGCTTGTCTACATGGTGCTATGAGTTGCTTTCATGTATGGGTCCGTATGAATGTTGGTTTGTATGCAATGGATAACAAGCAGTGCATTGGCACATGTGGTAAGTGGAAATACCGAGTTTGCATGGTTTTGTGTGCGTGGCAAGTCGGGTATACGACGCCGCTCTTGGTTACCTCTCGAGTCGGGTACCCCAGGTTCTTTGTGAGCCAAGCACGTAGTGCTCGGGGTTTGTCCCGATACTTGTGTGCCTCTAGGGTCTATGTCGTCTTCCTGGACACCCTCACTCCGTAGTTTGAGTTGTACGACCGGCTAAGGGAAAGACGACAATGGGACAGCGGCTTGTGTGTTGTGGTTGTTCTTAGTCACTTGTAGCGCGCTCTTGATTGGGGGACGGACACCGGTAGACGTACTGGTCCCCAACTAGTCCTTCTTTTCCAGTGCCTCACTTTGGGGGGCTCAGGCAGGAGTCCTTAAAGGTGTCAGGCATGGAGCTGCAGTTGTGGTGAGGTTTGGTCTCCACAGCTTGTTGGTTCTGTTGTGGTGGAGCGGCAATTGGACCTTTCGTCCTTGGCTGCGAGGCTGAGAGGTAGACCTATGTTGTTTGTCCGGGTCTGTAGCTGGTGTCGTGAACCAGTCTTCGTGACTCATGTTTGGCATTACCCTTCTTTAGCTCGTACTTCTGAGCGTGGTTTGCCATTTATTTATTAAAGTTAGAATGGAATCATGTTGTTAACATAACTCTATTTATTTATTGTGATTTTAAACTCATGCTCAGATAGTGTGGTTAGTTGAGAATAGTTATGCTTTACTTATGCTTTTTATATGTTTAACGGTTATTTGCTTTGAGGGAGTTTCCCTACTGAGCTAGTGACTCGTGAGGCTCACCCCTTATTACTTTCAGGTGAGGGAGAGCAGGAGGTTTCACATTCATCTTCTAGTCCGGAGCCGCATCGCAGCGGTGTTGGGTCCACGCCTCCAGCAGTGTAATTTACTTTCTGTTGTGCCCGGGGTATGCCCCAGGCTTCTGTACTTGAGTTTGACTTTTGTTGAAATTCGGCTATGTAATCCCTCTGTAAATATGTGGGAGATATTCACTCTTATATATATTCAGTGTGTTCTTTCATATTTCCACAGACATGTGTGTTGATATCCCTGGCGAGGCATCAGCTTGTTCGCAGGAGGCGAAGTCGGCTCAAGCACATTATTGGGTTAGCGGGTTTGATCGATGTGGTCCATCACATTACTAATCTGATGTGTGAATGTGTGCATATGATGTGTGAAGCAATTAAACAAATAGTGTGAATGTGAAATCTTATGCAAGTATCTAGCGCAAAAAAATAGATCAAACCATTGCACAAGTGATTTTTAGGAGCTTCGGAAATCACACCAGTGATTCCTACATCCACCCCTCATACAGTGAGGACACACTACTCAAAACCTAAGTACAACACACACACTGGAGCACGACGACTCCAAAACACCCTTGAGCACGACAACTCAAAACACAACTGTGAGTGCGACGACTCACAAACTGAGCACGACGGCTCAAACCGCACACACACGAGCACACTTGCTCAGAACACACACACACATGCTAGATCAAGTTCACAAGAAATCAGATCCTCTAGCACTGATCTGATTCACACACATACATGCACACAGAAATCTGCACAGAACACATGTACATATCTCATGAGCACTGAAAGATAAACTGAGAAGAACACCCCAATAGAAATGAATAAACGAGAGGTGAATTGGATGTCCCTTGTTGAAGATGATCTGCAGAAGCTTGAATTGAAGGTTCTTGAAAAGATCAGATGGAGTACTCATTCAATCCATGATGCTCTATTTTCAGATATGTTGCTTGCACGATTCCTCCTTCTCTCGCTGCTGCTTTTCTTCTTGATCTACTCTTCTTTCAGCACTCCACTGCTACCCTTGATCCCCCATGTCCTCTTGGATGGAATCGATGGATCTAAGGGATGGCTGCTCTAGATGAGATAAGAGACCGTTTATAGCCTCTGTGCGGTCCTTTTTACGTGAGAGAGTTGTGCACAGAAACCTAGGGTTCACCCAAGGTTGCCACATGTCCAAAAGAAGCTTCTCCTCATTGCCACTTAGATGAAAGGGTATTTTGGTAATAATAGAATCTCTCAAACAGATATAAAAAATAAATCACAGCCATTGGATATCATACTCTGCATGTTTCTGAGTTATCACACAATGTGAGTCGACTCAAGTTTCCATGTGAGTCGACACTACTGACCAAATATCAGTTCCAACTTACTGGCAAAACACTAGTGTCGACCTATCAGACAGCTAGTGTCGACCTGACTGTGTATTTCTTCAAATAAGATTCACTGGAAGAATACTAGTGTCGACCTGATTTTCAACTAGAGTCGACCTTACTGATAGCTAGTGTCGACCTGATTGTCAACGAGAGTTGACACTATTGTAACTTGTTCTTCAGAAGCTTGCTAGGCAGACTTTGTGAGTCGACCTGATTGTCAACTAGAGTCAACACTACTGTAACTTTTTCTTCATAAGCTTGCTGGGCAGACTTTGTAAGTGGACTTGATTGTCAACTAGAGTCGACACTACTTTGACAAAACTTTGTAAACCTATATATATGAAGAGTGGACCATCAAAACATGTCATTATCAGTAAGATATGAAATATTAAGTATGAAAATCATGTGTTTAGTCATTATTGTAATATATACATAATGTCATCATCAAAATCAAAGTATGAGTGTTTAGACATCATCCACAACCAAATGTTGTAGTCATCATTAAAATCAAAGTATGAGTGTGTAGACATCATCAACATGAAGGCTTTTAGTCATCATCCAAATGAATACACAACTCAACAATCTTCCACATATATACAATATGACATCAGATTGTATACAGAATGTCATCATCAAAACACACAACTCAACAGCTAAGACCACTTGCTAGACCTACAAAGGGAAGAATCATCCATGCAACCCAAGCGCGAGGGTGTAGTCGGGAAGAAGACCGACACTGTGGCTTTGTTGTACCACCAACTATGATTGATGAGAAAGTCGGGTGTGTAAGGGAAGTGAGGAAGGGACGAGAAGAGATTCAGCATAAAGAGCCCCCACTCCAACTCCCTCAATATCTCAGTGGAGGGAGTCAGGGCGATAGAGTAAGGATCAGGGAGGGTGAGACTCAAGAGCAATTAGGTTCCTTAAAGAGAGGCGACCCGACCTCTGGACCTGAAGGGACTTCACGTAGCAAAAGGCAAGGAGGCGGAGGACTTTGTAGGAAGAATCCGGCTAACTTACTCTATCTAATACTACACCAAGCCCATTTCACTCTTCCTTATACTACGCCAAGGGCAAGATTGATGAATCGAGACAGTGGCACTGGGTTGCCTTCTTCTCAATGCCAGACTCCATCATGGTTGTTGCATGGGAGGCAAAGCGAGAGGGTAAGTAAGAGGGGAAGGGCACTGGGAAGCAACATTGCAGAGGGAGTCCTAAAGGGATGCAACACCCCCATGGCCTATTTATAGGTTAAGGGTGACGGATCAACTTCACCCCACCATGCGGCTTGGGCGGCGAGTCTTTCGAAAAAGCATAAGGCCCATGATCCCATCGTGGGATGCCTGGTCTACCTTCTTCTCCAAAGCACGTAAGCCTACCCTTGAAAAGTGCACCTACCATAAAAAAAATGTGAAAAGAGCACTTCCTCTGACGATCCCCAAGCAGATGAATAGTCACTATAGTCACATATTGACACACCTATCTATCAAGTTCTGGCCCTACCACCACATTCTAAAAGTGACAGGTCAAGTCACATGGCTAAGATCGTTGTTTGATGAGTTGGCTCATAAGATTCGCACAGAAGATCACATGGAGGATCAGTGCATATCTTTTATTAGCTCCGCATATGAATTAAGAAGAATTGTGATACACATTTTGCCAAAATAGGAGAATGGGGGTAGATAAAGGGCACTTAATTAACCATAACATGGAATTTTGTTTCATGAGAGAACTTCATTTCATGAGAAGATTATTTATATCCACAAAAAGGGGAGGTCATAGCCTCTTGATACAAAGGTTTTTAAGGAGAGATTATAATATCCTGGTCAAAAAGTGGAGGAGAAAGTAGAAAAGGAACCACAGATTGTCAATCAAGGATGATGGCTACTTCGGAAGTTGATGGTTGAGCTCCAAACTCGATCGCCGACTCAGTAGAGACTAAAAATGTCTTAGTCGCCACACCCTTAGAAGCAATTCTGATCATCGAGGGTCTGTCCTCTTTGTCTATATCAGGATCCTCACTTATGGTGGTCAAGTCCACATCCTAGTCTGAGCCATAAAGTTGGTTGGACTCGAACACAACTTAGCCTCAACCTATTCCTGCACCATCTAGAAAGCACGAGCGAACCTTAGTCCTCGCTTGAGGCCTGACAAGTATTGCTCCACAGCCAACCTCAATATTTTCTACATCTATTCTTTTGACTTCTTGAAGTCCTCTACTGTCTAACTGTCGACACCCTCCAAGGCCAAGCCAACATCCAGGAGGCATTTCCATAACTCTTCCTTTTTCCAGACCCCAATGCCTCCCACTAGCTGCTACCTCCTAGCGAGCATCCTTCGGTGCCTAAGACTACGTACTCAATAGCTATTCAACTTGTGTGAGCTGCTTTGCCAAAGACTAGATCCTCACCCCTTAGTGTTGACCTAAGCCCAAAGGGAGAGTGCCTCCTTGTGAAATTGGGAGCATCGAGTGGCCAACTCACCGCTCTTCTGATTTAGCTTCTCCAGGTCCCCCTCTAGTTGCTCTAGCCTTTGTAGGGCCACCAAGTCAAACAACATCAATTGGAGGAGGTGCTCCATCACATTCTCCATAAGCTCCAAGCTTAGGAGTCAATATGGGTCTACCCTGACTTAGGGAGAGCTCAGGCGATGGTATAGGTCGATGACGATCTTCCCTTCGTCTAACTACTCGCTACTTGTAGAGACCGGGTTACTTATAAGGAAGACCAATGGAGTCTGGCTCTTAGGTGATGGGGAATGCACACTAGGTCCAACTTGTACAGCTGGCTCAACGGCAACAGAGGTGCCACCTAGCCCTAACACTATGGTCGACGCAATAGCCTTGGGTGCCTTACAAGGGTTCTCCATTGGAACATACACAGAAGTTTCAAAGGTGCTACCTATAGTCAGCGGTGGAGAAGTGAACTTGGGAACCGAGCCTAACCTCTTCTAGTGTTTTAGCTCAGCCGCCTAGGTGGCGATGGCACTTGCCGTAAATGTTGGATTGTGAAGTCTCCTCTTTGCGGTGGCCTTCTTCTGGCTTTTGTCTGTAGCCATGGCCTTTCCCTTGCCACGCCTCGCTACTCGCCACAGAGTAGAACCCCACTCCATAGAGACATTCATTATGGGGAAATGACTCTCACCCGTCCATGCTGTGAAGCCAATGCAAATGGGCCGACCGACTGCAGAGAGAAGGAGGGAGGGCTCCATACCCCCGAGGGTTGTGGGACCTCTGAGCGTGCGGATGGGCACCAACCACGACTCTTCATTGTGATAGGAGCTTCAGCTTCTGTAGCTTGAGCTCTCTTTCCAGCCCGAGACTCACTAGCTGCAGAAAAGAAATTCAACACCAATTAGGAAAAAGAGCAAGAAGATTGGGAAGACCTAAGGGTGAGTAAATTTACCTCTAGCAATCTGTGTGTGCTCACACTCACCTTGAGGAAGGAGGCATCCAAGAGCATGGCTCTGCTTAGCTTGTTTCGATAAAGAGCTTGTATAACGGACTCGAGGCCCTAGCTTGGGGGATTTTTCTCTTAGATGTGACTAGGCTCATAATTTAACTTGGTCCTGAGGCCCTAAGGCTTGGCCACCACCATTTGAGTCACCTAGAGATACTGGGACTTTCAACTCTTATAGGAGGTGCCTCGGATAGCAAGGGGAAAGAGCTTCATGTTATGAAGTGCTTGGAAGAAGTAGAAGTTGTGCCCTATGACAATATTCTCCTTGAGCTCATAGAAAACACAGAAAAGGTGAGATGAAGCTTCAACCTACCTCTATTTACAGAGGTAAAGGAAAGCATAGAGAAAGGCATAGAAGTTGCATACCATCTGAACCGGTGCCAGGTCAAAGTGCTTAAGGATCTCAACAATAATAGGGTGGATGGGAAGCTTGAAACCTAAGTGAAAGGTCAGGGTAAATGAGCATAAGGCATCAGGGCGAGACAAAGAACTAGACATGTTTGATAAAGCGACAAAATGATTAAGTGATGATGGGATCCTAAACATACTATGGTAGATCTTGAGGGTATCTTTGGTGATGGTACTCTAGCGCTACTCGTATGTCTTCACTGGGGTCCCCACCCTCCCCTCCTCCTAATCGCTTGTTGAAGACCCTTCCCTAGAAGTGACAGAAGCAGAAAGGGAAGATGGAGGTTAAGCAGAGAGTTGGGAGATTGTTGTGGTGGTGTCCGCTGCACCTAGCATGAAGTCCACCATTACGTCTTAATCTCCCTCGTCAATGTTGTGAGCCATGGTAAGGAAGACTCACCATAGTTTTCAAGAAGGAGATCCCACGAAGGCACCAAACTAGGTGCATGTCCACGACGAGAGATAGTCGGACAAGAGGAGGATGATGGTGTAGTAGGGGAAAAAAGGCTGCCCATAATACGTGAATAGTTCCCTTCTTATAGCAATGCATCCTGCGCCCCTTGAAAATCCCTAGGTAGTGAAAACATTATCTCGAGGCACCTGGCTACCAAGAGGAATAACAATTGGGCGCGTTGCGCTTGGCTTGACATGTCATCAAACCCACACTACCTTTCCAACTTTGGAGGCAATGTAATGGTAGCCCAACCGTCATCAAGGTAAAATTCAAAAGTAGGCAAGACTTGCTCTCCCTGGAGGAAAAAGAATGGCACATGGCGCCCACCCCAGTAACCTCATCTATGCATAAGGCCTAACCCCACCTTGATTCTCGAGCTAAGACTCCAGCTCGAGAGGGGGGTGAGTAGAGAGGGGGAAAAATAGCAGCCCATAAAACACATCCTTAGGCACCTAGCCCAATAAGGCCACCAAGGCCTTAGAGGTCGGAGCCTAGAGGTAGGGCCCCTAGAAAAATTACTCAGGTGACTAAAAGCTCCCAAGTTGCTAGGACCCAGACTACCCCAGGTAGAAGATGTCAAGAGGCCAAGGCTGCCGGAGTGGCAGCCCGAGGGATCCGGCAAGATCTCAATTCACCGAGAGAATTGAGACCTAGAGGGTCCTCAAGGCCCGATTGAGATACTTCTAAGTTTCCCAAGAAACAATAATGACCCACCACGTGGTGCCCCTCTGATGATAAGGGTAAAGATCAAGAAAAGTGGAAGAATAGAGATGGGATTGAAAGAGTCTTGGATAACAAGCATCCGAACTCTGGACAACCTTTATCCTTAGATAACGTCTCCTAGTCCACTTCTATCTTCTGTCCGACCCTTGCGACCTTATCTTCAGGGGGTTGATCACTATATAAACCCAACCGTTGGTGCTGGTAAGAGACTCTAAGGCATCCACTATGGTGAAGGGAACTCTTGCGACCCTAACCATTTGTCTCCTTCTATACTCTTGTCAATTTTAACTTGAGCATAGGATGGTAATTCCTGGGACCCCCTCCCAGGACCTCTAACCTTTTCCACTACCTTGAAGATCCCTCTGTAAGAAGGCATACATCTCCTCACTGTAACTCCCACTGACGTCCGACAGTTTGTCGAGAAGGCACAAGATCCAGGCCTCTTCACATATGTTAACATGTGTTAGTGATTAGAACTAACTACTGACATATGTCAACATTTTGTTGGATCAGTAGGCAACTAATTCACCCTAGTGGCGTGGTGTGTGTGAATAGGGTGACCTGAAAACTAATTGCAAGCAATTAACACTTAAAATGTTTGGTTAGCAGTTAGTAATTGTGTGCACAAAGGTAAATATGCACAAAAGCAATCAAACACAAGAACACATGAAATTTATCCTAGTTAGTACCTCCTCTCCTACGAGAGTCCTAAGTCTAGTCTCCAAGAATACTTGGGATTTCCACTAACCTATCCACCAAGGGTTACAACCACTAAACCAATCGGTCTTCCCTTAACCAAAGGGGCATACACACACTTGCTCCAAACAAGTCTTCCCTTATCCTAATGGATACACACAAGGTACCAACCCTCTGTCGGTTCTAACTCAAAATGATCTCTAAAACAAGAAACAGTGTCTCAACAACACTAAGCAATCAAGCTAAAAATAACATGAACTTAGTAGGGCACATGGAGAGAGAAAGAATATCAACTACTTATCCCTATGTCTCTCTCTTCACAAAGGTGGACTCTCAAGGATTTTTCTAAGAACACTTAAGTCCACGAAGAAGATTGGAGATGAAGCTTGAAGGCTTGGAATTAAAGAGTTCATAGTGTATTTTCTATCCTTGTGTGTGTATCATTATTTATCTTGCTTCAACTCTCTTTATATGAGCTTCAACATCTCCCATCCATTACTCAAGCTATCTGTTGCAAAGAGACAATTGAATTTCATCATAATGTCTTTGAGTTTGTAAGTAATGCACTTCTTCTTCTTTGACTCGTCGTGTCTTGCATGGCACTATAGTCAGCCTAATAAATGCTCTTGCATGGGACATGAAGGGGAATTTCTCTCCAGGCAGACATCTTGGGTTAAAGAGATGATATTATACAATGGATAATAAGTTACATAGTCAACATTTCATATTGGTATTCATACATTTCTTTAAATGTATGGTTGTAGAGAGGTGCGTGAATAGACTACTTACATGTAAACAATTTTCAAGATACTTTTCACACTGTCTACTCTAAAAAAGTTACTTTCGATGCAATTAATTTTCTTTCATAGAGAAAAGAATATTTAAAATATTATAGGTGTGGCCATATGGCTGGAATTATGAAATGACAAATATATTATAAAAAACATTTCAAATTTATCACAAGTAAAAGATCAGGCGTATAGCTTGTGTTATATCACAGATAATATATGTTCCAGACGTTAGCTGAATATATCAAAAATTTCATGATTTATTATGGCATATAAGAAATAAAATTTTCTTATGTGTAATTATCATGAAATAATTCTATCGATAAAAAAATAATTCAAGAAATAATGAATATTAGCAAACTTTAAAATATACTATATAATCTACGATCGATAGTATTATATGAGTGAACATGTCAACTTAGGCTTAAAGTTTGACTAGAGAAGGACACAACATCAAATAAAGTGCTCCTTAAACCGCTGTGAAACTCTTCTCCAGTTAGGGCTGAACACGGTTCGGTTCGGTCCGGGTTGGTCCATTTTTTGGCCAAACCGAACCGAATCCCAAGGTCAACCCGAACCGATCGGTTTAAACCGAATTCTAATAGATGCTATAACGCAACCGCGCGGTTGCCGCAATGGCCAAGGCGCTGAACCCTTTCACCCACAGGTTCTGGGTTTGATAACCAGGTTTCTCATTGTTTTTTGGCCAAAATTCACTATTTTAAGAAAATATCCTTTTGTAGGCAGCCGGTTTCGAACCCGCACCAACCCAAAAAACTCCCACCCATGCGCTAACCAACTGTGCTATCTTTTATTTGAGTAAATAATGTATATAGTATATATATAATCGGTTTATTCGGTTTCAGGAAATGAAACCGAACTGAACTATATAGGGACCCAACCCGAACCAACCAGTTGGTTCGGTTCGGTTTTTCGGTTTGAACCGAAGTGTGAACAGCCCTATCTCCAGTTAGAGTGACCATCGACTACAATGGAACATATCTTCAGAAGTCATCAGTCGAAGTGGAACTTTGACTCATGAAGTGAGCCTTATTCAATCAAAGTGAAACTTTGAATCATAAAGCAAGTCTTCTTCTATCAAAGTGGAACTTCGACTCATGAAGTACATCTTCTTCAATCAAAGTGGGACTTCAATTGCTGAAGAAACTTCATCCCAGTCAAAGTGGTACTTCGATTGTTGCAAGAAGTTTACTTTAATCGAAGTGAAACTTCAACCACTGAAGGGACATGTCTTCAGTCAGAATGACCTTCTACTGCAAAAGGGACTTAAACTTGAGAAGGAAATGTTCTTCAATCGAAATGACACTGTAAGGCCCTCAAATTTTGTTGTATTATTGTGTTGCATGTAAATAATTCGTGTCGTGTATGTACGTATGTATTATTGGTATACTTATGTGTGTATGTGTAAAGCTTAAGTATAAATAATGTATGTAATGCTTGATGGTAGTGTGTACATGATAACGTATACATATAGCATGTATATAGGTGTAAAAGGTGCATGGTTTCTGCATGTTTTAGACTTCTGCCCGAAGGCCCTATTGGCGTCAATATCATGACGTCGAGATGGTGTCAGCGTCCACCCATGGACGCCAACACTAATCCCAGCGTCTAACGATGTGGACGCCAACTTCTCTGACCTGCATGCGTTGCAGAGCCAGAAATTCCGGAAGCAAGGCAACTAACCCATTGGGGAGATGTCCCCCAACGGTCTGAAACACATCTTGTCACCCCCATGCGTGGGAGAGAAGCCTCACCCATATATCCAAACCCGAATCTGCTCCCCAACTCTTCTCTTTGCCTCTTTACAAGAGAGAAAGAAGAAGAAAACCCTAGTTTCTGAACTGAGGAAAACCCCCACTTTGGAACCCAAAATCCCTCAACCTGAAGATTGTTCCGGGGATCTGCTGCTTCAAGGAGGTTGCTGGATCGACGAGGAAGGCCTCCCCGACCTCGGAAGGCACTGGAGCTCGCTCAGGAACCCGGAGTCAAGCATTTCTCAGAGCTTCTTGGGACTGCCCAAGGAGAGCTTCTCCGACCCACTTAGATCCCTTGGGGTTTTTCTAAAGGCAAGTACCCCATTCATAACGTCCCCGTATGTGTCTAGGATGGTTTTACAATTTTTATGAATTTTCCCTCGTGTCCTAGACCCCCACATTCACCCCATCTTTGGAGCTCGGGTCTGTGTTCTGCACAGACCCGGCATTCTGCACAGACCCCACATTAACGGCAATGTTCCTTGACGCTGAGATCATGCTTGGCGTCCATCGACTATGCTGTTTACACTGGATTAGCAGCCAGAGACCGCCGCCAAGTTCATCTGAGCAGAACAGCAAGTTGTTCTGCCCTTCTATACGACTATTTTCGATATGTTTCACGATGAGGATATACTGTAAATCATTTATATGCTATGTATATTGTTGATGTGATGAATGTGGTGTGTGGATGGATCATCATGAATGATAGGGCTTAATTATTTCATGAAAATACATGTGTGATGAGTTTTGATCTTGTTAAACCATGTTTGCATGATTTAGGACAAGTCTGAATGCCCTAATTTGTGAGGATTATGCATGTGATGTTCAGTCCCTGTTCTAAATTTCTGAGATTATTCCCATGTTTGTGTAAATTATTGCAAAATTTGTTTAGGTAAAATAGAGATCATGCTAGGTCATGATAAATCTTCCATAAATTAATGGATTGTCCAATGAATTCAAGAATAAATTCTATGGTTCCATGTTTATTAGGGTTAAGACAGTGAGCGATTAAAACTGTACTTAAGTTTAACTCCATGTTAAAACAAATTGCGGATAGCATGTGAAATAAATGTTAGATTTTCTGTAATTTCGTTTTAGTTCATAAAAATCTAAAAATTTGCATGAGGAATCCTAAACCCGAAATTAACATGTGGTTAAAATTTCAGGTCAATTGGACCAGTATTTTATGTAATATGAATTTTCCACGTAAATTGTGAACTTATACATGCCAATGTGAAATAATTTGATTTAGGTGTAATCCGAACTGATTAGTGAAATTTCCTGAATGCTACGTTTTGAAATCTGTAGTGTCATGATAGGAAAATAGAGAGTGTGCATGTGAGTGAGAAAGTGAATGAATTGAGAGTGACATGTGTAAACCTATGTGCTAAAATCGGTAAAAACGTGTAATGTGTAAATTGTGCCAAGTGTGACATTGCTTCCACAGAGGGCAGTGAAACCGTATCAGGGAAAAGTCCCCCTGAGAAGGTTCAATGTGTAAGTGACCCTAAGGGCATTAGGGGGAAATCCTGGAGGTGGACAAGTACCACTGGTTAGGGTGGAGACTTGTTCTCCCGGTCTGCGCAGTCCAAGAGTCACCATTGTATTGCCTAGATGGCGTCTATGTGATGTGATGTGTTTGTGTCCTTCTTTGGTGGTTTGGACTATGTGTCACGGCACGAAATGTGAAAGTGTAAATGTGAAAGTGTAAATGTGAATGTGTTCATGTGTTAATGTGAAAGTGAACAATGTGGAATGTGTATGTGTAAAGTGCAATTTATGTGCATTGGAAATTGTGTAAAGAGAATGTGAGACCAAAATGTGAGGATATGATATTGTAATCCATGTTGTGACAAATCTGAAACCCTGTTAAATCAGTAGCTTTATTTTGTTAGGATCATGTTTATATGTGTAAAATGCCTAGAATCCATGCTAAGGACAATTTATAAGTATGTGCACAAAATTCCATGTTTGGTTGTTCACATGTTGTATTTTAAATAACGTTGTAGCTCTCATGTGTAGGGTTATGGTTACTAAAGCATGTGAAAACCAGCAAGCTTAAGCATGTGAAAATGGTTATGTATATGTATAAGAACATGTAGATTCCATGCTAGTTGTGTTCCCTCTCATGTGCGCGCGGAATTCATGTTAATGGCTTTCATATTTTGGTTAAAATGCAAAGTAGAATTTCATGAGTAGGAATGATTAGAGAGCATGTGTTAGGAAATTCATTTCGTTAAGGAAATCTGAAAGCATGTATCATGTGTTTACTGATAGAACTATCATGATAGATTGCTCATTTCAAGGTTTAAGCATGCTACATGTTGAGTCTTTTGCAATTGTATGTGTAGAGCCCACTGTGACATGTACGTGTATGGTATGAGTGGTGTTACTTGCTGAGTCATTAGACTCACTACTTGCTTCGGCGTGCAGGTGTAGTTGGTGACGTGGCACTGTTGGAGGAGACGGTGGAGACGGACTCCAAGCGCGGAGATTAGTCTTTGGAGTACTTGTGACTTTTGCTTTTCATAGTATGTAAATTGAACGTTGTATTAGCGTTATCATGGAAAGAATGTATAATGGTGGACATCTATGTATTAAATTTTCAGCAATTTAAATTATGTGAACTTTCAAGTTCTTTATGTTATTGCAATTTCATGTATGTTAAATGTGGATGATGAATGAATGAAGACAGTGGTTCTTTTACTTCCGCTACTCTGTTATTATATTCACGTGTATCTCAGCTGAATGTATTGTTGGGTAAATGTCCCACTGTGGCAACGCTCGCTATACCAACGTGGGTTGGTATAACCGTACCGGTATAATGAGGGTCGCTACAGAGATTGGTATCAGAGCAACCGGTTGAGATTCCACATGAATATACATAAGTCATCATCTTCATTGCATGCTAAGTATGTCCACATGTGTAGAAAACACTAATAAGAAGTAAAAAATAGATAAGAAAATGGTTAGAAGACTTAGTAACCTAGCTCTAATGGTGGCTGAAATTTATTACAGCCATGGCTTCGAGAGGTAGGCGTGGAGGAGCGTCGGCCCGTGAGGACGAGCCGAGACGTGATGAGCAGGTGGAGCAATAGGCCCCGGCACCGCAAGGACCTGTACTTCCCCCACCGCCGCCTGTGGATTACGGAGTATTCATGCAAGGTCTGGTGCAAGCCATGCAGACACAGGCTCATACCCAGGCAGCACTCCAGGCACAGTTGGAGGCTCAGGTTAGACTAATAAAATGACTAATAGTCTGTTTAATTGCTTATGTGATATTATGTTGATTGTATATTGCTTGATGTGCACTGTAGTAGGCTCAAGTACCAGCTCAGGACCATGGTGGACCTTCTACCATAGAGAGATTCAAGAGGATGCTGCCACCCTCTTTTAAGGGGGAGAGCGATCCGTTGTTGGCTGAAAGCTGGATGAGGGAGATAGAAAAGATCTTCCGAGCCATCAGGTGTGCAGATGATGATAAGGTTACGTTAGCCACCTACATGCTACAGGTATGCCTTAGTTTTATGCTTGTATGTTCTATTAAGTTAGATTTGTTTAGTTGGAGCTTATGAACGGTGTAGTGCAGGAAAGAGCTGATGTATGGTGGTCTTCATTGCTGCGTACCCGGTTTGAGGACGGAGCTGTTGACATTGTGTGGGACGAGTTCGTGAGGCTCTTTCGAGCCAAGTTCGTCCCGGAGCATGTGCAAGATCGGATGGAGCAGGAATTCCTATCGTTGGATCAAGGCTCCATGACCGTGCTGGAATATGAGGCAAGATTTTCTGAACTTTCTAAATATGCACCTCATATCATGGCAGACGAGCGGAGGAAGACAAAGAAGTTCGTGATGGGACTCAAGCCATCATTGCGAACGAGACTCGTGGTGTTTGACCACCGCACATTGGACGAGGCCCTCAGTGCTGCCTGCAGGCAGGAGGGAGAGATGGAGCAATATCTGGAGGAAAAGAAAGCTTCGCAGAAGAGGCCAGCAGCGACATTCCAGCGGCAGGATAAGAAGAAAATGGTGTACCAGACACCGCAGCGATCTGTAGCAGTCGGCAGTACTCAGGTACCTTCTGTACGTTCCCCTGGTGTGAAGAAAGAGTGTCCCCACTGTGGGAAGACACGCGGAGGTTCCGAGTGTTGGTTGGTAGCGGGTAGATGCTTGAAGTGCGGGAGCAGCGACCACAAGATCAAAGATTGCCCAAGACTTCAGCAGGGAGTTCAGCGCGGAGCGCCAGCCCCAGCAGTAGCGGCAACCGCGCCAGCTACGGGAAGACCAGGAAGGCCTCGAGCCCCAGCTCGAGTGTTTGCGTTAGCTCGCGAGGACGTCGAGCAGGCGGAGCATGTCACTGAAGGTACGGTTTTATTTTTAGGTGTGCACGCTCGGGTTTTGTTTGATACGGGTGCTACACACTCGTTCATTTCCGAGCGGTTCGCTAGGCAGTTAGCCCTAGAGTCAGGGGTAGAGTCTGAGGAGTTAGAGGTCCCTTTGTCTGTGCACACCCCTGCGGGTGCGGTATCGACTAGGAAGTGCATTCCGTCGTTACCTGTGTGCATTGAGGATAGAGTCCTAGATGGGTGTTTCTTCTTGCTAAAGATGAAGGACTATGATGCTATTCTTGGTCTGGATTGGCTAGAGGAGCACTACGCGTTAGTGGATTGCCGTCGGAAGAGGATCGTTTTCCGCATTCCTGGTGAGGATGAGTTTTCTCACCCCTTGCCAAGGAATTTGGCGGGAAAGATGGTCATCTCTGCCATGAAGGCGATGCGCATGGTGAACAAGGGTTGTGACGCTTTTCTTGCCAGCGTGGTGTTAGTGCCAGAGGCTGATGAGTCACCTACTCTTGCGGAGATTGAGGTAGTGTAGGATTTTCCAGATGTCTTTCCTGATGACTTGTCTGGATTGCCACCGGATAGAGAGATAGAGTTTACCATAGAGTTGCTTTCGGGCACCTCTCCTATCTCGAAGGCTCCATATCGGATGGCACCTGCAGAGTTAGCCGAGTTGAGGAGGCAGTTGCAGGAGTTGCTTGATAAGGGATTTATTCACCCTAGTGTTTCCCCTTGGGGCGCGCCTGTATTATTTGTCAAGAAGAAAGACGGGTCACTTAGGTTGTGCATTGACTATAGGAAGTTGAACCAAGTGACTGTGAAGAACAGGTATCCCTTACCTTGTATTGATGACTTGTTTGACCAGTTGCGAGATGCATCAGTCTTTTCTAAGATTGACTTGCGATCTGGTTATCATCAGTTGAGGATTCAGAGTGAGGATGTGTCCAAGACGGCATTTAGAACCCGTTATGGACATTATGAGTTTTTGGTCCTTCCTTTCGGATTGACCAATGCCCCTGCAGCGTTCATGGATCTCATGAACCGGGTGTTTAGGCCTTATTTAGATAGCTTTGTCGTAGTGTTATTGACGATGTGTTGGTCTACTCTCCGGATGAGGCCACGCACCGTCAGCATCTGAGGTTAGTGTTAGAGGTTCTTCGTGAGCACAAGCTGTATGCTAAATTCAGCAAGTGCGATTTTTGGTTGCGCGAGGTTCATTTCCTCGGGCATGTTATCTCCTGCGCTGGTGTTGCAGTTGATCCAGCGAAGGTCCAGGCAGTTATGGATTGGGAGGTTCCCAAGACCCCTTCAAAGATTCGTAGTTTTATTGGTTTAGCTGGTTACTCTCGGCGATTCATTGAGGGTTTCTCATCCATCGCCGCCCCCTTGACAAAGCTGACCAGGAAGGGTGAGAAGTTTGTATGGTCTGAGGCATGTGAGCGTAGCTTCCATCTATTGAAGGCTAAGCTTACTTCTGCTCCGGTATTGGTATTGCCTAGTGGTCTAGAGGGCTTTGCCATTTATACGGATGCGTCTCAGATTGGTTTGGGCTATGTGCTAATGCAGCAAGAGAGGGTAGTGGCTTATGCTTCTCATCAGTTGAAGGAGCATGAGAAGAACTATCCGACTCATGACTTGGAGCTCGCAGCAGTGGTTCATGCACTAAAGATCTGGAGGCACTATCTTTATAGTGTCAGATTTGAGGTGTTTACTGACCACAAGAGCTTAAAGTATCTTTTCTCCCAAAAGGAATTAAACCTGAGGCAGAGGAGATGGATTGAGTTCTTGAAGGACTATGACTTCGACCTTCAGTATCACCCTGGAAAGGCGAATGTTGTAGCGGATGCGCTGAGTAGGAAGAGGCCATCTCTCCAGCAGGATTGGAAGATGTTGGAAGATGCGGCTTGCGCGTTGACTGAGTTAGAGCCATCGCTATGCCAGGTTTTTGTAGCTCAGTTATCCCTTAGGTCCTCGGTTTTGGATGAGGTGATCGAGCAACAGGGAGCCGACCCTAGACTCTTAGAGTTAGTGGGCAAGGCAGGCATTGCTCGTGATGAGGACGGTGTGATCAGATTTCAGCACCGTGTTTGTGTCCCCGATTTAGTAGATGTTCGTGAGTATGTGTTAGCGGAGGCTCATATATCGTGATTCTCTATTCATCCGGGTAACACTAAGATGTATCAGGATTTGAAGAGATCATTTTGGTGGTCCGGCATGAAGAAGGATGTAGCGGATTATGTGTCTAGGTGTTTGGTGTGTCAGCAAGTGAAGGCCGAGCGACAGCGACCATCCGAACTTATGCAAAGGATGGACATCCCAGTGTGGAAGTGGGAAGCTGTCACTATGGACTTTGTTTCGGGTTTGCCTCGATCTAGAAGGGACAATGATTCGATTTGGGTAGTTGTATATAGATTCTCGAAGACTGCTCATTTCTTGCCTATGAAGAAGAAGCAGTCAGTAGAGAGTTTAGCTAGGTTGTATGTTAGTGGTATCATTAGATTGCATGGTGTGCCGAAGTCGATCATTTAAGATCGAGATCCGAGATTTACTTCGAGATTGTGGAAGGGTCTTCAGGATGCTTTAGGTTCGGAGCTGAAGCTCAGTTCGGCGTTTCATCCCCAGACCGATGGACAGTTCGAGAGGACTATCCAGACGCTTGAGGATATGTTGAGAGCGTGTATTCTAGATTAGAAGGATGATTGGGAGCGTCATTTACCTCTTGTGGAGTTCGCATACATCAACAGCTTTCATGCGAGTATTGGTATGGCTCCATTCGAGGCGTTGTATGGTAGGCCCTGCAGATCTCTGTTGTGTTGGGAGGAGACTGGTGATAGGCAGTTGATCGGACCGGAGTTAGTTCAGGAATCTTCGGATAAGATCCAGCTTATCAGGAAAAGGCTTGTTGCGGCACAGGATAGGCAGAAGAGTTATGCCGACAACAGGAGAAAGGATTTGGAGTTCGAGGTTGGCGATCATGTCTTCTTGAAAATATCGCCTACTCGTGGTGTCGTCAGATTTGGCAGGCATAGTAAGTTGAGCCCCAGGTTCATTGGCCCATATGAGATTATCAGACGTTTGGGCAGCGTGGCATATGAGCTAGCATTACCCCCAGCTTTGGCTAGCGTTCACCCTGTATTCCATGTATCTATGCTCAGAAAGTATGTCCGAGATCCATCTCATGTGATTAGTCATGAGCCAGTGGAGATCCAGCCAGATCTTTCACATGTCGAACAACCAGTAGCTATTCTTGACCGGAAGGTTCAGCATCTCCGGAACAAGAGTATTGCGTCGGTGAAGGTCCTATGGCGGAACTTCTCACGAGAGGAGGCTACGTGGGAGCTTGAGGATGTGATGAAGAAGAAGTATCCCCTTTTGTTTGAGTAGTGTCATTCTAACTTCGAGGACGAAGTTTATTTTAAGGGGGAGAGGGTGTAAGGCCCTCGAATTTTGTTGTATTATTGTGTTGCATGTAAATAATTCGTGTCGTGTATGTACGTATGTATTATTGGTATACTTATGTGTGTATGTGTAAAGCTTAGTATAAATAATGTATGTAATGCTTGATGGTAGTGTGTACATGATAACGTATACATATAGCATGTATATAGGTGTAAAAGGTGCATGGTTTCTGCATGTTTTAGACTTCTGCCCGAAGGCCCTATTGGTGTCAATATCATGACGTCGAGATGGTGTCAGCATTCACCCATGGACGCCAACACTAATCCCAGCGTCTAACGATGTGGACGCCAACTTCTCTGACCTGCATGCGTTGCAGAGCCAGAAATTCCGGAAGCAAGGCAACTCACCCATTGGGGAGTTCCCCCAACGGTCTGAAACACATCTTGTCACCCCTATGCGTGGGAGAGAAGCCTCACCATATATCCAAACCCGAATCTGCTCCCCAACTCTTCTCTTTGCCTCTTTACAAGAGAGAAAGAAGAAGAAAACCCTAGTTCTGAACTGAGGAAAACCCCCACTTTGGAACCCAAAATCCCTCACCTGAAGATTGTTCCGGGATCTGCTGCTTCAAGGAGGTTGCTGTATCGACGAGGAAGGCCTCCCCGACCTCGGAAGGCACTGGAGCTTGCTCAGGAACCCGGAGTCAAGCATTTCTCGGAGCTTCTTGGGACTGCCCAAGGAAGCTTCTCCGACCCACTTAGATCCCTTGGAGTTTTTCTAAAGGCAAGTACCCCATTCATAACGTCCCCGTATGTGTCTAGGATAGTTTTACAATTTTTATGAATTTTCCCTCGTGTCCTAGACCCCCACATTCACCCTATCTTTGCAGCTCGGGTCTGTGTTCTGCACAGACCCGGCATTAACGCAATGTTCCTTGACGCTGAGATCATGCTTGGCGTCCATCGACTATGCCGTTTACACTGGATTAGCGCCAGAGACCGCCGCCAAGTTCATCTGAGCAGAACAGCAAGCTGTTCTGCCCTTCTATACGACTATTTTCGATATGAATCACGATGAGGATATACTGTAAATCATTTATATGCTATGTATATTGTTGATGTGATGAATGTGGTGTGTGGATGGATCATCATGAATGATAGGGCTTAATTATTTCATGAAAATACATGTGTGATGAGTTTTGATCTTGTTAAACATGTTTGCATGATTTAGGACAAGTCTGAATGCCCTAATTGTGAGGATTTGCATGTGATGTTCAGTCCCTGTTCTAATTTCTGAGATTATTCCCATGTTTGTGTAAATTATTGCAAAATTTGTTTAGGTAAATAGAGATCATGCTAGGTCATGATAAATCTTCCATAAATTAATGGATTGTCCAATGAATTCAAGAATAAATTCTATGGTTCCATGCCTGTTAGGGTTCAGACAGTGAGCGGTTAAAACTGTACTTAAGTTTAACTCCATGTTAAA
Source organism: Colocasia esculenta (assembly GCA_014218235.1). Taxonomy (NCBI): domain Eukaryota; kingdom Viridiplantae; phylum Streptophyta; class Magnoliopsida; order Alismatales; family Araceae; genus Colocasia; species Colocasia esculenta. The sequence continues at coordinate 8,002,721 of CM024765.1, read as the reverse complement.
ACAAATTGCGGATAGCATGTGAAATAAATGTTAGATTTTCTGTAATTTCTTTTTAGTTCTAAAATCTAAAATTTGCATGAGGAATCCTAAACCCGAAATTAACATGTGGTTAAAATTTCAGGCCAATTGGACCAGTATTTTATGTAATATGAATTTTCCACATAAATTGTGAATTTATGCATACCAATGTGAAATAATTCGATTTAGGTGTAATCCGAGCTGATTAGTGAAATTTCCTGAATGCTACGTTTTGAAATCTGTAGTGTCATGATAGGAAAATAGAGAGTGTGCATGTGAGTGAGAAAGTGAATGAATTGAGAGTGACATGTGTAAACCTATGTGCTAAAATCGGTAAAAATGTGTAATGTGTAAATTGTGCCAAGTGTGACATTGCTTCCACAGAGGGCAGTGGAACCGTATCAGGAAAAAGTCCCCCTGAGAAGGTTCAATGTGTAAGTGACCCTAAGGGCATTAGGGGGAAATCCTAGAGGTGGACAAGTACCACTGGTTAGGGTGGAGACTTGTTCTCCCGGTCTGCGCAGTCCAAGAGTCGCCATTGTATTGCCTAGATGGCATCTATGTGATGTGATGTGTTTGTGTCCTTCTTTGGTGGTTTGGACTATGTGTCACGGCACGAAATGTGAAAGTGTAAATGTGAATGTGTTCATGTGTTAATGTGAAAGTGAAACATGTGGAATGTGTATGTGTAAAGTGTAATTTATGTGAATTGGAAATTGTGTAAAGAGAATGTGAGACCAAAATGTGAGGATATGATATTGTAATCCATGTTGTGACAAATCTGAAACCCTGTTAAATCAGTAGCTTTATTTTGTTAGGATCATGTTTATATGTGTAAAATGCCTAGAATCCATGCTAAGGACAATTTATAAGTACGTGCACAAAATTACATGTTTGGTTGTTCACATGTTGTATTTTAAATAATGTTGTAGCTCTCATGTGTAGGGTTATGGTTACTAAAGCATGTGAAAACCAGCAAGCTTAAGCATGTGAAAATGGTTATGTATATGTATAAGAACATGTAGATTCCATGCTAGTTGTGTTCCCTCTCATGTGCGCGCGGAATTCATGTTAATGGCTTTCATGTTTTGGTTAAAATGCAAAGTAGAATTTCATGAGTAGGAATGATTAGAGAGCATGTGTTAGGAAATTCATTTCGTTAAGGAAATCTGAAAGCATGTATCATGTGTTTACTGATAGAACTATCATGATAGACTGCTCATTTCAAGGTTTAAGCATGCTACATGTTGAGTCTTTTGCAATTGTGTGTGTAGAGCCCACTGTGACATGTACGTGTATGGTATGAGTGGTGTTACTTGCTGAGTCATTAGACTCACTACTTGCTTCGGCGTACAGGTGTAGTTGGTGACGTGGCACCGTTGGAGGAGACGGTGGAGACGGACTCCGAGCGCGGAGATTAGTCTTTGGAGTACTTGTGACTTTTGCTTTTCATAGTATGTAAATTGAACGTTGTATTAGCGTTATCATGGAAAGAATGTATAATGGTGGACATCTATGTATTAAATTTTCAGCAATTTAAATTATGTGAACTTTCAAGTTCTTTAATGTTATTGCAATTTCATGTATGTTAAATGTGGATGATGAATGAATGAAGACAGTGGTTCTTTTACTTCCGCTACTCTGTTATTATATTCACGTGTATCTTAGCTGAATGTATTGTTGGGTAAATGTCCCACTGTGGCAACGCTCGCTATACCGACGTGGGTTGGTATAACCGTACCGGTATAATGAGGGTCGCTACAGACACTGAGCCGATTTTTGTTTAGTTCACTTGTACAATACTTAGAGTCATAGTTATAGAAATATAAGTGACTAGTAGGGTATGTTATTTGTTCTTTCTTAAAAACACTTTGCCAACAACATATTTATCCTCAAAACTAGTACCTTTTGTCAAAAGTTTACTTAAACTATTCATGCCTTTTGTAGTTACCAATAGTGCCTTTTGTCATCATCAAAACTATGTTGATTAAGTATGAGTTAAGAGTAGAAATTAACAAGTAATTATACATGCTCCAACGATGTCCCCCTTTTTAGTGATGACAAATAAAGATAAAATGAATGAAATTATATTATTATGATGCTCTCCCTATATGTGTGCTCTCCCCCTTGTAAGCTTTCTCTACGCTGTATATGTTGCTTTTATTATTTCCCCTTATGTATTATCTTTGTTCTCCCTCTTTTGTCATCAATAGAAAAAGGGTAAGGAAAAGATGAGATCGGATAAAGAGAGAAATAGAGGAATAGAGGAATAGAAGATGGGAATGGAGATGGCAATTAGCATAAATGTTCTACTTTGAGGAGGAAGAAGTAGGAAGATACAACTCCTTAGGAACATCTAGGAGATAGGGGTAAATGACATCCCAGAGTTTCTTCTCGTTCTTCAAAAAATGATCGTCAAAATAGTTGAACTGTTGTCATATGTAGGTCCATAAGTGGGTAGCTTCTAAAATGTTTTGACATATCTAAAATGATACTGATTGAGCTTGTGATGGTAGGCATTTGTGTCTGTGATAGCAAATTTTGAACGTGTAAACTTTGGATTAGAGGCCTTCTTCAGAAATTCATGCACCATGATATTTCAGTGTAATCCTTGAGCATAATCTTCTATCTTGGCTTTGTAGTCCCTCTTGTATCTATTAGTCCACTTTTGTTCAAGATGACTCCTTAAGTTGTCATATTCCTGAAATGCACATATGCAATGAAAAACCAAGAGGGGAGGAGTGAATTGGTTCACTATCAAATAAAAACTTAGGCTGATTTGATATGCTCAACAGTGTTGACTCATTTATCTCCATGACTATATATTTTGGTGAGCTTCGACTGATCACGACCAAAAACATGCATGACTTCGGATGACAAAGTTTAAAGCAATAGATGATGAAACTTGACTTCGATTGAAACTATGAAAAGATTATCAGTGATGAAACACATGAACTTATGAATGAAACTCTGAATGACAACAAGGGCTTACAAGTAATTGAACACCATCTAGTGAACTTAGAAATACTTGGAATACTTACAATGGTGATCTTTGAAGTATAATTTATTTCCTTTGAGTCTCCTATTGATAGACTTAACCAAAATGATATTAAGGTAAATACACATGATTTAGACAAATATAAAAATATTTTGATAAAGTTTTGTTATCACCAAAATAAGGCAGCGAGCAACAAACTCAGCAATATCTCTCTTCATCCCAGGCCACCAAAAGAGTCCCCTCAAGTCGTGGTACATCTTGGTGGAATCAGGATGACAGAGAACCTCAATTTGTGTGCCTCCAATCTGCCTCTGAACCTGACCTCGCTGTCCTCATCTAGCTCAACCTCTGGCATCTTCAAAATGTCTGCTAACTCAGTATCTACACTCTGAGCCTCTATCACCTGTTGGTATATGACTGGACGAACTGTCAAACTGGTCAACACTTCTCTGTCTCTGAATCTCGACGAAGAAAACACTCCCTGAGCTGCTCCCTCCAACAACCTCCAGTGTCTAACCAACAAAGAACTCAAGTGGGCTCTCCTGCTCAAAGCGTCTGCTACGACATTAACCTTTCTCGGGTGATAGGAAAGAGTAAAGTTGTAGTTCTTCAGATACTCGACCCACCTACGCTCCATGAGGTTTAGATCTCTCTGCATGAAGACATACTGCAAACTCATGTGGTCCGTGAACACCTCGAACACCTCACCGTACAAGTAATGTCTTCATAATCTCAAGGCAAACATGACTGCTGCAAGCTCCAAGTCGTGCGTCGGGTAGTTCTGCTCATGCTTCTTCAGCTGCTGAGAAGCATAAGCGACTACCCTCCCATGCTGCATCAATACGGAACTAAGACCAGTCCCCAAAGAGTCAGTGTAGACAACAAAACCACCGCTACCAGATGGTACCACAAGGATCGGAGCTGAAGTCAACCTGCTCTTCAACTCCCGAAAACTCTGCACACACTCTGTTGTCCACACGAACCTAGTCTCTCGCCTGGTCAACCTCGTCAAAGGCTCAGCAACTCTGGTGACGTCCTGCATAAACCTCCTGTAGTAGCCTACCAACCCTAGAAAATTGTGCACCTCTGCAACTATAGTGGGTTGGCCCCACGAAACCACTGCCTCGACCTTGGCGGGGTCCACCGCCACTCCTGCACCTGAAACCACGTGACCAAGGAAGTGCACCTCCTTTAGCCAAAATTCACATTTGCTGAATTTGGCATAAAGTTGGTGACTCCTCAGTGTCTCCAGCACTAGTCTCAAGTGAACCTCGTGCTCCTCTGCCATCACTAAGTACACCAGGATGTCGTCCACGAACACCACCACGAACTTGTCCAGGTACTCTCGGAACACATTGTGCATCATCTCCATGAAGGCTGACAGTGCATTCGGGAGCCCAAAAGGCATCACGACAAACTCAAAATGGTCATAGCAGGTACGAAAGGCTGATCTGGCAATATCTGACTCTCGGATCCTCAACTGGTAGTACCCCGACCTCAAGTCAATCTTCGAGAACACTGAAGCTGACTGCAACAGGTCAAACAAGTCATCGATCCTGGGCAACGGATACTTATTCTTCACTGTAACCTGGTTCAACTGCTGATAATCGATGCACATCCTGAGGCTGCCATCCTTCTTCCTCACAAACAAAACAGGAGCACCCCAAGGCGAACGGCTTAGAGGAATGAAGCCCTTCTCAAGTAACTCATCGAGTTGGCGCTTCAACTCCAGAAGCTCCGCCGGCGACATCCGGTACGGAGCCTTGAACAAAGGCATCGTCCCCGGAAGCAACTCAATGGAGAAATCTACCTCCTACTCTGGAGGTAAACCTGGTAGATCCTTCGGAAACACATCAGCAAAATCACAAACAACATGTACATCTGAAATAGATCACTCGCCAGAATCTGAGAAACTCACAGAAGCAAGGTAAGCTAGACAACCATCTCGGATTAGGCGTAGAGCTCTACAGAAGGAAACGAAAGGTCAGCGGGTAGACTGGGTACCTCGGAAGCAAAGCATAGGTGCTCTAGGTATCTCGAACCGCACGGTCTTCCACTGACAATCCACCAACACAGAGTGTGCCTCCAGCCAATCCATGACAAGGATGGCATCGAAGTCGTGAAGTGTTAAGGCAAACAATCTGGCTGGTAGAAGGTGGCTCTGTACCTCGATGGTGACACCCTCCAGGTAACCCAGAGTACGCACGTAGTCACCTGTCGGAAGCTCAATAGCTAGGTCACAAGTCCGCTCCGGAGCAAACTCAGTAAGGGAACCAAAGAACTCCTCTGAAGCAAAACAATGCGTAGCACCGGGATTAATCAAAACACGCGCAACTCTACCAAGGATAGGAAACGTACCGAAGACCAGATTAGAGGCCTCTGCCTCCTCTCTGGTGATGTTCATCACCCGACCGAGACCACGTCCTCGCTGAGGCTGAGGCTGCTGCTAGTGTTGTTGCGGTGGCTGGAACTGCCCCTGGTGCTGCTGTTGACACTGCGCCTACTGAGGTGGAGGGTATTGCTGTCACCTCCCGAGAATTACGCAGTGGATATTAATTCGGATAATTCGAGTCGATATTCCGAGACGTGAACAATCGGCAAATAAGCCTCTAGCTCGCACACACTAAATGTGTAACACCACAACATCATAATAGGGCCCAAATATTGAACTCAATAGAATTTGTATTCGAATCTCATTTCATTGTTTCAAAGGTAACTAATACAACTCTTAAACATTGTATAACAGGACTAAGACTCAATAAAAGGAAAAGTACATTATTCCTCGCTTCCTACTACATGAATCTAACACTCCAAACAAACTAACTATAGATAGACTCAAGTGTTGGGATGCTCATCACTCAGACGCATTTCCATCCTCGACTTGCTCCTCCTCTTGAATTTCATAGTCACCTAGAATGGTTAAAAGTAACGGATGAGTAAAGTAGCCCAGTAGGATTTATATCTCAATGTGCTGGCAATAATATGAGTGATTAGCAATTTAGAACTAGGTAAGCACGATGATCAAGATATGCATGTACGATTAAAGCTCATTAAAAACATGATACATGAACAAGCTAGATAGAGTGATCATGATAGAGCAAGATCTAGCACGATATAACGAACAATATATTATCAATAGTGAGGCATGTAACAAGCACGCAAGATATCACTTAAATTGTAATAAATGCAGGATGGCCATATCATGCAAGCACGCAAGCACGAGCACGAACTTTTAACACGATTCACTTAATCAGGCACATAGACACTAATGTACACCAAGGAAAGATCCGCCTTGAAATGCACACCAGGACACTTGTATGTGGTTATTGTATCTAGCATTCAACACGACACTATATCCCAACACAGATGCAATGCCAGTAATCATTATACCCCATGGTTAACAGTATATTTATGACAATCCGTCATTGGGGCTAGACTGGAGCCCTTGGACACTCGCCGTGACCGGTCAGTATCTCACTTAATTTTAAATGTAGATACCCACAGTCATTAATGGCCAATAACAAGAGTTTCAATATGTAAGCAATAGTAATGTCATGTTCAAGATGATGATGAGAACAAGTAGCAAGTAATGTGAACATGATTACATGATAACATAGGACCGGTTCTAAGAATACACGAACCAACGCTCGCCCTTCTCAAACTCAGGAGGCATCTGTCTGTGTTGAACTGGATATTGTGAAGCCTAGACACGAGAGGATTTGGATAGGCTATGGTCAGGAAGGTTTTTGGCAAAAAGTAAATTATTATAGAGTGCCGGCTGTGTGTTCTTTTTGCAAGAAACTGGGGCATGCGGAATCTAAATGCAATAAGAAGGTGAAAGATTCAGGTGTGGCGACTGGCCAGCATTTGTAGAAAGAGTTGAAGTCTGGAGGTGTTGTCTCAAACCCTCAAGTCTGGCGGCAAAAAGAGGTTACAGGGTCTCAATCTTCTCCTAACCAGGTGTTACAATCGGAGAAGGAGCAGATCTATCCCACCACAGTGTCGAAAGTAGCATCTCTAAACGATAGGGATGTGTCGGGCCCCTTGCAGACCACTATGCAGATCATGTTGCATGGCAAGCCTGGTTCAAGCTTGAAGGTCAGGCAACATATAACAGGAGCTCCTGCGTGCAATCCTTCTAGCTCGCAGGGAGTCCAGGAAGATGCTCAGGGTGTCCAAGTCGTGGAGAGTTCTCAATATGGTCTGCATGCATGCATTCCTCCGAGCCCGCAGGGAGTCCAGGAAAATGTTCAGGGTGTCCAGGACGTGGAGATGCATGGTCTGCATGCAGGCATTCCTTCTACCCAGCAGGGATTGCAGGAAGTTGTTCAGGGTGTGCAGGATGTGGAGATCTCTCTACATGAACTGCATGAAGGGACTGTTATGGTTACGTTGCAATCTCCGGATCATGGGAGCGAACCAGGCAGGGGAGCTTCTCCGGTGATACCCGCCGTCAAAGAAGAAGATGCATTTCCTAAAATTACTTCTCCCGTTTCTAAACTTACAGATCCTGATCTACAAAAAATGGCTGATATAGCTAATATGGAAAATAAATTTATGCCAGTTATGGATATGAAATCTAAGGAAGGACAGAAGGCTACGGTGGGCGCTAGGACTCGCTCCAAGGCTAAGGTAGCCATGGGTTTCTCTTCCGGTTATTCATCATCATGAACCCTTCCATTCTTTATTGGAACATCAGAGACGTTGCTAATAATGCCTCTAGGCGTTCGCTTAAGAGACACATAAAAAAAAAACGGTGTGGATTTCCTGGCTATTGCAGAACCGATGGTTCCTATGGATAGAGCAGATTCTGTACGTGCATATCTAGGCATGGATTATGTTGTTGGTAATAGTTGTGATAATGCTATATTATGGGTTCTTTGGCGGCACTTTCCTTTTCGAATGGTCCATTGCACTGATCAGTACATCACCATGTCTGCAGTTAAAGATGACAGGGCTCTTCTTCTTATCACTGTTGTGTATGCAAGCTGCCATGCAGATTCACGTCGTCTTCTCTTTGATGAACTGCAGACCTTCTCTATTAATGTGACTATCCCTTGGTTAGTAGGGGGAGATTTTAATTGTGTTTCCCTCCCCTCGGAGAAGTTGGGTGGCTCTGTGGCCAACACTAATAGTATGATGGACTTCAATAATTTCATTTCTGCTGCCTCTTTAACGGATATGGGGTTCATCGGATCTTGCTTTACCTGGTCTAATAACCGCACTGGGCTTTCGTCTGTTCGAGCAAGGTTGGACAGGTTCTTGTGTAACTCTCCCTGTGGTGATGTATTTCCTACTCTTCAACTTCGTCATCTTCCCAGAGGCCCTTCGGATCATGCCCCACTTCTCTTGTCTCTTCATGCTATTAACCGTCCTCCGGCCAGATTCACATTTCATTCTATGTGGTGTTCTAATGACTCTTTCAAGCAAACTGTTAGATCTGCCTGGGAGTGCCCGACCGAATTGCATTATAATCCATTAGTGGTCCTCCATCTGAAGATTAAGGCGGTTAAAATAGCTCTGCGTAATTGGAATAAACATGTTTTTGGCAACATTGATGACAATCTCGCCCGAGATGAGGAGCTGGCCTCAGCCGCTCAACAGGCTTTCGATTCAGATCCTTCTCCAAGTAATAGAGCGACCTTGGGGTTAGCTAATGCAAAGCTGAGAAATTCCATGAATATTGTGGATCTGTTTTGGTCTCAAAAAGCAAGAATGCAGTGGCTTGATAATGGTGATAAAAACTCAACTTTTTATCATGTTGTAGTTAAAGGTAACAGAAGGCGGAGCTACATTCACAGGCTAAAGGTGGCAGGCGCTTGTTGTGAGGACCAGGAGGTCCTAAAGCAGGAGGCAGTTTCTTTCTTTGACAATCTACTCCATACTTCTACCCATTCCATTGATGAATCTATTCTCCAGGTCATTCCAAATATTGTTACTGAGGATCAAAACTCCTGCCTCACAGCTGTGCCTACCAAATATGAGATTAAAGAGGCTGTCTGGAGCCTAAACGCCAACAGTGCCCCAGGTCCTGATGGGTTCACTGGCCACTTTTACACTTCCTGTTGGGATATTATCAATGAAGAGGTTACCAATGCGGTGATTGGCTTCTTCAATGGGTTCCCCTTGCCCAGAGGGGTTACTTCCTCCTTGATCGCTTTGATCCCAAAGACTGATAGCCCGTCCTCCTTTGGTGATTTTAGGCCGATCAGTCTGTGCAACTTCTGCTACAAAGTTGTGTCCAAAATTTTCTGTGTAAGGCTGGTCAACATCCTACCCCAAATAATCTCAGAAGAGCAAGGTGCCTTTGTTAAAGGCAGGTCCATCATAGATAACATTTCACTTGCTAGACAACTAGTGAAAGATATTGGCAGGAAAGTCAGGGGTCACAATGTTATATTTAAACTGGACATCCGGAAAGCCTATGATAGTGTGGAGTGGGATTTCCTTTTTGCGGTCCTCAGGAAATTTGGTTTTTCTAACAGGTTTATTTCATTTATTGGAATGCTCATTAGCAACAGCTGGTTTTCCATATTATTTAACGACTCCCAGGTAGGCTATTTTCAGTCCTCAAGGGGTCTTAGGCAAGGTGATCCTCTTGCCCCTGCCCTCTTTATCATAATGGAAGAAGCTCTTAGCAGAGGCATTAAAAGTCTAGTTCAAACAGGCTACCTAAATCCTTATGCGGGTCCCAGATGTAACCAGGTGATATCTCACCTTTTATATGCTGATGATACCCTTGTCTTTATCAATGGAGGGATCAATAATGTGAAAAGGTTGATGGATTTCCTTCATAGGTACTCCACTTCCTCGGGGCAGTGCATAAACTCTGCCAAAAGCAGTTTCTTCATATCAGACAAGGCGCCAACTCAGGTGACCAATAGGCTCAAAGCGGTCACTGGCTTTAGCAGGCAAACAGGGCCTCTTATTTACCTTGGTACTCCATTGCGCCCTGGTAGAGTACTTGTTTCAGATTATGCTCCTTTACTTCAAAAAATCAATGGAAGAATGGCTTCCTGGAAACCCAGATTCATATCTCAAGCAGGGAGAGTAACGCTTATTAATTCAGTGCTGGCGTCCATCCCGGTTTACCTGGCATCTTCCTCAACCATTCCCAGTACTGTTATCAATTACATTGAAAAATGTTGTGTGGCTTTTTTTTGGAGCGGTACAGATGGTATGGTCAGGCGCCATTGGGTTGCTTGGTCCATTATTCAGCAGCCCATTGCTGAAGGAGGGTTGGGAATCCGTAATCTCAAAGAGGTCCAACTCGCTTTGCTGGTTAAATTAGTTTGGAACATTCACCATGGTTCTTCCCTCTGGGCAGAGTATGCTAGAAATCGCTTTATTCCGAGTGGTAAAAGTGAGTGTAAGGTCATTCCAGAGTTCTCTTCCAAAATGTGGGCTGCCGCTCAAAAAATTGTCCAGGATAATACGAGATGGCTTCATGGGAATGGCCAATCTATTGATTTCTTAACTGATCTTTGGCTGGGAGATAGACCCCTTGCTGATACTCTCAATGCTCCTTATGAAGGAAACAGGGTTACTCTTCAGGAAGTTATTGCTAACATTCATCATCCTATCAGGTCCCTTCTCCCACCTGAAACCCTCCATGGTGTTTCTCTCAGCGAGGATACTGATCTTTGTGTTTGGGGGCCTTCTCAGGATGGCCAGTTCTCTGTTAAATCCGCCAATAACTTGGTCAGACAAGTTGGTGTTCCTAGAATTCCACTCAAAAAAATCTGGCATACTCGTTTTTATAGGAGAGGTTCTATTTTTTGTTGGAAGGTCATCAACAGGGCAGTTCCTGTTGACCAAAGAATCGTTGAATCTGGAATCCAATTGGCCTCTTGTTGTTCCTGTTGCAATCTCCCAGAAACTGAAGACATGGACCATTTGTTCATTAATGGAGATCTTGCTACTTCCCTGTGGAACTGGCTCCTTCCTCTGACCAGCCCTAAGGTGCATCTCCACAGCAACATCACGGTTAGAATATGGAGCTTTATCACTGCTACAAATTTAAATAATCCTTTTGGTTTCGTCTCCTTGCATTGCCTTCTTATCATGCTTTGGGAAATCTGGAAGGGGAGATGAGGCGTTAGATATGACTCTAAAAAGTTTTCTGTTCGGACTATCATTTATAACATCAAAGCAATTGTTGACCACTCTCTTGCTAGACAAACTTTTACAGATGCTCCATCATATGAAGAATTACAGATTCTCCATTGGTATGGTTTTCACCCGGAAGTTTCATGTAAGCAAATCAAACTCATTCGGTGGATTCCTCCAATCAATCACTATTGTTTAAGTGTGGATGGTGCTAGCAAAGGCAATCCGGGTGACAGTGGTGGTGGAGGTAGCATCCGGGACAGACATGGAAATGTTTTGGTGGCTTTTGCTTATTACTATGGTTATGGGAATAGCATGACCGCTGAAATCAGAGCTCTTGCAGATGGTATCCGCCTTGCTGAACACTCTGGACTCCATATTTCTATTGTTCACTCAGACTCCATGGCGCTGGTTCACTCCCTCAAAGCTGGGAAGTGTCCTTCTTGGTATGCCTATAGATGGTGGCGTATTGCTCAGGTTCTCATCCAAAGGAGGAACTATCTGCTTCATCATGTCTACCGTGAAGCTAATCAGGTGGCAGACTCCTTAGCCAACTATGGTGCCTTTTCTAAGGTTAACCAGGTGTTTTGGGGATCCAGATGTGTCCCTTCCATATGTAAAGGCCCAATCCTTCTTGATAAAATAGGCCTACATCATATTCACCTCATGTAAGGACTGTTGGTCCTCTTGTACCTTCATTATGTTCTTTATATATTTTCCGGCCCAGGGTGCACTGTAAGCCCCTGAGGACCGATTTCATTAAAAAAAAAAAAAGATTACATGATAACAATAGTCAAGAGATAATTTCGGCAGCATGACGGCACAATTTATACTTTAGTTTACTCTTTACATTAATGGCTTAAGTTCAGATTGTAAATCACACTCACGAGAACAAGATGAGAGAGGAAGTGCACGCTATCTCCTGGGAACTTCAATGGTACAACCAACTCGGTCTCCATGAGGGAATCCATAGAGTACGAAGAATTACAGAGGTCTTAAGAGAAAGGTTACTAGACTGCCGATACGGAATGACCGGCCGTGAGTTTCCAATCCCCCAAGAAAGGCTGCCTAGATGTGCAAGTGTGTAGTGAGTACGTGTCTCAATCCACAATCCATCGGTTTCAAACTTGCGGAAAACAATTAACATGATAGAATGAGATGGAACTATGCAATTAACTAAACATGGTTTGCAATATTTTAAAATAGAAATTAATCACTTTAACAAGCTAGAACAATGGATGATTCAATCAATAGTTTGCAAGAATAGATCATAGCATTAATGAGCAATTAGAATAGACTTCACATCGTTACGTATTTAACATGGGTTGCTGGCTTTTAGGTCATTAGATAAACTACACAATGCACCTTAAGAACATATCATGCAAGACTAACATTAAACACTGTAAAAACATATCTCAGGTAGGCGTTAAAATTGCGTCCTACATAGTAGACGCTTTTCATAACACAATGTACGATCAAACACGGTTAACTGTGAAGAATGTAAATCGTGTCCACCTATGTGGTCGCCTTTAACATTCAATCACGACGGGGTATCTCGTCGCATTCATGAAATTCATTTAATAAAACAATATAAAAATCGCTGAAATCCTTGGGCGGCAAAACCGTCTGAATTGCGGCGGCCTTAGCAGTCGCGTTTCATAGGTCTTCTGACAGGTCAACGGCACACAGTTTGAGGCATGGGATGCGCCTAAATCGCATGGCCCTTGGCAGATGCCTTTAAGGTAATCGCGGTGGCAGAAGACAATGCGATACCAGTCACTTGAATCGCGTCGCCTGGATAGGATGCGATTCAACATTCAAACCGAAAACGCAGGAAATCGTAGGAACATGTAGCAAACATCATGCAACGCTTATATCTTCTAATCTAGAGCTCTTGGGACAAAAGTGTCAACATGAAACTTGTTGTGAACATGGAATGGGAGAGAACTATGGCTTTGGAATCATTAAAAATGGCCTCGGGATGTGTGAGAAATTGACATGAACATAAAAAGTCCCTAACATGCGCAACTTTGGAAAAACGCTTATAACTCAAGATGTCCTCAATGAAATTCGATGAAACCACTTGGACATGAAAGTAGACTCAATGATCTACACATTGGTATATGATTTATTAAGATTTGGCCCGAGATCACCTACCTTTTGGGTTAAAGAAGTCACATTTTTCCAAAAAACCTGTGTTCAGACCACTTGGAGGAGAACGCTTACTGCACCTGATCTACTGAATGAAAAATAGGAAAACTAGTGGGATTATGAACTAAACTTGACCCTCTTTCCAGGGGTATAAGCCTTGCAAGGTTTGGGTATGGTTTGACTCACCTTTGGTCGACCACAAGAAGGGTTGTCTGCACAGGTTGAAGCAGAACACAACAGGGAAGAAGCTCCGAGTTGGGGCGGTTTCCTCCTCCTTTGGGTGCTCAAGAATAGTCTCCCACGACCCCAACAATGTGTATTTTCATCCCCTAGGGTTTCATGGAATGTATATATGCATCTAGTGGGTTTTAGAAGTCTCATTGGTTGAAGGAAAGGCAAGGTGCGGTTTTGGCCTTCCACCTTCCATCTTTTGACGATTTCTCACCCCAATAGTGTGTGTGAGGCTTTAGGAAACCTCCTACCATGGTTAGCCACGAAATTGGGTTGCCAATAAAGCCTAATTGCCTTGGGATTTGCCCTCATCACCTCCTTCTATTTTCAGCTCAATTAGGGTTGTGAATTTCTATGTATTTTTCTTGCTCTATTTAATTCTTGGGCCAAAAGTGATCTATTGGCCCAATTTCGATAATGGGTCATCAATATATAATGTTGTAAGTCTCTCCAACATGATTATTTAATTTATGTTTGTGTTATATCTCCGTGTTAACGGTTTCCCGACTTAGTTTCCTAATTTAGATAATTAGTCACAATGTGACGTACACTTGGTTAATTGGATTTTTTGTTGCACAAATTTCTTCGTGGAATATTTAAGAATGATGTTTGGAGTTGATTTATAATTTTTACGGAATTTTTCGATGTGTTCTCGCACGTACGATAGTGGTACGTATGTTCTACCGTTTCGATAATGCAGAATTTATTTATTTCCATTTATTTAAAATTTTAATTTACTGAATTTTTTGGGGTGCTACACCATCCCCCACTTAAGAGAATTTGATCCCCAAATTCATAGATCAATAATTGGCTCTTGATAATTATGATCCTTGTGGTCGTTTCGGATTTAACTCCTCTAACTTGTTTCAACATTCTAGCTCGTGGATGCTAGTCCAACATCTACACCTATGGCCACCAGTATTATTCTTTTGATTCCTTCTGCTCCTATTTTCTTCCATGGTTGTTATACTCCCTCTCAATCCACCAGCTGCACTATGGTATAGCTACTAGATTGTTCTTTTCCAATCACTCCTTGATCATCACCCCCACTTAGAAATGTACTAACAAAAAAAGCATCTTAAGATCAGTCTAGAGGTTTAAAAATCATACCTCCTTCCGGAAGCTCCGCTTGCGTTATTGCATTCACGCGTCCTTGACACCTTACCACTCCTTGGTTTCTTCCAACTTGGTCTTTTAGCATGGGACAGTTCGGTATACGATGTTCATGACTCCCACATCGCAGGCAAGCCCCGGCCTTCTTCCAGCACTTGTCCGCTTGGTGCCCAGGCTTGTCGCAAAATTTACAATATTCCACCGTCATTGTTTCTTCTACTTTGATCTTTTTCTCCATGCCATAGTCTTTCCCAGTGGTTGGCCTTTTGTTATTGTTGTTGTCGTTGTTGGTGTTGTTGTTGTTGTGGAAAGTTCCAGTTGTATCGACTGCTCTTCTTTTTATAAAGGTCGGCTTTGAGATGTCTTTCCCCCTAATGCCTTCCACTTTAGCCATGGTGTCTTCTACCAGCTGAGCTCTTTGGACCATCTCAGTGTAGGTTTGGATGTTGTGAGGTCCAAGCTTCTCGATGAACATGGGCCTGAGTCCATCCATGAACCGGTTGGCCTTCAATCTTTCCGTGCCCACCAGATGTGGGACATAGACTGCCAGGCGAGTGAATTGAGCTTCATACTCAGCCACAAACATGCCCTTTTGTTTCAATGCGGCAAACTTCGCCGCCTTCTTTTCCTTAACTCTTTCAGAGAAATACTTTCCTCGGAATATCTCCAGAAATCCAGCCCACTCTAGTTCAGCTACATTGGGCAAATGGGCCGATGTGGCCTTCCACCATGCTTGGGCATCCTTAGTAAATTGAAAAGTGGTCAGTTCCACCTTCTCCCTATTGGTGCATTTTGCATAACTTAGAAAATTCTTTCTATTTCCTCCTGCCAATTCTCCGCTTCGTTCGGATCAAGAGATCCTGAGAAACGAGGAGGGTTCAAAGTCCTAAAGTTGCGGTGTAAATCACCCGCTCCATTCCTAGCCACGGCAGCAGCCTGATTTCCAGCCTGAACCACCTGGGTCAAACCGACTATGGTTTCTTGCATAGCTTGCCACTGATTGTGAGCCATTGCAGTTGAGTGTAAGAGTTATGAGGTTCCTGAGAAAAGGATAGAAACCAATTAATGTCTCTAGATACATTATGAGAGTCAATGGGTAGGAGTGTTTTGTTCATTTTAACATATTCCCAGTCTCTACCCATTCTCGCTAGGTACTATATTTAATTTCTATGACCTAAGTTCCATAGGTATCTCTTAATCCTGAGACATACATACTATTTGGTTTTCCTAGGCTCTGATACCACTAAACTGTCACGTCCCGAGAATTATGCAGCGGATATTAATTCGGATAATTCGAGTCGATATTCCAAGACGTGAACAATCGGCAAATAAGCCTCTAGCTCGCACGCACTAAATGTGTAACAACACAACATCATAATAGGGCCCAAATATTGAACTCAATGGAAATTGTATTTGAATCTCATTTCATTGTATCAAAGGTAACTAATACAACTCTTAAACAATGTATAACAGGACTAAGACTCAATAAAAGGAAAAGTACATTATTCATCGCTTCCTACTACATGAATCTAACACTCCAAACAAACTAACTATAAATAGACTCAAGTGTTGGGACGCTCATCACTCAGACGCATTCCCATCCTCGACTTTCTCCTCTTCTTGAATTGCATAGTCACCTAGAATGGTTAAAAGTAAGGGATGAGCAAAGTAGCCTAGTAGGATTTATATCTCAATGTGCGGGCAATGATATAAGTGATTAGCAATTTAGAACTAGGTAAGCACGATGATCAAGATATGCATGTACGATTAAAGCTCATTAAAAATATGATACATGAACAAGCTAGATAGAGTGATCATGATAGAGCAAGATCTAGCACGATATAACGAGTAAGATATTATCAATAGTGAGGTATGTAACAAGCACGCAAGATATCACTTAAATTGCAATAAATGCAGGATGGCCATATCACACAAGCACGCAAGCACGAGCACGAACTTTTAACACGATTCACTTAATTAGGCATGTAGACACTAATGTACACCAAGGAAAGATCCACCATGAAATGCACATCAGGACACGTGTATGTGGTTATTGTATCTAGCATTCAACACGATACTATTTCCCAGCACATATGCAATGCCAGTGATCATTATACCCCATGGTTAACAATATATTTATGACTCTCTGTCATTGGGGCTAGACTGGAGCCCTTGGACACTCGCCGTGCCCGGTCAGCATCTCACTTAATTTTAAATGTAGATACCCACAGTCATTAATGGCCAATAACAAGAGTTTCAATATGTAAGCAATAGTAATGTCATGTTCAAGATGATGATGAAAACAAGTAGCAAGTAATGTGAACATGATTACATGATAACAATAGTTAAGAGATAATTTCGGCAGCATGACGGCACAATTTATACTTTAGTTCACTCTTTACATTAATGGCTTAAGTCCATATTATAAATCACACTCACAAGAACAAGATGAGAGAGGAAGTGCACGCTATCTCCAGGGAACTTCAATGGTACAACCAACTCGGTCTCCATGAGGGAATCCACGGAGTACGGAGAATTACGGAGGTCTTAAGAGAAAGGTCACTAGAGTGCCGATACGGAATGACCGGCTGTGAGTTTCCAATCCCCCAAGAAAGGCTGCCTAGATGTGCAAGTGTGTAGTGAGTATGTGTCTCAATCCACAATCCATCGGTTTCAAACTTGCGGAAAACAATTAACATGATAGAATGAGATGGAACTATGTAATTAACTAAACATGGTTTGCAATATTTTAAAATAGAAATTAATCACTTTAACAAGCTAGAACAATGGATGATTCAATCAATAGTTTTTTTTTTTTAGTAAAGCCAAACCGAGGTAGGTAGGGGCGATCTCACTAGTGAGGTGAGAGTGCCACTACCTCCCCAAGTGGCAAGGGGTAGGTTTTCTATATATGAGTGAAGGTAAGTACATCAAGGGGCTAGGACCTGATGGAAGGATCTCCTACCTTATCAAGATGGTAGGGATCCTTAACAGTGGTAGGCAGGTCGCCCCAGGAACTCCAAATGACAAAACGGGTACAGGACATGGCAGAACTGGCCAGGCAGTCTGCTACTCTATTAGCTTCCCTGGGAACATGTGCAATTTCTGCTTTCAGATTCAAGGTTTTCATTGCAATGTCATGCATGATACAATTGAGATCCCACTGGCTGGAGATCTGATTGGTAACCAGCTGAAGGAGATTGAGGGAGTCTGTCTCCACCAGAACTTCAGAAATACCCTTACCGCAGCAAATGGAGAGGCCATCGTTGAGTGCCATAGCTTCAGCTGCAAGACTTGAGTTTAGATCATGGTATGCCCGGGCGAAGGCCCAGCACATATTGCCCTCGTGATCTCGAAGTATACCTCCACCTCCGGCTGCCCCGGATGTCCTCATAAAAGCGCCATCTACGTTTAGCTTTAATCTCCCGGACGGGGGCGTGATCCACCGGACAATAGTCGGGGTTCTACTTTTCAGTTCTTCCGTACCATGTTCAGTTTGATGGAGTGCAGCTAGCCATGCTTGCGGGACTTTCTGAAACTTGAAGGCGATGCAGATCGCACGGATGGACAGCATTGTTCTATTGATGATGTGCTTGGCCATCATCCCCTGATCTTGGAATCGTGCTTTGTTTCGGCTACACCATATCTCCCATAAGGCAGCCATGAAGGTGCACCGAACGAGGCGACCGGATGTGGCAATAATTTCTGGGCGGGCAAGGAAGGCAGTCACACCATCTGTCACTATGCTAAACCCCCTGTTGCTGAAATGCAGAAGATAGGAAAGCTCAGACCAGACTTGATCGGCGATGTCGCTTCTGAAGAATAGGTGAAGGGCGCTTTCTTCTTGAGGTTGGGGGCAGCAGGAACATTTAGAAGCGAGGGGCACTCCTTTTCCCTTCACAGTCTCATCCACCGAGATGGAGTTGAGGACAAGGCGCCATACTAGGACAGACCATTTAAGGGGGATGTGGGGCGACCACAGGACAGCCCACTGCTGAGAGTTTGCTGGTGCGAGGAGGGAGCGGACTGATTTTGTGGAGAATTTGCCGTTTGCAGTAGGACTCCATATCCACGTGTCCTTGGTGCCATTAGAAGTCAAGAACTGCGACAAAAGATGCCGGGGGCAATACCGGGTAGCAGTCTGCAGCTGAAAGCTCATCGGGTGGTTAAAGGCCTGCTGAACTGTGCAATACTTATCGGATATGTTGTTCCAGATGTCTTCAGGGATGAATTCCTTCAGGGGCTTCTCTCCGGTCCATGCATCATACCAAAATAAACTGAGGGGCTGCTGTTCATAGAAACAATTCTGTGGTTTCTTTGGATGATGTGGGCTGCTTGCTTCCATAAGTTTCTGTCCGAGGCCAGCATGAAGGGGAAGTGAGCTTCCGAATGATGACAACTATAAAGGTGTTTGCTTCTGAATAACCTAGCCCATAGAGAGTCTGTCGTCAAAGCTTTCCATAGCATCTTTGTCCTGAAGGCGATTTGCATGTGATTCAAATTTAGAACTCCCAGTCCTCCGCTTTCCTTTGGCTGTGCGATGGTGCTCCAGCTCTTCCAGTGTTTTTTCGGGGATCCCTCATAAGATCCCCAGAAGAAGTTGGCAAGGATCCTGTGGAAGCATCTAACCACAGTGGTCGGGATGGGCATGGCGTTCATAGTGTAGATGGGAAGGGCGGTCAGAATATGTTGTATTAGAACGAGTCTGCCACCTGAAGAGAGCAGATCTGTTTTCCACCCTTGAAGTTTGCTGACCGTCCGAGAGATGATGTTGGCGAAGTGGGCCGGTTTTTGCCGGCCAGCATATATGGAAACCCCAAGGTACTTGACTGGCAATTTTTCTCTGGTGAAGCCCGTTGTATCACTGATTTTCTGAATGTGGCTATCAGTGGCATTAGCAGGGACATAGAAGGAGCTTTTGTGCTTGTTGACGAGTTGCCCGGATGCCTCTTCGTAGTTGTTAATGAAGACCATAAGTCTTCGTAGATGTCTCACTGAGGCATTGGAGAAAACCAGTGTATCATCTGCGAAAAGAAGATGAGTGACTGCCGGGCATCTAGCATTGGTTTGGTACCCGCCGCCACTGCTATGATTGAACAGGTGAGTGAGCCCCCGGCTGAGTGCTTCTTCTGCTAAGATGAAAAGGGCAGGGGCCACTGGGTCCCCTTGCCTGACCCCCCTGGATGACTTGAAGAAGCCATGAATCTGCCCACTAAGAAGAATGGAGAACCAACAGTTAGAGAGCAAAGGTTCAATAGTAGAGATCGCTTGAATTGAAAAACCGAATCTAGTGAGGACTGCATATAGGAAGTCCCATTCAAGCCTGTCATAGGCTTTTGCCATGTCAAGTTTAATGATCAAGTTACCCCCTCTGCAAGGCCTTCCTAGATGCTGGAGGAGGTCCTTTGTCAGAAGTATGTTTTCAGCTATACTCCTCCCTTTGGTGAATGCGCCCTGCTCTTCGGATATCAGGTTCGGAAGCAAAGTACCCAGCCTGTCGGATATGACTCTGGAAATAATTTTGTACATAAAGTTTGATAGGCTGATCGGTCTGAACTCAGAGCATTTCTTCGGGTGCTCTACCTTGGGTATGAGGGTGATGAGGGATGAAGTAAGAGCTGTTGGTACGTTGTGCCCACAAAAATAGGCCTGCACAGCTGCAACCACATCAGTCTGAATGAATTCCCAGCAGGTATGGTAGAAGTGTCCTGAGAAACCATCGGGCCCCGGGGCACTGTCGGGGTCCATACTATGGACCACATGTTTGATTTCTTCAGGTGTAGGAACATTGCAGAGCATGGCATTGTCATCTACTGTCATTAGGTGTGGTATGTGCTCCAGGATTTCAGGTCGAACCTGATGGGGGGCAGATCTGAATGCTTCGGTGAAATGTTGCACAAACATGGTTGCTATGTTATCATCTCCTTCCACTGCTGTCCCGTCTTCTTTATATAGTTTGGAGACCATAGAGTGTCTCCTTTGGTTGAGGGCGTAAGCATGAAAAAATTTAGTGTTGTGGTCCCCATCCTTGAGCCACTTAATTCTGGATTTCTGCCGCCATAGCTTCTCCTCCTGTGACAATGCTTTCTCCAACCTGTCCTTGGCCTGAGTGAAGTTATGGTAGTTAGCCTGGGAATTGTCCTCCTCATAAGTCTTTTGCATTGTGACGAGGGAGGCTTCAGCTTCCTGAATATTGAGGGATACATTCCCGAAAACTTCTTTGTTCCATGCCCTGTAGAAACTCCTCATATGTTTCAATTTCTGAACCATATTGTGCATGGGGAAGGAGGATGCTGAGGCCATCCTCCAAGCAGCAGTGGAGTCGGCCAAGAATGTGTCATGAGAACACCACATGTGTTGGAAAGTAAACCTGGAAGGGCCCTTCCTACTTTTAGTGGTACTGGAAATGAGCAAGGGGCTGTGGTCACTGCAACTTCTGTCTAAGTGCTGCACATGTATAGCAGGACAGCAAACAGCCCACTCGGCGTTGAAGAAGAGACGATCAATTCTGATCCATATGCTATTGTGGAGTTGCCCGTTAAACCATGTATACTTGCTCCCCCGGAACCCAGCATCTTCAATCCCCGCAGCAGAGACACAGGCTTGGAAGTCCATAACCGATCTTGACATAGTTTTTTTTTCACCTTTCTTTTCTTGAGGCGCCAAATAGCTATTGAAGTCCCCCCCTACCAACCATGGAGTAGTGCAGGAGTTGGAGAAGTCAATCATGTAGTCCCATAGTTTCCTCCTTTCATTCACAATGCAGCTAGCATGTACCACTGTCAAGTAGAAAGTTTTACAAGTAGTTGCAGAAACTGAAAGTGTTATGAACTGATCACTTGAATCTGCCCTCAAAATGTTGATGTTTTCCTCCCAAAAAATCCATATACGAGCATGCTCATTCAGATTTGCAACAGAGCTATACATTTGGAGTTTATTTCTATAAGTATCCATGCAAGATGTATGCTTCTTGGGCTCAATAATAGCTATGATAGATAACTTGTGCCTGCGCTTTAGAATTTTTAAGCGCCTTATGGACTGGGCATTGCCTATGCCCCTAATGTTCCATATTAGAATCTTCTGATTCATTGGGCTTTGGGTTGGAAGTATTGCCACGTGTACCACCTCTGGTTCGAACACCCTCCTCTCTTAATGGCAGTGGTGCCTTGTGCTTCCCAGCAAAGGCTACATGCAGAGTGTTGAGCTCATCCTCCGGGGGGTCCATGCCAGGGATAGCTCTGATGTTGTGTATGATCGGTAAGGAGATGATGACACCTTTATTGCTGCTGGGGTGTTTTACTTGCTCCCCCTCCTCTTGGGGTTTATCCTTCCGCTTGTGCTTTTTGATTGGATCTGGCAATTCATCGAGCACTTCTTCAGCGGGGGGTGATGCACCTTGTGTTTCAGTTTGCTGAGTAACAGGGCTGTCACTAATGTGTTTCAATCAATAGTTTGCAAAAATAGATCATAGCATTAATGAACAATTAGAATAGTCTTCACATCTTTACGTATTTAACATGGGTTGCAAGCTTTTAGGTCATTAGACAAGCTACACAATGCACCTTAAGAACATATCATGCAAGACTAACATTAAACACTATAAAAATAGGTCTCAGGTAGGCCTTAAAATTGCGTCCTACACAGTAGACGCTTTTCATAACCCAATGTACGGTCAAACACGGCTAACTGTGAAGAATGTAAATCGCGTCCACCTATGTGGTCGCCTTTAACATTGAATCGCGATAGGGTATCCCGTCGCGTTCATGACATTCATTTAATAAAACAATATAAAAATCTCCAAAATCCTTGAGCAATAAAACCGTCTGAATCGCGGCGGCCTTAGCAGTCGCTTTTCATAGGTCTTCAGATAGGTCAATGGCACATAGTTTGAGGCACGGGACGCACCTAAATTGTGCCACCCTTGGTGGACGCCTTTAAGATAATCGCGGCGGCAGAAGCCGACGCGATACCAGTCACCCGAATCGCATCGCCTGGACAGGACGCGATTCAACATTCAAACCGAAAATGCAGGAAA
Organism: Colocasia esculenta; assembly: GCA_014218235.1. NCBI lineage: Eukaryota > Viridiplantae > Streptophyta > Magnoliopsida > Alismatales > Araceae > Colocasia > Colocasia esculenta. The sequence continues at coordinate 7,980,066 of CM024765.1, read as the reverse complement.
TCATAGGAACATGTAGCGAACATCATGCAACGCTTATATCTTCTAATCTAGGGATCTTGGGACAAAAGTGTCAACATGAAACTTGTTCAGAACATGAAATAGGAGAGAACTATGGTTTTGGAATCATTAAAAATGGCCTCGAGATGTGTGACAAATTGACATGAACATAAAAAGTCCCTAACATGCGCGACTTTGGCAAAACGCTTATAACTCAAGATGTACTCAATGAAATTCGATGAAACCACTTGGACATGAAAGTAGACTCAATGATGTATACAGAGGTATATGATTTATTAAGATTTGGCCCGAGATCACCTACCTTTGTGTTGAAGAAGTCACATTTTTTCCAGAAAACCTGTGTTCAGACCACTTGGAGGAGAACGCTTACTGCACCCGATCTACTAAATGAAAAATAGGCAAACCAGGGGATTAGGAACTAGACTCGAACCTCTTTCCATGGGTATAAGCCTTGCAAGGTTTGGGTATTGTTTGACTCACCTTTGGTCGACCACAAGAAGGGTTGTCTGCACAAGTTGAAGCAAAACGCAGCACGGAAGAAGCTCCGAGTTGGGGCGGTTTCCTCCTCCTTTGGGTGCTCAAGAACAGTCTCCCACGACCCCAACAATGTGTATTTTTTCCCATAGGGTTTCATGACATGTATATATGTATCTAGTAGGTTTTAGAAGTCCCATTGGTTGAAGGAAAGGCAAGGTGCGGTTTTGGCCTTCCACCTTCCATATTTTGATGATTTCTCACCCCAATAGTGTGTGTGAGGCTTTAGGACATCTCCCACCATGGTTAGCCACAAAATTGGGATGCCAAGAAAGCCTAATTGCCTTGGGATTTTCCCTAATCACATCCTCCTATTTTTAGCTCAATTAGGGTTGCAAATTTCTATGTATTTTTCTTGCTCTATTTAATTCTTGGGCCAAAAGTGATCCATTGGCCCAATTTCGATAATGGGTCATCAATATATAATGTTGTAAGTCTCTCCAACATGATTATTTAATTTATGTTAGTGTTATATCTCCGTGTTAACGGTTTTCCGACTTAGTTTCCTAATTTGGATAATTAGTCACAATGTGATGTACACTTGGTCAATCAAATTTTTCGTTGCACGAATTTCTTCGTGTAACATTTAAGAATGATGTTTGGGGTTGATTTATAATTTTTACGAAATTTTTCGATGTGTTCTCGCACGTACGATAGTGGTACGTATGTTCTACTGTTTTGATAATGTGGAATTTATTTATTTATTTATTTAAAATTTTAATTTACTGAATTTTCTGAGGTGCTACAATTGCGCCTGCGGTGCCTGCTGAGTGTACTGTGGAGGTGCCAACTGCTGCTGCCCCTGCCTCAACGGACACTTCCCCCTGAAGTGACCCTACTGCCCGCAGTGGAAACAACTCGTACCCTGCTGGCTCTGCTCTGTGCCCTGCTGCACTAACTGCTCCACTGGCTGCTCTGGCTAACGTCAGTGCTGAGGTGTTTGCTGGTAACGCCATATACCCCCTCGTGTAAACAACTTCTTCAACTTCGAGGTCAGGCCAGCACCACCTGTGCCCAAAGAAGAAGAAGACGACACACTCCCTCGGCTGCCCGAAGGATGCTGGTACGGGGTAGACCTCGCTGAACCTCCTCCCTTCTGCGGCTGGAACTGACACTCCCTCTCCAAGGCGGTAGCTCTAGCCATTGCTAACACCAAAGTGTCGCAGAGGTAGCCAGCCATGGCCCACCTCAACTCCGAGCGTAACCCACTAATGAACCGCTCAATGCGAGCCTGCTCACTAGTGGTTACGTGGGGGACGTGCCTCAAAAGCTGTACAAACCTCTGATGGTACTGCGCCACAGTCAGCTCTCCCTGTGTCAACTCGTGGAACTAGTCCCTCCTCTCACGGCGCGCGTAGTCGGGGAAGTACTCGCCGTGGAATACCTCTAGAAACTGCTCCTAAACTATCTGGTCTAGCCTCCTACTCTAAAAATGGGTCTGCCTCACTGCTCTCCACCACTCGTGGGCTGACCCCTTCAGCTGATACACTGCAAGTCTGACTTGATCCTGCTCAGCACAGTCCATGGTCTCGAAAGTATGCTCGAGCTCATAGACCTAACTCTCTGCCCTGTCTGGATCATAGTCGCCGTAGAAGACCAAAGGCTGGAGACGAAGAAACCTCTCTAGAAGTGTTGTGCGGTCCTCAGGTGCTACTGCCACTACTAGAGTCTGTTGTCGTACCATTGGCGGTACCTCTCGCTAAATGGGTGTTGCCTGCTGGCTCGCTGGTGGCTGCTCCTCTGCTGCCATCTCTGCAAACTGCTGACCTTCTGCTGACATCCCAACAAACTACTGGTACTGCCAAGGAACCTGGAACATCGTCCTCCACCACTGCTCCATAACCTCTGGTGGGGGAGGGGGTGGATACCACTGCTGCTGTTGTGCTCCCTGCTGTAACGGAATGCCATGTGGCAATGAAACACCCGACTGGTCGACCTGTTAAGGCTAAGCATCCACCAGTGCATGCTCGGCTGCAACCGACTCGTCCGGTGTGACGTCCTAATGCTCCATCAGCTCTCTAACATGTCTGTGTCTACGTGGACGCATGTCCTGTGACACAAACTAACATTCAAGTTAACAAAATAATCCTATGGCTAGCAGTGTTACTTGTACTTCCTATGGGACTTTGCGTTGTCACTTAGTTCCATTACAAGTCTTGATAGACCCCTTACTCTGATACCACTGTAACGGCCTTGACGCCCTAGCCCCCAGCTTCCACTAAGAATCTGGCCGTCGGCACCACCGCCCACGGGCTCGAAGACCCAGAAGGGCTAACAAACCAGTCTACCAAGATATGTAACGGGAGTAAGTGACAACAACAACACTAAAATGTACCAACAAGTGAAGGAAAAGCATCCAACACAAGTGCAAGTCTAGTACAGTCCCAAAGTAAACAAAGTACAAGTGCAGAAGAAAAGGGGATAACATATCCCTTAAGGGCATACCCCGAGGGTGACGAAACAAATATGAAGGAAACACTGCTCACGGTAGACGCCGTCTACTATGGCCCCATCCCCTCAGCCCATCGTGGAGGGTACTGCTATAAAGTCTCACCTGTAAAGGAGGGAATGAGCTTCACGAAGAAGCCCAGTAGGGACTACCAATCTCCCACTGGTTCTAACAGCAGAATAGATATATATGTGTACAACTGAAATAAAGCAAGTAAATCTATTCTACTAACAGAGTAAGTGCGGAAGCGTAAAGTAACAACATGGCCATCGGTCTAAACCAAACGTCGGGACCGGAAACACGTGTAAACCACAGCACTAGAAAGAACCCAAGGCTGAAAACATAGACAATGAACAACTGTCTGGACAAGAACACTAGCCACAGAACAACTACTACTAGTCAACCGATCAGGTGCTCCACGCACCTTATCCTCGACCACCAGTCCATGTTTAGCACCTCCCGTCGGAGTGAGACGCGGAACTAAAGTAACCACAACTGCCATAGTTTGGCCGGACTACGATCCCACATCTGGCCCCTCTAAATGGTACAGAAACCAAGTAGAGTGAGGCAGTGAGAAGGACTAGCTGATCTGTGCCGGAAGAGCACCAAACCACCTCGGCGTCCCAGACTCAGCTAAGAGAGCTCTACAAACGACTCTACACTGCTGTCCCCACCGTTTTCCCCTCTGCTACCAGAGTCCGTGACTCGAGCTCGCCCATCGCCCGGAGAACTCCCTCAACAGACGCGCGGGGACTGGAGGTCTAGGTAACGGTAACAACCTCTCAACGGACAAGCCCACAAGTGCCTAGCACCGAGCGAAAGACTAGAGTAGGACCGTGCTAGGAAATAATACAGGTGCCAAAAAATAGAGTCGCAGTGGAAGGAAAAGTCCGAACAGGTCGCCAAGTCACTCTCTGTCTAAGAAGGCGACACAAGGGTTGTCGCCACCTGAAGGCGACACCTTGCCTATCGTGACCTGGGTCTGAAGGCGACAGGGGAAATGTCGCGAACTGGGTCACGACAAGGGCATTGTCGCGACCACAGACAGAGGTCCGGGTGACCACCCGAGACCTCCCAGAGCCCACGGAGGAAAGCCGGGTCAGAAGGCAACGATCACCCTGTCGCTACCAGAATGCGACAGGGTCAACATCGCTACCTGACTAGAAGGCGACGAGTCGGGCTGTCACGATCTGGGTCGCGACATCAAACTTGTCGCGACCACAGACATACACACCCGAGAGCCCCTTCAACATGCAATACACCACAAATCCAAAAAACACAAAGGGAGGGGAGCAGGTAGAACGATATAAACATGTAAGTAGTGCCCAAAGCACTCTCATACACACCCATGCATGTCAAGGATATGCATCTACACTCCATAAACCTCACATGCAAGCATGAAACCCTCAACACCCAAACCCCAAACCAAGCACAAGGGAAACACCAATCACACATCACTGCAAGAAAAGGGACTATTGAGGACGGGGTATTTGCGACGGCTCTCAAAAGTCGTCCCTAAGAAGAGTATTTGCGACGGTTTATAAGAAGCCGTCTTCAAAAGTGCAGTATTGGTGACAGCTAACGAAAGCCATCTCCATTAAAAAACAAGTCGTCGCTAACAAGGGTATTTGCGACGGCTGTAAAGCAACCATCTCCAAAACTGTGATATTGGCGACGACTCAAAGAAGTCGTCTCCGCTAAAAACTTATTAGCGATGCTTGGTTATATAAACGTCGCTAAAAAAATTATTCAAGACGGATACAGAAGTCGTCGCGAAAAACATCATTCGAGATGGCGACCGTCATCCCCAATAAAGGTTATTAGCGACGACTAACAAAGTCGTCTTTAATACTTTGGTAGCAATGGATAATTTATTCGTCGCTACTAACAAATATTGGGGACGGCTCTAGCTGTCCTCGATAATTGATTATTAGAGACACTTACTAAAAGTTGTCCCTAATATCAATATTAGCGATGGCTACAGCATCGATCGCTAATGCTCTTATTAAAGACGATTGTAATCGTCGTAAATAAATGGTTATTAGTGACGGCTTTAAGTGGTTGTCCTTAATAAGAACATTAGCAACGACTGTAATCGTCGCCGTTAGTTTTTATTAGCGACGGCCTTGTATGTCACCAAAGTATAATAACGACGGCTTTTAGGCCATCGCCATTATTTAATGGCGACGGTATGAAGTCGTCGCCAATAATCTATTTTTTTTTTAAATGTTAAAAATAGTTTACGTATATATTTTTTTGTAAAGTATGGTAATGTATGTTAAATTATAAAAGAGAAAAAAAAAGTAAAAAAATATTTTTCATGTACACCTATCACCATAAGTGGTCAACACTAGATGACAGTACTGATATTCATGTATGCATTTGTTGCTAGGTTTTGTTTACGTGTCGATACAAATATTTTTTATAACACAAAGTATATTTAATTTCATATTTGAAGTTATTATTGTTATCTACTAAATTAACTATTCTTATATATTGTAAAATATTGATTATTAATATGAGCACAAGTGTCAACCAAGTGAGAGGAGACTGTTCAAGGAGCGAGGTTCATAATCTTTTCTCCCTTTAGATACGTCCAGGGGTAACCTTGTTTAATAATGAAGTCGGAGTGAGAATAACTTCGAGTTGTTTTGGGAGATCGGAATACAAAAATAGATAGTGGACTTCGACTTATGTAAAGTCGGAGTATACCCTAACTTTGATTTTTATGAAGTCGGAGTACAAGCTTGAACAAAACAGAAGGCACCACTTGGAACTGCTTTTTTGCCAATTTTTGTGGACAAAATCACTTTCAAACATGCGCATAGCTTTTCACGTTCAGGAGAGAGAAATACCATCAATTTCCTACTGATTTTAGGTGCAAAATACCATCGCTACCCTTGCATTTGTATATACATATGTTTGTCTTCTGTCAAAGGAGAGGGAAATGGAGGGGGACGACGAACAGTTGCAGAAGAAAGGTCTCTTCTGATGTGTGCATACGAACGAGGAGCTCACGGCGAAGGGTCTACGCGATCATCAACGACGATCTGTTCTTACAGGTAGACATCCTATCTGATATCCCCTCTCTAGCAATGAACGCGTGAGGTTTTAGGGTTTCACAGTTCTTCTTTTCTTTCTTCTCTGCGTCAACTTTTCAACCCATTTCCTTGCTCAAAATGGGTAGGGGAAATTTTCCATTGTGTCGGAGGCCATGGATCGGTTTCGTCGGATGCCCGACAGAGAAGACCGTTCTCGGATGGGAGAAGAGGGCAGAGAGGGTGCTTCGCCGATTCCAAATGTCAGTGTTGAGGACCGTATGCGGGTTCCAGAGTACCCATTCTTTCATGAAGGGAGGATGGACAATCTGAATGCATTTTCTATGAATCGAGGAGTATCAGGTGTGCCATATAGGAGCCCATCGCCAATAGAACGTAGTGTTGATTCCCCTTACACCCAGTCTTCTTCTTTGGGCATGTTCAACACTTCAACTCCAATGGAGGTAAGTGGTCTGCAGCTTTCCTCTTCTGTACTTCATACCTTCTCATAAATTATCAGTGTAGATGCACCCCCTTGTTCATGCACTAGAATGTACATGCACCCCCTTGTTCATACAGAACAGTCCATGAAGAATGACACTCATTTTAGGTAATATGATGTTCTGTAGCAACTTCTTAACTGGCCCATTGGCATGTTTCACAAATTCCTTAAACAGTAGCAATTAAAGAAAATTGGTATAGCACTTTTGACAATGGAGTGTTTGGTTGGGGTAAAAAACCACATGATGTACCAGGAAGTTAATACCTACTCCTAATTGTTAAATTTTGTATGTGTTTCGAAAGTATGTCTAACATTTGCATATTTTTTGACTCTTTTCAGATGTTAGATGACATAGGATATGGTAGAGTAAACGAGAAGGTGCAACGTAAGGGAAGGATGGGCAAACGACCTGTGCATTCAGAAAAAGTTGTTTGGAATGAGCAGAAGCATGTTATTTTTGTTAGGTTATGTCTATAGCAGAAAATAGTGGGTAACAAACCCACAAATACCCTTAACAAGGTAGGGTATGAGAACCTTGAGAGGGAGTTCTTTAAGCAAACCAGGACACATTATGTGATGAGACAACTTAAGAACCATTGGGATTCAACAAGAAGAGATTGGCAGATATGGAAAGCCCTAGGAAAGCAAAATGGAATAGGATGGGATGCAGTTAGGAAAACGTACTCGCAGACTCCTGAATGGTGGGAAAACTTTGGAAAGGTAATCATCCCATATTGAACAATATCTCATGAAATTGTAAAGTTTAACCATGAACTGATACATTGGAAACTTTTTTAATATGATGTAGACTTGGGCTAGAGCAGAGAAGTTTGCACAAGCACCATTCGCACATGAAGGTGACTTGGATGCTTTATTCTAGGAGGATGATGATTATAAATCATATTATTAATTCATACATTCAACTTATTTATGTACTAATTATCTTATATTAATTACAGGATCAGATGACTCAGTTGATGAATCCCACTCCCTCAGATGAATCATATGGCACAGCTCATCTTGTCGTACTTAGTCCAAAGGAGGCCTTTCGTCAGGTGTTTGTGAGGGATAGGCCTGGACAGATCTGATGCGGTGGTCGAGGACAGACTTTGAGGAGTTGGTACGGGCCATCTGAGGGTGGTAGCAGTAGCAACACTGCATATCAACATCTCCTACAGGAGCAATCTCAGTAGAAGTCTGAAATATCTCAGCAGAAGTTTGAGATTGAAAGAATGAAAAAAAATCATTGAAGATCAGGAGCAGAGAATAGCAGCACAGAGCACAGATATAGATGTTCAAGTGGAAGCTCAAGTGGAGGCTCAACTGGAGGCTCGAGTGGAGGCTCGACTTGCTGCGCTACAGACACAGATGCTCCAAAGCATGGATAAACGATTGCAATAGTATTTTCGTACTCATACATCTGGAAGTGGTGCACCAGTTGTGCCACCTGAGGATGAGAGAGAGGGAGATCAGGGAGATGGAGAGGATGAGGGTTCTTTTGGTGAGGATGAGTGAGACTTGACTATTCATTTATGATCATGATTTTATGATGTAATACATTAAAATTTGAAATAAGTGTGATGTAATGGACTTCAATTTGAAGTACTATAGTTATTTTAGAAAGAGGATTGTGAATGGTTTATGTGTGTAACTTTTCATGTAATACATTTAAATTTAGAGTTTTTTAGTTATTTTGGAATGTGTTTTGTTAATGTAGTTTTTGTATAACAGGTTGTAACTTTGTGAAAAAATATTTTTTATTACAATTTTTTTAATCTGTCATAGACTATTGGGGATGGCTACAGTCGTCTCTAATAAAACTATTGGGGACGGCTTCTGCCATCTCCAATAAAACTATTGGCAACGGCTCCCGCCGTCTTTAATAATACTATTGAAGACGGCTCATGCCGTCTTCAATAATACTATTAAAAATGGATGGAGCCGACTTCAATAGCCTCATTGGAGACGACTGCACTCCGTCTTCAATACTATCATTGGAGACTGGTGAGAATCCGTCCCCAATAACTCTATTGGCGATGGCTTCCTCCTTGTCTCCAATAATGTTTTTCCCGACGGCGCCAAAGCCGTCGCTAATACGTTTTTTTGTGACGGCTCTAAACTGACTCTAATAGATGTATTGGCGATGGCTTCATTGTTGTCACCAATAATGTTATTCAAGACGGCTCCATAGCCGTCGCTAATAAGTTTTTTAAAGATGGCTTCAAAACTGTCTCTAATAATGCTATTGGCGACGGCTTCTTGTCCGTCTTCAATAATATTATTGGTGACAGGACTTTATCTGTCTCCAATAATATTATCAAAGACGGCTTCATGTCGGTCGCTAATACACGTTTTTGAGACGGCTTTGTACCCGTCGCTAATAAATTAATTGGGACAGGGTATTATCTGTCTCAATTAAAGTTATTGGAGACGGACATTTATCCGTCCCTAATAACGTTATTGGGGATGGATGTTGCTTAGCCGTCTCTGATACTATTGCGACGCGCTTATTAGGGACGGTCTAGCGACGGCCTTGTAGCCATCCCTAATCATCATTAGGGACGGTTTTCTGAATATTAGCGACGGCTGGCAACCGTCCCCAATAGCCTCTTTTCTTGTGGTGCATGCACAACCTAGCATGGATCCTCAAGGCTTGGAGAAGGGGAATGGAGGCCCTAGCATGATAGAACTAGGGGGAAGGCAAGGGTCCCTACCTCAAAATGAAGAGCCAACCCATTGGGGTCTTCTCGTGTGCATGACCACCTCCTCCTCGCTCCAAGCTCTATGAGGACGCCGTCCACGAGCCACGAACGTCCTCCTACACGCCGACGGAGAGTCACACTACGGAGAGAAGACAAAGCCAGAGAGGACACCACGCCAATGGGAGAAAACATGCCAAGAAGAGCACCACCACGAGGCAAACACACCCCTCACAAGCCCTCACACCTCACACTCTCCCTCAAAGACTCACCATGGCGGAAGCACACGCAGAGAAGTCGGAGGAGAGGAAGAACAGCCGAAAGAGGGAAAGCAGAAGACTGTTCTGAGGCCTGCGCACTTATATGTCTCAGAGTTGAGAACGTGACAACTTACCTATCGCGTTCACTTACTGAACGCGATGGCTAACCTGTCGCGATCCCAAAGCCATGGTTAGACCTGACTAACGAAAACGCCACATCATCCTCGCAGACCTGACACCATGAACGCGACACCTGACATGTCACCTTCATCTTGTCAATGGTTGACACTTGTGACAATTGTCTCGATACCAAGACGACAAAACTGCATGCTGTGGTTAGAGGGCTGAACGCGACGACATGCCTGTCACGTTCTTAACCAGAACGCGACAGCCACCTCGTCGCCTTCAGAAGGTGACGGCCCGATACGTCGCTACCTTCATTAGGAGGTGGCTGACCAGTGAAAAGAGTGTGTTACAATGTAATTGTTAGAACAAATCATAAGATTAGACTTAAATATTGAATAGAGAGATGATCGTGTCTTGATTTCCAATATCAAGATTCAATCTGGCATACTTGGCGAGATCAAAATGCAACAAGACAACGATCTATTCTTGGTTAGTGTTAAGGGCACCTTAGAAGAAAAACCAGACTTTGCCATGACTGATGATGGAAGACTATTATTCCAAGGAAGAACATGTATACCTAACAATGAAGATCTTAAAAATGAGCTAATGGATGAAGCTCATAGAACTAAATATACTAGCTGTCCTGGTGCTTCCAAGATGTATCAAGACATGAAAATAACATTTTGGTGGCCAAATATGTAGTGAAAAGTAGCTGAACATACTGCAGATTGTCTTACTTGCCAACAAGTTAAGGCAGAACACCGGCATCCTACAGGTATACTCAGACCCTTAGAGATCCCAGAGTAGAAGTGGGAGAGCATTGGCATGGACTTCATCATGGGTTTACCCAGGACTCGTGGTGGACTCGACGCCATATATGGGTCATTGTAGATCGACTAACTAAGTCTGCCCACTTTCTACCAATCAAAAGTACGTGGTCTGTAGCTGTGTTAGCCGCTCTTTATGTAAAAGAGATAGTGAGATTGCATGGAGTTCCATCATCCATAGTCTCAGATTGTGACCCAAGGTTTACCTCTCATTTTTTGAAAGGACTTCAAACTGCACTTGGTACTAAAGTCAATTTTAGTACTGCTTTCCATCCACAAAAAGTCAGACAGATGGAGAGGACTAACCAAATTGTGGAAGACATGTTAAGAGCTTGCACAATAGACTTTGAAGGCTAGTGGAACGAAAATTTTCCCCTAATGAAGTCCGCCTATAACAATAACTACTAGGCGAGTATAAAGGTGGCTCCATTTGAAGCACACTATACGGAAGAAGTTGTAGATCACCAGTATGTTAGAATGAAGTTGCTGAACAGAAATTATTAGGTCCAGACATGGTCCAAGATACAACCAAAGACAACCAAGTCATACGAGATCGGCTCAAAATTGCTCAATCCAGACAAAAGAGCTACACCGAGAAGAGGAGAGATCTAGAATTTCAAGTGGGAGATCATGTACTTTTGAAGGTGTCTTCTATGCATGGAATCCAAAGGTTTGGAGTCAAAGGAAAGCTAAGTCCGAGATTTAGTGGCCCTTTCGAAGTACTCACAAGAGTTGGTGAAGTTGCATACCAACTGGTGTTACCTCCACATTTAGCATTCGTACACAATGTATTCCATGTTTCTATGCTAAGGAAGTATGTGTACGACCCTACTCACATCATACACCATAAGGTCTTAGTACTACTGCATAAGGAACTGACTTATGAAGAAAAGCCGATCAAGATTTTGGATCGAAAGGTGCAACAACTCGTGAATAGATCCATACCAATGGTGAAAATCCAATGGAACTGTCGTGGTGTGGAAGAAGCTACCTGAGAATCCGAAGCAATAATGAGGATAGATCACCTCAAGATTTTCAGTAATACATTCTCTCTATTATGATCATATGAATTTGGGGACCAAATTCTTTTTAAGAGGAGGAGAATGTAGCAACCCCCTAATTAAAAATTAATTAATTAATTAAAAACCACTAAACAAAAATTAAGAGATGAGCTTAATGAAAAGTCCATACTAGAGTTATTGGGCCGAAATAAGAGTTGAAAATGATAGACTAAAAGAAAATATTATTAAATTCGTAACCTCATTATTTCCTAATTAAAAAGGGGTAAGAAAATCATAAATATAACTCATATATATCCAAATAAGAGTCCAAACCCTACCCCAATATGATAGCCATGAAATTGGAGCTCTATCCTAATTACCCAAAATAGAAGATTGGATGAAATTCGGAGTTAAAGAGAGTTAGAGTTGTATTACGAAATAAAAAGTCAAATCGTATAAATACACCTCCAAACCCCTCATGGCCAACCCTACTACTCTTCTGAGCTCTATTAGACGTGGAAGGAAGGCCAAAGGAGGAGGGAATTGTTGAGAAGAAGGTTTGCAAGAGGATCTTCAAGAGTTCTTCGCGTTCTAAGCCCTAGGAGTTCAAATCGTCCAAAGGTAGGCAATCTCACAAGTAAAAATCTAATTAAACTCTTATATATGTTATTCTTAATCCCAGATACAAAAGCCCTCTTGTTTCCCCAATTTCTATCATGCCATACTCTTCAATTTCATGCTTGAAGTTCTGAAATGACCATATACCTAAGCCCTCTTTCTTGCTATCTAGATCTATGAGATCCATGTCTACTTGTTTGACTTTTGATCTCAACATGTTTATAAGCATGTTAGCATCGTTTTAAAAGTGATTCCAAACTTTGTCATGCTTCATACACCATGATATATGCATTTTAACCATCGCATATTGTTCTATGTTCACTAAACTAAGAATGCAGTTGACATGGAGACCACTCCAGGTCGCGATCGCGCGATATACCGTGACTTGGTCGTGCCCTCCAACTGGACTACTATATATGGCATAAGGTCATCGTGTCGCACCTTTGCACCGCATTCTGAATGCACCCTATCATGGGACAGTGTTCAAACAGGCGACCCAGAAACCTTAGATTTTTATAAGATCTGGCTATTAATCCATGTTTACACTCTCTATTAAATTCCTATTAATACTGAAACGCAATAACATAGAAGCTATGTAACTATGAATATGTAATTATTCTCTTAAAAGCTATCTACCTGATCTATTTTCTCAATCCATGATTTCTATCACACACACATTGAAATTCATGCATCTCAGACTTGAAATACTCATAAGATACCCCATAATGTATCTGGTATATTATTGAAGTTTTATTAAGTACTTGTCTTCGTTTCTTGCGTTCATTTAGAACACCGTTACCAGTGCTTCACTATTCTAGAAGTCTTCTAGAACGTCGAGCAACATGTTTCAACACTCACTCTTGACTTGGACAAACTCTCTGTCAAATATTCCTTCTGTCGGACTAGTGAATCCTTGTTGAAGGCCTCCATAAGTCTCCATGAGCCTAGAATTCCTCTAGGACGTCGAGCTGGTTGTACCATTAAGTCTTATACACTCTTAGGGATCATGTTGGACCTTTACATCATGATCCAAACAGCCAGATTGTACTCTCTGTGAACACGTTGCCCCTACTGACCGCGTTTTTAATGTGATGGTCAGGGCAGCCACGACTTCTCTCCCTAACACGCCTGACCCTCTGACCGCGTTCATGTCACGACCAAGTGGTAGACCATGACTTCTACCTAAATGCCAATACCAAGTGGGTGTTGTTGCAACTATTACTATCACTAGTTTTAACGTCATTCTATGTGCATGTACCTATAACTCTCATCTACTCTTTATTCTCTCATCTATTCACATTCTCTCTACACTCTCGTCTATTCTTCAATTACTCTTATCTATTATTAGTACTCTCTATGGCCATTTGACTTATTGTCTAATGATGATAAACATGACTAACGCTTGGCAATATAAAGGGCTTGATCTGGTCTTTGGAGGTGCACCCAAAAGTGATAGTGCCCACTGGAGTTAATTGACCAGAGTGTTTGGTATTACACTCAAATGCTATACTATCTCAACTATCTATTGACAATCAAAGTGCTATACTATACTCGACTCATTTTGCTATGGGCTATTGTATGTTATTTGTGCTATGGTCATCTTGCTCTTTGTGCTATACTTGAACCATGCTATAATTGTGCTATTACTCTCTCAATATTACTTGACTCTCTCTGTCATTAGTTACTATGTTCTTTAATACATTAATCATTTAAAGCATGTCTAATCATGAGATTTAAGACCTACTGAGTGTTATCACTCACCCTATGTTATTTGTGATATATCCTCAAGTGAGTATGATGATGAGGATCACACTCATGAGAAAGGGGATGACCCGAAGTGATCCAAAAGTGTCCTAGCATACTAGCGTTATCCTAGAAGTCTTAGCTTAGCATTTTACTTTTTATTTCATTGTAGTGGTGTCAACAGGATCCTAAGTAATGGCTCTGAATTAGTGAATGTAATAGATATTATTAAAAGAATATAATAATTTTGTGTTATTCAACTTGTCTAGTGGATTGGTAAGTTTTTCATAGTTCCTACTTATTTCATTTACTTGCTAAAGTAGCCTAATCGATAGTATTTTTCATAGATTAAATGGCATTATTATTAGCTTTCTACGTGGTTTTTATCTTGGTAGCATCCAAAGGACCGCTATTGAGTCAATATCTTGTGAGGTTCATTCTACTTGTTTCAAGAAAGATTTCTATTGTTGTGGTGGTCATAGCATGGTGGCAAAGTTAAATCTAGTCTTGCCAAAAGAGAGCCAAGGTTTCTCCTTGTGTGGTTGTGTTTTCCCCCCTCACCCTGTATTTTTGTTTGGATTAACACTCTAGACCATAGTTTAGAGTCATGCTGATGTCACTGTCATTTAATTATTTCATTTAGTTTTATCTCTTATTAACCTCCTCCGACACATCTAGCATTCTTTAAGGTTTCGACTTGTGGACGATGTATTCATGCCGGGGCCAAATCATTTTTTATATATTCATTTTTGATATATCATGGATCATAGCAGTTGCAGAATGCTTGCCATTCTTTTATTTGTTAAATAGTTCTAGTATTCTAGACCACAGAAACATCCATTAATCCACTTTGTTGCACACTAGATTTTAACAAACTCATCGAACTCAAAAATATAAGAAGTAGCCTCACTTTTAAGGACATATATAGCATATGTTGTTGAAAAGAGTGTCCCTAGGCCTGCTCAAAATGCCAATTAGGAAGAGATCATTATCTACAGGAAGTACAAGGAAAATTTCACTCTTCAATAATATATGCTAGTCTACATGCCAAATCAGTTGTAGAGGCAAAATGAGAAGTTGGATACTAGATTTATACTCATACATAATATAACGAGCGGTCAAAGATGTGAGATATCTAAAAATCTATTCAAACTTGAGTTGTTTACACGGACTTCCATACAAACTCATGTCTTAAAAAATAATTAATGAAATGACTGGTTGGTTGATGCCAATTTTCTAATGGGTAATGAGCTTCGTATGATCTAGTTTCTCAATCTCTTCCTACCTCCTAAGTTTCTATAAGAACATTATCTCTATTCTATTTTTTATTGAAGATGGCTATAAATTAACTTTTGAGAACAATTGTCTAGTTTGATTCAGGATTACCTCTGGGTAGAATGGGGGTAGAGGGGGGTAACCCCAAACTCTACTTTGGGGTGGGGGGGTTGGTTGGCTAACCCCGGGTAACCCCACTTACCCCCCCTTAACTTGGGTTAATTCTGCCTCACCTCTTGAGAGTGGGTAAATTTTTTTTTTGAAAAAAAAAATTAAAATTATTATTAAATTATAAATAATATTTTATATATCTCTTAAAATCAATAATTTTTAAATTTTTTAATGAAGATAAATAGAGTTAAAATATGAAGTTGACTCAAAAAAAAATAAAAAGTAATCAAGGGTGTATCTAACCAATAATCAAAGTGGGGTAGTGAAAAAGGAGGGTTAATAGACCCCTGATTAATCTACCCTTGGGTAGATTAACCATGTGTCAAAGTAGGTTCATACTTGTCAGTAGTTTGCAAAAAGGAACATTAATGAATTGTTTGTTTGCACCAGATATTAATACTTCCTACATGTTTAATATAGATGGAACATCAAAGGGAATATTAGAGATGGTTATTGCACAATCATTGTACAAAGTTCATGATGACATCTTTGACGAGCGAGATTCATGGTTATGTTTCAAAACATGCGGGGTGCCAATCTGTTCTGGTAGAATTGCCCCCACAGGAACCGTCCTAGCTAGCTAGCGCAAGGATGCTCAAAGTTTTTCTTGACAGTAAAGGCATTTCCTTCATTAAAACCAACAGAGTATGAAGCAGCATGGTACATCTTGCTCCAACGGAAATGAACTGTGCATGCCATCAGAAGATGTTCAAAGCAAAAAAATCCATGAACCATCGATCCATACACAACACAACAGAGTAACCCCAACTCAAAAAGAAAATAGGACAAGGTGCTCCATGATCCAAGAGATGTAGTCGACGCCGGCGGCAAATCGACAAAGAGAAAAAAAAAAACATTCCAAGACGATGAGATTGCTAAGGAGATATCTCGAGTGAACCGGACGGGGAGGGCAGCTCAAAGTTACTGACATCACTGTCATCCTCGAACATATTCCACTGCAGCTGAAGTTTCACATGCATGGAAGCTAGGCCATGACTTCTTGTTCAACCTCCACCGAAGAAAGGGGCAACATGATGATGTTGCGGAACATATATCGAGTGAAGCCTAAGATAGGGCGAGTTATATATGGAAGTACGCTGATCAAAAGAGTAATGGGAGTACGGTTTAGAGAAAAAACGTTGCGACAGTAGGTGCATGAAAGGTTACAAAGAGGAGAAAGGGAAGGAACATATATAGTATAGTCTGTAAGAATATTGACTCTACATGTCACATTGACAGCTTACATATATACCATCAAGTAGTTTAGATTCATCTCAATATAGGGGATCGGGGACTCGATAAGTAGGGGATACTTTATCTAAAATCTTTCGTCGAAATTTTCAAAAGTTCCATAAAAAAGGTTTTCATGCGAAATGCTCTCTCTGTGATTACATCTCAGGAGGTTTTCGGAGTCGTATACGCAACTCCTTGCCATCATCCTTCGACGATTAACCTGTTGAAACGAAACCCGGATTAACCTGTTGAAACGAAACCCACCTTGCCGCGCCCGTTAATTTACCCAATCTCCATTATCGACACGCATGAGTACCTTTCTACAATGAACATAAAGAAATAATTGCAGGGGCTTCCGACATATCCATCCGTCCAAGTTTGATTCTAAATCCACACCACCAGTTAGGCGCGGGCTTATGTCTAACATGCTGTTTTCTTCGACGGGCACCGACAAAACGCGTAATAACTTCGTGGTGGCCGAGGCCACGCCAACCCGCAGCTTCTTTTGTTGCAGCTGCATCCACCACCGTTAAAGTCGCAAGTACTGCATGCGATAGTGCGAGAGCGGCACTTCAACATCACAACATCGAGTGTCGTCTCTGCGTATGTTGAGCTGGCCGACCTGGAACCAGCTGTGATCCATTGAAGCCCATGTCTGCCGGTAACAATATTTAACATCTCATATATGTCCTCCGTCAGATGTGACACCAAGCTCACACGCACATAGGGAGAGTGCTAACTTTGAACCCTCTTATGTCCTACATGCGAAGTTGGTCGTGTCCTTTTGGGCTTCTCGTGCTCCACATTCAGATGAGAGCCTCGTGCCCCCATTTGTAAACCATCGTTCTGTGCGTTTTGTGAAAAAGATGGGGAGAGAGAGAGAGACAACTACTCAGCTGTGATTTGTGGTGTGCTGGGCTGTAGACTATGGATAAGTTTCAATACGGACAGAGGAAGTTGGGGAGTGCTGGAGGATGGATGTGCATGTCGTGAAGGGCAAACGACTACCTTTTTGCTGCCGGGGAGGCCCCTCAAAAGTTTCACCGTAGTGGACGTTTGCTAGCGGGCGTCGGGAACGGCGGGAGGGTATCGAGCCGTACAAGGCTGAGTGGGTATGCATTTACGAGGGCGTGGCGTGATGGAAAAGGGCTCCCGACGGTAGCAGTTTGTATGGGTGCGGCGGTGGTTGTTTTGGGTTCCGGCCTCTTCTATGCGTCCAAGCCCTCCCTCCCATTAGTAAACTCTCTCATGCGAATTGCTTTTGTCTTTGACGAGTCTTGTCACGGCGTCTTCTTCTTCCCTGCTTTGCTTTAAGCTCTAGGGCTCCTTAAACCCCGAGGAACCTACTTCGTGGGGATGCCACCACTGTCACGGGCAGACCTTCTCACAATGGGAGTTTTCTTTTATCTTTCTTTCTCCTTTTCTAGGCAGATAACAAGTAAGATAACGGATTGAAATCCCGGCACGACGGTGCCACTGACATCGGCCACCATCTTTTGGCTCGATAGAGTATAATCCTTCAAGAAAGATTTGTCACGTATAACTTGTCTGATGTGCCGTGATCAGAACCCGCGGTTGCTGTGTTGCAGGATCGGACAGAGCGCGCCATGACAGAGCGCATCTCGTTTCTTAAAATAAAAACAAAGGTATAAAGTAGGTTTACTCACGGGCAAAAGGAAGGTGTTTTCTGTTAGAACTCTTATTCAAACAAGATACAGGTGATCGCAGCAGATTGGGTAAGCGCTTTTGGTGAAATTTGGTTGCTTCCTTCTTAAATTTGTGCGCTTCTCCTAGCACCCGGGCTCTTGCACGTGCATCTCACCTTATGTTTTTGTCCCAAACCAGAACACCAGCCTCCTGCAATTTGCACTAGACGCAGTGTTAAAGAGCTGTAATATGGTTCGCATCTACATGATATGTAATACAAACCTCCGGAGATCAAACCTTGTGTTTGAAACCATCTTGCAGTACTTTTGGGGGTGGATCGATCAGCGTCTTGTTGTGGGGGGATGATAGACGGTTTCCTCTTTTGCCTGTTGGCCATGTTGGAGTTGGCGAATCTTGGCCTCAACGAAAGGTTGTAGACTTCAGGTGTTTCATCATTGTCTCAGCCACAACGTCCGGTGTGGCATTTATTTTAGGTGCAGACAACCTTGGTTGATGGAGTACTTAACCGTACGTTTTGCTATCGTTTGAAATGGAGGTTATGAGGAACAGGCATGGCAACCTAGTTTGGCTACCATTATTTTGTGTCTCACATTTGGAGTTGGACAACCCTTTCACTGCGTCCTCAATCTACCATGCATGATATGTATTATGGTCAATGCTTCCTTGAGGTTTAGATTAGAGTGTGGTGCGTTTGCTGATACGCGACTGCTCATAGTGTCACATTTCGGTGGTTCATATCTGAGGTTCAAACAACAGCCCTGGGCATCTTACGGTGTTAAGTCAACTTTTATATAGGGTGGTGCATTTTCTTCCAGAAAGCTGTTCCTTCGAGTTGACTGAGTATACGGTAGCAGATTTCTCCTACTTTGAATTGTTGTGATGCGAGTAGGGGTGTCCATAGATTTGGTTAATTTGAAGTCCAATAAGTAGTCCACTTCAGATTTAATTTGGGTTAAAATATGATGATCCATGGGTCTCTTTTGAAGCACATTTGTCAAACTCATCACTTGATGGGTTGGACTCGGGTTAACTTATTGGGCTAAGAGACATCAATAACAACCATACCTATCAATAACCACCATACCTACACATGTATTAAAAATATGCTTAAATAAAAAAATCGGTTTCCACCACACCAATAGTTTTCTTTAAATTAAAACATGCTTAAATTAAAATAGTGAATCTATCTACATATTAGTTTGATGGGCTGAAACGGGTCCCAATGGACTACCATGAGTTTGTTTTACTTTGATCCATTAAATTTGAGTTGGACTTGAGTTGTGTTATTTTAATGTTGAGCTAAACTGGATTTAAATTGGGACAGTCCAAGCCCACCCATTGACACCCCTAGATGCGAGATGTCATCCCCCTCGGTGCGAGTTTGAGTTGCATGCGGACGTAACCGTAAGTCAAAACATTCTACTAGAGAAATTATTTATTCACTGAGAGGACCCGAAAAATGTCTATAAAAAGGAGAAATCTGGCTTAGCCCGTTAATAAGTGGGTTGGCCCAGTGGGTTAAGCCCAGTACAGTACTCCACCACAGACGGATTACAGGAGTCTACAACATCCATTCTAGACTGCAAGGAAGCGGGCAGCTCAAAGCCGCACCGTCTAATCCCTCTAGATAGCAGCTCATGGCCACTCGAGTGGCTAGTGAATACGTTTAAGAAGATGACACGTGGAGGGTTGGGAAGCCCCTTATCCAGATAGAAGGGAACATACTGAGGACCACCAAAACTCCCCCTCCCCCCGGCCAGGCGAAAGTAATCCCCATATATTGGGGAAAGAGGCCCTTTAACATATATAAACAGGCAAATTAATGGATGAAACGTAAGTGTTGATTTGACATAAAACTTAATAAAAATTCGTTCTCACCAATTTCAATAACAATTCAAAACAACGTGATGAATGTATGCTTCAACAGATTTGAAATCTTTGATGCTGAGAAGAATGGGGATAGAGAATAAGGAGCAAACCATCACGACACTAGGAATATTTTAGGTGATTCGTAATGCACTCATATGCATCTTATATCCACCCTCACAACGAGTGAAGCCTAACCATACACTATCTTATATAAATGATACAAACACTCAGCTCACATTGGAGTGTCCCAACTCCACTTAGCGTACCGCACTACTAAGAACACACACACAGTGTTTTTGGATCAAGCAAATACAAATTAAGCACAAAACAAAGACAATGTAAATTCAATAAGAAATCTCTCCCCAATCTGATCTTCTAGTCTTCAAGCTTCTGCACAGCTTCTTTGTGACTTCTAAAACATCAAATCATCCACTTTTCAAGCACAACATAATCAAAACCATCAATTCTCCAAAGCACAACTTGATCTGCTCATTAGGAAGAACACACCATCGAACCAAATCATTTCTGTAGCATCCTCACCTACATTACCCTGTAATTGTTTCATACATCAACAAATGTTAGCATATAAATCCCTCTCAACTCTATTGCGCAAGCATTCTCTCTCAGAAGATGGAATGCTTTGTTCTTCTTCCTCTACTCTTCTGTTATGTGTGGAATATATATTAGAGATCTATTTAGGGTCTCTAACGAATCTTCTAAAGCTTTTTAAGACCATCCACGACCTTCTACCATGTCAACTGTTTGTTATGACACCTCAACAAATTTGTCAGATGAATCTTTATTCTATTGTAATAGAATGGTATGGGTCACGCACACATTAGGAATCTTCTATAACGACTGTGTAACCATCATAAGTCAATTTCCAGAAGTTGACTATAAAAAAAAATTTTGAACCAGTTGAAAACAATTGTTAACTTTTACTCTCCAAATATTGACTTTTCATACTTGAAAGCATAGTTCCATTAAAGATGATATTCAAGTTTGAGTCATTTTAGTCTTTGTTTTTGATGCTGAAGTGCAGCTGTTATCGACCCTCGACTTGTGACTTTTACCCGTTAACTCAAAGAGATACATGAGTTAGTTTTTTAAAGACCATAAACTTGAAAATGTTTTGTTAACATCAAAAGATTTTTTGGCCCAAAAAAAAAAAGTTTCCTTCTTCAAAATCCCCCAAATTGACTTAGCCATCAGAGGGGGGTTTCTCTGGGAGAACCCCTTGGGGAGCTTCTTATTTTTGTTCTATCCTGCAAAATGAAGGGGATTCAAACCATTCACTTTACACTAAACAACCTAGATTTCTATGGAGTAGATTTGGTTCTTACATATTTTGGCATCAACAGTGTGAAATAGAAGTACTCACAGACAAAAGGCCATGCCATATATGATTGGTTGTTGGGTGCCAAATGTTCGAGGTGGACTCTCATTGCTATCGCACTTTGAGATCCTAGAGGACACAATGAAATCCCCAACAATGGGTCAAACCCCAAGGGAGCTTCCAACCAACTACTCTTGATACTAGTCCCCCCTAAGGCCTCCTAAAATGCCTACAAAGAATGAGATGCAAGTCCTTGTAGAAATGACACAACATTTCAACACCAAGGTTGATTGACTTGAGGTGAATCATGTCATGTACAAAGAAAAGGTGGAAGCCCTGCCCCTGCACAACATGGGGACACATACCCCAGGCTAGAGTATCACTACAAGAAAAAGCGGCATTACCGACGGATTTCTTTTGTGTTGTATGATTTTATATTTTTTATGTTTTATGATTTTATATTTGATTGTGAGTACTTGTTATTGTGAAATGCATGAACATTTTAGCAGGTTTTGTAATTTATCATTGTTAATTTCTGTAATTTTTTAAAAATATATATATTACTTATTTCCGACGGGCTTTCCGACTACTTTCTGTCGGAAGTTATCGACGTATTTTCCGACTTAATTTCTGACGGAATATTCTGTCAGAATTTCCGACGACTTGCCGACGGTTATTTTGTCTGTCGATAATTTCTGACCAGAATTTTCCGACAGACGTTTTCCGACGATCGTTCGACGGAAAGTTGTCGGAAGGCTCACTTTCCGACGGATTTCCGTTGGATTTCCGACGGAATATGTCCGTCAGAAAGACCGCTTTTTCTTTTAGTGTATGAACCAAAAGGACTACTTTTACCTATCCTCCTATGCCCTGACCCTTATGGGTGTAAGTATCGCATGGGGATAGGGGTCACAATGCTATTTTTAAACTGGATATGGCCAAAGTGTGTGATCGGCTGGAGTGGGATTTCATTATAACGGTGCCGAGGAAATTTGGGTTTTACTCTCGGCTCACCTCTTACATTGGTATGCTGATCTCTATTTGTTGCTTCTCTGTGATCTTTAATGGGTCTTTATCTGGCTTCTTTAAATCCTCGTGTGGCATTCGTCAAGGTGATCCTTTTACCTATTTATCATTGCAACGGAGGTGCTTAGTAGACGGTTAAAAGAATAATTTTCTTCTGGGGCAATCAAGTAATACAGTGGTCCAGGGGTGCTTTGCAAGTCTCACATCTGGTATATATGCAGATGAAACTTTGATTTTTTTTTTTTGTAATGCTCAGACGAATAATGTCAAAAATATGCTGCGATTCTTGAAGAATTATGGACTGAGTTCTGGTCAGAGAGTGAATGCAGACAAAAGTTGTTTCATCTTGGCTCACAAGCCTCCAAGTTTGCTAGGTCAAAGAATTCAGTGGAATGAAATATTTGGGTGTTCCTTTGAAGGTGGGTCACTTCCAGACTCGCTGGTTGGAGGTCAAACATGCTTTCTCAAGCAGGTCGATCGAGTTGTACTCATCAACCCTGTGCTACGATCTACGCCAATTTATCTTGCTTCCTCCACTATGATTCCTAAAGCTGTCACTAGCTAGATATATTGACTGGTTATGTGCCATTTTTTCTGACAAAGAACTAATAACATATTTGATATTAAAATAGATCGGAGATAGAATGAAGATATCCTCAAAATTAAAAGGCGATATTAAATGGTTTGGGCGGAAATTCAAAAACCTATTAAGGAAGGGGTGCTCGGCTTTGATAGCCTGGATCACATCCAGGTGTCATTGGCAACCAAGCAAATATGGAACATCATGCAAGGCAGCTCCATGTGGTCAATGTACGCAAGAAGGCAATTTTTTGGGAAAACATCAACAAGCCATTCCCTGCTGGTATTTTTGCTAAGGTGTTCTATCAAGCAAAAAAAAATATTTTACAAAATACAAGGTAGATATTGGGTAATGGTTCTGAGATTGATTTTCTTAGAGACACTTGGCTTGGAGATCGGCTACTTACTCATTATTACAGTTCAGATCAGGTAGAGGACAGAGGTGGTATTCCAGTGGTGAGTGTCAAAGAAATGCTGGAAAACAGTAACAATCATGTGTGGACAAGAATATCCATCAATTGCCAGATCGATGGGTCATCGCTATCTTCTCATCCGGATATTTGTGCGTGGACTGGTACAGCGGATGGTCTGTTCACGACTAAATCGACTTACCTTTTCATCATCTCCGCAGGGAGTTCAAAGGCGAGCTTGGGCTAAGCTATGGCACCCTGCTTTTAATCCGAGAACATCCATGTTTTCCTGGAAACTTTTACACAGGGCAGTGCAGGTGGATAGTAGGGGTTGCAGAATGTGGTATCCTTATGGTTTCTCGGTGCTCTTGCTGTCATAATGCTCAGCAGGAGGATCTCAGCCACTTGTTTATTACGGGAGATTTGGCTTCAACAATAAGGTGGTATTAACTATTAAGTGGATAGACTTTTTTTTGGGGGGGGGGGGTACTTCGATGTGATGATTTTTAAATCATCACCCTGTGACAAAACAGCTTGGGTTCGAAACCCAGAAAAATCTTCCGAAAATCTCCTGCGCTCCCAACCTTATTTCTCCACAAATATCTCAAACGTCGAAGCGGAGCCTCAAAACCTGACCTCCCTGATGTGTCTCGTGGCGCCCAGCCACTGGACTATGCCGCTTACAAGTGGATAGACTATTATTCGGTGTTGGAACTTTGTTTCTAAACTAATATACAGTCGGCTTTCGAATTTGTGGGATTTTAATGTCTTTGTTGCTGATGATGTGGGAAATATGGAAAGGAAGATGTGCCTATCGTTTTGATGAGAAAAGGGTGAAGGTCCGTCATATGAAAAGGGACATTTCTGCTTTGGTTGTTGCCTAAATGTTGATGGAGTCTGTAAGGGGAACCCTAGAGTTTGTGATGGTGGAGAGTGCCTGAGGGACCCAGTTGATAACGTTGTACTCGGGTTTGCATTCCACCATGGTTTGGAACATAGGCACTGTTTGGGAATACAAATAGGTGATTTTATTTTTTCAAAATTCAAAATCACTCAAAAAAAACTCATGAAGACCAATTTTTTAGGCTTCAAATCTAAGACCTCATTATTATCCATCTTCTCTTTATCTCTCTCCACTTTTTCTCCATTTTTTCAAAATCTATTTTTGAAGAATCTATAATCATTTTTCTCATTTGAAAATTAGTTCTTCATTTTTTCAAAATCTATTTTTGAAGAATCTATAATCATTTTTCTCATTTGAAAATTAGAGTGAAAAAGAATGAAATTCCAATGATTGAAATCTCAATTTTTTTTTTCTCACAATATTTCCAAACGGTGCCATAATCTGATCACTAAAGTCAAAGCTATGCACAACAGGTTGAGGTTTCCGCTCGAATATGGTTTTTATGGTGTCTGTAATATACTCTCACTCTGCAGGACTAGTCAACTCTATTCATTCAAGGTTTGGCCCCATCATGGGCTGCAATACCCTGATGGCGTGAAACTGTAAAATTGCTGCAAATTATGAGATGTTCAGTGGTACATGTCTTCAAAGAAGTTAACCAGGTTGCGGACTCCCTGGCATTCCATGCTTGTGAATTGGGGAAGAACAAGATTTATAGATCTAATGATAAGCTTCCAAAGGCAACCGGGGGGGGGGTGCTGATCCTAATGAAGGCTAAGTTGCCGTCTTTTAGGTGTTTCTCTTAATCTTTTTCCTAATATCAGTTTCAATTTTGGGCAGATTGTATTTCCAGGATATGCCCTGTAACAGATGTAATCATTATATTCATCAATAAAAAGTTAGTATCGACTTGCGTTGGTGGAGTGAAAACACTTCTTCCCCCTACTGTTAGATAGAGATTATTTCTGATTTTTTTAAAAAAAAACAAAATATTGTAAATCCATAAAATCCTCAAAAAATGTGTCATTTCCTTTTATACATTTCTTATTTTCTTTATTCATTTACCTATTTAATAAGACTTTTTTCTTTGACCACTATCAGCAATAGAGTTAACTCTCTTGCCCAAGACAAAGGACTAAATCTAAGAACAAATATAACTTAGTTTGTTTTTTAATGTGCAAAATACAAGTTGAGAGCAATACTCAAAGTCCGTCTATCTGATCCTCCCCATCTCTCTCTATCACACTCCTGTACATTTTGTGTCTATCCTCTCTACACTTCCAAATCCTTCGTCAGATTGACATCAATCTAAAAAAGCCCCATTTCGTTTGATTCCAAAAGTCTGTACATCCACAAAAGGAGGAGAGGTGGGTACATTAGCACATATCCCTAGGCTCTAATCCCTCCTGCCGGCACTCAAAGATAATCCTCATCAACCCAAGAGTAGTCCTCCTCGTCGCTCCAAGCGGAGTCCCCCTCGCTCTACCACCCACCATCACTCTCCTCCCTAGGGTGCTGTCGGCACTCCTCGTTCCTCTGTCCAGCACCGGGTGCCCCGCTTATGCTGCTGCGTGGGGGCCGTCTCTCCCCTCGAAGCATGGCAATGCAAACCTGAACATTTTCCTCGTGTAATAAGACCTTACGCTGGAGTTGTGAGACCTCGGCCTCAGCTTTCTCGGCGCGTCGCTTAAAGGCTAGTCAGCTCCTCCAACTTGGCCTTCTTACCCCTCGCCGCCTCGGCTTCCTCCGCTCGGCGACGCCATCTGGCCATCTCGCATGCTAGAGTGAGCGTCACCTCCATCTCGTCTGCTCGTAGGCGCCACTGGGAGGTCTCCTCGCGGGCCTGAGCAAGCTCCGCCAAGGTTCTTCGCAACTCACCTTCCTGTGTCGGATCAGGTGTTAGCCCTAATAATTATAATGAGAGGAGGAACAAACTAAGCCAAAAGTCTCAAACCACCCACCCGCTCGTGAAGGGAGGCCTCGGCTGTCTCAGCTCGCGCAACCGCACTAGCAAGCGGACCCTCGATCTCACCGTGGGAGCGTGTCCGCTCTATCCCGCTGCAAAAGACTGAAGTCAGTCAAAATCATGAAGAAAGGAATCGATGACCTGTGGGCAAAGAGGTCCTTACTTACCAGCAGCAAGCTCACGGTGCGCTGCAGCTCGCCACACTGCTCCACTGTGGAGTCGAGGATTCCTTGTAGCATCGCCGCCACCCTCCGGTCGAGATCAAACTGCACAAGAAAATCTAGGTTACTCCAAATTCTTGTGAGGTGCAAAAAGATTAAAGAGCGGGACAGAGAAAACTCACCCATCCAACGTCGTCGTCACCAGAGTCTTATCTCATTATTTAAAATCCGATCACATGAATTTTTTTCATCAAATATTTTTATTAAATATTATATTTATGTTTAAATTTAAAAGTCAAATCTTTCTTGAAAACATCACACCTTCTCATCTTAAACCTTTTTCTAACTTTTTTATTAACATCTATTAAAATTTAATCACATCTTTTAACCTATGTCCAGTTAAAACTACATCCAAACCACCAATCGATATGAACCCCCAAAAAACCTTTGTATCTACAAATTATATGTCATTTTTTTTCTATAAGGATTCTTTGTCATGAATACGGTACGGTTTATGTTTCTTAACTACATTAGTCCACTTCCATATGATACGGCCAACCACGTCCATGTAACCCAATAAGGACCAAGATCAAAGCATACCCATTCCAGGCGCTCGAACCGATTGCAATTTCCTTGGATGCTTGTAATGTGGAGTCCGGATGTAGCCCATGTCATCACAAAAGATGCCAAGGAAACGATGGACACCGTCAAGAGAGATCCATCAAGAAGGCAAAGGACTTGCCCATCAACTTCACTACTCTTTCTTTATATGCCAGACATGTAACGATTTCTACCAATAAAAACTGGACATAAAAATCCATGGTAGAAGTCTGACTATGACTGGCCTACCCAGAAAACAATGATCATTGTTTTTGTCAACAGAAATGTTTAATGCCTTCTAAAGAGGGTAATAAAAATGGCGTGAATTACCCATCCAAAACTCTTATTGTTTGAAAAAAAAGAGAGAAGATCTTATCAGATTTCCAACAAACAAATTATTTGGAGGACAATTTGCATCATCTTAATTGCCTTCCTTAGAAAGGACTAAGGATTTCCCGTTTGTCGATGCTAGCTCAAAGACTGGTATATTTATAGCTTTAGTTTCTCTCTCACAGACGGGAATAAATGGTCGACAAGATCAAATACTACGGCCACTGGCATTATGAACACAGAATATGTAGCAGATAACAAAGAAGACGGCAGTGGAACTCGCACAGTTGCACGGCAAGGTCGACCGAAGTAGGAGAAACGCATTTCGTGAGAAACGAACCCATTCAGGAAATGAATGTTGCGATGCGGTTCAGAAACACGGGAGAAACGCCGACCATCAAAAGAAGGTACTACCAAAGAAACAATCTTTTTTGTATTGTTGATGAGGGATCCTTCTCACTCACTTCTGGGTCTCCTTTTTTTCTCCGTGATTGGTTTGGTATCGCAAAGAAGATTTGCAAAAAAGTTCCACCATACAACAGAAACAACTGCTACTAACCTTTTTGCAAAACTTCTGCACAACGAACGAGAGTGGTAGAAACCGCGCAACAAAGGGTTCAGGCGTTGACGTCGAATGGCCTGTCGGGCCGATGAGGTGAGAGGAGATCGATGGAGAAGGCCGGGGGTGGGGGGTGGGGGGGGGGGGGGGGGGGGGGGGGGGGAGATGGAAAGGCTCTCAAGCCTCTTGCACCCGAGGGCACATAGGCGGAGCCGCGGAGGTACAGGCGCGAGGGAAGGAAACCTGTTTGCGGCGGCACATGCACATCTTTCTGAAGGAGCGGTGGGGTTATCTAGGGTTTAGGTGCTCTTTACAATGGGGCAACCAATTCGCACGGTCCAGATTTAGCAGCTACTTCATCCTACGGTGGGTGTAGCGATGGACCCACTTTCGGGACTTGTATCAGCCAAGACTTCACTTGTTCTTCTCTTTTTTCGTAAGTTGTATCAGAGGAAAACCGAAATGACACAACTCTCTTTTATTTCTTATAAAAAAAAAAAAAAAACTTTAGTTGTAATTTGACATCAAGTGTCAATGGTGTTGATTCAAAAACGGATAATCAAGTTTCCTTAGGTCAAAACAAAGAAGTTGACTATTGTCTTGGTCTCTCATGACAGCTGAAAAAAGTGCTCGAACAAATCTTAGCCACTGTTATGGTTTTGCCCAAGTGGCCCTCGCTCCGATGGCCGCCACCAGATATCTTCATTGCCAAAGGAGCTTCCTTCCTTTCTAGTGGCCCAATTGCTACCTTCCGACAACGAATTAGTGGGTGGGGGGAGGCACCACTAGGTTCCCCCCTCCCCTTTTTTATCTCAAGATTGATTAGTCAGCATATACGCTTACCTGGCCCAGTCCTTCTTTCCCGTTATTGCTCGATTTTGCTCCCGCTAGGGTTCTGACAGTGGAGGTAGTTTTTTCTTTCCCAGAGGTGGAGGCTAAGCTGCAGGGGTTGCTGAGGCACTCCAACATCTCGACATCCCTCTTACCGACAATGATCCATTCCCAGTCTGTAGCTTTTTTTTGGTTTTAGGAGGTGGTATGTGTAGGCATGAAGAAGGGTTTCTTCAACTTCGTTCTATCATTTGGTGGGAGAGAGGTCCTCCACACCTCTTCCCCCACCCCTCTCCTCCCAACATCCGGAGTTCTACATTTTTAGCCTTCACTATTCCTGAGCAAAACCACGCAATTGGTAAGTGGCCAAAACCACTCTATTAGTCTATGAACACCACATAGTGAATAGAACTCTTTCTATCTCATGAATACAATGCTTCGCAACAACTGGATTGGGTCCTCCTATGTACATAGGTGGTTGTAACCTCAGAAATCTCTCTACTAAAGCCGTGGGCTCCTCCTTAACAGCAGGTGGCACATGTGCCGCAAGAGGTGCGAGCAAAATTGGAGGCACTGTAACTCTTGGCGGTGGTGGGGGTGGTACCTACTCAACTAGCTGAAACTCTGGCACAATTGGCTACACTGGCAACTACTGATCCAGTTAAATCTATATATGTGTGATGCTCTGCCATATCCTCTCGATAAGCTCCTGATTAGGATCAGGCTTATCTCCACCTCCTCCCCAATCTCTCCTATCTTCCATCTCTATGACCTACAAACAACCATTCACAAACCATACAACACTAATTCGAGAACCGTCTACCAGCAATGATTCTTGTATTAGAATTAAAAATATGTACATATTCTTGCCCTTTTATATCCACACGGATCAGCTCTGATACTAATTGCAGCGATCCTCGTCACTCGAACCCGTTAACCCACTAACGAGTCCGACTCGACTATGCCTCCCGCGAATAGGCCGAAGCCTCGCAAGGAATATAATTACAATTGTCTGTGAGAACCTACAAGAGAGCATTAAACATACCCGAGCTTGAAATGTACACAGTTGATGTTTCATACACAATCCCATGCACACATAAAATGTACACAGTTGATGTTTCATTAAAAGCCAACAGAAAGTAAAGCAAAGCATGCTGGGGCATACCCCGAGGTGAGAAACAAATAGAGAATTACACTGTTGGTGGAGTTGGTCCACCTCCACGACGACAGGGCCTAGAACTAGAAGACGAACGTGAATCCTCCTGCTCACTCTCACCTAAAAGGGGAAAGTAGGGGTGTGAGCCTCACAAGTCATTGGCTTAGTAGGGCAACTTCCCCGAACCGCAAACAACAAGAACAACTAGAGTAGCAAGAGCAACTAATAGTTGGTAAACTACTTACAGAATTAAATGAATGAATGATTGTACATGTACTGAAAGGCAACACACACATAAGTGCACGATCTAGCGAGGAACGACGCAACACTCGGATCATCAAGAATGTTTCGTGACACTAGCCACTGACTCAGACAAGCAACACCAAACTGCCTCTCAGTCTCGCAGTTGTAGACGAAAGATCTAACTGCAACTCCACCTCTCCAAGTGCAAAAATTATGGAGACCAACCAACACCATCTGTAGACACCAGCTGCAAACTTACGCCTGACACCACTAAGGATTTCAGAGTCCCTAGAGAGAGGTAGTGGAAACACCAGACTAGTTGGGGACCAGTATGTCTACTGATGTCCGTCCCCCAACCGCGATTGTGCTACGAGCGATCGCACTCTCACGCTGCAAGTTGTAGTCCTACGTCATCTTTCCCTCAGCCGGACGTGCTACAACTCAACAAACAAGAAGCGAGGGTGTCCAAGAAGACGACACTGATCTTGACGATACACCGTACTGAGACAAACCCCGAGCACACACAGTGTCTGGCTCACATAGGACTTAGGGTATCGAACTAAAGAGCTATATATCCAGGAAAGCGTCGGACCTCCTAACTCAATACATCACACACAATTCACAATCCACGGAAATGACTGCTTAAACACTACCATAAGAGACCCATATGCCATTCACCATTACAAAATCTAGTTACACAACGGTTAATGGAAGGCTATCACGTAAGGTGGATGGGTCGCGACACTATCGCGTCCGCCCGATGCGCCGCGATAAGAAGACCTTAACGCGTCAGCCTGGTGAGATGCCTTACCATCACATCCACCCGACTGGATGCGTTATCAGGCCGAGTGCCCTACTTTTTAAAGGCTTAACTAGAGCTCCAAAACACCTCTATAGAGCTCATACACAATCTGCAACATTAATTTATCATACAGTGACTACTATGCAAGCTTAACTACACTGAACTTACCTCTTCTTAGTATCACATGTTCACATGGAGCTATTTACCCAAAGTACACAATATAGTAAATTCAAAGAAAGAACCACATGCTTAAATGTTCAAATCACCAAACCATACTGAAGAACACCATAATTCATCTCTAGCTCGTGAAGCAACATAAACTCTAGAAGAGAATCGAGCAAAAGGGGACGCCACCCTACCAGAACATGAAGATCACACCCGTTAGGGTCTTCTCGTGATCTAATCACCTCCTCCTCGCAAAGAACACTCCATAAATCACCTCCAATCGGTCAAAAATCCTCCTTCAAGCAAAATCACCACAGAGCCTCACTTGCAACCAAGATTAGAGTGAAATCCTCCCCTGGTCGGAGGGAGAAACAAAACCCTTGATGTCGACTAGAATGTGTCACAACGCCTAGACGCCACACTGTCACGTCCAAGCCAGGGGACATGACAATCACTGCCTAATAACACTATTGCGTCAGCCTCACCTGACATGTTACCAATGTGTCATGATCCCCGACCGCGACAGAAAATAGAACCCCGCAACCCACACAGAAACCTCAAACAATGGCATGTGCAGACAAACAACACACACATACCACAACACCCCACACTCTAAAACCCAGTAAATTGGATCTAGAACGTCTAGACGCTACAACTAGACTCTTCCCTCTTAGTGATGCTCATGGTTTTGGGTCGATTAGCTCAGAAGGCCTTGGAGAAGCACCTCCGCGCCTCAGTTTGATCATCCTTCACCACTCTAACCCTATCCGGCGTCAGAAAATTCAGCTTTCGATGCACAGTCAATGGTATGCCCCCTGATTGCATTGTATGTCAAGGTGACACGTACGATGGCGAAGTCAGCCTGCACAGTTACTCAACATGGGTCGGACCTGAGAGTGACCAGAAGGGTAATAGCTCCCTCGACCTCGAATGAGGCTCTATTAAACCCATAGATGGGTGACTGGACTGGTCGGACCCGACTTGGGGAATATCATGTTTTTAGAAATAGTCAAAAAATAGAACATTAGGGGCACTTCCATTATCGACCAGGACCCTCCATACATCATATTGATCGATGTTGGCCGAGATGATTAGAGCATTATTACATGCCGACTTGACCCCTTCTAGGTCGTCATTTGAGAAGGAAATTACATGCTTATTCCCAACCCTGGGGTGCTTCCCTTCTTCTATGTTATAGACTTCTCGAATGGCTGCCTTCCACTTCCTCGAGCTCGATCCTCCGAGGGATGGTATGCTCGAGATCATCATCATCATGCCCTTCAGTGGTGGCTTTTCATCCTGCCTCAAGTTGGGAGAGTGTTGACCTTCATCTCTGCCTCGGCGCTGACCTTCAAAGCTCCTGTCGACAACGCCCCTCTTGATGAGTTCTTGGATCTTAAATCGTAGTTGGCAACACTTATCATGGGTGTGGTTGTGGTCATGTGGAACTCACAATACTGGCCCTTGTCCCACTTGCTAGGGTTCAACTTCATCTTGCTAGGCCACTGCAGGAAAGCCTTGTCCCGGATCTCCACCAAGATCTGAGAAGGGGTAACAATGAAGGTCAACATCGGGGAATGCTCCCTCCTCGGTGTGAAGTCACGCCGACTGTCCCTTCTCAGTCTCTTCTCATCTCAACGATAGTGTTGCTCAGGGTCGGTGTGCCTCCTCTCATCTACCTTGGCCAGGGCTGGAGTGTGGGCTTATAGGATGGCTTCTTGGTTGGAGTAATGGTTCGCCTTGCACATAAGGTCCATGAACGTGGCCAACAGCTTCTTGGTGAGAGAGCTATGCAATTTTGTGTCAGTGATTCCCCCCATTAGAGCCATGATGGCAGAGGCCACATACAAGCTAGGAATCTGCAACACCTCTGAGTAGAAGCAAGGCATGTAACTCTTGAGTGCCTCGCCGAGCTACTGTCAGACAGAGAGGAGATAAGCCAAGCTCTTCACCAATCGAACATACATGGCGAAGTGGTCGAGGAAGTGGGCTACGAGCATCTAGAAGGTGTTGTGTTAAGTATGTATTTAATATTTTGATGATGAATTTAATGATGACTAAACATTTTGATGTTGATGATGTTTAAACACTCATACTTTGATTTTGATGATGATATATTGTACATATTATGATGATGACTAAACAACATGTTTTTTGATACTTCATATTTCATATTTTGATGATAATGACATATTTTGATGGTTCACACTTCACATATACATATTTACACAACTTTGTCACAATTGCGTCGACACAAGTTGAAAATCAGGTCGACACACATAGTTTGTCCATTAAGCTTATGAAAGACAAGGTCACAGTTGTGTCGACATACATTGAGAATCAGGTCGGCACACATAGTCTGTCCAGTAAGCTTATGAAAGACAAAGTCACAGTTGCATCGGCACACATTGAGAATCAATCAGGTCGACACACATAGTTTGTCTAGTAATCTTATGAAGAACAAGGTCACAGTTGCGTCGACACACATTGCAAGTCAGGTCGACACACATCTCCTTCTAGTAAGCTAGAACTGATATTTAGTTAGTTGCGTCAACACACAAGCAAACTTGTGTCGACGCACCTCGAGTGAAAATTCATAAATGAAAAGGGGATGAATTATAAAGGGGGTGACATATCCTTGGAGATTATGGGAGAATATTTTATTACCAAAATACTCTTTCATCCAAGTGGCAAAGAGGAGAAGGAGTTGTAGACACGTGGCAACCTTATGTGTACCCTAGGTTTCTATGCACACATCTCCCAGATGCAAGTGAGTGCACTGGGGATATAAAAAGCCTTATGTTTCATCTGGAGCAGATATCCATTGTAGAGAGCAAGGCCAAGCATAGAGAGATAGAGTGAGAGTGCTGAAAGCGCAGTAGATCAAAGAGAAGAGCAGCAGAGGAAGAAGGAGAAATTGTGCAAAGAAGAAGCAGTAGAGCAGAGAAGAAGAAGTAGATCCGAAAGAAGGTGGAAGATGAAGCTAGTGCAAGAGCAGAAGCACTAAGCTCAGCATCTGTGGGAGAACTCAAGAGAAGTAGTTCAGATCAGAATCACTCTGCAAATCCAGATCTAAAACAGAGTGTCGTGAGAAGAACTCCATCTAATCTTCTCAAGGGCTTTCAATCCAAGCTTCCAGCAGATCATCTTCAATGAGAAACATCCGATTCATCTTTCTATTACTTATTTCTATTGGAGTGTTCATCTCAATCTGTCTTTGAGTGTTTGTGAAATCTGTACAAGTGTT
The DNA here is from genome assembly GCA_014218235.1 of Colocasia esculenta. NCBI lineage: Eukaryota > Viridiplantae > Streptophyta > Magnoliopsida > Alismatales > Araceae > Colocasia > Colocasia esculenta. Next base: position 7,945,720 of record CM024765.1, on the reverse strand, counting down.
CTATGCGGATTTCAGTGAGTATGTGTTTGAGTGGATCTAATCTATGTTAAAGGATCTGATCTAGTGCAAACTTGATCTAGTGTGTGTGTGTGTGTTTTTTTTAGCATCTATGCTCAAGTGTGTTTGAGTCGTCGTGCTCAAGTGTGTTGGAGCCGTCGTACTCATGTGTGTTGTACTCTTTTCTTTGAGTAGTGTGTGCCTCACTGTGTGAGGGGTGGATGTAGAAATCACTGGTGCGATTTTCGAACCACCAAAAAATCTCTTGTGCAGTGGTTTAATATGCTTTCTGCACTAGATGCATGCATAGGGATTTCCCTTACACACTGTTTGTCAATTTTCTCACACACTAGCCTACATTTTAATCATATAAGCATATCAAATCAGTGTGGTTTTCGTTGAATTGATTTATAATCTGAAGTAATTTTTAAAATTGCTTAAGTTTCCACTGTGATTGGTAATAGCTATTCAACCCCCCTTTTAGATCTATTCACTGTGCATATTCGATCCTACAGACGGATGGGATGAACCCCGGCTTGAGGGTTTTGAACCATGCCGTAGCCCCTTCTTTGAGCAGAGTTGGGAAAGCCTGGCATTTTTTTTTTTAAAGACCTCGCCTAGCAAGGGTGATAATCGCCGCCGGCTAGGAGGAAAATATATAGATAAAACTAACCAAAGTTTAATACAACTGGATGCTAGGCAAGCCTAGCTTATCAAGGCAAGTTGCACCCCGAACAATCAGAGGCAGTAGCTGAGCAGAAGAAAAAAAGTCACTACATCCATTTACACACGTCAAATTAGCAAGATAGTCTACCACGGTGATCCAGGTCCTGAAGATGTGCTTGATTGAAGCATTAACTGGTAAGATGCACCAAAGCTTTTTAACATAAGAGAGGATAGTCCAGGGGCAGGCAGTCTTCCAGTTGAGCACATGCAAAAGCACTTGAGAATCACATTCAGTAAGGATAGACTGGGCATGTAGAGTGTTCATATATTGAACACCATCAAAGAAAGCTCTCGCTTCAGCTTTAAGACTGCTACAGTCACTATAGAAGTGTGAATATGCCAAAAGAATATTCCCCTGAAAGTCCCTAATGACACCATCACCACCAGAAATACTTGAGAACTTGTGAGCCCCATCTGAGTTCAGCTTAATAAACGGCCATGGGGGTCAAAGCCACCTGTTAACAAGTTTGAATTTAGGAGAGGAGGACAGTGGCAAAGTAAACCCAATATCAGAAATTATCTTCCGCATACTAAGGTTGTTCTCCTTTAAAGGGACAATAGCAACAATTTGCTTCTCCTTCCATAGGACACCGTATGGTAACTTCATGATATTAATGGTCTTATCTTTTGGCGTGCCAAAGCTCCCATATAGAATAAGCCATAATAGCAATTGTAAAGAACCTAAAAAGGGATATGTACCATTTACTAAGCGAAACAGATTCAATAACATGGATCAAACACAATTCCCATGGATATGCAGACCATTGGATATGAAGAAAGATTAAATATACGAGGCCCAATCACTCCTCAAAAAATGTAGTTAGCAGTTTCACTGTCATGAATCTTGCAACATCTGCAACTGGAACATAAGGGAATGCCCAAACGTCTAACATTATCATCATTAGGGAGGCAGTTAAGAAGAACTCTCCATAAGTGAACAGAAATTATGCGGTTCCATGGAGGGCACTGTGCATTCACCTGAGGGCGATAGAGACCAGACTGCCTTATCAGGTGTATTACCCAATGTGAAGTGGTGGACCGCCCTTCGAATGTCATCAGGCATATTACTGTCAATAAACAACTTAATTGCAGTCGTAGGATGAAGGATAACCTCATTGATAGTGGTGTTATTATCAAGAATATTTTCTCTAGAAACATATGAGGCCAGACTATTATTACCAAACCAAACATCATGCCAAAAATTGGAGCTACCATCTCCAACGACCTCCCGTTTATATTGCAGAACCAAGTTTTTAGCTTTCACCCAGCCTCTCCTAGCATGGCCTTTCATTGCTTTAAAATTCACATCAGAGAGATGATTACCTTTGAAGTATTTAGCTCTAAAGAACTCAGCCCACAAAGATGTGTTGAATCACTCTTATATATTATCCTTTTTATTTTGGTGATAATAATATTCATGCTTTTCATAATCGTCTTTAATATATTTCAATATGATTCTTTATCTCACGAATATTTTATTTTCCATCGCTTCATAAAGATTTACACTGATCTGTAACTTAGACATTTGAAATTTAACTTCGTCATGCATGTTTTAATCACGTTCAGTCGAAGCAACTTCGTCATATATGAAGCTAGCTTCATCATATCCGAAGCTACACTTCATCATGCATATTTTTGGTCATGATCAATCGAAGACGAAATTACAATCGAAGTCTAATTTCGTCATATTCGAAGCTACACTTTGTCATGTATGTTTTTGGTTGTGATTAGTCAAAGTCCAACTTCGTCATATACGAAGCTAACTTCGTCATATCCGAAGTTCTATATGAAGTTCACTTCGACTAACTACGTGTTTCAGCTTCAACCGACAACGTTATTTTCCATTCATATACGAAGTTCACTTCGTCATATGTGAAGTTCACTTCATCATATTCGAAGCTAACTTCGTCATATCCGAAGTTTAACTTCAACCAAGTGCGTTGTTTTCCATTCTATGCGAAGTTACACTTCGTCATATCTGAAGGTAACTTCGTCATATCCGAAGTTTAACTTCGACTGACTGTGTTATATTTCTTGACCAGTCGAAGCTCTACATCGATTGCTTTTGAACCTATCGATTGCTGACCATTTCCATCGTCAGTCAAAGTGTATATCGATTGCTGACTATTTGAACATCGATTGTCTTGTACTTAAACATCGATTGCTTCACTTAAACATCGATTACTATTATAACTCAAACATCGATTGCTCTTCACTTTAAACATCAATTGTCTTACATGAACATTGATTGCTTCACTTAAACATCGATTATTGTTATGAATATCGATTGTCTTTAAGTTTTGAACATCGATTGTTGAACAAATCATACTATGTTAATAATCTTTTGAATATCTTTAAACTTACTATCTTGACTCTAAATCTTTCACTTCGATTCTTGCAAAGGTTTCTCTAATCAAAAGAGCATTCTTTAATATACTTTCTAAAACTATAATAGCAGTACACATGGTACCTTATTGTTCTCTACATTTCAATTTAACATTTATTTATGAGAACATATCTGAAGTACTATTATTTTAGAATGTTTCTTGACAGTGATATGCTCTATTTGTCTGTGTCTTTCAAACTGACAAGTTTTCAATTTTTTAAGGAAAAGTTTTTTTGCAGGTGCACTGCGCACCAAGCAGGTGTCCATACCTTATTTTAAATGCTCACCTACCCCAGTATTCTTCAAGGACAGACTTTCTCTCTAGAACTGATAGAAATCTTTTATAAATGACTTGTCTCTTACTTTCTATTATTATTATATCTCTTACAAGTCTAACCACGAGATAGAGAAAAGACTGTGCATGGTATGGTGTTAGCAAATATCTACTAAAGCTGTCTAATCAAAACTATGTAGCTATCTATATAGCTTGGAAGTTGTTGAGACTCAAAGATATGATGATCTGATGATGGACCTCTCAAGAAGTATCAAGACTAAAGACTCAATGTTCAAATTCAAACAGCTACATTCAAACGGGAAGCTAAAGACTCTGAAGTGTATATATATATATATATATATATATATATATATATATATATATAAGGAGCTGAAGTTTGAAATACACAGACATACGTGAGTGCATACAACTACAAGAAAGAAGAGAAGTCACCACACTCACAAAGATAGAAGAGCACATAAGATCTTAAGAGAGCCATCTGATCAAGTTGCGACTTCCATACTCTCTTGCATTCAGAAGTTTCTTAGGTGGCATTCAGTGTTCTAGATTTTCTTCTGTCCACCCTCATAGTCAGAAATAGTTAGAGCATTCACTCTTATTTGTATATCTCTTTTTGATCTTTTGTGTTTGCTTATTTTCTGAGTACACACACTCATCTCATTCTGTTTACATCATATTTAGAGTTGTAACCAGCAGGGGGTTTGTTCCCTGTAGTTCCCCTTTAGTAGAAGGGAAGACCTACGATGATGGGTGGTTGTAATACCCCTCGGTCAAGGGGGAGCAAGTGGTTGTAATACCTCTCAGTGGAGAGAAGGCCAAGTATTCTTGGTAGATAGTGGAAATCCTAAGGGGTGCTTGGGGACTGGATGTAAGATTCGTAATTGAAAGAAGGTCCGAACTAGGATAAATTCTTTGTGCATTTTGTGTGATTGTTTCTGCCAAGTTTTTCACTTATTTCACGCACACCACACTAAATACTAACGATACTATCTAGTGTTATCTTATTTTCAGATAAGTTTTTAATAGTGTGAGAAGTCCTATTCACCCCCCTCTAAGATATCTAAAGCTCCATCTCGATCCAACAAGTGGTATCAGAGCAAGGTCTTCTTAGAAGAATCGAAAGATTTGAGAAGATATGACAGCAAAACCTCACAACTATGAAGGACAGTCTGTAACAAGACCACCATTCTTTAATGGCGAAGATTACCAATATTGGAAGATGCCAATAAAATGCTTCATTCGAAGCACAAACTTTGATCTGTGGCAGGAAATAGAACAAGGTGATTATGCTATACTTACTGATGGTACTTCTACATTATCAATAGCTGATAAAAGGAATATGTCCCTAAACTATAAAGCTAAAAATTATTTATATTCTGCATTATCTAAGAGAGAATTTAATAAGTTATTCGCATGTAGAACTGCTAAAGAAATGTGGATAAATTACAAGTAACATATGAAGGAACTGATAAAGTTAAACAAACTAGAATAGATATTTTTATCACTCAGTGTGAACAATTTAAAATGTTGCATAACAAAAATATTACTCAAATGTATAATAGATTCAGTAATTTAGTTGATTTAAGCTCACTAGGTGAAAACCCTACTAACGAAGAAACAATTAGAAAAATTCTCAGATCTTTAACTCAATCTTGGACTCCCAAAGTTACTACAATTGAAGAAGCTCATGATCTTACAGAACTTTTTATAGATAAATTAATTGGTTCTTTAATGGCTCATGAAATTAATATGGAAAGATTTTCGGAAAGCTCTTCAAAAAAGAAAACGTCAAATGTCTTGAAGGTTGTAGATTCTTGTTCCTCATCCTCTGAAGACTCCAAAGAAAAATCTGAAGATAGTGATGATAAATTCATGCTGTCAAGAAGACTTCAAAGAATTTTTGTTAAAAAGAAAAAGTTTAGATCAAAAAGACATTTCAAAAGGGAAAAGAAGAAAGAGCCAACATGTGACGGCCTTCGTTACACCGGTACGGTCATACCAACCCACGTCGGCATAGCGAGAGTCCTCACAGTGGGACATTTACCCAAACGATACATACAGCTGAGATACACGCGAATATAGATAACAGAGTAGCGGAAGTAAAGAGAACTATCTCCATTCATTCATCATCCACGTTAAACATACATGCAGTTCGAAATTTGCAAAAAGGAACTAAAGTTCTCATAAATTAATTTGCTGAAATTTAAATACAAAATGCCCACATATTTCATTCTTTTCATGATAATTCTAATACAATGTTCGAGTACATACTACGAAGTACACAATCACAAGAAGCTCCAACTAACTAGTCTCCGCGCTCGGAGTCCGTCTCCACCGTCTCGTCCAACGGTGTCGTGTCACCAACTACACCTGTACGCCGAAGCAAGGAGTGAGTCCAGGGACTCAGCAAGTAACACTATGCATGACATACACGTATAAGTTCTAGTGGTTTCTACATGCACATTCAATTAGCAACACACAGCATGCTAGTCCATTTAAGTTTTCAACCTATCATGAAGTTCTACAATTTTATACATAACTCATGCTTTCAGATTTCAAAATTTACATTCACCTATCACATGGTCTCTATTCAATTCACTCATGAGACTTTAATCCAAACGTGAGAGCTATTGACATGAACAATTTACATACATGAACAGGGAACATAATTAGCATGGATTCCACATATTCTTAAGTACATAAATAACTTTTTATCATGCTTTAGGTTGCTGGTTTCACATGGTTCAATGACTATAAACCTAAACATGAAAGCTACAACGTTGCTTAAACATAACATATGAACAATCTATCATGCCATTTACTCACATACTCATTTGTTGTTCCTATCATGGATTCTAAACACTTTTGCACATATAAACATGAGAATAATAACATGCATTTTCTGAATTCACTTGGTTTCAGATTTAGTTTCACATGGTTTCTATAACACATTTACATGTCTAAGATTTCACATCTTTCTTTACACTAGTTTTCTCTTTCACATGGTTCACTTTACACATACACATTAAAATATCACTTACACATTTACACATGGTCACATACACTTTACACATTTCACTTTACACATATTTTAGGTGCCGTGACACATAGTCCAAACCACCAAAGAAGGACATATACACATCACATTACACATAGACGCCATCTAGGCAATACAATGGCGACTCTTGGACTGCGCAAACCGGGAGAACAAGTCTCCATTCTAACCAGTGGTACTTGTCCACCTCCAGGATTTCCCCCTAATGCCCTTAGGGTCACTTAACACAATGAACTTTCTCAGGGGGACTTTTCCCTGATACGGTTCCACTGCCTTCTCGGAAGCAGTATCACATTGGCACAGTTTACACTTTTTATACATTTACCGTTTTACACATGGTTTTACACTTGACACTCTTCATCTCATTCACTTTCTCAATCACATTAATACCTCTGTTTTCCCTAACATGATACTACAGAATTTCAAGGTTTAACACAGTAAACACACTAATCATGCTGGTTTAAACAAAATATAATCACATTACGATCATATGTACGAATTATTCACATTTCACATGAGAACACATAACTTTTTATGTACTGGTCCAAATGATCTAAAATTTTAACCACATTCTGTTTTCGGGCTCATGATCATACCCTCAATTTTTCAAATTTTTCTGAGCTAAATAGGATTTACAGAAAATGAAACACCAATTTAGCATGCTATTAACAACTTAAGTTAACATGGGTCTAACACAATTTGCAATTTATCCACTTACTGTTTTGCACAGAGACTACTAACCTATGCATGAATTTAGAATACAACATCATCCTAATTCATACATCTATAGATCATCTACCACAATCATGTTCACATGTTTTTATTCTTACCGAACCGAACCTATTAACAATTCCACAAGCATGCATGAATTACCAAAATTTCAGAACACACATACATGCCTCACAATTCTTCATGAATAGACTGAAAACAAGACATTCAACTAATCCTAACCATGGAACATTGATTCGCAAAATTTATCTACAAGTTATGCTCACAAGTCTAAAGACATCATTACCCCACATTCACCATCACACCACATTCATTCACAACCACAATACACCATATACATAGAGTATAAGATATACAATATATCCTAATCGCATAAAACATATCGAAATTAATGTACAAGAGGGACAGAACAGCTCACTGTTCTGTCCTGGAGAACTAAACGGCGGTCTCTGGCCGCTGACTCAGAGTCAGCGGCATGGTCGATGGACGCCAAGGATGAACTGGGCGTCCATGGACCTTGCCGTTTACTCAGATCTGTGCAGAAACACAGACCCGAGCTCTAAATCTTGGGTGAAATGGAGGGTCTAGTACTCGAGGTAAAATCCTTAAAATTCACAAAACCAACCTAGACTCATAAGGGTACATCAAGGATAGGTTACTTGCCTCTCAGAAATTTCTCCAAGAGATTTATGGCTCGAAGAAGACCTCCTTGGGCAGTCCCAAGAAGTTGCAGACGTGCCTCCAAGAACGCCTTCCTCCGAGCTCCTGGGTGATCTCCACGCCGAGGGAAAGATGGGGAAGCCTTCCCCTATGCTCCAGCTTCCTCCTTGTCGCAGAAGATCCCCAAGACCAGCTCCAAGGGTTCGGATTTGAGGGCTCTAAAGTGGGGTTTTCTCACAGAAAGCTCTAGGGTTTTCTCTCCTCTTGCAAGGGTGAAAGTGGGAAGTGGGGAAGTCCATTTCGGGTTCAGGATGTAAGAGAGGCCCTCACCCACTCACCATGCCGATTAGACAGCCTTAGAGCCGTTGGGGGACATCCCCCAATGGCTGCCATGCCTTGCTCCCGGGTTTTCTGGCTCTGCAACGCATGCAGGTCAGACAAGTTGGCGTCCAGATCGCTGGACGCCAGGATTAGGGTTGGCGTCCATGGTGTTGACGCTAACACCATATAAACGACTAGGGTATTGACGCCAATTAGGCCTTCGGGCAGAAATCTAGAATATGCAGAAAACCATGCACTTGATGCATATATACATGCAGTACGTGTATAGTATCGTACGCGCACTATCACCAAACAACACATGCATTATTTACATCTTATTATAAACACATGCACACGTAAATTATACTTACTAATGCGTATGTAAATACGTATACACATACACAAGCACAATGCACACATGCAATTACGAATAATGCGACGAAAATTCGAGGGTCTTACACCCTCTCCCCCTTAAAGAAACTTCGTCCTCGAAGTTAGAACGACACTACTCAAACAAAAGGGGATACTTCTTCTTCATCGCATCCTCAAGCTCCCACGTAGCCTCCTCACGTGAGAAGTTCCGCCATAGAACTTTCACCGACGCGATACTCTTGTTCCGGAGATGCTGAACCTTCCGGTCAAGAATGGCTACTGGTTGCTCGACATACGAGAGATCTGGCTGAATCTCCACCGGCTCATGACTAATCACATGAGATGGATCTCGGACATACTTCCTGAGCATAGATACGTGGAATACCGGGTGAACGCTAGCTAAAGCTGGGGGTAAAGCTAGCTCGTACGCCACGCTGCCCAAACGTCTGAGAATCTCATATGGGCCAATGAATCTAGGGCTTAGCTTGCTATGCCTGCCAAATCTGACAACACCTCGAGTAGGCGAGATCTTCAAGAAGACATGGCCGCCAACCTCGAACTCTAAATCCTTCCTCCTGTTGTCGGCATAACTCTTCTGCCTATCCTGTGCCACAACAAGCCTTTTCCTGATAAGCTGAATCTTGTCCGAAGTTTCCTGAACCAACTCCGGTCCGATCAACTGCCTATCACCAGTCTCCTCCCAACACAAAGGAGATCTGCAAGGCCTACCATGCAATGCCTCGAATGGAGCCATTCCAATACTAGCATGAAAGCTGTTGTTGTATGCAAACTCCACAAGAGGTAAATGACGCTCCCAATCATCCTTCCAATCCAGAACACAAGCTCTCAACATATCCTCGAGCGTCTGGATAGTCCTCTCGGACTGTCCATCGGTCTGGGGATGAAACGCCGAACTGAGCTTAAGCTCCGAACCTAACGCATCCTGAAGACCCTTCCACAATCTCGAAGTAAATCTCGGATCTCGATCCGAAATGATCGACTTCGGCACACCATGCAATCTAACGATACCACTAACATACAATCTAGCTAAACTCTCTACTGACTGCTTCTTCTTCATGGGCAAGAAATGAGCAGTCTTCGAGAATCTATCTACAACTACCCAAATCGAGTCATTGCCCCTTCTAGATCGAGGCAAACCCGATACGAAATCCATAGTGACAGCTTCCCACTTCCACACGGGAATATCCATCCTCTGCATAAGGCCGGATGGTCGCTGCCGCTCGGCTTTCACCTGCTGGCATACTAGACATCTAGACACATAATCCGCAACATCCTTCTTCATTCCGGACCACCAAAATGATCTCTTCAGGTCTTGATACATCTTAGTGTTACCCGGATGAATAGAGAATCGCGATCTATGAGCCTCCGCTAACACATGCTCACGGACATCTACCACATCGGGGACACAAACACGGTGCTGAAATCTAATCACACCGTCCTCATCACGAGCAATGCCCGCCTTACCCACTAACTCTAACAATCTAGGATCGGCTTTCTGCTGCTCAATCACCTCATCCAAGACTGAGGATCTAAGGGATAGCTGAGCTACAAAAGCCTGACACAACGATGGCTCTAACTCGGTCATAGAGCACGCTGCATCCTCCAACATCTTCCAATCCTGCTGGAGCGAAGACCTCTTCCTACTAAGAGCATCTGCTACGACGTTCGCCTTTCCAGGATGATACTGAAGGTCGAAGTCATAGTCCTTCAAGAACTCAATCCACCTCCTCTGCCTCAGGTTTAATTCCTTTTGGGAGAAAAGATACTTCATGCTCTTGTGGTCGGTAAACACCTCAAATCTGACACCATAAAGATAGTGCCTCCAGATCTTTAGTGCATGAACCACAGCTGCTAACTCCAAATCATGAGTCGGATAGTTCCTCTCATGCTCCTTCAACTGACGAGAAGCATAAGCTACTACCCTCTCTTGCTGCATGAGCACACAACCTAATCCAATCTGAGATGCATCGGTATAAATGGCAAAGCCATCTAGACCACTAGGCAATACCAATACCGGAGCAGAAGTAAGCTTAGCCTTCAATAGCTGAAAGCTACGCTCACATGCCTCAGACCATACGAACTTCTCACCTTTCCGGGTCAGCTTTGTCAGAGGGGCGGCGATGGATGAGAAACCCTCAATGAATCGCCAATAATAACCAGCTAACCCAATAAAGCTACGAATCTCCGAAGGGGTCCTGGGAATCTCCCAATCCATAACTGCCTGGACCTTCGCTGGGTCAACAGCTACACCAGTGCCGGAGATGACATGCCCGAGAAAGTGAACCTCGTGCAACCAGAACTCGCACTTGCTGAACTTCGCATACAGCTTGTGCTCACGGAGAACCTCTAAGACTAACCTCAAATGCTGACGATGTGTGGCCTCATCCGGAGAATAGACCAACACGTCATCAATAAACACTACGACAAAACTATCCAGATACGGACTAAACACCTGGTTCATGAGATCCATGAACGCTGCAGGGGCGTTGGTTAATCCGAAGGGAAGAACCAAAAACTCATAATGTCCATAACGGGATCTAAATGCCGTCTTGGACACATCCTCACTCCTAATCCGCAACTGATGATAACCAGATCGCAAGTCAATCTTGGAAAAGACTGATGCCTCTCGCAACTGGTCAAACAAATCATCAATCCGAGGTAAGGGATACCTGTTCTTCACAGTCACCTGGTTTAGCTTCCTATAATCAATGCACAACCGAAGTGACCCGTCTTTCTTCTTGACAAACAATACAGGTGCGCCCCAAGGGGAAACACTGGGGCGAATAAATCCCTTATCGAGCAATTCTTGCAATTGCTTCCTCAACTCAGCTAATTCTGCAGGGGCCATCCGATATGGGGCCTTCGAGATAGGAGAGGTGCCTGGAAGCAACTCTATAGTGAACTCTATCTCCCTATCCGGTGGCAATCCAGACAAGTCGTCGGAAAAGACATCTGGAAAGTCCTGCACCACATCGATCTTTGCAAGAGTCAGTGACGAACTAGCACCGGGTACTAGCATAACGCTGGCAAGAAATGCGTCACAGCCCTTGTTCACCATGCGCATCGCCTTCATGGCAGAGATAACTAACTTTCCCGCTAAGTTCTTTGGCAAGGGATGAGAGAACTCGTCCTCGCCAGGAATGCGGAAAACAATCTTCTTCCTACGGCAATCCACTAACGCATAGTGCTCCTCTATCCAATCCAGACCAAAGATGCAATCATAGTCCTTCATCTTTAGCAAGAAGAAGCACCCATCTAGGAATCTATCCTCAATGCACACAGGTAATGACGGAATGCACTTCCTAGTCGATACCGTACCCGCAGGGGTGTGCACAGACAAAGGGATCTCTAACTCCTCAGACTCTATGCCTGCCTCTAGAGCTAACTGCCTAGCGAACCGCTCGGAAATGAACGAGTGTGTAGCACCCGTATCAAACAAAACCCGAGTGTGCACACCGAAAAGTAAAACTGTACCTTCGGTGACATGCTCCGCCTACTCGGCGTCCTCACGAGCTAACGCAAACACTCGAGCGGGGGCTCGAGGCCTTCCTGGTCGTCCTGTAGCTGGCGCGGCTGCCGCTACTGCTGGTGCTGGCGCTCCACGCTGAGCTCCCTGCTGAAGTCTTGGGCAGTCCTTGATCTTGTGGTCGCTGCTCCCACACTTTAGGCATCTACCCGCTACTAGCCAGCACTCGGAACCTCCATGGGTCTTCCCACAATGGGGACACTCCTTCTTCGCACCGGGGGAACGTACAGAGGGTACCTGATAGTTGCTGGTTGACGATGGTTTCTGCGGTGTCTGGTACACCGTCTTCCTCTTATCTTGCCTCTGGAAAGTCGCCGCCGGCCTCTTCTGTGAAGCCTTCTTCTCCTCCAAGTATTGTTCCATTTCTCCTTCCTATCTGCAGGCTGCGCTGAGGGCCTCGTCTAGCGTGCGGTGGTCGAACGCCACGAGCCTCGTCCTCAATGATGGTTTGAGACCCATCACGAATTTCTTGGTCTTCCTGCGCTCATTCTCTACTATGTGCGGCGCATATTTAGAGAGTTTAGAAAACCTTGCCTCGTATACCAGGACGGTCATTGATCCTTGCGTCAGGGAAAGGAATTCTTGCTCCATCTTGTCCTGGATGTGCTCTGGGACAAACTTGGCTCGGAAGAGCCTCACGAACGCGTCCCATGCCACATCTACTGCTCCGTCCTTGAAGCGCGTACGCAGTAGGGAGGACCACCATACATCAGCTCTCTCCTGCAACACACCTTCATAAGCACTAACCAACAATTTCTAACTTAACAAGCAACATACAAGCATAAACAAAACATACCTGTAGCATGTAGGTGGCTAAGGTCACCTTGTCCTCGTCAGGACACCTGATAGCTCGGAAGATTTTCTCCGTCTCCCTCATCCAGCTTTCTGCTAAAAGCGGATCACTCTCCCCCTTAAAAGAGGGTGGGGTCATCCTCTTGAATCGCTCCATGATGGAAGGTCCACCATGGTCCTGAGCTGGGGCCTGAGCCTGCTACATTAAACAACAAGGAATATACAATAAACACAATATCATACAAATTAAATAACAAGCCACTTAGTTGTTTTATTAATTTACCTGGGCCTCCAACTGGGCCTGGAGTGCTGCCTGGGTGTGGGCCTGCGTCTGCATGGCCTGCACCAGACCTTGCATGAATACTCCAAAGTCCACTGGCGGTGGTGGGGGAAGCACAAGACCCTGTGGGGCCGGGGCCTGCTGCTCTACCCGCTCCTCACGCCTCTGCTCGTCGTCGCGAGCCGGCACACCTCCACGTCGTCCACGGGAAGCCATGGCTACAATAAAATTTCAGCCACTAATTAGAGCTAGGTTACTAAGTTCTCTAACCATTTTCTTATCTATCTTTCGCTTCTTATTAGTGTTTTCTACACATGTGGACATACTTAGCATGCAATGGGGATGATGACTTAGTTATATTCATGTGTAATCTCAACCGGTCGCTCTGATACCAATCTCTGTGACGGCCATCGTTACACCGGTACGGTCATACCGACCCACGTCGGCATAGCGAGAGTCCTCACAGTGGGACATTTACCCAAACGATACATACAGCTGAGATACACGCGAATATAGATAACAGAGTAGCGGAAGTAAAGAGAACTATCTCCATTCATTCATCATCCACGTTAAACATACATGCAGTTCGAAATTTGCAAAAATGAACTAAAGTTCTCATAAATTAATTTGCTGAAATTTAAATACAAAATGCCCACATATTTCATTCTTTTCATGATAATTCTAATACAATGTTCGAGTACATACTACGAAGTACACAATCACAAGAAGCTCCAACTAACTAGTCTCCGCGCTCGGAGTCCGTCTCCACCGTCTCGTCCAACGGTGTCGTGTCACCAACTACACCTGTACGCCGAAGCAAGGAGTGAGTCCAGGGACTCAGCAAGTAACACTATGCATGACATACACGTATAAGTTCTAGTGGTTTCTACATGCACATTCAATTAGCAACACACAACATGCTAGTCCATTTAAGTTTTCAACCTATCATGAAGTTCTACAATTTTATACATAACTCATGCTTTCAGATTTCAAAATTTACATTCACCTATCACATGGTCTCTATTCAATTCACTCATGAGACTTTAATCCAAACGTGAGAGCTATTGACATGAACAATTTACATACATGAACAGGGAACATAATTAGCATGGATTCCACATATTCTTAAGTACATAAATAACTTTTTATCATGCTTTAGGTTGCTGGTTTCACATGGTTCAATGACTATAAACCTAAACATGAAAGCTACAACGTTGCTTAAACATAACACATGAACAATCCATCATGCCATTTACTCACATACTCATTTGTTGTTCCTATCATGGATTCTAAACACTTTTGCACATATAAACATGAGAATAATAACATGCATTTTCTGAATTCACTTGGTTTCAGATTTAGTTTCACATGGTTTCTATAACACATTTACATGTCTAAGATTTCACATCTTTCTTTACACTAGTTTCCTCTTTCACATGGTTCACTTTACACATACACATTCACATATCACTTACACATTTACACATGGTCACATACACTTTACACATTTCACTTTACACATATTTTAGGTGCCGTGACACATAGTCCAAACCACCAAAGAAGGACATATACACATCACATTACACATAGATGCCATCTAGGCAATACAATCGCGACTCTTGGACTGCGCAGACCGGGAGAACAAGTCTCCACCCTAACTAGTGGTACTTGTCCACCTCCAGGATTTCCCCCTAATGCCCTTAGGGTCACTTAACACAATGAACTTTCTCAGGGGGACTTTTCCCTGATACGGTTCCACTGCCTTCTCGGAAGCAGTATCACATTGGCACAGTTTACACTTTTTATACATTTACCGTTTTACACATGGTTTTACACTTGACACTCTTCATCTCATTCACTTTCTCAATCACATTAATACCTCTGTTTTCCCTAACATGATACTACAGAATTTCAAGGTTTAACACACAGTAAACACACTAATCATGCTGGTTTAAACAAAATATAATCACATTACGATCATATGTACGAATTATTCACATTTCACATGAGAACACATAACTTTTTATGTACTGGTCCAAATGATCTAAAATTTTAACCACATTCTGTTTTCGGGCTCATGATCATACCCTCAATTTTTCAAATTTTTCTGAGCTAAATAGGATTTACAGAAAATGAAACACCAATTTAGCATGCTATTAACAACTTAAGTTAACATGGGTCTAACACAATTTGCAATTTATCCACTTACTGTTTTGCACAGAGACTACTAACCTATGCATGAATTTAGAATACAACATCATCCTAATTCATACATCTATAGATCATCTACCACAATCATGTTCACATGTTTTTATTCTTACCGAACCGAACCTATTAACAATTCCACAAGCATGCATGAATTACCAAAATTTCAGAACACACATACATGCCTCACAATTCTTCATGAATAGACTGAAAACAAGACATTCAACTAATCCTAACCATGGAACATTGATTCGCAAAATTTATCTACAAGTTATGCTCACAAGTCTAAAGACATCATTACCCCACATTCACCATCACACCACATTCATTCACAACCACAATACACCATATACATAGAGTATAAGATATACAATATATCCTAATCGCATAAAACATATCGAAATTAATGTACAAGAGGGACAGAACAGCTCACTGTTCTGTCCTGGAGAACTAAACGGCGGTCTCTGGCCGCTGACTCAGAGTCAGCGGCATGGTCGATGGACGCCAAGGATGAACTGGGCGTCCATGGACCTTGCCGTTTACTCAGATCTGTGCAGAAACACAGACCCGAGCTCTAAATCTTGGGTGAAATGGAGGGTCTAGTACTCGAGGTAAAATCCTTAAAATTCACAAAACCAACCTAGACTCATAAGGGTACATCAAGGATAGGTTACTTGCCTCTCAGAAATTTCTCCAAGAGATTTATGGCTCGAAGAAGACCTCCTTGGGCAGTCCCAAGAAGTTGCAGACGTGCCTCCAAGAACGCCTTCCTCCGAGCTCCTGGGTGATCTCCACGCCGAGGGAAAGATGGGGAAGCCTTCCCCTATGCTCCAGCTTCCTCCTTGTCGCAGAAGATCCCCAAGACCAGCTCCAAGGGTTCAGATTTGAGGGCTCTAAAGTGGGGTTTTCTCACAGAAAGCTCTAGGGTTTTCTCTCCTCTTGCAAGGGTGAAAGTGGGAAGTGGGGAAGTCCATTTCGGGTTCAGGATGTAAG
Source organism: Colocasia esculenta (assembly GCA_014218235.1). NCBI lineage: Eukaryota > Viridiplantae > Streptophyta > Magnoliopsida > Alismatales > Araceae > Colocasia > Colocasia esculenta. The sequence goes on along the minus strand of CM024765.1, from coordinate 7,929,362 downwards.
AGAGGCCCTCACCCACTCACCATGCCGATTAGACAGCCTTAGAGCCGTTGGGGGACATCCCCCAATGGCTGCCATGCCTTGCTCCCGGGTTTTCTGGCTCTGCAACGCATGCAGGTCAGACAAGTTGGCATCCAGATCGCTGGACGCCAGGATTAGGGTTGGCGTCCATGGTGTTGACGCTAACACCATATAAACGACTAGGGTATTGACGCCAATTAGGCCTTCGGGCAGAAATCTAGAATATGCAGAAAACCATGCACTTGATGCATATATACATGCAGTACGTGTATAGTATCGTACGCGCACTATCACCAAACAACACATGCATTATTTACATCTTATTATAAACACATGCACACGTAAATTATACTTACTAATGCGTATGTAAATACGTATACACATATACAAGCACAATGCACACATGCAATTACGAATAATGCGACGAAAATTCGAGGGTCTTACACAACATGCTACGAATGCAACCAACCAAGACACTTGAAATTAGAATGTCCTAAACTCAAGAAGAAAGACCTAGTGGAAAAATATGAGAAAAAGAAAGGCAAAGAAAGAAAGTTTAGAAAATATAAAAAGAAGGCAATGGCAGCTACTTGGGACAATGAAGAAGCAACAAGTTCATATACATCAAACTCAGAATCAGAAGAGGAGCAAGTAAATCTAGCCCTCATGACAGGACTAGATCAAGTAACCTTTAAAATTTCATTTACTTCATGTTCAGAGTCTTATTCCGATAGTTTAGAATATGCATTTAATAAACTGTATGATAAATATAAAACTATGGTTAAACAAATAAAAGTTTTTAAATTAAATATAATAAATCAAGAAAAATCTAACACTTTTCTAAAAACTGAAGTAGAAATATTGGGACAGCACTTAACTGAAACCAAAAGAACAAATGAATTGTTATGTGAAGATTTAAATACTAAACATGGTAAATTTATGAAACTTGAAACTGTTGCCCAGTTGACAAGCCCAGAAGGGGGGGGGGGGTGAATGGGTCTTTAAAAAATCTATCTAGGTGACACATGTACGTAAAAATATAACACAAAAACAATCTTCAATGTTGATTAGTAACGGTTAGGATAAACAACAAACCCACAAAGAATCAATCACACAACGCAAGGAATTATCCTGGTTCAGACCTCCTTTCCTTAGGAGTCCTACGTCCAGTCCCTGAGCAACAACTCAGGATTTCACTAACTAGGGTAAAGTCCCCCTATGGACAAAACAACACCCAACTCAGCTGGTCTTCCTTCACACCAGAAGGGAACAACAACACCCTGGATACCCCACCAGGTCTTCCTTCACAACAGAATGGAAACAACACCCTAGATTCTACCAGGTCTTCCTTCACACACAAAGGGAAACAGCACCCTGGATTCCACCAGGTCTTCCTTCACAAACGAAGGGAAACAACACCCAAGATACCACCAGGTCTTCCTTCACACATGAAGGGAAACAGCACCCTGGATACCCCACCAGGTCTTCCTTCACATACGAAGGGAAACAACACCCTGGATACCCCACCAGGTCTTCCTTCACATACGAAGGGAAATAGCACCCTGGATACCACCAGGTCTTCCTTCACACACGAATGGAAACATCACAAAGAGAATAGAATAAATTCAAGCCCCTAGATCAAGCTTCAACAAGCTAAGATCTGAAGTAGGCAGGACTGAGAGTAAAAGATCTAGAAACACAAAAGACTCTCAGAACTACATGAGCTCTCTCAAGATTTTTCACTGCATAGAGGAGAGCAAAGAGCAACACTAAAAGGAATGAGGTGCTTGGCTCTAGAATTCTATCAGAAGATTTTGTTGCTTCTACGTTGGTCACTACTGCTTCTTCTAATCTTCTGTCTTGTATTTATATCTCCATTTTGATAGTCGTTGAAGTAATTGTTGTCTCTTTGTTTGATAGACGTTAGACTGATTGAGACTCAGAAGCTTCTAGTCAACAGTCTTTTAGCCATTTGAGCACGCAAAGAGATAAGATCTTCTGGCGTCTATATGGTCTGTCATTGTATGACAGAATGTCTTTAGGACCCTGCACATATTAAATGCTAGAACAGTAGATAGCTAGGCTGTCTCTTGGTGTCAATAAACGTTGATGTGAATATTCACCAAAATAGCAATGCCAAGTAGCTTGTTCTAAAAGATGTTGACAGAATATGCACGATAATGAAAAGATATCATCTGCATGTATGCAGAGCTACGTTCTGTCTTCATTAAATGCACAGCAGTCAGACGGATAAAAGAAGACTTTGACTATTCAACGCTTTAAGAGATAAAATAAATGTCAAGTTGATATAAACCATAAAGTCGTTGTCTATATGACTTATGAAATCGTTATGATCAAGTGTTTACAGAAGAAATCGTTATGAATACCAACAAGTCATTATAGAGAGCAAATTGTTATAGAAAGCAAGTTGATGTGTTCAACGAAGAAATCGTTATGGACACTTAACAAATCGTTATACAAAGCAAGTCGTTGTGTTCACTGAAGAAATCGTTGTGAACACTTAACAAATCGTTATGAAAAGCAAGTTGATGTGTTCAACGAAGAAATCGTTATGAGTCACTTAACAAATCGTTATAGAAAGCAAGTCGTTATGTTCACTGAAGAAATCGTTATGAACACTTAATAAATCGTTATAGAAAGCAAGTCGTTGTGTTTACTGAAGAAATCGTTATGAACTCTAAAGAAATTGTTGCGATAACTTAAGGAATCGTTACGACGGGCAAGTCGTTACGAGTTCTAAAGAAATCGTTGTGATAACTTAAGGAATCGTTACGACGGGCAAGTCGTTACGAGTTCTAAAGAAATCGTTGCGATAACTTAAGGAATCGTTACGACGGGCAAGTCGTTACGAGTTCTAAAGAAATCGTTGCGATAACTTAAGGAATCGTTGCGACGGACAAGTCATTACGAGTTCTAAAGAAATCGTTGCGACGGGCAAGTCGTTATGAGTTCTAAAGAAATCATTGCGATAACTTCAGAAATCGTTATGAGAACGACTTGATTGAAACACCATGATATTTTTAATCTTATGAAGAAATCGTTATAGCTCTATTGAAATCTATACACACACACAAGGAAATCGATGCGACTTAGAGAAATATGATCTTGAAATGATTAAAGCTTCAGAAAGGTAATACATACCAATATTGGCTTGTTTGACCTTGGTATAATTTCTGTACTTAAGACTTATGAAGTATGTATTAGAACTTTTGATAAGGTTTTGTTAATCACCAAAATAAATATGTAATTAATTAAGATTACATGGGGATAGACTGAGCATCAGAAACTAATCTAAATGAATTAAAAATGAAGAAAATTTGAGAGAAGAAAATGATTATTTTAGAGCTTCCATAGACAAAATAACAAACTGCAGAACATCCTTAGTGGTAAAATTAAAAGGTACTAGAACAGACAAAAAGAAGCATGAAGTAAGATATAAACCACCAATAGATGAAGAGAAAATTGTTTATTCTGAACAATATCCAGCCCCTAAGTTTGTAAAAGAAAAATTAATTAAAAATCTCAAAAAGATTAATCAATATATTTACAAACAGAAACTTAGACTAACAACACTACAAAATCAAAACATGCATATGATTTGTGTTGTAGTCATTGCAATCAATTAGGACACACCATTAGCACATGCACCACTAGACATTTGCATTGGATTCCAAAAACTAACCTTTAAGGACCCAAGAAAGTTTGGGTACCAAAAGTCTCAACTTAACTTTGCTTGCAGGGGCGCCTGAAAGCATCTAAATGGTACTTAGATAGTGGATGCTCAAGGCATATGACAGGTGACAGAAAATTATTCACAAATTTTAGAAGTAAAATTGGTCAAGTTACATATGGTGACAATGGAAAAGGAAAAGTGATAGGATGTGGAACAATAGGAACAAAAGGAAAAAATCTAATAGAAGATGTTATGTGTGTTAAAGGACTAAAATATAATCTTATTAGCATCAATCAACTATGTGACAAATGTCACTTAGTAAAATTTCAGAATGACAAGTGTATTATTCAAAAGGATGGAAAAACAATCTTCGAAGCACTTAGAGTTAAGAATCTGTACACTCTTCAGTTTGCAGAATTGAAAGAAGTCAACTTGTGCCTTGTAACTAGAAAGAGTGAAGAGACTGATTTATGGCATAGAAGACTAGGACATACTAGCACCTCAGTGATCAAGAAATTAATCAAGCATGATCTAGTTGAAGGTCTTCTAAAGTTGAAATTGAAGAAATCTGGAATATGTACAGCTTGTGCAAAAGGAAAGTAGACCAAGATATCTTTTCAATCCAAAACAATGGTAACTAATTCTAAACCATTGGAACTCATTCATATGGATCTATTTGGACCTATAAGAATAGTAAGTCTTGGAGAAAATGTCTATGGCTATGTAATTGTGGATGATTATTCAAGATACACTAGGGTATCATTTTTGAAAGTCAAATCAGAAACCTTCTCAGTTTTCCTGAAGTTCAGTAGACTAGTACAGAAGAGCCAGAAATATCAAATTATCAGCATCAAATCTGATCATGGTGGGGAATTCAAAATTTAAGAATTTGTCAAATTTTGTGAAGAAAATGGCATTGAACATAACTTCTCCGCACCAAGAACACCTCATAAAAAAGGAGTAACAGAAAGAAAGAACAGAACAATGCTGGACATAGCTAGAACAATACTTACAGAATATAATCTACCAAGATACTTCTGGGCAGAAGCAGACAACACAGCTTGCTACATTATCAATAGATGTATGATCAGACCAATACTGAAGAAGACTCCATATGAACTTTACAAGAAGAAAAAGGTAAACATTAGTCATCTTCGACCTTTTGGTTGTAAGTGTTTCATTTTGAATAATGGTAAATATAATCTAGGAAAATTATGTGCTAAAAGTGATGAAGGTTTTCTATTAGAATCTATTTCAAAACCTAGAGGATATAAGGTGTTTAACAAAAAAACTTTAACTATTGAACAAACATTTCATGTTTTATTTGATGAAACTAACACTTCTATTAAGAGATTAGAAGAAGAAGAAGATATTGTTGAAGACTTGTGCAGGGATCTGGAACAAGTTTCTCTAGAAGAAAAAGGTGAAGACAAGGAAGATCCTCCAATAGAATAACTTCAACAACAGGAAGAAACACAAGAAGGACTTCCTAGAGAATTAAGGTATCAGAGATATCATCCAAGAGAAAATATAATAGGTGATCCTCAAGATAGGGTAAGAACCAGAGATATGACCATTCCCTGTGATTACACTGCATTTGTATCTCAAATTGAGCCTAGGACAATCAATGATGCACTAGCAGATGAATCTTGGATCCTAACTATGTAAGAGGAAGTTAACCAGTTCTAATGTAGCCAAGTTTGGACTCTTGTACCTAAACCTTCTGATCATCTAGTTATTGAGACCAGATGGGTCTTCAGAAACAAAATGGATGAATCAGGATTGATCACTAGAAATAATGCCAGACTGGTAGCTCAAGGTTATTCCCAAGAGGAAGGCATTGTCGTTGATGAGACATATGCTCCAGTTGCTATATTAGAGGCAATTAGAATTCTATTAGTATATGCATGTTCTTTAAATATCAATTTGTATCAAATGGATGTAAAGAGTATTTTTTTGAATGGTTTCATAAAAGAAGAAGTTTATGTTGAACAACCACTAGGTTTTGAAGATATTAAATATTCAAATTATATTTCCCATTTAAAAAACGTACTATATGGTTTGAAACAAGCTCCAAAAACTTGGTATGAAAGACTAAGTGTTTATCTTCTATCTCATGATTTGTTAAGAGGTAAAGTAGATAGCCCTTTATTTATTAAGAAATTTTCAGAAGGGATCTTGATTGTACAAATATATGTTGATGATATTATTTTTGGTTCTACAAATGAATCACTTTGCAAATTCTTTGAAAATCTCATGCAAAGCGAGTTTGAAATGTGCATGATGGGTGAACTTAATTATTTTCTTGGCTTGCAAATCAAATAGACCAAGGAAGGTACTCACATTTATCAAACCAATTATAATTCAGATCTGCTTTCAAATATGGTTTTGACATATGTAAGCCTTTAGGTACATCTATGAGCTCAGGAATAAAGCTAGACAGTGATCCAATTGGCAAGAAAGTAGATTAAAAGATCTATAGAGGTATGATTGGGTCGTTACTCTATCTCACTGCTAATAGACTAGATATAATGTTCAGTGTATGTTTGTGTGCCAGATTTTTGGCTAACCCAAAAGAATCTCATATTAATGTTGTTAAAAGAATTTTTAGATATCTTATTAATACAAGTAAATTAGGTTTATGGTATCTCAGATGTTTTGAATTCAAATTGTTTAGATATAATGATGCTGACTATATTGGATGCAAAATAGACCCAAAAAATATCAGTGGTACTTGTCAATTTTTTGTAGGATGTTTAATCTCTTAATCTTCCATAAAATAAATGTAACACCCTGACGCGGAATATTGGAATGATGAACGGTTAAATAAATAGTATAGAGCGAGAAATAGACATCAAGCCATTTCACAAATTGGAATAATGCCAAATGAACCATCTTTATTTATAATTCCACTAATTCACTATTACAACCACTAATTCAGAGCCAAAAACTATGGGCCCAGAGTACTTTATTCAAATAAAAACAACATACTAACTATCTAACTAGCTACTAAATGAATTGGTTGTCGAAATGTGAGGTCACTTCTGCACTGGCCCATCCCCTTCCTCAAGCGTGTGGTATTCCCCATCAGACTCACCTAAAACACATGAAATAAATAGCGCAGGATGAGCGATAATCGCCCAGTAGGACTTAATATCTCATGAAACATGCATGCTTTAAATGATTAGTGTCTTGTAACGCAGGATAACTAAAGAAAATGATCAAGTATAGTCACACGAGTAATGTCACATGATAGCAAGAGAACGATAGTACTTTCACAAGAAAATAGCACAACTAGCACTATTAGGATCACATTTTTTATTACAGATTTTATTTATTTTCTGTGATAGGTAAAAAAAATACAAATAAATAATAATAATAATAATAATAAGTATATTATGTTGTTTATTTTTAAGATAATTTCTTTTATATATATATATATATATATTTGTACATGGGTACAACTTATCTAAAATAGTGATATTATTATTTCTTACTGGCGAAAGGATAACGTCGCCATCCACTCACTCACAGCTCTCATCCCCGCCATCCTTATCTCCTTATCCACTCTATCCCCCTCATCCACATCTCCTCCTGATATTATTTAAGAAGGGCTGGGGAAGTGGAAGAGAGATGGGAGAAGGTGGCTGCGTAGAAGAGAAGTTGAGCATTAAATGAGGGAAGAGAAAGTGAAAGAGAGATAGGAGAAGGTGGCTGCATAGAAGAGAAGTTGAGCATTAAATAGAAAAAAAAAAAAAAGAGAGAGAGAGAGAGGAGAGGAATGAGGAAAATATGATGAGAGAGAGAGAGAGAGAGAGAGGGAGGGAGTTTGTACCAGTAAGGTAGGAAGAGTATTTTGGTATAAAATTTATATAAAAGGTAGGTAGATGATATGTTGGGCCTATAAGTATGTTCTATTATTTTGTTATCTTATTTCATTTTAATTCGTTCATGTTATCATTTATGTTATTGTGTTGTGCTATCTAACTTTCCCACTTTACTCTATGATTATCCAGTTAAATTTTGATTTGATACTCCAAATCTATTCATTTGAATTCTTTTGCTATTTGATTTTTATTTAATCCATAAGACTCTACCCCAATTTCTATTCGACTTCTACACTACAATTTATCTGATACATAAGTATTTTATTTTTAACTAAGACTCAAATAAGTTTATATATAAACTATGAGTATAAATATATCATGGACATTGCCACCCCAAGGATTTTGTGGACCGAAACCCTTATAGGCATCTATTTGGGTAAAGTCATTTTTGGCTCGAGGGCAACGAGTTTCTGTGAAATCCTAATGTATCATCCGACTTGGATGAAGTTAGGCGGGGATCCGTCCTCCGGTATTGCGCATTGCCAAGACTTGGTACCTTTACCCAGGCACCCGGTGAATATATGTGTGTTTTGGGCCACATTGATGGTGTGCGACGCATGTCCAAAAATTGTGTAAGTGAATGTTTAAAAAATAAAAATAAAAATAATAAAATTTTAAATTATCGCTAGCTAAACTTTAGTTTATGTTGTTTGACTCAATTACTTACTATTAGATGTCTTCAAATTTCTCTCTACTTTATTCCAGATACAATTGTTATATACGTTATGCTTAATTATAAAATTATATACATACGTATATATGTTTATACGTATATTGTTATTACTATTTTTCTTTAAGGTCCTGATACATATCGAGTCTTTGACTCATTATATATATATATGTGTTTATTTTTCAGGAAATCTAGGAGAAAGTCCAGAACCAACCCAGGAGGAAGAATAGATTTTTATCGCTACAATGTATTATTTCTTTTTGTATAAAATAACATGTATCATTTAAAGAAGAATTGTACGTGATGGTTGGGACAAAATAAACGTCTGGTAATTTAGAATTTGCAAACTCTCACTATGTATGTATGCTTATGGATACGTTACTGTAGTCTTCCCAAATTCTTTTTAGAAGCTATTTAAAGAGAAACTGGGGGTGTTACAAGCACGATAAAGATTGGTCATATAACGAGATAGCACGTAAAATTGCACGATAGTGCACTAGTCACGATAGCACGTTGGTTGATCTTCTTGTCAACCGAGAGAACATAGTACTTTGATTGTCATAGATTAATCTTGATAGTATAGTACTTGAATATTATGTCATACACCCTGATCATTAAAACTCCCATGGACACTAGTACTTTTCAGACGCACTTCCCAAGACCAGATAGGGCCCTTATAATGTTGCCTGGCATTGATCACATTTTTATCTTAGACAATCAATAGATGGCTAAATAGAGTACCAAGAATAGATGAGAGTAATGGAAGAATAGATGAGAATATAGAGAGAACATGATTAGATGAGAGAATAAGGGATAGATGAGAACTATTAGTCAATTCACATAAAAACAACGATAAACAAGCGATAGTAACAGTTGCACAACACACAAGATCGTGTGCGGGCATTCTGGTGGAAGTCACTAACCGCCCAATAGTCGTGCTACGAACATAGTCCAGAGGTCCGGCATGATCTCAAGGTAAGAGAGAGCAATCTAAAGCCATTGGATAATGCTGATACCTGGGGGTAAAATGGGTATTGATGGTACAGCCTACTTGTCGGCAATGGACGTCCGCCAAAGCCAAGGAGTCTTACGGAGGCCTCGACAAAGAGTTCATGGTTCAGCCAGGAGTATTCCCAACGAAGAGGTCGTCCAAGCCAAGCTAAAGTGTGTATAGAAACGTTTCTCTATCGCATGCCTTGAGTGCTCGAGGCAGAGGGACATGAGAACGATGTAAAATTAGATGAATAAAATGAAGACAAGTCTTTTTAAAATAATAGGGAAATTTACATGAATAATTTTACTTAATTACCAAATATATTATTGAGAAATTTTCAGTAAGGTCTCATGGCAAAATTCACATTTGGTGTGTGCATGTGAGAGAGAATCAATGATATCACATGAGAGTTGTGCACACATCTTTTAATTAATAATTCATGTGAATATTATCAAAATACATTAACATGTCATTACTGTTCATATCAGTGCAATTACAGGGGTTAAACCATGATTGTAAAGCATGATTATCATGGTTTGCATGAAAATTTAGAGTTTTCTGGACACACAGTGAATCGCGGTGTAGGTACCCGTCGCGTTCAAATCGCGACAGGTAGGGTTGTCGCGTTCATGGGAAATAGTTCAGATCAATAGATTGATGCGCCAAAAACACGATGGGGTGACCTACCACGATCAGGGTGATCGGTCCATAAATGCGATGTCAGGGTCTGTCGCGTTCATGGCTATGAGTACGGGTAGGAGAATCGCGACGCAGTGGACCGTCGCGTTCAAGACCCGACGCTATCCACTATCGTGACCAAGTGAGAATGTGACCAGTCGGGCCGTCGCGTTCTCAAAGACCCAGCCCGAACCCAAAAAATGCAATGGTTCACTTTAAGTTGCGGTCCAGTCCTCAAAGGACTTGACATAGGGGTCTTTAAAATTCAATATTAAATCATATACATGATGAAAAATCACAAAATTAGTTTCAAATGAAACTAGACTTGTAGAGGTATCAACAGTAAAGAGTAATTAGACTTCTATCATGTTTTGATCATGCTATGAACATAGTACATCACAAAGAATAAAAAATCAGACACAGTGATGAAAATTGATTTAATTCGAAAAGAGTACCTAATAAAATTTGGGAAAATTTGTATCACTAGATCCCTAACATCACGTAGTAAGTACAATAAAAATTTTAGAGTACGAAATCAAGCATAGCCAGGGAATTAAGGTGAACATGAGGGGTCGGCAATATGTTCTCAACAGGACTTTGAGCACGAAATACTCAGGAATGACATTATGAAATTTGGGGAAAATATGGAACTTTTGAAGATGTGATCATGGTTGAATTTAATTTATTTTTTCTTGAGAGATTGCCTACCTTCGAGCACTTTAGATCCCTAAGGTATGAAATGTGAAGAACGTGAAGAAGTTCTTGTTCCTAGCCTACTCCTCCTCGATTCCCTCGTCCAAAGCCTTTCTTCCTCATCCTCCAAGCTCCAGAAAGTCTCTAGGGTTGGATAGGGACGAAGTAGAGATGTAGTTGTATGTTTTAAGTTTACAATACTTCTAAAACTCTTTCCTCTCCTCCAACCACAAATTTCCATAATTATCTCACCATTTCCTTGTTATTATCCTTCCAATTGGCTTGCGGAGAACTCTAATTTCGTGGCCAAGAGATTAGGATAGGGTTAGGACTCCTCTTAGGATATTTATGAGCCAAATTAGTCATTATCTTGTCTCTTTTTTATTTCTTAATAATTTAGGTACGAATTTAGACCTAATTATCTCTCATCCAACATTGGGCTTCAGCTTTGTGGCCTATTAATTCATGTATTGACCTTTTAGGATAGCACATCTCTTATTTTTACTTATTAATTTTAATTATTCACATTTTCTTTTAATTAAATTTTTATTTTTTCAATTTAAAATTGAGAGTTGCTACAATAAAACTCAGTAGCCTTGTCCGCAACAGAAGCAGAATACATTGCAGGTGAAAGTTGATGCACCCAATTGTTGTGGATCAAACATCAATTGGAAGACTATGGTCACAAAATACATGAAATTCTAATGCTGCAACACAAGTGCAATCAACTTGACCAAAAATCCTATCCAGCACTCAAGAACCAAACACATTGAGGTCAGACATCATTTCATCAGGGACCATAATTACATGCTGACGGTATACTGGAAGCACCCATTCTAAGGGGAGCAACAGGAAGCTCATGTTGAGGGGGAGCCTCAAATTTTCTCACGGAGGATATCTTAGAAGAGGAAGTAGTCACAGATTTGTTTAAATTCTTAATTGTCCTTTAATAGTACTACTAATAAATTTTTTGCAAGTATCGTTTTATGAACAAATGCAATGAGTCTTCCTGAACACCTTCCAACAGAACAACATGTGGAAATACAACAACAAATGTCTACAGATTCAAGAGTGTGTCGACACACATAGAGGACAGGTCGACACACTATGAACACCTATCAATAGATGAAGGATGTGTCGACACACACATGAGGGATAGGTCGACACACCATGGAACAACTGTCAACAGATAATGCCAAATTGGTCGACAGATCAGAAGAACCCCTTGAATATCTGACAAGCATCAACTGACGGGAAGCCTCACATCAAGGGGGAGCAAGTAAAAATGGGAGAAGATAATTCATGAAAAATATTGTTAAACCCCTCTCCCTCAACTCACAGCCAGTTATGGTAAGAAGTCTCTACAACTAAAGGTGAGATTGCCAATGGTAAGATTCTTCCTTTTTGGCTATTGACAAAAAGGGGGAGAGTATTATATGTATGAATTTTCTACTTAATGCTTATTTTTTAATGATAATGTTATAAAATTCTCATGAGTTTTGTCATCACCAAAAATGGGGAGATTGTTGAACCACTCTTATATATTATCCTTTTATTTTGGTGATAACAACACTCATGCTTATCATAATCGCCCTTAATATATTTCAATATCAATCGTTATCTCACGAATATTGTATTTTCCATTACTTCATAAAGATTTACATTAATCTGTAACTTAGACATTTCAAATTCAACTTTGTCATGCATATTTTTTTATCATGTTCAGTCCAAGCTTACTTCTTCATATACGAAGCTAGCTTCATCATATCCGAAGCTACACATCGTCATGCATGTTTTTGGTCGTGATCAGTCGAAGTCCAACTTCATCATTTCTAAAGCTACACTTTGTCATGCATGTTTTTGGTCATGATCAGTCAAAATCCAACTTTGTCATATCCGAAGCTACACTTTGTTATGCATGTTTTTGGTTGTGATCAGTCGAAATCCAACTTCATCATATCTGAAGTTCTATACGAAGTTCACTTCGAACGACTGCATGTTTTAGCTTCGACCGACAATGTTATTTTCTGTTCATATGCGAAGTTCACTTCATCATATGCGAAGTTCACTTCATCATATGCGAAGTTCACTTTGTCATATCCGAAGATAACTTTGTCATATCTGAAGTTTAACTTCGACCGACTACATTGTTTTCCATTCCATGCGAAATTACACTTCATCATATCCGAAGTTAACTTTGTCATATCTGAAGTTTAACTTTGACTGACTGCATTATATTTCTTGACCAATCGAAGCTCTACATCGATTGCCTTAGAACCTATCGATTACTGACCATTTCCATTGCCAGTCGAAGTGTATATCGATTGCTGACTATTTGAACATCGATTGTCTTGTAGTTAAACATTGATTGCTTCACTTAAGTATCGATTACTGTTAAAACTCAAACATCGATTGCTCTTCACTTTAAACATCGATTGTCTTGCATAAATATTGATTGTTGTTATGAATATCGATTGTCTTCAAGTTCTGAACATCGATTGTTGAACAAATCATAATATGTTAATAATCTTTTGAATATCTTTAAACTTACAATCTTGACTCTTAATCTTTTACTTCGATTCTTACAAAGGTTTCTCTAATCAAAAAAGCATTCTTTAATATACTTTCTAAAACTCCAGTAGCAGTACACATGGTACTTTATTGTTCTCTGCATTTCAGTTTAACATTTATTTATGAGAACATATATGAAGTATTGTTATTTAGAATGTTTTCTGTTAGCGATCTACTCTATTTGCCAGTGTCTTTCAAACTAACAAGTTTCCAATTTTTAAGGAAAATTTTTTTGTAGGTGCACTGCACGCTAAGTAGGTATCCATACCTTCTTTTAAATGCTCACCTACCCCAGTACTCTTCAAGGACAGACTTTCTCCCTAGAATTGATAGATATATTTTATAGACGACTTGTCTCTTACTTTCTATTATTATTATATCTCTTACAAGTCTAACCACGAGATAGAGAAAAAATTGTTCATGGTATTGTAACGTCGCGTGTTTTTCGAATCCATGCGGATCATGTGTGTTGTGGTTGTGGCGGCCGTTGTGAGGCCATGTGAGTTGGTTGTGTGGAAGGTTTGCTGTGGATGTGTGGTTTGTTCAGGTAAGATGCAGGTTTGGTCCTGAAATGAAATAGGACCTACTGCAGTTGAGTTGGTGTTGGCGTCCAGATAGGTTGTCGTTTAAGCATGATCTTAACAGCACAAGATGTGGACGTTTGGAGTGGCGGTTGTTATTGGCGGCAGAGGGGTTGACGCCAACCTGAGAATTCTGCAGGTTATAGGGTCACCCGAGAGCAGGTTTTCTACCTGGTTCTCTTTCCCTCTTGCCCCAGCTTCATGCCCCCGTGTCCCTAAAACTTCCAACAGGTACTGAAGGGTGCTTGGAGGATTGTGGACGTGTGGCGTTGCCGAATTGCGCGAGGAAACGTCGTGGCGTGGTGCAATTCCCGTGGGAGCTCGCGAAGGGTTCGGTGTGAACCGGGAGATTTCGGGAGGTTTAAGTGTGTTCTGAGGTAGGGAATGACCCCTGTAATTCCTATAGGTCATGATAATGAAATCAGATAGCATGAATCTGCATGAAAATGGTGATTTCGGGTCATGGTATCCATGCGGGGATAATGGGTGGTTTGATGAATTTAAGTAGTAAAGCATGTTGTTATAGTTTAATTATAGTGCATGGACGTTAGAGGAACTATCTTTGTATGTTTTTCCGTTATTTTAACGGTTGTAAAACCTGTAGAATCGATTTAGGGTTTCTGCAGGAAGAGAGGCTGAAGATCTTGGTGTCAACATCGTTTGTCGCCAAGTTCATCAGCTGGGATGTTGACGGCCAGATCTCTTGCCGTCTACTTCCTGTAAGCGGCAGTCGATGTGGCCGCTGACTTATGTATAAGCAGAAACGGTTGTTTATGGTATTTATCGATAATAAATGGTGTGTTGGCACCTGTGGTGCACTAAGTACACATGGTTTCTGTGTCTAGCATACGAGATATGCAATTAGTTACTCACCTTCGTGGTTGCGTGTTGTTCACGCGAGTTCAGTTGGGTTCACGTGTAGTGAACCATTGCTACTTGAGGTTTACGTGACGTTTCACGTGGTTTGTGTGTGACGTGCACGTGGTTTTGTGTATGTGGCAAGTAGTAAGACGCCTACCGTGGTTACCTCTCCAGTTGGGTGCCCCAGGTTCTTTGTGAGCCAAGCTATTAGCTCGGGGCTTTGTCCCAGTACTTGTGTTGTACCGTTGAGGTCTGTGTCGTCTGACCTGGACACCCTCACTCTTGTGTTTGAGTTGCACGTCCGGCTGAGGGAAAGACGACAGTGGGACAGTGACACTTGTGTTTGTCTCTAGTCACTTGTAGCACGCTCGTAGTTGGGGGTACGGACACCAGTAGACGTACTGGACCCCAGCTAGTCCTTTTCCAGTGTCTCACTCTAGAGAGTTCCGGGCCAGGATCTCTAGAGGTGCCAGGCATGGGCCTGTGACCGTGTGGTCTGCAGGTGGTGGTGTTTAGTTGGTCTCCACGGATGCTTGACTTTTACACGTGGAGCGGCAGCTGGACCTTTCGTCCGTGGCTGCGAGACTGAGAGTTTTTACCTGTGTTAGCTTGTCCAAGTCAGTTTCTGGTGTCGCGAACCAGTTCACGTGACTCGTATTTGGTTGTCTCTACTTTAGCTTGTACACCTGTACTGGTTTGCCGTTTAATTATTAAAGTTGTTTCTCGTAGTCGGCAGACGGTGAGTACTTTTACAGCTTTAATATCCTGTTTAGCTGTTCTATAAATTGTTGGTATTGTTTACTGCTTTCATACCTATGGTTTTGGTTTGCTCGGTGTTGGGGGAGTTCCCTACTGAGCCAATGACTAGCGAGGCTCACCCCTACCCCCACAGGTGAGAGCGAGGAGGACGTTTCTCGACCGTCGTCCAGTTCAGAGCCGCGTCGTAGCGGTGCAGGGTCAGTACCTCCAGCTGTGTAGTAGCAGCTCCAGCAGTGTAGTGTAGATAGTTGTTTATTTTCTTCAGTTGTACCTCGGGGTATGCCCCAGGATCTTGTACTTCTTTTCAGTTTTGTGGAAATTTGGCTATGTAAACTTGTGAATTATTTATATAAAATGTGGTGTGTTCCTTGTGTTTACACGGACTGTGGTTTGGTTTCCCTTGCGAGACTTCGGCCCGTTCGCGGGAGGCGGACTCGGATCAAGTACGTTATCGGTTTAACGAGCTTGGCTGAGGCATTCCGCCACAGGTATGGTGTTTGCAGATATCTAATAAAGATGTCTAATTAGAACCATGCAGCTATCTATATAGCCTAGAAGCTATTGAGACTCAAAGATCTGATGATCTGATGATGGACCTCTCAAGAAGTCTCAAAACTCAAGACTCAACGTTCAAATTCAAACGGCTACATTCAAACAAGAAGCTGAAGACTCTGAAGTATATATATAAGGAGCTGAAGTTTGAAATACACAGACATACATGAGTGCATACAACTACAAGAAAGAAGAGAAGTTTTCACACTCACAAAGAGAGAAGAGCACACAAGATCTCAAGAGAGTCATCTGTTCAAGCTGCGACTTCCATGCTCTCTTGCATTCAAAAGTTTCTTGGGTGGCATTCAGTGTTCTAGATTTTCTTCTATCCACCCTCAGAGTCAGAAAGAGTTAGAGCATTCACTCTTATTTGTATATCTCTTTCTGGAGAAAGGCTTATTGCACTTGCATATTGCACTTTAAGTACAATATGACTAGGCAATAGCCCATGTGGCATCCCTCACATGAGGAGTGATAAAGTGGCAATCTAATTGTTGAATGTCATATGGGCTTGTTGCCGAGCATTCACTCTTACTTGTATATCTCTTTCTGGAGAAAGGCTTATTGCACTTGCATATTGCACTTTAAGTACAATATGACTAGGCAATAGCCCATGTGGCATCCCTCACATGAGGAGTGATAAAGTGGCAATCCAATTGTTGAATGTCATATGGGCTTGTTGCCTAATCATATTGCACTTAAGTGCAATATGAAAGTGCAATAAGTCTTTCTCCTCTTTCTGATCTTCTATGTTTGCTTTTTTTTTAGCAGACACGCCCATCTCATTCTGTTTATATCATATTTAGAGTTGTAACCAGCAGGGGGTTTTTTCCCTGTAGTTCCCCTTTGGTAGAAGGAAAGACCTACGATGATGGGTGGTTGTAATACCCCTCAGTGAAGGGAAGAGTTGCTTGGGAGCAAGTGGGTGTAATACCTCTCAGTGGAGAGAAGGCCAAGTATTATTGGCAGATAGTGAAAATCCCAAGGGGTGCTTCAGGACTAGATGTAGGACTCTTGACTGAAGGGAGGTCCGAACTAGGATAAATTCTATATACATTTTGTGTGATTATTTCGCCAAATTTTTCACTTGTTTCACACACACCACACTAAATACTAATGATATTATCTAGTGTTAACTTATTTTTAGATAAGTTTTTAATAATATAAGAAGTCATATTCACCCCCCTCTAGGACATCTAAAGCTCCATCTCGATCCAACAAGATGTCGAGTCATTACCTTCCACAGCATTTTAACACCCAACACAACTTCCATCTACCACAAGGACATAACGCCCAGTCCACCACACGAAACAGGTCTGCAAATAGCCTTGCATTCGTCCATGTCCAACGCTCCAAAGAAGGACAAGACAATGTTGAAGCACTCCAGGTGGTCAACCGGGTCAGTCGTGTCATTGTATGCCCACATGTTCAGCATCTCCAACTTCCTTGAGTGTGCAGCCTACTGAACTCCTAGGTGAAGGGTGACTGGAGGAACCCCAGGGCCCAACCCCGAGATGGGATCTTCTCAGCTAGGCTCTAGACCCCCTTCTACATTTCTTCAATCTTCTTCTTCAGCCCAAGTGCCTCGGTAGAGGCATCTATCACTTGGGGTGCTGCAAGTGCAGGTGTAGTCAGCTTCACCCCGACCCTCGACTCAGGGTGGGACTAACTCCCTAAGGAAGTCGCGGAACCGAGGTGCTCTTGGCCTTGCCCTCAGTTTCATATTATTAACATTTCTACCCTTCTCACAAGATCTCAAATCCATGTACCAAGGAGAGAGAGAGAGAGAGAGAGAGAGAGAGAGAGAGAGAGAGAGAGAGAATCGACTTATGTTGGAACTGTATTCCTTTGCTCAAGCATTTTGACAGCTTTTGCTTCATAACTTAAAAAAATGTGATGTTGAATAAAAAAGTGAAAATCTGAGTGACCCATAAAAAACGTTTGAAGCTGAGGATATGAGAAAAGTTGTATTGTATGTTGCGGGATGGCATAGTAGAGATTACCTTCAGAAGGAGATATTTATTATTCGTTTGGAAGGGTCAAAAAGATACCTATTTAGCACAGGATTGGTTCAGCATGTCGGTGTGATGCTCCATACTATGAATGCTTGTAAAACTTATTTGTAGGGTGCTACAAAGGACAAATAAATCCTACAAATATTTATGATATGAGACCCATGGCGGTAACTTTATTTCATGTTCAGATGAGAAGTAAACATTTCTCTTACCCCTCTAAATTCAATATGTAACTCAGTTTCTTGGTTTTTTTTTTCCTCCTGTTCCTTTTTCTTTTACCTTGGAGGAATGGTCTTCTTATTCTTTTTCACTTGATGATCTTCTTCGCTTCAGCATGAAAAGGTTGCCGAGTGTTCTGCTTGTCATTTTTAACTATTCCGTGGGTCTACTATACACCTTATATTGGCAGATGTAACAGATTAATTTTGCCATTGATTATTATTGCATTCTCTTACACGTTTTACTAAGTAGAAAATCTCCAAACACACAAGTAATATGTAGTGATCTCCCGAATGATAACACGAAAATCATATTTACCTAGTCAAACTTGTTTACTTTCAGTCTCATGGTAAAACCATTTTTTTGTCCAATGCATATAGCATTTGTTTTATTATGAGAAACAATTCCTCATTGACATACTTACATGAATCAGCATTACGTTACGCTCCTCATTAACTAGTATTTTTCTCGAGTAGGGGAGCTTTTCGAACTTGTTACGTATTCATGCAATTGTTGCAAAGTCTTAAGCTTCCTTAGTGAGAAGCAGCATTCTTCCTAACACCGCTACTTCTATTATCTGGAATCAAACCGATGTTGGCAAGCCCCATACTTGGCACAATGGTAAACCAGTGCTTCGCAAGCGTTATCCATAATACTGACATATGGATCATGGGAGAAAATGTAAAGTTCATTTAATATAAATCCCTCAAAGGTCCCAACTAGGGTCCATATGCAACAAAATGAGAGCAATATTTTAGCTTATAACTCAATTTTGCAATCTTTGAGTATGCACACTGCATTAGATCCATCATTAGAAAGCATTCTATGATGCCAAAAATTTGAACAGTGTGCACAAAGCTCAAATTTTAACCATCAGTAAGCATATAATCCATAACTGAATGCATCATTATATTTCAATATATATAACAACTGAGATTTACAAGAAACATTGAAAAGTTTTGACAAAAAATCAGAAGACCTCATCTACAAGTAAAATCTGGTCACTGAGCCAGTGACCAGAAATCCTCACCGTTCAAGATTGTCCTTTGCTCTCCGCAGTTAGCATCTACCAGGTGAAAATAACAAAAAGGTTCTATTGACCACCCCAAACCAATTTGAAGATATTCCTGCTGGCAGCTCCTGTGATCAGATTACTCTTGTTTTTCAGCATCTCCTCCTGAGCACAAATGTCGCCGTCCTTCAAATAACCAAACAGGCAAAGTTTGAATTGTCAAAATAGAATAGATATTAAGAATCAGCATTCAGCAATCCATATACTGCAAGTAATCAAAACTACCACTATTTTTATGAAGGGATTCTTTCAGAAATGCATTCCTTGCATGTTTATTTTCAAAATTTTCCCCTTCACCTTCATATCATTTTTTATAACATCACTACACTGAAATACTTGCAATTCCCCCGCCATTGTTATCTGTTGGTGTTCTAGGAAATACTCTTGCTTGGTTAACCTTTAACCAAAATTTGATGAAGATACGAAATACCTTTAACATCTCATAGGCTCCTTCCCTCACTTCATCTTCTGAAGGTAACTAACCAGGTCACATTTCATTGAAAAATGAGAAGGATAAGGATGAAAAGAAACAACAGCCTCCCACTGAGGCAAAACTTGGGAGAAAAGGCGGCCTGCAGAAAGAAAAACTTAAAGGAAAAAGATGCCGCAAAAATAAATAACACACAGAAACCCAGACATAATACTTAAAACACCTTATTGAGGATGTAGTCCAAATATTTAGTCACAAAATGAAATTCATCCAGAGGTAAAGCTAGACACTGCGGGAGAAAACAGACCCTTTTTGAGACCCTGCTCTAATTGTCGAAGATCTTCAGGGCTCTTCCACAGATTTCAAAAGATGCACAATCACCATTGAATCTTCTTGCATTCTTTTGTTTCCATATAGACCAGAACATGGCTACCAAAATTGTAACCCATGGTCCGATCTAACCTCCCACTGAACTTCTGCTAATCCACCAACACACATAAAATCCCGAGTTACATTAGGCATCTCATCTGTGATATGAAAGCATCTGCCAACAACTTTCCACAGAACTCCAACACCAGAAAAGTAGAGCAGATGACCAATGGTTTCTTCAATCTTCTCATACACTAGAAAGACACATTTTACATTACCAATATTGAATATATTCTTGAGCCTATCTGCAGCTGGTTTCTCCAATGGATTATTTTCCAGGGGAAATTTTTTTTTTGCTGCTTTTATAATCTTCTAGCCTGTATCATCTTGTGCCACCATAGTCTTGAACCTCTCTCTTCATATTTTCACATGTTAAGATTCCTTTAAGATCCTAAATATTCAAGTCTGTAGTCAAAAAAAGGAGTCGTTTGATGAGATCACAATTAGGAGAGAGTGCTGTGCTTGAGACACATTAGAGTAGTTGATTTTGCCAGAAGAAGAATCCCCTTAGAGATTTATCTGTTCGTCAAATTCTTGGGAACTACTAAAGGTAGGTAGATATAACAAAATCCATCAACACCATCTCTTTATCCCTCTTCCTTTCTCTTCGAAACAATATCAGTCAAAATGACTTCTTTTTCTAAGGATACTTTTGTCTTTAAAACTTATTTTATGGGTGAGAATGGAATATTCTCAGCATCCCAAATAGATGTCAACTGAAAGGATAGTTCTGACACTATTGCTATCAGAAGGTCATTTAAAATACAATAAAAATGAGAGGGAAATTCCGTACATTTTGCAAAAGCCCCTTCTATGAAAGATTGAAATTGCAAACCTTCCAATCTGGATAACACATCCCCAATGCACTGGTTAGAGGGCCAATGCCGGAAGTATGGAGTCCAAAAGAGATACAAAAACATACGATTGACAGCTTTCCATCTTGCCAACAGAAGTGGACAAGCCAGTGAAATGATTCAGAAATCATTTATTCACTTTATTCCATTATGCAGATATCATATGAAGCAAAATACAAAAGACACTTGCAAGAGGGAGGACTAACAAGTACTGAATAGGCACGAGCCAGCATAACAAGTGTGGGGTACATTTTTACAACAGCAAGGGCAATCTCTTCTGTGACCTGCGGAACCTGCAAATTTTACCATTTCAAGAAAGCCAGAGGGTCAATATGTGCTCATGAATAACTGATGATGTCTCAAAAGGCACATTCTAGTTCTGAATCAGAACTAGAATAGCCATCTTATTAGTAAAGTTACATCTCAGAAAGAATGTGCCTTTTGGGTCCTATTGTAAGAAAAGAAGCTAAAAAATGATTACTGGTGACTTATGAAAAATGCAGGTTTCTTCTTTTTCAGTGTAAGACAGATATACCTGCATAAGTTGAAGGGCAAATACATCGGTAACTATCATCTTCTCGAGGTCTTGGCATGTCTTAACGAATTCATCAAATGTAGGGCAAAGTTGCATACTTTCAGCCTCCCTCGAAAATTGTGTCATGTAATAAAGACTTATTGACTGTGTAAGGTAACCATATTTCTTCACAGTATCTGTAATGCCATTGGTCCTCTGCACATCAAACCCTTCAAGTATTTCTGTTGTGAAACAACTGCAATGAAGAACATAGTCCTTAAAGAGTGTATGTCAAGGATATACCAGAAACTGAAACTGTGTCCATAACTGTTACATCTCATTTATAGTTTCATATTGCAGAAAATAGGAAACATTGTAATGTAGATGTAATGAACTTGAAATTTAATTTCTACAGCAGTGTCAACCAGGAAATCCTCGAACTAAATATAAAAGACCTAGTAATGAGTGGCATTATTGGTGGCAACACAAAAAAGTAATTACATAAATGAACAAATGACGCTTGCAGCTTTCAGATATAATATGCATATTAACAAAGCACAGAACAAATTCAAGTGTCATTGCTTTAACCATAGAGGCCCACTACGTAATATTTTTAGGATCCCTCTGGCAGTAAACACATTTGTCGCGAAATGAGAAATTCTCCCACATTGGCAATTGCATTTTTTGACCACCGCTGACAGCCACAAGCCCTTGTAGGAGACACTCACTTATTTTCTTTCTTTTTTTCCCTTTTTTCCATCTTTTGGGAGAAACCATGTAATATCTCAGGTCTTCCGGATCCCAGTTCCCGGGTCAGGCTGTTGGTCATGCTCCTGGAGAGCCTTGAGCGGAGGCTAGACCCTAGTTGGAACCGGAAATTATCAGGTAGTTGGGCTTGCACTGCGAACTCTTGAATGTAGCTGCCAAGATGGACACGTTTTGAATGCGTCCTGCTAGGTCAATGTGTTCTCAGTCTTTGTTCGTCGTGTGCCTACGTTGTCGGGCAGACTGGCTGAGGTGTCAGAAGCCAGTCGGGAGACCACGGTCGGTCTCCAGGATGCAGTCTTGCAGTGCCCGACAAGTGTTTGACTCTGGGCGCTAGGTGGCACGGCCAAAGTCACAGTCGGTCAGCCCGACGCATTCTTGTAGTGTGCTGGTCAACACTGTCAGGGACATGCAGGAGTGCCAAGTGGCCGTCAGCTCAACAGTATTAATGCGGCCTGTCAAGGAGACACATTCTGAACGTAGCTTCTGACCCCGACATGTTCTTCTTGTTTGCATCCTGTTACTAGACCACATTCTGGAAGGTCCATTCACTTAGGGCTGTTCATAATATGGTCCAACCCGAAAAAACAAACCAAACCGGCCAGTTCGGTTCGGTTCGGGTTGAGAAGTCCCATGGTTCAGTTCGGTTTTGCACAGTGAAACCGAATGAACCGAAATATATATTAAATATATTTAAATAATAACATGAAAGAATGCCTAGCCCAGTGGGCTAGCGCGTTGCTTTCTGTTGGGCGGTCCTGGGTTCAAAACCCAGGATCGCCCATCCGCCTTTATTCTGGGTTTTTTTTTGTTTTCGGTTCAAACCGAACCGGTTCGGTTCGGTTTGAATATAATTTCGGTTCGGTTCGGTTTCCTCAAAAAAGAGGTCTAAACCGGACCGAACCGAACCGTGAACAGCCCTACATTCACTCTCCTCTCCTTCGCGTTCCCCTCCCTCCCTCGAGCAGCCGACAATAGGTAGCAGACGACGTGATGACAACGCGATGCTCGGCTTCAGAACAATAGTGACAGCAAACGAGATGGAGATAGCGAGGAGGCAATGGCCAACCTACAAGAAGGCCCCAACGGGCTTGGATCATCATTTTAAAGGTACGGTGATGCTCCCTCTATGCGAAGGATCCAACGGATTTGGATCATCATTTTGAAGGTAGGGTGACGCTGCCTCTACTTCAAGACCTTGGATTCTCGTGGTTTAACCCCATTAGAAGAATGCATAAGTGAGTTCTTGGAGTTTGTTGCATTCTTGGTGGGTTTTCTATGTAATGGGTTTGTGATGCCATTCCTCCTCCACATTGTGTTTCATCGCATAATGGATGGCTTGAGGTGTATGCATGCTTGTTTAGGGAGGTTCCCTCTATTCTTCTCCCAGTTTCAACGCTTATTAGAGTTAGTATCAGGTTTGGGGGGTTGCCAGAAGAGCATGGGCTCTGTCTAGACCCTATGTCTAGACACTGACCAAGAGCGACGTGTTCTAGTTGCAGTCTCCCAATAGGACACGCTCATGTGGCACGCTTGCGTCCAAGAGCTATAATGCATTCTGATCGAGGTGTCTTGGTAAGACGTATTCATGTGATTGTCACGTCCAAGGGTTGAGATGTGTTTTGTTCAAGTCATCCAAGGTCTCATTGGCATTCGATTATATGCGTGGATCGGTTTTCTCTCCCCATTTCTTCGTCTCACTTTGGTCTTGGTGTTTTAAGGCAAAATGGCCATGGCTAGGAGAGTCGGAGGTCTACCTGAGCATTGTGTGTGAACACATCACACATAGTGGTCGCGTTCTGAATGTGGCCTTGCGATATGACATGTTCATATAGGCTTTCTGAATTTCGGAGTTTTACTAAGTTGGTCGCATCCTGAAGGGGCAACACGTTCTAAATGCGGTCCATAGGGTGACTCTGAATGCGGTCCCACTGAGTGACACATTCTGAATATGGCCTCTTTGGGCTACGCATCCCAAGTCTAAAGCTAAGGTGTTCCTATGATGAGTCCCATCGTGTTGCAGTGTTCTCGCACGTCATTGGAGGTTCGGCTAGTGAGGCTAGACCTTTCATAGCCCTATGTGTTCGGGGCGAGGTGCTTTGGAGTTTTTGGATTGTGTTTAAATGTGTTATGGTATCCAAACACATTCTGGCGGCACTTATTGGAACGCCGCATTCTGATACTGTGTTTCATGCGCAGTGTTTACGATGTTTTCCTGCACCTAAGTTGGGCGGTTGTCGGTGTTACAATCCTAGTGAGACACCCCACTAGTCGGGTACCCTTATGCTTCTAGTACATTCAACCGATAAGTCATGAGGGTTTAGTCTTCATGCTCGGGGCACATAGGGGTGTAAACGAGCCGATATGTTCGACGAGTAGTTCGAAGCTCGACTCGATAAAAGCTCGATCTGGTTCGTTTATTTAATTAACGAGCCGAGCTTGAACCAGAAAAAAAAAACTCGATTCATAAACGAGTCGAGTCTGAACACATGTGAGCTCGGCTCGATTATACTCGTAAACAGCTCGTTTAAGAGCTCGTTAAGAGCTCGATGAAATACTCGTTAAGAGCTTGTCTACGTACTCGCTAACACTTCATTTAAATATTTCCTTAAATATAATAAGTATATATTGATATAAAAATATTTATATTTTTTATACAATTATTATTACAATATAAAATATTTATGAGGGCTTAAATGTCATAGACTTAATCCACAATGTATATACACAAATTACGCAAATGAGAGTATATACACAAATCATGTAAATAGGGGCATGAATACAAAAATTAGTGTTGCAAGGTCCCCCAGCATATCAAGTATCTTCTTCGTCCCGAGACCGACCTGCGCAGTAGGTGAGCCCCCTGGTGGGGTCGAGGGACACGTTGTCGGCCACTGGCATCTCCAGCGACCATTGTGGACCATCCGTCAATGGCAAACGGTGCTCTCGGCGGCCACAGTACCGTCACCGAAGGTGCAGAAAGGGGGCTCTAGGAGGTGTGCGAAGGGGAGTTGTAGCACCGCCTCTACCTTGTCGCGCACCAACCCCCTCCCTTGTGGTGTCTATCTATTAATCTCATATTGCTTGTGACAAATTATGAATATATTTCAAACATTATATTAAAATAGTTAAATTAAGTAACTTATATAAACTATTGAGATATGAGTTTGAAATAATATAAATTTAGGTTTTATGAACAATCAGTTTTTTTACTTATAGATTGGATTGGACTTACTTATATATATGAACTCACAAATTCAATTAAGCTTGTTAAGATACTCATTAAGGGCTCGAGCTCGAGAGTATTTAAACAAGTCGAGTTTGAACAGGCATTTTCAATACTCGATATAGCTCGAGCTCGGCTCGAACTCAATTAAAAGTTAACGAACAGAGTTTGAGCAGCATACTACTCGGCTCGACTCGGTTCGTTTACACCCCTAGGCACATTGTAGGTTTACTTGTTTTCCTGACCCCCTTGTTAAGCCTACGTCCAAGGTGGGGCAAGTGCACTTGTGACTCGGGGATGAGGACACCATGTGAATTAAGGTCTGTACTTGGTTCCCGGTTAGCTCCTTCTCTCTCGCATGTCTCAATCTATGAGATTCCGAAGCTGAGTAGGGGTAGTTAGGCACAAGATCACGGCTTGGCCAACAGCGGTTTTACCAATGTGTAGCATAGCTTCACATACCTCGCTCCTTGAGCAAGAGGTGGTTAGGCATGGGGCAGTAGTCGGGAGTTGAGATGCTAGTAGGTGCCCTAACTGTCAGACTAGTGGTTGTGATTTTATCGCTATGACTAGTATTCCGTGTCCAAAATCAGAAGTCGACAAGTGCGAGTTGACTCTCCAGGTCCATGTGTGTATGGCACTAAGTCATCTATTTTTCTTGAGTCGTACGTACATCGTTTATTGGTGTTTGGTTGTGTTACTTGTATGTTTTATTATATTGTTATCGAAGTTCTTACTCTTATTTCCTATTGTAGCTATATATATAAATCTCGTATGCTATTTCAGCCAAGTAGTAGAATCAAGGGACCCCTACTGAGCCCACGACTATTTGAGGCTCTTCTCCTACTTTTGCAAGTGAGAACTCGCAAATGAAGCATCTACCTCGGACTAAGTCGTTGAACACAGAGGTGTTTCTCTTTGTACTAGTAGTTAGTTCTCATTGTACTTCCTCAGGGTATGCCTCTTTAGAAGAGGTACTTGAATATTATTGTACTTGTGTTCTAAATTGAGATATTATATCATTTAGTGATGAAATTTACTGTGTTATAACCATTTTAGTTACTTGTTCATCTCTATAAACCATCAACCCTTTCGAGTCTTCGAGCTCGTGGGTGGCGAATCAAGGTATGGGTCTCTATTGGGTCTCAGATCCCAAGTCGCTACAAACTAAGTACGGGCAATCTTCCTAGCATAGCACTATATGTTGCATCCATTGGAACACATTAACATATGAGTGAAATATGCATAAGTGATGTCACTATTATAGCAGCAGCCCAATGTAGATATGTTTGAGACCAAGACAAGGACAAGTATAGTGGAGAAAGGTGGATCCTTTCTAAAACAGTGTTCCCTTCTTTGGCCAGCTATCATTTGTCCATTTCAAGATATCCAAACTAGTTGAAAAATCAATTAAAAGAATCAGATATTTCCCCTTCCTATTAGGGGGAAGAAAATAAAGCAAGCTTGCACTTGGATTCTTTCTAAAACAGTGCTCCTTTCTTTGGGCAGATGTTTGTAACAGAGGGGCTGAAGGGGGTATGGAGCTTGTCAAAGTTGAGACTTTTAATCAAGCCATCTTAGCTTTTTGAGTAAGTGTTTATTGCAGTGACTCAGTCATGAGTCCTACAGAAGGAAAGGACTAATGGCTAGGAGTCTAGTGCGGAGCCACCATGGAGTGGAGATAGCATTATGTATGAGGGTTAGGAGAGGGATAAACATGATTAGTCCCACATTAGAAAACAGGAAAAAGTTATTAGGCTATATATGTAAGGTCTACATCCATAAGTTGTGAGGCATTTTCTGCAAAAGTGTGGGGGCTTTGCATAAAGAGAAGAATACATCAAAGGGTTGTGAAAGCTGGATAAGGAATAACATTCCTTGTGGGGAAGAATAATAAGGCAGAAACACTTCAGAAATGCTGGTATGTGGTGTATTTGCTTCTCCAACTTTACATCACTCTCTCTCCCATATTTGGATATCAATAACCAAGACTGCTAATTTGGTCAGAGTTTGATAATGTGGATGAGAAATCTCTCAGATTTTGGGAACACAAGGCTCACCATGCATCAGACGAACCTCACATAAGGTTTCATACCAAGTACAAATATTAACATCAGACGCAAGGTTATTGACATCAACAACGGCCATACAACTGGCACAATAGATCAATGCCACAAGGTCAAGAGTGGAAGAAGAATAGAGGTAAATTCAAAAATAGAACTGGTTCACCAGGTTGTTTTATGTTAATCGATTAGGGATAGCAGGCATGGATACAGTTAACAATCAGATAGGTCAAATGGGTCCGAGAGGATCTACTAATGTCTTCTTCCCCACCCAACAAGGGGCCGCTGCCCCAGTTTTAAGGGGCCCTGGGAATGCAAGCCAGCGGCATTGACCATAGCAAAGGCAATCACCAGCGACTGCAAAACAAATGAAGCCATAAGCAATTGAAGACAACAGCAATGCTGGCAGACAATGACAATGGTGGTGCCCGAGAGGTCGAGAGAAGACACCAGGAAGACAACTTCAGAGGGGTTGCTTGGAACAATGATCAACAACATTGAGCAGAGGAGAGAACACCAGCAATGGCTCGAAGAGATCTAGATCCCCTGATCAGAGGTGGGAAGAAAAGGGAGGCATCCAATACCACGTTACAACATGAAGAATTGGAAGCAGGAGGGTGTGCCTCTTTCTAATACGCTTACTATGCAGTATATACAAGTGCAACGGCCCTGAACAGGGCAAGGCCAGAACTTCCTACATACAATGGGAAGCTGTACAAGGATATAGATGATCTCTCTTAACATGATATCCAGTTCTAGACCTCCAATCAGTAATATCAATGAATAGAATATCAAAAGATGCATGGGGGATCATAAGTTCCATGTAGAAACCCTTTGCCATTGTCTTTTTTTACAAAACTACAAACCATATGTTCCATCCTTCCATTCCTCAAATTTATAACTGTCAAATTGCAAAGTTTTCATATACAACAGTAACAACACTAAAGCACATTTACCATCCATGAAGATATAAAACATGTATTCAAAGTTCATAAAGCAAATGCTGGAATTGCAGTTGCAAAAAAGATACTCATCAAACCATCAGGACAAGAACACAAAACTTACGCAGTTTTTATGCTTTCAGCAGCCTCAGATGAATTTGGGTCACCTTCAACTAAATATATGAGCTTTTGGAGTCCACATCTCTACGAAAGAATACAAGAGAGAGAGAGAGAGAAAGAAACATCACAAGAAATTTGAAAAGGATCTTGTATAGTTTTGAAACATTTCAGTTGCATATTGGTGAGGTAAGAGATGAATGTCGGAACTTGGAGAAGACATGTGATCATTCTCCAGGTCAACTCAATTTTACAACATTGCACAAGGTGGTTTCCATCAAAATATAACATGTCCATGTCATCACTTTTTCATTATCTCAGCAATTGGACAAGCACTAGCATTTATCAAGCCACTAAGATAAAATCATGTTAAGCAACAATATCCTCGCACAAATATTTGGGCAGTTTTAGATGTTGTATCCACTTAATGAAACAACGGGAACAAGAAAATCTCAAAAATGAGGATATAAATCAACTTAGATCAATAGAGATTGCTAGATGTTGCATTTCCCATGAGAAACTACCATCATAAACTTATAAATAAATTACTAAATTGTAAAAAAGACAAAAAAATAACTCTATTCTATTTTTTATTTAATTTTGGACTACAATAAGGAAAATAGCTCAAGGCTGCAGCTGGCAGCCAAGCTATGAAGTTGTCTCCAAGCCACAATGGCAGCAGGCCAACATCAGCACCACTCATTCATAGTAAACACGCATAGGTCAAATTGGATCCCAGCTTGGTAGCTATGTTATCCGAGGCGAGAGCCGACTAAAGCGACCACAAGGTCGCCTTAGCCTCAAATGCCTAGGCGATTGAGGCGTTTGAGGCGAAATTTTAATTAAAAAATAGAAATATATATGTAATTCTGATATATGAAGATAGAGTAGAATATATGTGAAGAAACCTACAAATGGCTACATTTATTCATTGAGTATGACACAACAATATAAAGTCCATTCAATTCATGAAAACTTTAAACAAAAGCAAGCAACAAATCTGAAAATTCTATACAATTACACAATACGTATACATAGAAATCCTCAAATTCATGCACAATCAGTCAAACGTACACGTATGTTTGACTTGACTTGAGAAGTGGTGTACGTTTGACTTATTTCACCGAACTTTAGATTTTTAGTATTCCATATGATTTATTTGAATTATAAATTTTTAGTTAGGCCAAATTATGAGGGGTTAAAAAATTGGCATTTTGATGGGATCATCAAAATCGTGATTTTCTTCTTAGATGGGAGAGTTGACTTTTTATTGGTAAAACCGTAAGAGATTTTTTAATATATTTTTATTAGATTCAAATGGGGGATACTTCCTAATTTACATGTAATATCTCAAGTAAATGAAATTGGCCAGGGCGAGGTGCTCTGAGGTCGCCTTGCCTCACCTCAGCTCCTCGGCGACCACCTCAAGCATGGATGGCAAAGTCGCCTGGGTCGGCGCGGAGTCGCCAGAGTCGGAGTCGGGTCGGCGCCCTGCGACCCGACTTGGCAGGGGAAGTGGCCAGGATCTGCAGAGTCCCGTTAGTCGGGCCGGATCCGCTGGAGTCGCGCGACTCCGACCCGACTCGCCTGACTCCGCAGATCCCGCGAATTCATGGGACTGCGCAGACAGACCTCTGTCTGCGCAGTCCCGAGCCCCCCCTTCCCAGCCCCCTGCCCCCCCCCCCCCCCCCCGCCGAAGCTGCCACCCTCGCCGCCGCCTTCCTCTCTCTCTGTTCTCCTCTCTCTCTTCTGTGAGGTGACATTTTTTATTTTTTAAAAAAAAAATCTGAAAAAATAGGAAATGTTAAATAGGCTATAGATCTATAGCATATTTAACATGTTTATGACTCTCATTCTCTTAAATCTCCAAATTTAGCCCTAATTAGGGTATAAAAATTAGAAATTTTGTGTCCATGAATGAAATTAATGTGCAATTGAGTGTTTAATAGAACTATTTTAGTTTATTAGAGTTTGTTGGTAGACTTAATTGCATTACATGGACTGTTTTCCCTGAAAATCCCCAAATGACCCTAATTAGGGTTTAAAATTTAGGGATTTTAGGTCCTTAATATAATTATTATGTAATTGAGTGTCCAATATAGTTATTTTAGTTGATTAGAGTTTTTATGTACATTCAATTATATTGCATGATCTGTTTTTTTTTTAATTCACAAATTAAACCTTAATTAGGGGTTTAAAAAATAAGAATTTTAGGTCATTAATATAATAAATGTGTAATTGAGTGTTCAATGTGGTCATTTGAGTTGATTAGAGTTTTGTATGTACATTATTTATAGTCTATGATATTTTTTTCATAAATTCCCAAATTAAACCCTAAATAGGGTTTAAAAATTAGGGATTATGTGTAATTAACGTGCAATTCAATTGCATTCTTACATAGGAATATGGCACATCAAGAACATGAAGAGCAAGAGGTGGAGCAGGCCATTGATCCTGGTTGGGCTCATGGTACTCTCCTTGATGCATCTAAGAAAAAAGTCAAATGTAATTGGTGTAGAAATGAGATGTTTGGAGGCATTTATCGCCTTAAACAACATATTGCTGGGATTGCTGGGAATGTTTCAAAATGTCCGAATTGTCCAATGGAAGTTAGAAATGAAATAAAAGCATATCTGAAGGGGAAGAAAGCAGAAAAAATATTGACAACTCAGCAGCAACAAGAACTTCAAGATGAGCTTTCTGGGAGACAGATTCGTAGAGATTATGATCTACCAATTCTTGTGGATGATGATGAAGATGATGATGATGATGATCCTGATCCTGATTTTACTGCAGCGGCACGTGCTAGTCGTCGTTCTTATGCGGAGGAAGATCAAAGACGAAGGGGTTTAGGGACATCAGGAGCACATTTGTCTAGAGATGACTCTAGGACATCTCTTCCTAGGAGTACACAGGGTCCTATGGATGCATATTTGTATAGATCAAGGTCTGTAAAGCAACCAGGAATCAAGCAGGCATTGAAAGGAGTGAAATCCACTGCAAAGGCAGCAAAGGGTGCAATCAAAGGCATTGTCAAATGGTTTTTACATGCAGGTGTGCCGGCACATACGGCAGAGAGCCCATATTTCCAGAGTATGTTGGATGCAATTGCGGAAGTTGGGCCTGGTCTTAAGGCTCCTACAAGGAAGTACATTTATGATGCTGGACTTGATGATGAATATGATGAGTTGAAAAGATGGGTGAGTACCTTCAAAAATATTTGGAAAGAACGTGGTTGCACCATTATGTGTAATGGTTGGACAGGGACCACAAGAAAATCCATGATAAATTTTCTTGTGTATTGCTGCGAAGGGTCTATTTTCTTTAAATCTGTTGATGCATCTAACAAAATCAAGAATGCAGATTATTTGTTTAAACTAATGGATGCAGTTGTGGAGGAAGTGGGTGAAGAGAACGTTGTACAGGTTGTGACTGATAATGAAGCGAGCTACAAGGCTGTGGGTAGGTTGTTGATGGAAAAGCGACAACATCTCTATTGGGTTCCATGTGCAGCACATTGCATTGATTTAATGATGGAGGACATAGGCAAAGATTCTCATATTCATGGTATCATTGATGATGCTCAGATGATAACTTCCTTTATTTATAGTCACAATAGGATTTTGAATATGATGAGGAAGTACACAGATGGGAGAGATCTCCTTCGTGCTGGTCCCACTAGATTTGCATCCAATTTTATTTCTTTGGAGAGCCTAATGAAATATAGGCATCAATTGGCCCAATTGATTAATTCTACAGAATTTTTGCAACATGTAGACACTCTGCAGCTTGATAGTAAAGATGTTGCTCTCCAAGTCCAAGACCTGATTAGCAATGCACGATTTTGGGAGAAGGTTTCCCACTACCTCAAAGTAATAGAGCCTTTGGTACTTATCCTTAGAATGGTTGATGGTGACGACAAAAATGATATAAGATATTTGTACGAGGCAATGGACAAGGCAAAGGAAAAGTTGAGGGAAAGAAATCCTAAAGCATACAGAAAATGGTGGGCCATCATAGACAAGCGATGGGAGATGACTCTCCACCATGATCTTCATACTGCAGGTAATTTATTTAATGTAATTACTTGCTGAATTATTTTATGATACCATACTTAAACTTCTTTTATCATATGCAGGGTATTTTTTCAACCCTAGGATTCAATATAAAGATGATGTGCACAATGACGGAGAAGTGATGAGAGGCACCATCAATGTCATCACTCGCGATGCAAGGAGCATGAATGAGAGATTAGACGCAATGGCAGAGGTAGGATAGTATATTTTATTTTACATATGTATGTATGATTAATTTGACATGACATATGCCATGTCTTCCATTTTGTAGATGGAGAGATATAAGATGAAAGTTGGGATATACGGAGGATATGACATGACATATACAGCTCAAAGATTCAGTCCAGGTGGTTTTACATGTTTGGGTGTTTGCCTAAAATCATAAATATAAGATTTCACCATCCTTATAATGATTAATGTTCGCTTATTTTATTGTAACAGCTGAATGGTGGATCCAAGTCAATTATCAGCAAGCTGGAACAAATCCCTTAACGTATGTTGCAGTGAGAGTATTAAGTCAAACCACTTCTTCTAGCCCATGTGAAAGGAATTAGAGTACATTCAGCCTTATTCACAAAAATCCGCAATAGGCTAGGTGTGGATAGGCTAGAGAAATTGGTTTACTGTCATTATAATATGCGTTCAAGGGTGAAGCAAAAAGAAGAAAGGCAAAAGATAGAAAGACGTAGATTCATGCAGCTAGCTGGTAGACCATTTGAGGAGGTGGTTCCTGAGATAGATGTTGATGAGTTGCTAAATGAGGAACACCCTTTACATGCTTGGGTGGAGACGAGAGCTGAGGGAGAGCTAGCTGACTTTCATCCTGATGATCGCCTGGTTCAGGCATGTGAAGGAGATGTTTTATTAGAAGAACATGTACCTGAGAGAGCTGAGAGCCAAAAATTAAGAAGATCTTCCACTGTACATGATACTAGTATTTCTTCATCTCAGCCAGAATTGAGAAGATCTACCTCCCAATTAGAGCCCAAAAGAAAGAAAGACAAAGGCAAGAAGAAAGCAAAGCCAAACAAAGAAAGAAGAACAGAAGAACCAAGAAGAAAATCACAAGAAGGTGAAGAGGACTCTCCCCAGGAGAGTGAGGAGAGACATATTGGGCAGTCATTTTCTGAGGCTCCACCCCTGCCATCTCAGTTGGTTAGATTATATGAGGCAGAAAAATTACATTATGAACGTCGCAAAAAGATGAGTACAAAAGAAAAAGGAAAAACAGTGAAGAGTGATGACTCGACCCAATCATCTGATGATGATGATGGTGCTGCTGCAGGTATTGGAGCCACGGGAGGTTATGGGCTTGGGGGTATTATGTCATGATATGAAGATTATTCACAACCACCCCAACAACAACAAGGAAGACAAGACATGGAAGGTAGGATCGGGATCGGGATCGACCCTGGTCGATCCGATCCAGGATCGGATCGGATCGAAGGATCCGCTGGATCCCAGGGAAGTCTGGCCGATCCTGGATCGGCTAGACTATAAAATGTTTATTTTTTTTGGAAAAAATGCAGGAAAATTCAGAAAAATTCAGAAAAAAACAGAAAAAATCTGATATATTGAAAGAACTAAGATTTGCATCAAAAATCAATTATACATGCATTCATAGTACAAAAAACATGAAATTTAAGACATTGTACATGTAACTTACATTTGATAGAAGACTAATAATCTTTCCATCCACCTCCAGACATAGATGAGCCATCATCATTTGGGTTTTTGTAGCTATAACCAAAGAGGAAATTTGTTAAATCATGCATACCCATTTGATTCCCTCTTGGTGTAAATTGTTGACTTGAGCTTTCTCCAGATTGTGATGGAGCTGGACACCATATACCAAGCGGTTTGTATGTACTTGTTGCTTCACTAGGGCCACTAGGCTCTTGTTCTTGTGAAGGCCAAGGTCCCCATCCTCCTTGTACTCCATAAGGTGAGCTACTAATATCTGAGTACGGTAAAATGGGAGGCTGAAATGCAGGTATATGAGTAGACCATGAACTATAGTTTGGCTCCCAAGGTGGCCACTCATAGGCTGCATGATGTTGTTGTCCTTCATATCCCCCTTGTCCATGCCCTTGTCCTTCTCCTCCGCCTCCCTGATGTTCTGTTTCTGGTAAATAACTTTCAGTAAGCCCTACACCTGTGGCCCCAGTATATCCTGCTCCTGCATATCCCTGGCCAGCTCCTGTGGCCCCAGTGGCAGCCCCATCATCATCATCATCATCATCATCATTTGGATCTTGTGTGGTGTCATCACTACGAATTGGTTGCTGCACTTTCCTCTTTTTTTGTCTGGCATATGTTATTTTTTCTAACTCTAAGGCTTTTGAACTCTTCTCTTTTTGTGTTGCAGCTCTTCTTAATGCAGGCTGAGTGGGAGGCACTCTAGATGTCTCTGGCAAGATAGCTGAGTGTCGTGGCTGAGAGAAGAGAGGACCGAGGGTGAGAGGTTGGTCCTCACTTACCCTAAGCTCTGGATCTCGAGCCTCTACTCCATCCAATTCTCCTTCCGCCCATGAGCAATCGCGAGGGTCAAATTCTGGAACATCCCTTTCCTGTCTTGTTTCCACCCATGCATTTAGTGGGTGTTCCTCATCAAATAACTCATCAACATCAATTTGAGATGATAATGCTTCCCTCTCTGCAAAACGTTGCTCCCAATGACTACCTACAAAAGTCATTAGCCTTGCCTCGCTCTTCTTTTGTCTATCTTTAATGCATTTCAGCTTCAACCTCATATTGTAGTGGCAATAGACAAACTTCTCTAGCCTAGTTGCACTCAACCTGTTCCTCACTTTTGTGTGAATAAGTGAGAAAGTGCTCCAATTTCTCTCACACTAGCTAGATGAAGTGGTCTGACTGAGTACTCTAATAGCAATCCTTGCAAGTAGACTTCTTTGACCAGTCTTGTAGTCTAACATAACCCACCACTCACCTACAAAAAAAAAAAAAACATACAATGAATTAGCACATAATACAAGTGATTTGTCATTTTGTTATGAAGTAAGCATGAGCTTAAGTCTGAAGGTTCTTACCCGGACCCATTCTGGTCACTCCTTCTTTAACATCATAATCTATGTAGATGTCCAACTTCAGTTTAAATCTGTCCATCTACAGTATAATACAATTGCTAAGTGTAACTCCAAAAGTATATTGAATACATGAAAATGGAATGAAGTTTTTAACTTAGCCGTACCTCTATCATAGCATCTATTCTTTCGTCCATGCTCCTAGATAATCTCCCGATGACATTGATTGTCCCCTGGAGCACCTCACCATCATTGCGAAGGGAATCTCTATTGATGCCTAGGGTTAAAAAAATATCTTATATGTACAAAACATGTCTAGTAAGTTAGAAATTCAACTCATGCTAATAAGAAATATGCATAATAAGATATAATACATTTACCTGCTGCATGTAAATCGTGGTGGAGTGTGGACTCCCATCTTGCATCAATAATTCTCCACCATTTTTGATATGTCTGCGGATGCTTCTCTCTCAACCTTTCCTTGGCTTTATCCATAGCCTCATATAAGTAACCCATGTCATTCTTGTCCTCTCCATCAACCATCCTCAACACTTGTACTAGAGGCTCTATTAGCTTCAAATAATACAACATTCTCTCCCAAAAACAATGGTCACTGACCAAGCAAGAAATCTCATGTGCCACATGTCTGGATTCCTCTCTCAATGTAGCCACATGTGCCAAGTACTCAGAACTGTGTATAAGAGTGCCCAACTCATGTCTAAACTTATGCAGACTCTCCAATGCAATAAATTGTGAGACAAATCTTGTTGGGCCTGGACGAATTATGTCATGTCCATCTGTGCACTCTCTCATCATATGTAAGATTCTATTGTGTCCATAAATAAAAGTAGTAATCATTTGCGCCTTGGACACCAAGTCATGCACATGTTTATCTTTCCCAATATCCTCCATCATCAAGTCTAAGGAGTGTGCTGCACAAGGGACCCAATAAAGATGATGTCGTTTTACCATCATTTTTCTTCCAGCTGCCTTGTAACTAGCTTCATTATCAGTGACAACTTGGACTACATTTTCCTCGCCAATTTCATCAATCATCTCATCCATCAGCCTAAACAAGTAATCTGCATTTTTTATTTGTCCACTTGCATCTACAGATTTCATGAAGACTGTACCCTCACAGCAATATACAAGAAAGTTAATCATAGACCTTCTTGTTGTTCCTGTCCATCCATCACACATAAGAGTACAACCTCTTGCCATCCATATATCTTTGAATGATGCCACCCAATCCTTTATCTCAGTCAATTCCTCTTCAAGATATTTGCCATAAATCTCCTTCGGTGTAGGAGCTTTCAAACCTGGGCCTGCCTCACCAACTGAATCTATCATTGTCTGGACATAAGGACTAGATGCTGTATGGGCTGGGACCCCTGCATGCAAAAACCATTTTACAATGTTTTTAACTGCATGTTTGGTGGAAGCAGCTGTGGCCTTTACCCCTTTCAATGCATGCTGTTGAACCCGAAAATATCGGGATTTAAACAAGTCCCGGGTGGCAAACTCGTCCGGAAATCTACAAAAGTTTGGGAATAAACCCCGGCCTCCCCACTCGAACACCGGAGGATAAATAGATTCGAGTCCGTATGTCAACCCGGAGTATGGCGTTCGAAAGTCCCGTCAACAGCGGAAATACGCACCCCGGATAGCCGAAAATTGATGTCCGGACTCACGCTAAAGGTCGCGTACGACTCGGATGGGTCCGAAAAGGTTAAATGCGCGTGCCCTCCGAAAATGAGGTCAAACGCACGTGAGATGGGCAAGAACGCACGTCGAATGCACGTCAAATGCATGCGGGCATGTGTGCGCACGTGTGCCGCACGTGCCATGACAAACCAGCAAAACTCCCAGAAATCCTCTCGGAAATGACCAAGGACGGAGAGGGGCACCGGTCTGTGCCTCCGCCAGGTAGGGAGGGGCGCCAGTCTGCCCCCCCCGCCAGGCAGAGAGGGGCGCCAGTCAGGCCCCTGACTGGCGGCCCCCTCAGCCAGCAGGAGGGCCGCCAGTCAGCCCCCTAACTGGCGGCCCCCTCAGCCAGCCAGGAGGGCCGCCGGTCAGCCCCCCCTGACCGGCGGACCCCCCTCAGCCAGCCAGGAGGGCCGCCGGTCAGCCCCCCTGACCGGCGGACCCCACAGCCAGCCAGGAGGGCCGCCGGTCAGCCCCCCTGACCGGCGGACCCCCCTCCGCTTGCAGGAGGGGCGCCGGTCAGGGCCCTGACCGGCGGCCCCCTTTCTGCCAGCCAGAGAGGGCCGCCGGTTAGGCCCCCTAACCGGCGCCCCCCCTCCGCCAGTCAGGCCCCTCGCGGGGCACCCCGCCGGTTAGCTCCCCTCAAAATCTATAAATAGGGGGCAACCTCCCCATTTGAGCGGATGCCATTCGGCCCCAAAAAAGGCGGATTCTGCCCAAAAACCAGGCCAGCCAAGAAAGAGGCCGAGCACCGCAGCGAGCGTCTCGCAGAGAGTCGCCGAGAGCCCTACGTGCGCGAGCTTATATAGGCCGCACGTACGGGGGAGAAAGTCTTTGGCGTCTGTCGGTGTTCTATCCTCTACGATCGGGCCCTCCTGCGCTCATCCGTGAGATGACACCACAGGTTGTCATACGACCCCGGCGTTTTCATTTAAGTCCTCCGGTGTCATAAAACGACACTCGTTGAGGCACATGCTTAAAGTCCTCCGTCGTCATCAAACGACGCATGTTGAGGCCCATATTTAAGTCCTCCGTCGTCATCAAAACGACGCACGTCGAGGCTATGTTTAAGTCCTCCGGTGTCATAAAACGACACTCATTGAGGCACATGTTTAAAGTCCTCCGTCGTCATCAAACGACGCATGTTGAGGCCCATATTTAAGTCCTCCGTCGTCATCAAAACGACGCACGTCGAGGCTATGTTTAAAGTCCTCCGGTGTCATAAAACGACACTCGTTGAGGCACATGTTTAAAGTCCTCCGTCGTCATCAAACGTCGTACGTAGAGGCAATATCAGATACCATTGACGATTCGGATTGGGCCATAGAACGGTTCCGAGCTCCGAACACACGCCTCTCGGCCCAGAGTCTGCCCGTGCTCAAAGGTGGTCCGTGCGTGAGCTTGTATAGGCCGCACGAGTCGGGGGAGGTCTTCGACACCCGTTGGTGCTTCCTCTTCGCGGTCGAGCCCTCCTGCGTTCGCCCACACGGAGACACCACAGGTTGTTATAAGACCCCCAAGGCATGTACTTAAGTCCTCCGGCGTCATAAAACGACGCACGTCGAGGCATGTACTTAAGTCCTCCGGCGTCATAAAACGACGCGCGTCGAGGCATGTACTTAAGTCCTCCGGCGTCATAAAACGACGCACGTCGAGGCATGTACTTAAGTCCTCCGGCGTCATAAAACGACGCACGTCGAGGCATGTACTTAAGCCCTCCGGTGTCGTAAAACGACGCACGTCGAGGCACATATGTTTAAGTCCTCCGGTGTCGTAAAAAGACACACGTTGAGGCATGTTAACCTATGGAGGCACAAACACCCCACTGGTAACACATATGTACCCACTATCGTGTAAACGTCCGACGGAGGCACATACACCCTGTCGTCGACGTCCATGTACTTGGCTTGTTATATACACGCCCAGTGGAGGTACAAAACCCCACTAAAGGCGTACATGTAAATGTAAACGTCATGTCATAAATATAAATGACATGAGCATGCTTGAATAAAATTGTGGAAATTCATTTGTCATCTGCCTTTTCTTCTTTAAATTTCGGCATACGGTCTTTTAACAAACATTACGCATTCGAAGGTATTCGAGTGTTATACTCGATGTAAATGAAACATCGACTTCGGTCGGTGGGGAACGGTCCAGTACACGACCACTCCAATCGCCCTGAACGCGAGCGCACGCGGAAAATAAATTCGAGGGTATCAGGGTTCGCACCCAATACTCCTCATAAAATAATCTTTGTCTGTTTCTCGCAAACAGTCTGGCACGCCCACGCAAAGATCCATCTCGAAGACGAGAGAGATGGATCGAAAGAAAAGAAAATTTCCGCGTTCCAACAATCTGGCACGCCCGGTGGGACTGTTCCTGCCTTCCATGCATATGTAAAAAGACCGTATGCCGATATAGAAATAAAAGATGACTAATTTCCACATCACAGGTACAAGGAGCGAAAGCCGGCATCAAACGCCCGTCTCCACCTGCAACTCAAGCTTGCTCGATGGCCGCCGTCACCTACGGTCCGCAAGTCATCGCATGCCACGCCAAATGTGGCTACCTCGCCGTCCCGCTCGTGTTCGGCGACTTTCCTGCAGTGGTGGGATCCCCCTACTTCCTAGGGGTGGTCCCCGCCGTCCAAGCTACCCCGAAGGCGGCGCCTGAAGCTACTGCAACCAGGGGCACCAAACCCCGTTCAAGCCAAGGCCGAGTCTTCTCGGTAAACACCATCTCTTGCGTCGCAGTCCCCAGAAAACGGGGGCAGCGCCAGGGACGCAGGGGCAGCAAGCCCCACGCAGTCGTCTCCAACTCCGGCAAAACCGTGCTAGTTGGTGACATCCGCGTCAGGCTCGATGGAGGCGAGCCGATATTGCCCCGGGACAGAAGCGTCCCTACGGTGGCAACCTCCAACAAATACGCTCCCCTCCAGGGGATGCGTCAAGAAGATCGGGACTCCTCAAAAGGAGCCCAACAGGGGCAGGCATCAAGCTCGGCGCCCCAACCGCCTCGCAAAATGAGGCAAATGTGGGTGACCAAGCAGGAAGCCCGCCACATCAAACAAGCCAGAGCGGACCAACCCGCCGATGGCTCCACGAAGGCGACGGTACTTGGGCGAGAAAAAGCTCAAGAAACCGAACCTCCTCGTCCCCGCGGACACAAACGCAGGGGCATTTATAGGAAGCCCAACTTCGTCCCCGCCCAAGCGGAAACTGCTGAAGGGGGAGACGCCAGTCAAGCCGGAGCTTCCACACCTTGAGTCTCGGTCTTCGAAAGACTGAGCGCCTCAGTCTTCTCCAGGCTGGGAGCAGCAATTCGTCCAAGCACTCAGAAGCCCAAGAAGCACAGAGTGCAGCGGACGCCTGAAGAAGGTGGAGGCATGAAGATCTTCACCTGCTACGCTTCTGGAAGGGAAGCACCTGGGCCATCCGGCATCCCTGCGGGAGCGCTCAGGATAAACGAGCCCGGGCAGGACGACGAGCTGTCCTCCGGTACACCCGGAGCGCTGCCAGAAGACTCCTACAAGTCAGCAAGGCACTCAGGCTGAGCCCTCGAACCTGGGACAGCTTCTTGAGCCTCCACTCGATCGCGATCAAAGGCCCCTTCCGGGTCAGGTCCAACTGGACCCCGAAGGAGGGGAAGAAGACGAAGTCGCCAGCCTCCGCCTCGGAGATCAGCAACTGCCGGCTGACGGGGAGCAAACTGAAGTGTTCCTCATGCCGCCAACCAGAGCTGCCTTCCAAGCGATGACGGACGACGCCAAGTATGATTTCATACAGCGTTGGCAGGCTGAAATGGCCGCTCTCCTGGCCGAGCGAGGACAACAGGCGGGGGCAAATGCGCCACGCCGCCTAGTGCCGACGGCAAACCAAAATGCTCGGACAAGACATCAACAAGGCGACCTGCCCGATGTCAACACACGCATAGCCGCGGTCAACGACTATACTGTCGATCCGGTCCAACAGCCACGCAGGGGCATAAATTCCCAAGCCTCCGCGGCTGAAGATATCGTCGCCCAGCGGCGAATGATTGAGAAGATCGTGGACGACCGCTTTGCTCAGCGAGGCGAGGGAACTGCCACTGTGGATCTCTACAGTGTGCCGTATCCCGTCCACCATCAATTCAAGAAGCTGCCACCGGACTTCCCCAAGGCGCCGAAGTTGCAGAAGTTCGACGGACAAGGCTCACCAAATGAGCACCTGGCCTACTATATAACGGCCATGGGAGAGTTGGCATTCGACGAATCCTACCTCCTCCGCTACTTCGCAACATCCCTGACAGGCACCGCCTTCCAGTGGTACTCCAGGTTGAGGCCCAACTCCATTGTCGATTGGGCCGACCTCCAAAAGAAGTTCATCGACCGTTTCCAGACGGCCGAGAGAAAGGTGTCGCTCGCGGAGCTGTGTTCCCTCAGGCAAAGAAAAGGAGAAACGGCACTCGACTTCATCAAGCGGTGGCGTGACTTCAGCATGAGGTGCGACAACCCCCAACGCAAGAAGATGCCATAACCATCTGTCGACGGGGCCTGGCGGCGCAAATAAGCGAAAAGCTGCTGGGAACAAACATCAAGGGTTTCGACCAGCTCAACGCGGTCGTGGCGGAGATCGAAATGTTCTTCGCCGACAACCCGATGCAAGCTCCCCCAAAAATTAAGCCGGGCAAGGAGCGCGCTGTGGGCAGAGAAGCCAATGCTGTGGACTTCGCCCCGCAAAGCAAGGGGAAGAAGGTCATGACCTCCGGCGCTCCAAGCAAGAAGGTGGAAGAAAAGCCGCCTCCAACTTCGCTGCCACAGCGTATGAGCACGCCGTATTCCTTCAAAAGGGACCATACGAAGATGCTCTTCAAGCTGTGCATGAAGAATGACTTGCTCAAGCTTCCGGCCTTGAGAAGACCAAGTGAAGCGGATAGGGTGGATGAACCAAATTACTGTCTCTACCACCGCATGCTGGGGCACTCCGTCGAGGACTGCTATGTCTTCAAGAACGAGGTACAGAAGCTGATCCAGAGCCGCCTCATCACCATGCATGAACATCTGGTCGATCCCCCACAGCCCCATGCTTGGGACCAATCGAGGCAGTCGGCCAATGTCATCCATGTCAATGCGCCGCCTCCCGAGCCAGAAGACCCCGAGGCAAATCCTTGGGACGCTCATTCCACCAACGGATGGGAGGGGGATCACCCCTCAGCCTCGGAGCACAGGACATGGTCCGAGACAGTGCAAAACCTGGAAAGACAGGTCCAGTCGCTGCGGCACGGTCAGCGCCAGACGTTGATGTACCTGAGGACCATGCAAGAAAGCCTGACAACCCTCCAGCAAGGACTCCAAGGGCCCGCGGGCACACCTGCGCCCCGGACGCGCCCTCCCTGCGGGGGGTGGATCTCGGAGGAGTCTTCGAATCCGTCTGATGACGAAATCGCCGGGAGATTGTACTCCTTCCCGCGACATCGGACGCTGGCACTCTACCGCACCTGCTTGCGAGCAGGACTATTGGGCTGCCAGCCGCCAACAAGCGTCCCGCCAAACTACTGCATATACCATCAAGATGCAGGGCACGCTTTAGAGGACTGCCACGTCTTCAAAGACAAGGTTGAAGCATGGGTCAACCAAGGGATTATTGACTTGGGCAACTCCCGGGTCAACCCGCCGCAGCCTCACATCCGCGAGTGGACGGACCATTCAGCTGACGTTGTCACGCATACAGTCAACGTCATCGACCCGCCGGAAATTTATACACCGGTGGCCTTCACCTTTCCGGACCCGGATATGGTAGAAGGCGGCTCATCCGGCGAAGCCCCTACCTGGTGGTGCCCGGGAGGGAGAGTTCCCCGTCACAGCCGCTTGGCGACCGGAAACGTTGGGGAAATCTTCGAAAAGCTCCTACAACGAGGTGTCGTGATGGCTCATACACCGCCGCCGACGTACACTGAAAGGGAGTTGAACCACCCCATGTACTGTCGGTACCACGCCTTGCTGCTGCACCCTACAGACAGGTGCCCCGATGCCGGGATTGGGTCGAGTCCCTTATCCAAAAGGGGAAAATCGACCCGGAAGGCAATTCCATGGTCCTGATGAGAGCCAGGGAAGCAGCCCAGCGGGAATTTGAAGAAAGCGACTATATGCGCTTCAAGAACCTCCGAGCCCCCGAAGCTGATGAACAAGGGTGGCTCGTACCGCCGATGTCGTCCATAGCTGACGCTGAAGGCGCGAGCTTGGGGCAGCAATTCAGGAACATATCCCTGAAAGAGCAGCCCATCTTAAGATGCAATCGAGAGGACCCGGATATGACAGAAGGCGGCTCATCTGACGAGGCCCCTGCCCTATGGTATCCCGGGTGGCGAGTCTCCCCGAATCTCTTTGCGACCGCAAAGACTGGGGAGATCTTCGAAAGACTCTTGCAGCAAGGCTGTGTAAAGGCGCATAGGCCGCCACCAACATACACGGAGAGGGAGTTAAACCACCCCATGTATTGCAAATACCATGCCATGCTGCTGCATCCTACGGATATGTGTCCGATTGTCCGAGACTGGGTCAAGTCCCTCATCCAAGAAGGGAAGATCGACTCAGAAGGCAATCCGACAGTCCGAGCCGAAGTCAGGGAAGAAGCCCAGCAACAACTTCCTCGGCGAAAGAAGGGGTCTCGACGACATCGAGTCTCCCCTCCCCATAAGCAAGCTCCGGAAAATAAGAGCAAGGGGCAGTGCTTCGAGAACTCGCCTCCGCGAATACTCAAGCGCCAAGAAAAAGACTGCAGGGGCAAGAAGCCGGTGACAGAGCCAGCCGCCCCGGAACCGAGCCCCTATTGGGCCGAGTTCCAACAACTGCCGCCCGAGGTAGTCGAGCAGGCAATTGACTCCACTTTCCAGCATCAACAAGATGAAGCTGGATGGACGACGGTGGCGTCCAGAATGCGC
This sequence comes from Colocasia esculenta, assembly GCA_014218235.1. Lineage (NCBI taxonomy): Eukaryota > Viridiplantae > Streptophyta > Magnoliopsida > Alismatales > Araceae > Colocasia > Colocasia esculenta. The sequence continues at coordinate 7,885,017 of CM024765.1, read as the reverse complement.
ACTCTGTCAGTGTTCCCTAAGAGGGGAAGGTCGCACGGTCGTCTTGGCCGGGAGACTACCCCTCAAGCGACAGAGCAAGCCAAGCCGCTGACGCCGCTCGAAATGGCGCGCGCAGTGCAGCAAGAAAAGAACCGGCGCAAGAACATGAAAAGGCGCCTAAAGAAGCAAGCTGAGCAGAGGAGGCCGCGGCAGCCCCAGCAAAGCTCACTCCACTCCAGAAGCTGCAAAAGCTCATTGATGATCTGGAGGAGTATATCCCCTCCAAACCTACTTGGGGAGTCCCTCTGGACATATACATCCCGTGGGAAGAAATGGAGCGCAAAACAAGGCTTAAAAGCTGGCTCCATCAAATGCTGCAAAGGGCTCAAGAAGGCGAGAAGCTGCCTCTGCCCGAAGAACTGGCCATCTTCTATAAGGAAGATGAAATCACTATCGAGAAGCTGGAAGAAATGCTGAAAGACTTCTCGTGCAACATGGTGTCGATACCGCCGCCAGCAAGCTTGCAATCACCGGCCGTTACGCCCCTTGTGGCAACATATCGGCGCCGCAACCGAGGCAAAGGAAAGGGCCGTGGACGAGGAAAGAAATCCTCTCCGTCCCCCAGCGAGAAAACCAACTCGCCCGACCTGGGCAAGACTATTGTCTTCCGAGGAGAAGAGCCTCGGCCTGCCCCGGAAATAGAGGTGCGGGCGAACTCCTTCATCTTCGACCCATCTGACGAGGAAGAAGAAGAGCAGCGGGACATCGCTAGTGGGCTCTCCGATCGGAGGGCCGCCCAGCCAGTCCCCTTCGTCCTGTCCGACGACGAAGAGCATGGGGGATGGGCGATCCCCAGCAAGTTTCTCAATCGGAAAACTCCTGTCTCGGCCGTCCGGCCCACTCCGTCCAGAAGCGGCAAAGAAGAAACCGCCGCCCCGGAGGAGGATGGCCTAGGCTCGTTGTTCGAAGAAAAGCCGGACGAACAGCCAGTGGCAAGACGGGTCAACCAATTCGGGCAACCGATAAAGGCCCTGGAGGATACCGTCCCACCATTGGATCAAACCCGTGCCCGGGCTGACCGCAAAATCATACAGCATATGAAGCGGTTCCCACCAACATCACCATATGGGATGCCATTGCCTGGAGCAAAGAGTTGAGAACGGCGCTCGTCAAAATCTTGCAAGAGCCCGAGGTCTACGAAGCTGACGTGACCGAACTCCAGGCGCAAGCCCTAGAAGCACTGGTGGCGGAGGTGACCTTCTCCGACAAGGACATGCTGTTGCCGACGCTATACCACAACCGCCCGTTGTATATGCAAGGAAAAGTCAACGGGCATGAGCTCAACCGGATCCTGGTTGACCCCGGGGCGTCGATCAACATCATGCCCCTGAAGACTTTCAAGTCTTTATATCTCACGCCCTACTTGCAGAGGGTAAATGACATCCGAATCGCTGGATTCAACCAGAATTCTGAGAACGCCTTGGGAAAGGTGGAAGTACAGCTGGCCATGGACGGCCTCACTACTAAGGTCGTGTTTTACATCATCAATGCAAACACGTCTTACAAAGCCCTCCTGGGAAGACCCTGGCTCCATGAAAATCGGGTCGTCCCCTCGACTCTCCACCAATGTATAAAATACATCAAAGAAGGAGAGCAGCATACGGTCTTTGCCGACCGAGCCCCGTTCCGCCCAAATGAATGCAACCTGGCGGACGCTCAGCTGTACTTCGGTGAGCCTCTCGGCAAGCCAACCACCGCGTCAAAAGGCAAGGAAAAACAAAATGCCGACGCAAACCAAGCAAGCCAAGATCGGGACGAGGAAGAGCTCTTCACGGTCAACAAAGACCTCCTTGAAGCTCACCGGCTCAGCCGCCTCGCCGAATCCACCACGCCCGGGCCAAGTTGTCCAGAAAGGCGTGAAATCAACTATGAAGCAAACGCCATCGGCGAGATCATCAACCGAAGCATCTCCTTGCCGCCGGCGTACATGCAGCTGCCCTTCCATAGGGAGGAGCAATGGGTGGAACGACTAAAGACGTTCGTTGTCACCCATTACAGAACCGACAGTCTCGAAGAAGGCGAGACGCCGAAGCCGATCCTCTTCTACAAAGGAGACCCGCTTCCTTGTGGGCCCCTCGAAGACGACTTCGGCTGGAGCCAAGCGACTCAAGTCGCCCCAGAGCCCGTTCAAGAAATGGACGACATGCCCGAGCACATCAAGAAATTGTGCCAAAGGCAAAAGATTGCACAAATGCAAGACCCCTCGCGACGGGAGTACTTCCATCGGCTGTGGTACCCGAAGCAACTCCGAGGGCAACCGCCCTATTGTGCCAAAGACACTCGGGGGTTGGGCTATGGTCAGGAGGCGGAATGCGAGGCCTACCATACGGTCAACACCGTGGGGCTCGCGCCCTCACCTGATCATTGCCCTTCCGGTGGGCAATCTCCTACCCCCGCTACAAAGCCGCAGCAAGGGGAGGCCGCCCTCGTCCCACCAAACGGGACGTCGTGCCAAGAAGCACCTCAAAGCGAAGGAAGTCATTTCTGGCCGATCACAGAAGAAGGCTTCAGATATTATGACGTCCACGTTGCTGACTCCGATGAAGAAAAGGATTTCATCGACCTGCAGCCAGCACCCCGTGAACTCGAAGACGGCGGACAAGCTACCGTCGACGAACTGGTCGAACTCGACCTCGGGGAACCAAAAGAACCCCGACCAATCTTCGTCAGCGCCTCTGAACGAGGAAGAAAGACAGTCATACCGGCAACTCTTGCTGGAATTCAAAGACTGTTTCGCGTGGACATACAAAGAAATGCCAGGCCTGGACCCCTCCGTGGCTGAGCATGAGTTGTCCATACTCCCCGCAGCGAAGCCGGTCAAGCAGGCCCAACGGCGTATGCGCCACGAGCTGGAGCTGAAAGTAAATGCCGAGGTGGACAGACTTCTTCAAGTCGACTTCACCGAGCCATGCATCTATCCAACGTGGCTAGCCAACATAGTGCCGGTCAAGAAAAAGAACGGCGAAGTCCGAATCTGTATCGACTACAGGGACTTGAACAAAGCCTGCCCGAAGGATGACTTTCCGGTCCCGATCACCGAAACTATGATCGACATGACCACAGGGCATGAAGCGCTCTCCTTCATGGACGGGTCGTCAGGCTACAATCAAATCCGCATGGCACCCAAAGATAAGGGTCATACCGCCTTCAGGTCCCCTAAAGGGATCTACAACTATAAAAGAATGCCCTTCGGCCTGAAGAACGCCGGAGCCACCTATCAACGAGCCATGACCAAGATCTTCGGAGAAATGCTCCATGACTCGGTCGAGTGCTACGTTGATGATCTGGTCGTCAAGACCAAAAGGCGGGAAGATCACCTAGGCGACTTACGCCAGGTCTTCGAAAGGCTTCGCCAACATCAACTGAAGATGAACCCGATGAAGTGCGCCTTCGGCGTATCGAGCGGCAAATTCCTCGGCTTCGTTGTCAAATACCGCGGGATAGAAATTGATCCCGTCAAAATCAAGGCTATCAGAGAGCTGCCGCCGCCGAAAACCTTAACGGAGCTGAAATCTCTCCAAGGAAGGCTGGCCTACATAAGGCGGTTCATCTCCAACCTTGCGGGCAGGTGCGCCCCCTTCAGCAAATTGATGAAGAAAGGAGCCCCATTCATATGGGACCAAGAGTGCCAAGATACCTTTGAAGAAATCAAAGAGTATCTCCTTACTCCCCCTGTCTTGGGAGCCCCGGTGAAAGATAAGCCGCTCATCCTCTACATCGCGGCCATGGAAACGTCGCTGGGAGCGCTCCTGGCGCAAACAAATGAGGAAGGCAAGGAGCAACCGCTCTACTACCTCAGCAGGATGCTCGTGGGTCCGGAGCACCGATATCCCCCAGTGGAGAAGGTGTGCCTGGCATTGATATTCGCCGTCAAGAAATTACGGCACTATCTGCTAGCCCATCAGGTCAGCCTCATCTCGAGGATAGACCCGCTAAAAGCGCTCCTCACCCAACCGGTGCTGTCGGGAAGGATGGGAAAATGGGCTCTTCTCCTCATGGAGTTCGATATCACCTTCGTCCCGAGAAAAGCAATCAAAGGGCAAGGTATGGCGGAGTTCCTGGCGGCGCATCCGCTCCCAGCCGGCTCTCCCCTCGAGTTCAAGCTTCCGGAGGAGGAGACGCTCTCATCCCCTCACGGGGAGGGGGCCCAACAAAAAGAAGTCCCCATTCAAGAAAGTGGGAACACTCTCGCCATAGAGTTACCACACTGGGAACTCTACTTTGATGGCGCTTCCCGGGTGCTCAAGCAAACTGACGGCACCACAACTTATACCTCCGGAGCGGGCATTGTCCTGGTGACTCCACAAGGGGGAATACTGCACAACTCATGTGCCCTCATGAAGCCATTGACCAACAATCAAGCAGAATATGAAGCGCTGATCGTGGGACTTCAACTGGCTGCCGAAATGGGCATCAAGTGCATAAAAGTCTACGGAGACTCACAGTTGGTCATCCGTCAAGTGCTGGGAGATTACGAAGTTCGGAAAAAGGAACTGATCCCCTATCATGCCAAAGTAATGAAGCTCCGCGAGAGATTCTGCTTGTTCGAAATCGGACATGTCCCTAGAGGGCAAAACTCTCAGGCGGATGCGCTAGCCAAACTGGCGTCCGCCCTAAAGCTTCCTCCCGAAGGGGAGTTGGGGATAACTGTCCGACATAGGAGGCTGATGCCCAGCGTTCTCGAGGACGACTCCGACCCAGAAAATGCAGAGGTCAACGCCCTCGAAGAAGAAGCCAGCCAAGAAGAAGACTGGCGCCAGCCGATCATTCAAATAAAGAACGGTTGGCTGCCTTCAGATCGGGCCGAACGAGTCCGACTGCTGCGGCGGGCCGCGTCGTATCAAATGATCGGGGACCAACTATATCGGCTTGTCCATGAAAAAGACAAGTCTGTCCTCCTCCGATGTCTCTCCCCTAAAGAAGCCAAAGTCATCATGCACGAAGTCCACTCTGGACTGTGCGGAGCTCATCAAGCGGGAGACAAGATGAAAATCAACATCAAGCTAAAAGGCTTCTTCTGGCCGACTATGTACGCAGATTGCGTCCAGTACGCTCGTGCATGTCACCAATGCCAGGTCTTCAGTTCGGTGCCAAGAAAGCCGCCGAGCGAATTACATCCAACCGCCCCCACATGGCCCTTCGCCGAATGGGGAATGGATGTCGTGGGACCATTCCCACCGTCCTCTGGCGGCCACAAGTTTATCCTGGCAGCCACCGACTATTTTCCCGATGGGCAGAAGCAATCCCTCTCCGGGAGGTGACCGGGGTAGCCGTTGCAAAATTTGTCAAGCAACACCTGATTTACAGGTTCGGCACCCCTCATCGGATCGTATCAGATAACGGTACGCCCTTCAGAAACAAAACGATATATGCGTTGGCGGCCAAATTCCAAATAGATTGGAGGACGTCAACGGTATACAACCCTCAAGCCAATGGTCTGGCGGAAGCCTTCAACAAGACCCTTTGCAAATGCTCGCCAAGATAGTCGGCAACCGCAAACGTGATTGGGGGGAGAAGGTGCACGAAGCTCTCTGGGCATACCGAACGGTCTACAAGACCCCTACGGGGTGCTCTCCTTTCTCTTTGGTGTACGGAGCTGAAGCCATGCTCCCCATCGAGAATTGAAATGTCATCCTACAGGGTAGCCGTCTATACCGGTCTCCAACCCGAGGAGCGACAAGAAATTGAAAGAAGGTTGGAGGAATTGTCCGACCTAGAGGGCCAAAGGTTGGAAGCATACAAACATCTCCAATCCTATCAAGCCCGCATGACTCGAGCCTACGACAAGCTAGTCAGGCCTCGTGTCTTCAAGAAAGGTGACCTCGTCATGGTCAAGCAAAGAGAAGTCATGGCAGGCAAATCAAGTGGCAAACTCCAGCCAAACTGGCGCGGACCGTACGTGGTCACCGGAGTGTATGAAGGCGGAGGATACACGCTGGCAACACACGCCGGCGATCGCCCTGAGCATGAATTCTTAGGGCAACAGTCCTCTGAACTCCCTTAGCCAATAAACCCCCAGAAGGTCGGCTAAAAACTCCTCCTTGGTCAGCAAACCGTCCAGGTCGACCAAGTCAACCCTCTAGCCAATAAACCCCCAGAAGGTCGGCTAAAACTCCTCCTTGGTCAGCAAACCTTCCAGGTCGACCAAGTCAAACCCCTAGCCAACAAACCCCAGAAGGTCGGCTAAAAACTCCTCCTTGGTCAGCAAACCTTCCAGGTCGACCAAGTCAAACCCTCTAGCCAATAAACCCCCAGAAGGTCGGCTAAAACTCCTTCTTGGTCAGCAAACCACCAGGTCGACCAAGTCAAACCCTTTAGCCAATAAACCCCCAGAAGGTCGGCTAAAAACTCCTTCTTGGTCAGCAAACCACCCTGGTCGACCAAGTCAAACCCCTTTAGCCAACAAACCCCCAGAAGGTCGGCTAAAACTCCTCCTTGGTTAGCAAACCGTCCAGGTCAACCAAGTCAACCCTTTAGCCAATAAACCCCCAAAAGGTCGGCTAAGCAATGCCCCCTCAGCCAGTAAACCTCCCTGGTAGGCTGCGCCGTCTTAGGCCCACTAATCATAATGGTGGGCTAAAGCCAAACGGTGAATCCCCTAGTCGAGGTTCCGCAACCTTGTTTTGGACACCAACTTCAAAAAAAAAAAGAGAAGAAAAGAAAAAGGGACTAAAAATAGAGATGTCCCGGCAGACTCGGCCACTCCCCAAAAGGGGTGTCCGAGGGTAAAAATGCCTAAAATCCAGCTGGGTGAAAACCCGAAAGGGCGCCTCAGGCAAAAATGGATAACCCCTCAACGTGAAAACCCGAGAGGGCGCGTTGGAAAAAGCTAGAGGGGGCTGGCTCTGTGAAAACCCGAAAGGGCGCAGGAGTCAGTAATGTGAAAAAAAAAATCATCATCAAAATCAAATCATTACTTATCAAGGCATGTTTCGCCCGGCCAGTAAACAAAATGCTAGGCCGGGCCCCTATTCTGGTTGGTAGGTAAACCGAAATGGTGGATCAAGCCATTTCCCCTTAGCCAGCAAACCCCGAGAAGGTAGGCTAACCCTAAACCCTTAGCCAACAAACCCCAAGAAGGTCGGCTATCCCTCTTTGACCAACAAACCTCCGTGGTCGGTCGAAACCTAAAACCTTAGCCAGCAAACCCCGAGAAGGTAGGCTAACCCTAAACCCTTAGCCAGCAAACCCCAAGAAGGTCGGCTATCCCTCTTTGACCAACAAACCTCCGCGGTCGGTCAAACTTAAAATCCTTAGCCAGCAAACCCCAAGAAGGTAGGCAAACCCAAAACCTTAGCCAGAAAACCCCAAGAAGGTAGGCTATCCCCTTGACCAACAAACCTCCGCGGTCGGTCAAACCTAAAAACCCTTAGCCAGCAAACCCAAAGAAGGTAGGCTATCTCCTGACCAATAAACCTCCGTGGTCGGTCAAACCCTAAACCCTTAGCCAGCTAACCCCAAGCGGTAGGCTAACCAAACCTTTAGCCAGCAAACCGCAATGGTAGGCTAAATCCAGATGGCAGATCCCGTGATCAATTGCCCCAAGGTCCGGCTCCGGGCCCTAGAGAAAAAAAAAAAAAAAAAGAGAAAAGGGACTAAAAATAGAGATGTCCCGGCGGACTTGATCATCCTCCAAAAAGGGATGTTCGAGGGCAAAAAGGCCTCAAACCCAGCTGAGGTGAAAACCCGAAAGGGCGCCTCAGGCAAAAATGGGTAACCCCTCGGTGTGAAAACCCAAAAGGGCGCGCCGGAAAAAGCTAGAGGGGCCATCCCCGGTGAAAACCTGAAAGGGCGCTTGGGATGGTAATATGAAAAAAAAAAAGGAGGTGAAAAAAAAATCATCATCATCATCATATCGAAGTTGGGTCGCTAGACAAAGCCCCGAGAAGGCCAGCCCCAGCACCTAAAATGTTGCATCAGATCTGGAGGAATGCCAGAAATGCAACGTCCAAAAGACATCGCTCGAACTTACCGGTCCGAGAAACCGAGTAGAGCGCGGGACAAGTCGAGCCAAGAAATACGGCGCCCAAAGGAAGAAGTCGCTGGACAAAGCCCCGAGAAGGCCAGCCCCAGCACCCGAAATGTTGCATCAGATCTGGAGGAATGCCAGAAATGCAACGTCCAAAGAAAGACATCGCTCGAATTTACCGGTCCAAGAAACCGAGTAGAGAGCGGAAAAAGGCAAGCCTCGGAAGAAGGATGCTGAAATCAGATTCTTGAGCCAAGTCAAAAAAGGGCAAGACTCGGATGAAGACAGCCAAGGTCAGCTCCAAGCAAAGTCAAGGAGCAGCTCTTCGATGAAACTCACCCCTAGAGTTGACCTGGTGGAGCGGGTCCATGTTACTTCCCTGAAGTGATGTGCGCTCTCCTGGGTCCTCTCATGGGAACTCTTGAGTTGAAAATAAATCTGGAAAATATGCGAGCGAGGAGAGCTGATGGCTCAGCGCGAGAAGCTAGCAAGTTTGATCGCCAGCTCAAACGGCAACAACAAATTGTTGTCCTAGTTATTGGCGACGTTGTGCGGGTGCCAAAGCGCATCGCTGTGGTTTTCAACCCAAATCCCCGCCAAGTCATTAAGACCAGGGGTAGAGTTTGATAATCGCCACGGGATACCCGCCTTCGTCTTCGCCTCTGACGGATATCCCGTGGGGGGCATTTGTTGAACCCGAAAATATCGGGATTTAAACAAGTCCCGGGTGGCAAACTCGTCCGGAAATCTACAAAAGTTGGGAATAAACCCCGGCCTCCCCACTCGAACACCGGAGGATAAACAGATTCGAGTCCGTATGTCAACCCGGAGTATGGCGTTCAAAAGTCCCGTCAACAGCGGAAATACGCACCCGGATAGCCGAAAATTGATGTCCGGACTCACGCTAAAGGTCGCGTACGACTCGGATGGGTCCGAAAAGGTTAAATGCACGTGCCCTCCGAAAATGAGGTCAAACGCACGTGAGATGGGCAAGAACGCACGTCGAATGCACGTCAAATGCATGCGGGCATGTGTGCGCACGTGTGCCGCACGTGCCATGACAAACCAGCAAAACTCCCAGAAATCCTCTCGGAAATGACCAAGGACGGAGAGGGGCACCGGTCTGTGCCTCCGCCAGGTAGGGAGGGGCGCCAGTCTGCCCCCCCGCCAGGCAGAGAGGGGCGCCAGTCAGGCCCCTGACTGGCGGCCCCCTCAGCCAGCAGGAGGGGCGCCAGTCAGGCCTCTAACTGGCGGCCCCTCAGCCAGCCAAGAGGGGCGCCAGTCAGGCCCCTGACTGGCGGCCCCCTCAGCCAGCAGGAGGGCCGCCAGTCAGCCCCCTAACTGGCGGCCCCCTCAGCCAGCCAGGAGGGCCGCCGGTCAGCCCCCCCTCAGCCAGCCAGGAGGGCCGCCGGTCAGCCCCCCTGACCGGCGGACCCCACAGCCAGCCAGGAGGGCCTCCGGTCAGCCCCCCTGACCGGCGGACCCCCCTCCGCTTGCAGGAGGGGCGCCGGTCAGGGCCCTGACCGGCGGCCCCCTTTCTGCCAGCCAGAGAGGGCCGCCGGTTAGGCCCCCTAACCGGCGCCCCCCCTCCGCCAGTCAGGCCCTTCGCGGGGCACCCCGCCGGTTAGCTCCCCTCAAAATCTATAAATAGGGGGCAACCTCCCCATTTGAGCGGATGCCATTCGGCCCCAAAAAAGGCGGATTTTGCCCAAAAACCAGGCCAGCCAAGAAAGAGGCCGAGCACCGCAGCGAGCGTCTCGCAGAGAGTCGCCGAGAGCCCTACGTGCGCGAGCTTATATAGGCCGCACGTACGGGGGAGAAAGTCTTTGGCGTCTGTCGGTGTTCTATCCTCTACGATCGGGCCCTCCTGCGCTCGTCCGTGAGATGACACCACAGGTTGTCATACGACCCCGGCGTTTTCATTTAAGTCCTCCGGTGTCATAAAATGACACTCGTTGAGGCACATGTTTAAAGTCCTCCGTCGTCATCAAACGTCGTACGTAGAGGCAATATCAGATACCATTGACGATTCGGATTGGGCCATAGAACGGTTCCGAGCTCCGAACACACGCCTCTCGGCCCAGAGTCTGCCCGTGCTCAAAGGTGGTCCGTGCGTGAGCTTGTATAGGCCGCACGAGTCGGGGAGGTCTTCGACACCCGTTGGTGCTTCCTCTTCGCGGTCGAGCCCTCCTGCGTTCGCCCACACGGAGACACCACAGGTTGTTATAAGACCCCCAAGGCATGTACTTAAGTCCTCCGGCGTCATAAAACGACGCACGTCGAGGCATGTACTTAAGTCCTCCGGCGTCATAAAACGACGCGCGTCGAGGCATGTACTTAAGTCCTCCGGCGTCATAAAACGACGCACGTCGAGGCATGTACTTAAGTCCTCCGGCGTCATAAAACGACGCACGTCGAGGCATGTACTTAAGCCCTCCGGTGTCGTAAAACGACGCACGTCGAGGCACATATGTTTAAGTCCTCCGGTGTCGTAAAAAGACACACGTTGAGGCATGTTAACCTATGGAGGCACAAACACCCCACTGGTAACACATATGTACCCACCATCGTGTAAACGTCCGACGGAGGCACATACACCCTGTCGTCGACGTCCATGTACTTGGCTTGTTATATACACGCCCAGTGGAGGTACAAAACCCCACTAAAGGCGTACATGTAAATGTAAACGTCATGTCATAAATATAAATGACATGAGCATGCTTGAATAAAATTGTGGAAATTCATTTGTCATCTGCCTTTTCTTCTTTAAATTTCGGCATACGGTCTTTTAACAAACATTACGCATTCGAAGGTATTCGAGTGTTATACTCGATGTAAATGAAACATCGACTTCGGTCGGTGGGGAACGGTCCAGTACACGACCACTCCAATCGCCCTGAACGCGAGCGCACGCGGAAAATAAATTCGAGGGTATCAGGGTTCGCACCCAATACTCCTCATAAAATAATCTTTGTCTGTTTCTCGCAAACAGTCTGGCACGCCCACGCAAAGATCCATCTCGAAGACGAGAGAGATGGATCGAAAGAAAAGAAAAATTCCGCGTTCCAACACATGCTTTTTGTCAGGCTGTTTTGATGAAGGTTTCCTGTGCAAAAATGTGTCAAGCCCACTAGTTGGTCTCGTTCCCCTCGTTGAACCACCTCTACTGATAGGTGGTGCTGGTGGCCGTGTTACACTAGCCCCTGATGATGATCCTTCTCTTGTACTATGAAACCTCCGCATGTCACTTTCTAACATGGCAGCACGCCGACTCTGCCGTAGTCCTTCTCGATATTCTCTCTCATTAGGTGAGAGATCCTCATAATCTGTATCATCTGAGTCCTCAACATCAAAAGGAATTTGTCTTCCTTTCATTGCAGCCTTACTTTTTCCCTTCCCAGAAATCTCTTCATGCAGTTCTTCTTGATGTTGAATACGTATGCCCCTTTGTTGTTGTCTTCCAGCCATGTACTCTTTCATCTCATTCACTAACTCCCGTGGACAATGCTTGCATTTTACTACATTTGTTCCAATACCTGCAATGTGTTGTTTTAGGCGGTATACGCCTCCATTCATTTCCTTCCCACAGTAGTTACACCGCACTCTCTTAGAGGCAGCGTCAATAAGGACACCGTGTTTCCATCCAATGTCTACTTGTGGGCCTGGTGACTGCTCTTCCTCGTGGCCCTCATCAGCCATAATTGCTAAATGCCCCCAGATCAGCAGCAGAAGGCAGTCGCTGTGGCATAACAAAGTCCAAAGGAAAGCTAGGATAAAAGACAGGACAAGCTCCAAGGAGACTATCCCGATATGTCAAAATAACAGTCTCCAGGTACCGTCTTTCTGCAATCAAGCGAGCATCATCAGCTTCCATATGGGGAGGGACAAAGTTTTGGATAAATGGGAACAGTCCCCTATCTAGCGGAAAATGGTCTGGATAACACTCTGTCCGCTGATACTGATAAATGCCTTCTGCATGACTGATAAGTGAGGAATCAATCCCATCATCAAGTGAATCAGTCTCAACTTGACCCTCAGCAACGGTATTATAACCACTGCTTAGCAGGAACACATTGTCCTTTGTGACACAAGGTTCTCCCAAAGCCGGCATCATGTCATTCAGCAGGACAACCTTATCACAAGTACTCTGAGCATGGCGGCCCCGACTCAAAAACTGCCTTCCGTACGACATGACTAAAGCCTGGAAGGGGAATCAAGATATGCAGAAATTAGCAAGGGAGAGAAACCACAAGGACGACAAGTCCAGCTAAGCAAAAATCAGCAAGGAAATGTCAAAAAGAGACATTACACAAAAGCCAGAAAAGAATACTACAGATTCCACACAGGTCACATGTCGTCATTTGCAAAATCCGACACATAACCTGTGGGGGGCATTTGTTGAACCCCAAAAAGGCATGATAAAACATTTACCCAAAGGAATACCCGGGGGACCTGAGGATGTGTGGAATTCCCACTAGAAAGGACTTCTGAATAGAAGATATGTGGAATGTCCAAAAGAAGGACTTCCTGAATTTGTAAGGTGTGTGGAATATCCACTAGAAAGAATTTCTGAACTGAAGGGATTTCTGAACTATGAGGGATACCCAGCTGAAAGGAGCCCATGGATCTATTTATACTGATCCAAGTGGTTAAAACACCTAGAAAGATGTCTTGGAAGCAAGGTGATGCATGCCTTAAAGTCAAGGTAATTCACACCTTGAAGACAGGAAATTCAGAAAGCAAAGCATTCAGTTACTTGAAGGCAAGGTAAAAGAAAGAGAAATGACTTGAAGACAAAGCAACCTATGCCTCCAAGGCAAGGTAAAAAGTGGGACTGATGTCCCCCTCCAAGCCAAGAGAGAAGCCTTATAAATACCATTGGCATCAAGCCCTCCAGAAAAGACCAAAGTTCAGAATGGAATGACACTCCACAAAATCAGTGTACGTGAGGAATCCGGCAGTACGAGGTCCATGAAGACCAAGCATGAGGTACAAGAACAAGTACAAGCACAAGGACAAGCCGGCGACAGAAGCTCCGAAGATGCAAATGCAACTCTTCACCGGGCAAAACTCCAAGCAAAGGGGGCAGGACTTCAGCAAACCAGTCCCCCTAAATGAGCCCCTTATAGCCTATTTATAGGCCACTCCCCCCCATTTCAAAACAACCCTTAAGGGGAATGGGGGGAGAGAGGGCGGTTGGAGGGGAGGCCCCCCCCTCCAATTTCTGAAACATGAAACCAGTTGGGGGGTGCCCTCCCCCAACCGGTTTCATGTAAATCAGGTTGGAGGGGAGGCCCCCTCCAAATATGAAACCGGTTGGGGGACTTCCCCCCTCCAACCGGTTTTATATCAAAACAGGTTGGAGGGGACCCCTCCAACCCGTTTTATATAAAAATAGGTTGAAGGGGACCCCCCTCCAACCAGTTTTATAAAAAAAAACAGACCAAAAAAAAAAAAAACAGGTTGGAGGGGATCCTCCCCCCAACCTGTTTAAAGTAAAACCGGTTGGGGGGTGCTCCCCTCCAACCGGTTTTACATGAAAAACAGGTTGAGGGGAACCCCCCCAACCTGTTTTTATGTAAATCAGGTTGGGGGTGCCCACACCCCCAACCTGTTTTATATAAAACAGGTTGGAGGGGGGACTCCCCCCAACCTGTTTTATATTAAACAGGTTGGGGGGTGTTCAGACCCCCAACCTGTTTAATATTAAACAGGTTGGGGGTTCTCCCCCCAACCGGAAATGGGGGTCTCCCCCCCTCCTTCTCCTGTTTATGCAGGGAGGGGAGGAGAGGCCAGCCCCCTATAAAAGGGGAGGCACCCCCTTCATCTGAAAAAAAAAAAAAGGGAAGGAGAGGAGGAGAGGCCGGCCATGCCCCATAAACCCCCCCTACATGCTGTGAAAAACCAGTCCCCTAAACCCTTGTAAACCAGTCCCCCAAAAATCCCTGCTGGTTGGCAATCCCCCAAGCCTTGTAAACCAGTCCCAAAACCCTTGTAAACCAGTCCCTCCAAGCCTTGTAAGGCCCGGGTTCTGAAATTTTCAGAAATATTGCAAATCTTCTTGTTCTCCCGATCTCCTTCCATCCGTTCTTCCAATTCTTTGGTTTGGCGTGAAGGTATTGATTCGTTCCTTGTTCAATATGGAGTGAGGAGTGCCCGATAACGCGGAAAAGAGCGGGAGATCGTCATCGTATACGGCTCCGACATCTCCCTCGCGCCACGTCCCCACATCGAGCAAGTCTCTGTGGGGATCCAGGGGTTTAAATACCGTCCATATCGAGCAAGTCTCTATGGACATATGGTAATTAAACCCCTTTATTCTCTCTCTCACCCCACATCGAGTAAGTCTCTGTGGGAGATTCAGGGGTTTAAATACTGTCCATATCGAGCAAGTCTCTATGGACATATGGTATTTAAACACCCTTTATTCTCTCTCTCACCCCACATCGAGCAAGTCTCTGTGAGAGATTCAGGGGTTTAAATACTGTCCATATCGAGCAAGTCTCTATGGACATATGGTATTTAAACACCCTTTATTCTCTCTCTCACCCCACATCGAGCAAGTCTCTGTGGGAGATTCAGGGGTTTAAATACCGTCCATATCGAGCAAGTCTCTATGGACATATGGTATTTAAACACACTTTATTCTCTCTCTCACCCCACATCGAGCAAGTCTCTGTGGGAGATTCAGGGGTTTAAATACTGTCCATATCGAGCAAGTCTCTATGGACATATGGTATTTAAACGTCCTTTGTTCTCTCTCTCTTACCCCACATCGAGCAAGTCTCTGTGGGAATTCAGGGGTTTAAATACCGTCCATATCGAGCAAGTCTCTATGGACATATGATATTTAAACACCCTTTGTATCTCTCTCTCTTGGTATATTTTATACCCCGCGCCGAGCAAGTCTCTGTGGTTTAAATACCCTCGAATGTTTGTGCTCTAAATGCCTCCATATCGAGCAAGACTCTATGGGTACGGACATTTAGATGCCTTGTACTCATATGTATATGTTCCTTCGAGGAGACTCTGCTCAAGCAGGGATTCTGCTCAAGAGCATACCCGTATAATCATAATCTCATGCTTATATGCATATGTTTTCTTGAGGAAACTCTGTCTAAACAGAAATTCTCCTCAAATACATACTCATATAATTGTGAGTCTATGTTCATACGGATATGAATCCTGAGTTGAGTTCTGTCTATGCAGGGGTTCTACCCGAGAACATATCCGTATAAGTGCAATCATATGTATATATTTCCTTAAGGACTCTCCGTCTAAACGGAAATTCCGTCCTAAAATTTACTCGTATGTTCTTAACTATGTGTTCATATGCATACATTTCAACTAAAGTTTTGTCTCTAAAAATGAGTATATACTCAGAAGATAATTTCGCTAACACGGGCTTGTTCCTGCTCAGGACAAGCTACATACTCTTTTCAAAAAAGACAACCCTATTTTCCAAACTCAGACTCATTCTGTTCAAAATAAACAAAGCAAAAAAATGTTGTCTTGAAATTTCTTACAGATGCATATATTCTCGCCCACGCTATGAAATGGTATTCGGGTTGAAACAGGTGTTAATACGACATCTAAAGATTTTAACCGATGTAAATGTAACATCGGTTTCGATCGATGGAGACAGGGTCCAGCACACGCCACCCCAATCGCCTGATGATTAAAAGGCACGGAATCAAAGAAGTTCAGATCAAACACGGCGCACCCATCCGTTTCACGGATATATGTAAAAATACTTTCTCTGCATTGCGCAGACCCTTACTTCTGCCTGGCAGGCAGGCTGGCACGCCCCGCAAGTCAAAGTCAAAAGATAAATGAACAAACATCCTCCAAATAAATGGAGAAGAGAAAGAAAAAAAATCCCGTGTCCACAGCTGGCACGCCCGGTGGGACTCCTTCTCACCATTCATAGCAAAAGGGCGAGATATATGCATCCATCTTCATAAAAATCCTAATACTGATAATTTCCTATGAAGGTACTCTCGTGAAGGTACTCTCTGAAGGTACTCTCGTGAAGGTACTCTCTGAAGGTACTCTCTGAAGGTACTCTCTGAAGGTACTCCGTGAAGATACTCCGTGGAGGCACCTCAAAGGTACTTGGGCGAAGAAAAATCCCAAATTGTTGGAGATGGCCGTCACCTATGAACCGCTCGTCGTCAACAACCATGCCAGGTTTGGCTACCTGGCAACTCCGATCGTATTCGGAGATTTCCCAGCAGTCGTTGGATCCCCTTACTTCCTAGGGGTGGTTCCGGCTCGTCAAGAGGAGGATGCTGCTCAAAAGCCTCCCTCAAACAAATCAACAAAGAAGACCAGCAGGATCCATGTTAATACTCAAGCTCGTCCTGCTGCCATCAACAAGGGCATCCAAATGCTCTCAAAAATGATGCTGCCAAAGGGACCAAATCCCACCTAGCTCAAATCCGGACTTTCTCGGTCCAAACAATTTCCTCCCAAATCATAGCTCCCGTCTCCTCACAACAGGGGCAAAACAAAAATCATAAAAGCAAAAGGCCGCCTGCTGCTACCTCAAGATCCGGCAAGTCCATCATGATCGGAGGTCTGCGGGTGCGGATTGATGGAAGCCAACCTGTCATCCCACGTGATAGGTATGTTCCAACAATTCCGACCTCGAATCGCTTCTCAGCTCTGCGATGGTGCCAAGAAGACCAAGAAGTTTTCAAGAAGAAAGTCGGTGTTAAACAAAGCACCCGACATTCACCCAAGCTCAAACAAATCTGGGTTCCCAAAAAGGAGGCTCAGAAGCTCAGAAAGATGCAAGCAAATACATCAACAACGTTCAGCAGGAGAAGCAATATCAAACAGGTTTCTCGTCAATATGCTGAACCCAAGTACCATCAAGGACAAAAAAGAAAAGGAATATACAAGAGATCCAGCTATACTCCCCAAGGCCCGAACAATATCCGGGTGGTCAAAGAAAATCCAACTCAACGACCCAAATACCGCACATCGGTCCCTCACCGTATACCGCGGATCTCAGTATTTGATAGGCTGGGGGCAATTCCTAATGCCAGTACCGTCCGTCAAAAAGACGACGTGTACTTGGGCAGCTGAGGAAAAACCCAAGCTTATAATCTTCTCATGCTATGCCGCCGGGAATGACTCTGGCGAACCAGCTGAGCAAATTGCGGAAGCCACTTCAAATAATCCCACTGAAGCTATCAGGCAATTTGCCAGAAGAAGCCGCCAGCCCGGCGGACAAGCTGAAGCACCTGGTCAAGTTCTCCCTCGAATTGATATTCAACATGAGGGAATTCAAATCCCCTTCTTCGAAGAAACAAATGTTCAAATCGAAGGAGGTGGGCCTTCAACTTCAAATATCAACCCCGTCATCGACTTGCCGACAAGGGAAAATTTCCAGGCTATGTCAGATGACGACAAATATCAAGTGATGCAGCAATGCCAATCTCAGATGGCTGTGCTTCTAAATGAAATGAGGCAACTGGCAACTACAAACCTCCGCCATTCTGTGGAGCCAGTCTCGGCTCAAAATCAACAAAATCTACATCCAGATGGGGCTGCCCCGACAAATCGTCCGACGGCTTCTACAACTGGTCTTCTTCCTCAAATACGGGTCAGGATATCATTGATCCGTCCAATGTTATGCTCCCTCAAGGTGTTGCCATACAAAGGCATGAGATACTGAAGATTATTCAAGACATGTTCGCTCAGCAGAGCGAAGGTATTCAGGTGGCAGATTTATATTCTGTCCCATATCCAGTACATCATCAATTCAAGAAGCTACCAGAAACATGCCCTAAAGTCCCAAAACTACCAAAGTTCAACGGACATGGGTCACCACAAGAACATCTGGCACATTATATTATTGCCTTAGGCGAGCTCGCCACCGAAGAATCATATCTTCTCAGATATTTTGCAACTTCCTTGACTGGAGTCGCATTTCAATGGTATTCAAAGCTCAGGTCCAACTCAGTTGCTGATTGGGCAGATATGCAAAAACAATTCCTTGACCGTTTCCAAACGGTTGAAAGGAAGGTCTCTCTCGCCGAGCTATGTTCCCTCAAACAAGATAAGGGGGAATCAGCAATTGACTTCATCAAAAGATGGAGAGAGTTTAGCATGAAATGCAACAACCCTCCCACTCAAGAAGATGCAATTCCTATTTGCCGGAAAGGCCTCATACTAACAATCAATGAGAAACTCCTGGGAAGAAATATCAAGAGTTTCGACCAATTAAATTCTGCAGTAGCAGAAATTGAGATGTTCCTAGCCGAGCAAATGGCTCATACACCTTATAAAGGCAAGCTCCCCAAAGAGCGCAAGCAGCCAGCAAAGGAGGTCAATGCTGTTGACTTCTCACCTGATAATGAAGCAAAGGGGGCAGCAATCTCTCCTGTCCCAAAGAAGAAATCAGAAGCTAAAGCTCCAGCGCCATCATTGGCGGAGCGCATGAAGACTCCCTATTCCTTCAAAAAGGAACATACTAGGAAGCTCTTCGATCTCTGCCTCGACAACCAATTGATATCGCTGCCAGAACCAAAGAGGCCGGCAGATGTCAGCAAGATCAATCAACCCAATTATTGCCCGTATCACCGTATGGTGGGGCATCCAGTTGAAGATTGCTATGTCTTCAAAAATGAGGTTCAGAAAATGATCCAAGGAGGCCTCATATCTATGCAAACTGGTCTAATTGACCCTCCTCAACCTCACGCTTGGGATCGACCAGGGCAATCTGTCAATGTTATACATATGACAGAACGTGCGACAAATTCAAATCATAATGAAGTAAATCCCCCATGTGATCCTCCTCAAGATAATTCAGGAGCTCATTCTCCACCAAGATCAAGACATGATCCACATAGAATAATGAGGAGAGTCCAAAGGCAAATCCTACGACTCCAACAAAGCCAGCAAGAATTGCGCCAAATTGTGCAAAGCGTGGAAAGGCGTCAGGATACTCCTGCTCGGGTACCCGGACTCCACAAATCATCCCTGTGCAAGCACAAATATATCCAGAGCCGCCTCCTATGTCGCCATATGCGGACTCAATTGGGTGGCTATCTGAAGGACCTTCAACTCCGGTCGAGTCGGCAAGATTATATTCTTTCCCTCGACACCAAACCTTTCCGCTCTTCCGGTTATGCCTTCAATCCGGATTAATGAACTATTCAGCTCCTGCAGAAATATTGGCCAACTATTGCCCATATCATCAAGTGATGGGTCATAGCATTGAAAACTGCACAAGATTTAAAGATGATGTCCAAAGACTAATCGGACAAGGGTTAATTGACCTGGGCGTCCATCAGGTCGATCCTCCACAACCTCATACTCAACAACCACCAAATGGACCAGCTAATCCTGGATCCTACTCGGTGAACGTCATCAATGCATCGTCATCTCCTGGTCTTCCTCAGTCAACATCAGAGGAATGGCCACATCCATATTATCCAGTCAATGGTATACAAATGCGCGTCCTCTACAACGACGCTCATTTGATGAAAGGAATACCAAGCTCATCTTCGACAATCTCAGAAGACAAGAGCTGGTCCAGGTATTTCCACCAACACCTTATACTTTCACAAGTGAAGAAGAGATGCAGCAATACTGTGAATATCATTCCATGGTCATGCATCCCACCAAAGATTGCCCGGAGCTCCATGATCTGATCGAAACTCATATCCGAGAAGGAGAGATTGATCAATATGGGAACTCCGTGGCACCGACAAATGGGATGTCACAACAAACATATGATCCGAGTCCAGAATTCCAAGCTCTATATCCGGAAATATGTGAATATTATCATCATCAACTGGGCTATGGACAATATAGAAGCAAAGCTGAAGAAGACCAATTCAAAATGGGTCTTTTTCAATATAGAAATGGGATATCAGAAGAAGCTGCCGCGGAACCAATCTCGGAGCAAGCTGAGGAGTTCGTGAATGATTACCACCAGCTCCCACCTTCAATTATTGAAGAATCAATCAATGCCACCTTCGAGTCACAAGCCCAAGAAGGTGGTTGGATCACTGTGGCTCCTCGAAGATCGAGCAACCACAAGAAACCCAAGAAACCTATAAAGGGTAGCTCTAGTAAAAAGAGTGTCCTTAAGCCATGCTCAGAGCAGAAAGTCATAAGCTCCCTTGAAGCTCTGCAGATAAAAAATAAAGAGAAAAATAGAAGGAAAAATGAAAAGAAAAGAGTGAAAAAACAAATGGAGCGTGATGCTGCTGCAGAGGTTCCACAAATACTAACACCTCTTCAAACACTCCAAAAGTTGATCGATGACCTGGAAGAATACATACCTCCCAGGCCCTCTGATAAAGTTACCCTAGATCAATTCATCCCGTGGGAAGATCTGGAGCGAAAAATCCGGCTTCGGGATCTGCTCTATCGACTACAGGTAGAGGCCATGGAAGAAGGGGAGCATCATCTCTCAGCACGATTGAAGTCTATATATGGAGATCGTGAAATCACTATCAAAGAGTTGGATTCTATGCTCAACTCCCACACCTGCAATATGGTATCCATACCCCCACCAAAGGAGCTACAAATCTCTCCAAATGATGATGCCAAACAAGCTGAGGATGAACCAACAATGCTGACATATCAGCGACGGCCGGCAAATAACCGTCGTCGCAAGAAGGAACGTAGTAAAGAGCAAAAAGCTACATCTACCACTCCCAAGAAGCCAGACATCACAAAGTCAAGCAAAGTTATACTCTTTCATGGCGAGGAACCAAAGCCTCTGCCCGAAGCTGAAATACGGGCAGATTCCTATATCTTCGACCCTTCAGATGAAGAAGAAGAGCTGCCCAATATACCTTCTCATATGAAAGAGAAGAGCCAAAGTCCCTATGCCTCAACAAATGAGCCGGACAACGCTCCTCCCTTTCCAAATGAAAGGTTATTGAAACCTCTCTCTCAGAAGAAATCTCGCAAGTCAAAACAACAGTCTGAATCCTTGATTGAGGAGTCTCCCTCCTTCAATCAGACCCGCATCAAGGCTGATGACAAAATTCTTCAGCAACTCCAGTCGCTCCCCGTCAACATCACTGTCTGGGAGGCGATTGCTTGGAGCAAAGACTTGAGAGAAACTCTCGTCAAAATACTCCAAGAACCAGAAATATATGAAGCTCATATAGCTGATTTCCAAACTCAAATATATGAAGCACTCGCAGCAAATGTCACATTCACAGATAAAGACATGTTGCTGTCTTCTCCATGCCATAATCGCCCTTTATATATGAAAGGGCAAGTCAATGGCATCAATTTGAACCGGATTATGGTCGATCCAGGGGCGTCCATCAACATAATGCCCTACAAAACCTTTCAAGCTCTACATCTTATGCCTTATGTGCAGCAGGTAAAAGATGTGAAAATCACTGGCTTCAACTTAAAATCAGAAGAAGCCGTCGGAAGAGTTACCGTCAACCTATCTCTTGGAGATTTCGCCACCAAGGTAACCTTCTACATTATCAATGCTGATACAACATACAGAGTATTGCTCGGGAGGCCTTGGTTACATGAAAATTGGGTCGTCCCGTCAACACTCCATCAGTGCATCAAATATGCCAGAGAAGGGAAACAATATACAGTCTTTGCTGATCAAGCCCCATTCCGGGAAGATGAATGCAACCTCACTGATGCCCCCTTATATTTTGGAGGACCAGCCCTTCAAACCCCTACCCAATCCAAAGGGAAGGGTAAACAAGTCGGATCCCCTGATAAAGATAGTGAGACTGGCGAGCTTTTTGTAATAAACAAGAATCTTGCCGAGCTCCATGCAAAGAATTTCCGGAATAAAGCAATCTGCTCAGAAAAGCAAAACATCAACCATGAGGCTGATTATGTGAGCCAGGCATCAACGGGAGCATTCCTCTACCTCCCAATTGCTTGCAGATCAGCTTCCCAAAGCAGCATCAAAGTGTTCAACGACTGAAAACATTCGTCGTCACTTATCAAAGAAAAGAAGAGAAGGAAAAAGCCAGAAAGGCATCAAAGCCAATCCACTTCTATAAAGGGGAACTGGTACCTCACACATTCCCAGACGATGATTTTGATTGGGAAAATAAAACCCAAAATCATCTTGAGCCAATAGAAGAAATGGCAGATATGCCAGAAAGCATCAAAGAAATGTGCAAGAAGCAAAGTATTCCCCAGACACAAAATATCTCTCGGCGGAACTTCTTCAAGCAATTATGGGAACCTTCACAAGTGCGAAGGCAACCTCCTTTTTCCAGAAAAGATACAAGAGGACTAGGTTATGAAGCCAAGGTCTTCTCAGCCAATGTTGTCGGGCTACTACCAGATACTGGCAGTGCAAAAAGCAACCAAGCATCTTCCAATTCCAACTCTCAAGAAGATATTTTCTGTCCCACCAAGGGATCATTAGACGAAGAATCGTCGGAAGAATTTGACGAGCAATCTTCGTCAATAAACTCTGAAGATACAAATCTCTACGAAGTTCTAGTCGCCTACCCTGACGACGAAGAAGACTTCGTAGATCTTCAACCAGCTCCTCAAGAAATTGAAGATGGAGGACAAGCCACAGTTGATGAATTGATTGAGCTCAATCTCGGGGATCAAGAAAACCCCCGGCCGGTCTTCATCAGTGCCCTTCTTGATGAACAAGAAAGGGAATCTTACAAAATCTTCCTTCTGGAATTCCAAGACTGTTTTGCTTGGAATTATAAAGAAATGCCCGGACTGGAGCCATCAGTTGCTGAGCATGAATTATCCATACTTCATACAGCCAAGCCTGTCAAACAAGCTCAAAGGCGCATGCGATATGAGCTGGAGCTGAAAGTAAATGCTGAAGTCGACAAACTCTCTGAAGTAGACTTCATTGAGCCATGCATATATCCAATATGGCTCGCCAATATTGTTCCAGTAAAGAAAAAGAATGGTCAAGTCCGCATATGCATCGATTATAGGGACTTAAACAAAGCATGTCCCAAGGATGATTTCCCGGTTCCAATCACAGAAACAATGGTGGATATGACCACCGGCCATGAAGCTCTATCTTTTATGGACGGGTCTTCGGGCTATAATCAAATCCGGATGGCAATCAAAGATAAAGATCATACTGCCTTCAGGTCACCCAAAGGTATTTTCAACTATAAAAGAATGCCCTTTGGCCTGAAAAATGCAGGGGCTACATATCAAAGAGCCATGACAAAGATATTTGACGAAATGATTCATGATATAGTTGAATGCTATGTGGATGACTTAGTCGTCAAAACCAAAAAACGGGAAGACCATTTATCTGATCTTCGCCGTATTTTTGAAAGACTTCGTCAATTTAAATTGAAAATGAACCCCATGAAATGTGCTTTTGGGGTTTCGAGCGGCAAGTTTTTGGGCTTCATCGTCAAATATCGGGGAATAGAAATAGACCCCGACAAAATCAAGGCGATACAACAACTGCCATCTCCTCAAAATCTGACCGAGCTAAGGTCGTTTCAAGGAAAGCTAGCCTATATCAGGCGATTTATCTCTAATCTTTCGGGAAGGTCCATGCCCTTCGGCAAGCTCATGAAAGAAGATGCTCCCTTCATATGGGATCAAGAATGCCAAGCAGCTTTCGAGCAAATAAAAGAATATCTTCTCACTCCACCGGTATTGGGAGCCCCAATCGCTGGTAAGCCTCTTATACTTTATATTGCGGCCATGGATGCTTCATTGGGAGCTCTATTAGCACACATAAATGAAGAAGGCGAGGAGCAACCTCTATATTATCTCAGCAGAAAGCTAATTGGTCCGGAACTTCGATATGCTCCAATGGAAAAGTTTGCCTAGCACTGGTATTTGCCGCCAAGAAATTAGGCATTATCTGCTGGCTCATGAAATTAAACTCATCTCCAAGTATGATCCACTCAAATATCTGCTGAGGCAACCCATATTGTCAGGAAGGCTCGCAAAATGGGCTTTGCTCCTCATGGAGTTTGATATCACATACGTCCCACAAAGGGCAATCAAAGGGCAAGGTTTGGCTGAATTCTTGGCTGCACACCCAGTGCCGGAAAATTCTCCCTTATCTATAGACCTTCCAGAAGAAGAAACTCTTTCCCCTTCAAATGAAAGAGATAATCAAGTCCAAGAAAATCCAAACTTCCAAGAAGTCATCACAATTGAATTACCCTCTTGGGAATTATATTTCGATGGAGCTTCTCGGACTCTCCACTATACAGATGGTTCTGCCAACCTCTCTACCGGGGCAGGTATTGTCTTGGTCACTCCCCAAGGAGGAATATTATATAATTCTTGTGCTCTCATGAAGCCACTCACAAATAATGAAGCTGAATATGAAGCTCTAATTATTGGGCTCCGGCTGGCTCTCGAAATGGGGGTCAAAAGTATACAAGTTTATGGTGACTCACAGCTGGTCATCCGACAAGTGTTGGGCCAGTATGAAGTCCGAAAAGAACAACTGCTTCCATACTATATCACGGTCATGAAACTCAAAGAACAATTCGACTTCTTCGACATATCTCATGTGCCAAGAAGTGAAAATTCTCAAGCAGATGCCTTGCTAAATTGGCCTCTGCCATAAAATTGCCTCCCGAAGGAGAATTGGACATAATTGTCCGTCATAGAAGACTCATGCCGAGTGTCCTCGACGACGAGTCTAATATTGCAATTGAAGAAGTATATACTGCAGAAGAAGATACAGCAAATGGATTTGAAGATTGGCGTGAGCCAATTATCAAAATCAAGAAAGGTTGGCTACCTCCTAATCGAGCTCAGAAAGTTCAGCTTTTACGAAGAGCTGCATCATATCAATTGATAGGAGAACAACTATATAGATTGATCCATGAAAGAAAAGGACCAGTCCTCCTCCGATGTTTATCTCTCAAAGAAGCCAAAATCATGATGAAAGAAGTTCACTCCGGACTGTGTGGTGCACACCAAGCAGGAGACAAAATGAAAATCAATATCAAGTTAAAAGGTTTCTACTGGCCTACCATGTATGCGGATTGCATCCAATATGCCCGTACATGTCATCAATGCCAAGCCTTCGGCCCCGTGCCGAGAAAATCCCCAAATATGCTACATCCTACGGCGCCAACATGGCCCTTCGCAGAATGGGGAATGGATATTGTGGGACCATTCCCACCCTCATCTCAAGGTCACAAATTTATATTGGCTGCCACTGATTATTTCTCTCGATGGGCTGAAGCTATCCCATTAAGGGAGGTAACGGGAGAAGCCGTCGCCAAATTTGTCAAGCAAAACATAATATACAGATTTGGTACCCCTCACAGAATCATATCCGATAATGGGTCACAATTCAGAAACAAAACAATATATGCCTTGGCAGCCAAATTTCATATTGATTGGAGAACTTCTTCAGTATACAATCCGCAAGCAAATGGGTTGGCCGAAGCCTTCAACAAAACTCTCTGCAAGCTGCTCGCCAAAATAGCCGGTAATAAAAAACGGAAATGGGGAGAAAAAGTTCATGAAGCTCTATGGGCTTATCGAACAGTGTATAAAACTCCTACCGGATGCTCGCCTTTCTCCTTGGTATATGGAGCTGAGGCAATAATACCCATCGAAATTGAAATGGCATCCTATCGGGTGGCAATTCAAAATGAATTTCAAAGTCAAGATCAAAGTCAGATAGAAAGAAGACTTGAAGAGCTCGCCAACCTAGAAGGGGGGCGACTCGAAGCATATAAATCTCTCCAAGTATACCAAGCTAGAATGGCTCGCGCCTTTGACAAAATGGCAAGACCAAGAGCATTCAAGCAAGGAGACCTCGTCATGGTCAAATGCAGAGAAGCAATGGCAGAAAAGTCATGTGGCAAATTGCAGCCCACTTGGCTTGGCCATACATAGTCACCTTGGCATATGAAGGAGGAGCATATCGACTGGTCGACCACAAAGGTACTGTACCCTTTCCTCCTCTCAACGGAAAGCACCTGAAATATATCATGCGCCAGAACATGAATTCCCTGGCCAGTCATCAAGACAAAAGCCCAATCACTCAGATAGGCACGAAGCCGAAGAAAAATGAAAGGTATCCTTTTGAAAAAATACTGATGCTGAAATAAAAGATTGTCATAGATGGGGGCAAAGGAATCAAATCTCCCCTCATCTGTCACACAATCCAAATCCATAAATTTCTCCATTCCTGCCAAAGCATGAAGCCAAAGGCACTCTATGTACAAACCCAAAGAGCAAATGAAAATCGGAGGGTTATGTTGTATATCCCGCCAAATGAGGTTCCAAGCTACGATGGTGAGCCATATCAAATTCTAATTCAAAACCATAGCCACTAAACCACAAAGGTAGGCTATATTCAAAAAAAAACCATAGCCAGCAAACCACAAAGGTAGGCTATGCCAAATCAAATCCAAATCTAGCCAGCAAACCACAAAGGTAGGCTATATCAAATCCATACCCAAAACTATGGCCAACAAACCACAAAGGTAGGCTATATCAAAACCATAGCCAGCAAACCACAAAGGTAGGCTATATCAAATCCATATTCAAAAAACCATAGCCAGCAAGCCAGCAAGCCACCAAGGCAGGCCATACTCAAACCCAAATATAAATTCTATAGCCGAAAAGCCATCAAGGCAGGCCATATTTCAAATCCCAAATCCCGAAACCATAGCCAGCAAACCACAAAGGTAGGCTACATCAAATCCATACTCAAATTCATAGCCAACAAACCACAAAGGTAGGCTATCTCAAATCCAAGTCTTAAACCATAGCCAGCAAACCACAAAGGTAGGCTATACCCAAATCCATACTCCAAAACCATAGCCAGCAAACCATAAAGGTAGGCTATGCCAAAATCAAATTCCAAACACATAGCCAGCAAACCACAAAGGTAGGCTATATCAAATCCATATCCAAAACTATGGCCAGCGAACCACAAAGGTAGGCTATATCAAATCCATATTCAAAAACCATAGCCAGCAAACCACAAAGGTAGGCTATATCAAATCCATATCCAAACCATAGCCAGCAAACCACAAAGGTAGGCTATATATAAAAAAAACATAGCCAGTAAACCACAAAGGTAGGCTATATCAAACCCATATTCAAAATCCATACTCATATGCAAATTCAAGTCAAATCCCAAACCATAGCCAGCAAGCCACCAAGACAGGCCATATTCAAACCCGAATATAAATTCTACAGCCAAAAAGCCATCAAGGCAGGCCATATCCAAATCACAAAAACATAGCCAGTGAACCACAAAGGTAGGCTATCTCAAATCCAGATTCAAAATCATAACCAATAAGCCATCTAGATAGATCATATCCGGATATAATCCCAAATCCATGTAAAACCATACCCGGCATGCTTCAATCCCAAAATATGCCATAACCCAAATACCAAATACAGCCATAAACCATCAAGGTAGACTGAACCAAATACAAACCTAAGCCTGAAACCAAAATCCAAACTCAGACTTCAAAATCATGACCATCAAACCATAATAAGCTATACCAAATTCTAAATTCCAATACCAAATGTTCGGCATGAAAGCCATTGAGAAAGGCTGAGTCAATCCACAAGCTCAAAGTCCCAACCGTGAGCCATAAAAGCCAGCTAGCTCAAATTTAAAACCCAGTCATCCCCAGTGAGTCATCAAGGCAGGTTATACCCCGAATATAATTCCAAACCCATGGCCCGAAAACCACAAAGGTAGGCTATGTCAAACCCAAACTTTAGTCATGGACAGCAAGCCATCAAGGTAGGCCATATCAAATCCAAAGCTCAAATCCATAGCCACAAACCACCAAGGTAGGCTAAACCAAAACCGAAACCAAAAACAAAACAGGAACTAAATCCAGAACCAAATCAAACCCAGATCCTATATCCAAATTCCAGTCCAAATTCCATACATCAACCAAAATTAAAACCAAAACCAAAATCAAAACCAAAACCAAATCCAAACCCAAATGCCATACCAAAATCCATAACAATACCCAAAAAACCAAATCAAACCCAAAATCCCATATTCCGATACCATCAAAACACAGATTCCAGCAAATCCACTCAAGGATCCGCCGAATGTCTCAAGCACAGAATTCAAAAAAAAGAAAGGGGTTGAAAATAGAGATACCCCGATGGACTTAAGGACACAAACACATTGTGCTCTTAAGGGTAAAAATATCAAAAAATCCGGCTGAGGCGAAAACTCGAAAGGGCGCTTCAGGCAAAAATGGATAACCCCTCAACGTGAAAACCCGCAAAGGGCGCGTTGGAAAAAGCTAAAGGGGGCCAGTCTTAGTGAAAACCCGAAAGGGCGCTGAGACTGGTAATGTGAAAAAAAAAAGAAAAGAAAAAAAAAGGAAAAAGGGGTTAAAAATAGAGATACCCCGATGGACTTAAGAACGCAACCACATTGTGCTCTTAAGGGTAAAAAGATCAAAAATCCGGCTGAGGTGAAAACCCGAAAGGGCACTTCAGGCAAAAATGGATAACCCCTCAACGTGAAAACCCACAAAGGGCACGTTGGAAAAAGCTAAAGGGGGCCGGTCTTAGTGAAAACCCGAAAGGGCGCTAAGATTGGTAATGTGAAAAATAAAGAGAGAAAGCATGAAAGGGGGGACTTCACTGTCCTTCATTCAATATTTACAGAATCACAAGTCGCTCTGTAACAAACAAGCAGAGCATGATAGCTACTGAATACAAGAGAAAATAGGGCCAGAATAGAAAGGCCTATGCATAACTACTTCGAGCCAAAACGAAGCCAGGAGGGCTTCTTCCTTTTCAGTCGTTCGACCTCTTTGGTCTTGAAAGAAGTGGAGCGATGATGTTCTTCATCATCCTTAATAAGGGCGGCCTCCTCCTCGGAATCTTTGGCGTCGCCCTTGACTTCCTGTTCCAGAGAGGAGCGTGCCTCCTCAAGTTCGCGCTGCAGGCGGACGACATTTTCCATCTCTGCGGTGATCTTCAGCTTCCGCGCCTTCCGGCCTTTACGCACATCAGTAATCCGGGAGCCGCGTCTATCAGCATCATTGGCCGATGAACAAAGGTCACCTTCTAAAGTCTGGATCCGCTGGTCATAAGGGGCCCAGACTGCATTACCATGGCGGCGACATACTTCGCCCCAAATATCTCCAACAAATGCCATCCATCTCTTCTGAGAAATGCCTGAGTTGAAGGCTAGCGTGGTCTTTTCCTTCAACACTCGCTTGACAGCATCAATGGGTGGAGGATCTTCTGAATCCACTACTGCTCTGACGCGGTCGACAAGAAAATTCCAAAGATCTTCATCCTCAGGGCCCGGGCTTGGCCGAGCTCTAGTGGGCCAATCCACTCCATGCTCAGATAGGACCTCAAGTCCTAATGGCGGAGATCCACCGTCGTCAAAATCTGAAGGTGGCGGGTTGCCTGGCAAATAAAAGCACATGCATCAGCGGATGACAATGAAGTTTACAAAATCAAAAAAAAAAAATGAAAAGAATGAAAGCTGCTACAACTCACTATATGGGAGATTTCCCACTTCTGTTTCCGCTTCGGGAGCTGGAGGTTGAACAGAACTTGATTCTTCGGCATAAATTTCCTGAAAAGCAGGAGGATAATCAATTGCAGACAGATCTAGGCCTCCTCCGTCTATCGTTGGTATAGATGGTTCGAGGTTATGGCTCGTTTGTCCAAAAAGCCCATCACCGTCAGCAGTGTCTCCAACTTGAAATGCTGAATATGCCTGTGATGTGAAGAACGGGCTCCCCAGGCCATCCCAAGGAAGGAAAGGTGAACTGGTCGCAGTAATGAAATTCGAATCCATCACTCCCCAAGAAAGGAGCTGATCACAAAAAGATTGACCACCTGAACAAAAGGGAGGAAGGGGGTCAAGCATGAAAGAAAATATATCTGATAAAGATTGTATATGA
Organism: Colocasia esculenta; assembly: GCA_014218235.1. Lineage (NCBI taxonomy): Eukaryota > Viridiplantae > Streptophyta > Magnoliopsida > Alismatales > Araceae > Colocasia > Colocasia esculenta. The sequence continues at coordinate 7,855,146 of CM024765.1, read as the reverse complement.
GCTCAGTAAAGGAAGTCACCTGAAGAAGCTGCTCCCGCGGTCGGATATTCCTCGGCAGGTCCCGGGATATAAACATCGATAAGTGTAAAAGGATATTGTTCTGCAAAAGCTTTATATTCAGCATATGCAGAGGTGCTATCAACACATCCCGTTACCACTGCTTCAGGAAATGGACAGTGGGATGATGATTCAATAAAGTCAACCTCTGACATCAAATTACCACCTGCTCGGGAAGTACTCCCGCACTCCAATCCATGAGGAGGAAGAGAATCCCCGAGCAGGGGAGTATACTCATTCGGAGCAATCAGGTCAACATTTCCTTCATTCTCCTCGTCATCTGAAACAAATGAGTCGGGGGAAAAGAAAAAAAGGAATGATCAGTGAAAGCCCTGGACAGAAAAAGGAAGAGAAGGATAGAAGCTCACCATCAGGTGAGCAACAAGCCACAGCCTTCCCCTTATCAGCCTTCATATCTCGAGAAGAAGAAGCTCTTGAACGAATCTCATGGTCCCTATTGCCGCCAATCCTCAGAACAGGGATGGCTGAAGTTTCAGAGCAAATATCAAAAAGAATCATCGAATGTAGGGAGGGAGCTAAGTAAAAGTCAATTCATAAATACCTGTCGTCTGGGCAGGAGGTCGTGACACCAGCTCCCTAGAATCAATCTTACAAATATCAGTCACTATCCCCATGAGGACCCGAACATCATATAGTGTTGAGGCAGTCTCCAACAAGGGAATATATTCTAACGGTCCAGCATGGCCAATCATATTGATAAGACGTTTCTCCCAGCGTACCCAGCCTTGATTGCCAGTACACTCTGGAGGCAGCTTCTTTGATAAAGACACGTTGGGACGAAGTCCACAATCTGATAAAAGGCGACTCCACCAGTCGAAATCTAAGTGGTCATCATTATTCGGAGCCCTGGTTGAAAATAATTCTACAGGCTCCAGGCATTGCAGTTCACCCCGATAGAAGTTCTTTTCAACGGGTAAAGGACCGTCCTGCATGGCCTCTTCATAGTAGCTGGTATATGAGTCCGCCAAGCTCTTAAAGTGAGTAGACAAAAATTTCTTATGGATGTAAATTGGGGGAAGGTTGTGTTTCTCAAGCCGAGATGTTTCAGCCTCCTTCAGCTCATGATGAGACACCCGAAAAATATTGCTCTGACCGAACCACCATCGGGCATAAAAGACGTCTGCACGTCCGATAGCCTCAGGGTTTGGGAAAGCACATGTTAAACTGACTTCCTCTCGACAAAAGTAATTCCACCAAGCCGCTGCATTTAAATGAAGACGGTGGCTTCGATTGAGGCGAGTCATTAAAGGAAATTCTGCATTTGGTGGGGTCAGCTGATCATAGCCAAAATTTCTGGCAAATCGTGAAGGGTAGTAAGGCTCTAATATGAGCGACTGTCCCCCACGATACACCAGCACACCAGGGCGAATGCAACGTAACCAATCTTGATATAAAGAGGGGTCAGGACCATCACCATGAGGTATGTGATACGTTGTCCCGCCCGAAGATTCAATGCTATACGGTCGTGAACCGCGAGATATATTGTCAAATGGAAGAAGCCCCTGCTCTCCATGCGGAAGAAAAGACAAGCTGGAGCGAGCTTCGACAAGCCCCCTCAGCGCATCCCCAGAAGGTCGGTTTCTAAACAACAAGACCAGCGGAGCCATAGGTCGGGGCAAATCAACAGTCTGACAAAGACCAGAAAGCAAGAGGCCTGCCCAAGCACTCAAGTAATGGGTGGGGAGTAACATCTTCTTATCCCGAGGAGAAGAATGTGAACTCAGGGCCCCCAACCTGTGAAATATATTGGCTAAGGCGGCAGGGGCAATAGCAAGTTGATGCCCCTCCGCAAGAAGACAGGCAGGATAAATCAGCCCAGGTCTGATTCCTTCCTCCTCACCATGTGGGATCACAAAACCAGAGAGCCAGTACACCAAATATGCAGCAAGGTGTGTACGATCTGGCAGATGCCGTGGGTTCCATCCCCCATTCTTTGGAGCAAATATGTATCGGCCACGAGAAGTCTTCTTCGCTTCCAGCTGGCGATAATGCTCTAAAGGACGGCCTTCAACTGCAAAGCCATCAAAAAGGCAAAAGGGGCCGTTATAGAAATAACGAATCCAGGCATTCTGGCTTACAGTCCTAGTTGCAGGCTTCTCCTTCTCAATCCTCTCGGCACGAGCAAGGTCCCTCCACACCTTCATCAGGAAGCGAAAGCTATAAGGAAGAATATATTGCCCGCGGCCGTCGGTACGGAAGCTGTGCAGATCATCCAAGACCACCTCCTCATAAAAGTGGCCAAATATGGGCAGCCCAGAAATACGATGAAAACTCCATAAATCCAATGAGGTTTCTCCCTCAGCCGTCCCAAAGGTATTCCAGCGAGCGTTGAAACGTTCCACCAGAGCTTGAAGAATCCCTGTATAACAGGGATAATCAAATAATGCCGCCTCAACGGCTCCATAAATACCAGTTGCTCTAAGAAGCTCTCCGTAGTGGTGTAAGATTCCCATCAGCCACTCGGTAGCCCCATAATGAAAGACATGGGAGGGCATTACTGACCATCTCCCATACCAGCTGGGAGTGGTATGATCGATAATCCTATCGAGGAGGCAGCGATTGTCATACCCCCCGGTATTATAACGAGAGTCGCAAGGCATAAGCAACAATCCACTGGATTGGTTCATTGCCCTGTGATGCCCCTTTAAACTCCACTTGACTGGAGAAATCATCCGGGACCATGTGTAACGAGTAAGGTCCCGACTAAATGCCCCCAGATCAGCAGCAGAAGGCAGTCGCTGTGGCATAACAAAGTCCAAAGGAAAGCTAGGATAAAAGACAGGACAAGCTCCAAGGAGACTATCCCGATATGTCAAAATAACAGTCTCCAGGTACCGTCTTTCTGCAATCAAGCGAGCATCATCAGCTTCCATATGGGGAGGGACAAAGTTTTGGATAAATGGGAACAGTCCCCTATCTAGCGGAAAATGGTCTGGATAACACTCTGTCCGCTGATACTGATAAATGCCTTCTGCATGACTGATAAGTGAGGAATCAATCCCATCATCAAGTGAATCAGTCTCAACTTGACCCTCAGCAACGGTATTATAACCACTGCTTAGCAGGAACACATTGTCCTTTGTGACACAAGGTTCTCCCAAAGCCGGCATCATGTCATTCAGCAGGACAACCTTATCACAAGTACTCTGAGCATGGCGGCCCCGGCTCAAAAACTGCCTTCCGTACGACATGACTAAAGCCTGGAAGGGGAATCAAGATATGCAGAAATTAGCAAGGGAGAGAAACCACAAGGACGACAAGTCCAGCTAAGCAAAAATCAGCAAGGAAATGTCAAAAAGAGACATTACACAAAAGCCAGAAAAGAATACTACAGATTCCACACAGGTCACATGTCGTCATTTGCAAAATCCGACACATAACCTGTGGGGGGCATTTGTTGAACCCCAAAAAGGCATGATAAAACATTTACCCAAAGGAATACCCGGGGGACCTGAGGATGTGTGGAATTCCCACTAGAAAGGACTTCTGAATAGAAGATATGTGGAATGTCCAAAAGAAGGACTTCCTGAATTTGTAAGGTGTGTGGAATATCCACTAGAAAGAATTTCTGAACTGAAGGGATTTCTGAACTATGAGGGATACCCAGCTGAAAGGAGCCCATGGATCTATTTATACTGATCCAAGTGGTTAAAACACCTAGAAAGATGTCTTGGAAGCAAGGTGATGCATGCCTTAAAGTCAAGGTAATTCACACCTTGAAGACAGGAAATTCAGAAAGCAAAGCATTCAGTTACTTGAAGGCAAGGTAAAAGAAAGAGAAATGACTTGAAGACAAAGCAACCTATGCCTCCAAGGCAAGGTAAAAAGTGGGACTGATGTCCCCCTCCAAGCCAAGAGAGAAGCCTTATAAATACCATTGGCATCAAGCCCTCCAGAAAAGACCAAAGTTCAGAATGGAATGACACTCCACAAAATCAGTGTACGTGAGGAATCCGGCAGTACGAGGTCCATGAAGACCAAGCATGAGGTACAAGAACAAGTACAAGCACAAGGACAAGCCGGCGACAGAAGCTCCGAAGATGCAAATGCAACTCTTCACCGGGCAAAACTCCAAGCAAAGGGGGCAGGACTTCAGCAAACCAGTCCCCCTAAATGAGCCACTTATAGCCTATTTATAGGCCACTCTCCCCCCCCCCCCATTTCAAAACAACCCTTAAGGGGAATGGGGGGGAGAGAGGGCGGTTGGAGGGGAGGCCCCCCCCTCCAATTTCTGAAACATGAAACCAGTTGGGGGGTGCCCTCCCCCAACCGGTTTCATGTAAATCAGGTTGGAGGGGAGGCCCCCCTCCAAATATGAAACCGGTTGGGGGACTTCCCCCCTCCAACCGGTTTTATATCAAAACAGGTTGGAGGGGACCCCCTCCAACCCGTTTTATATAAAAACAGGTTGAAGGGGACCCCCCTCCAACCAGTTTTATAAAAAAAAAAACAGACCAAAAAAAAAAAAACAGGTTGGAGGGGATCCTCCCCCCAACCTGTTTAAAGTAAAACCGGTTGGGGGGTGCTCCCCTCCAACCGGTTTTACATGAAAAACAGGTTGAGGGGAACCCCCCCAACCTGTTTTTATGTAAATCAGGTTGGGGGTGCCCACACCCCCAACCTGTTTTATATAAAACAGGTTGGAGGGGGACTCCCCCCAACCTGTTTTATATTAAACAGGTTGGGGGGTGTTCAGACCCCCAACCTGTTTTATATTAAACAGGTTGGGGGTTCTCCCCCCAACCGGAAATGGGGGTCTCCCCCCCCTCCTTCTCCTGTTTATGCAGGGAGGGGAGGAGAGGCCAGCCCCCTATAAAAGGGGAGGCACCCCCTTCATCTGAAAAAAAAGAGAAGGGAAGGAGAGGAGGAGAGGCCGGCCATGCCCCATAAACCCCCCCTACATGCTGTGAAAAACCAGTCCCCTAAACCCTTGTAAACCAGTCCCCCAAAATCCCTGCTGGTTGGCAATCCCCCAAGCCTTGTAAACCAGTCCCAAAACCCTTGTAAACCAGTCCCTCCAAGCCTTGTAAGGCCCGGGTTCTGGAATTTTAAGAAATATTGCAAATCTTCTTGTTCTCCCGATCTCCTTCCATCCGTTCTTCCAATTCTTTGGTTTGGCGTGAAGGTATTGATTCATTCCTTGTTCAATATGGAGTGAAGAGTGCCCGATAACGCGGAAAAGAGCGGGAGATCGTCATCGTATACGGCTCCGACATCTCCCTCGCGCCACGTCCCCACATCGAGCAAGTCTCTGTGGGGATCCAGGGGTTTAAATACCGTCCATATCGAGCAAGTCTCTATGGACATATGGTAATTAAACCCCCTTTATTCTCTCTCTCACCCCACATCGAGCAAGTCTCTGTGGGAGATTCAGGGGTTTAAATACTGTCCATATCGAGCAAGTCTCTATGGACATATGGTATTTAAACACCCTTTATTCTCTCTCTCACCCCACATCGAGCAAGTCTCTGTGGGAGATTCAGGGGTTTAAATACTGTCCATATCGAGCAAGTCTCTATGGACATATGGTATTTAAACACCCTTTATTCTCTCTCTCACCCCACATCGAGCAAGTCTCTGTGGGAGATTCAGGGGTTTAAATACCGTCCATATCGAGCAAGTCTCTATGGACATATGGTATTTAAACACCCTTTATTCTCTCTCTCACCCCACATCGAGCAAGTCTCTGTGAGAGATTCAGGGGTTTAAATACTGTCCATATCGAGCAAGTCTCTATGGACATATGGTATTTAAACGTCCTTTGTTCTCTCTCTCTTACCCCACATCGAGCAAGTCTCTGTGGGAATTCAGGGGTTTAAATACCGTCCATATCGAGCAAGTCTCTATGAACATATGATATTTAAACACCCTTTGTTTCTCTCTCTCTTGGTATATTTTATACCCCGCGCCGAGCAAGTCTCTGTGGTTTAAATACCCTCGAATGTTTGTGCTCTAAATGCCTCCATATCGAGCAAGACTCTATGGGTACGGACATTTAGATGCCTTGTACTCATATGTATATGTTCCTTCGAGGAGACTCTGCTCAAGCAGGGATTCTGCTCAAGAGCATACCTGTATAATCATAATCTCATGCTTATATGCATATGTTTTCTTGAGGAAACTCTGTCTAAACAGAAATTCTCCTCAAATACATACTCATATAATTGTGAGTCTATGTTCATACGGATATGAATCCTGAGTTGAGTTCTGTCTATGCAGGGGTTCTACCCGAGAACATATCCGTATAAGTGCAATCATATGTATATATTTCCTTAAGAACTCTCCGTCTAAACGGAAATTCCGTCCTAAAATTTACTCGTATGTTCTTAACTATGTGTTCATATGCATACATTTCAACTAAAGTTTTGTCTCTGAAAATGAGTATATACTCAGAAGATAATTTCGCTAACATGGGCTTGTTCCTGCTCAGGACAAGCTACATACTCTTTTCAAAAAAGACAACCCTATTTTCCAAACTCGGACTCATTCTGTTCAAAATAAACAAAGCAAAAAAATGTTGTCTTGAAATTTCTTACGGATGCATATATTCTCGCCCACGCTATGAAATGGTATTCGGGTTGAAACAGGTGTTAATACGACATCTAAAGATTTTAACCCGATGTAAATGTAATATCGGTTTCGATCGATGGAGACAGGGGTCCAGCACACGCCACCCCAATCGCCTGATGATTAAAAGGCACGGAATCAAAGAAGTTCAGATCAGAACACGGCGCACCCATCCGTTTCACGGATATATGTAAAAATACTTTCTCTGCATTGCGCAGACCCTTACTTCTGCCTGGCAGGCAGGCTGGCACGCCCCGCAAGTCAAAGTCAAAAGATAAATGAACAAACATCCTCCAAATAAATGGAGAAGAGAAAGAAAAAAAATCCCGTGTCCACAGGGATCGAGCCGGAATCGCTCGATCCCGGATCGGATCGACCCCTAAGGATCCGATTCCGCCTTGAAGCCCTCCAAAATAACTGATTTCCGGCTGGATCGACCCAACTCAGCAGGATCTGAGTTGGATCGCTCGAGTCGAACCGGGATCGATTAATCCCGGCGCAATTCCGTCGATCCGGCGCGATCCGGCCCGGTTAAAGTTCGAATTTGAACTTAGACCGCCGGATCGACCCTTAACGGGCAAAGTCGATCGATCCGGCGTCGATCCGGCCCGATAAGGGTCGATCCGCTCGATCCGGCGCGATCCCCCCATAAGTGCGCCCCTTCCCACCCGAGGACACCAAAACCTGCAGGTTTTGGTGTCAAGGGAGGCACGCAAGGTGCTCCCCCTTCCCCCCCAGCTCCGGCAGCCTCCTCCACCGCCGCCGCCGGCCTCCTCCAGCTCCGGCAGCCTCCTCCCCAGCCGGCCTCCTCCTCCTCCTCCTCTTCTTCTTCTTCTTCTTCTTCTTCTTCTTCTTCTTCTTCTTCTTCTAAACCATTTGTTCTCTTTGAAGCTTCAAAGAGGTTAGAAGGAGCACATCCAAGGGAGATCTTCTTGAGTAGATCTCAGGAGATCGTACTCAAGCAAGGGAGAAGTTGTTCTTCTTAAGGTATATATATTTTTTTAATTTCGAAATTTAGTTATAAATTCTGAAAAAATTGAAAACACATGTAGACATGTTTAATCTTTTTATATCTTCTTATTCTTCCCCTAGATTTTGTCAATTAGACAAAATCTCTAAATTTCACCATAATTGGCTAATTAGGGATTGAAAATTGGGGCTTTTGTTGTATTAGCACAATTAGAGATCAATTAAGTGTTTCAATCACTTAATTGACATAATCATGCCTTTGTTTGATAATGTAACTATTTACTTTCATGAAATTAGAGAAAATCTCCAAATTTCACCCTAATTAGGGTTTGAAAATTGGGGCTTTTGTTGTATTAGCACAATTAGAGATCAATTAAGTGTTCCAATCACTTAATTGACTTAACCATGCCTTTGTTTGATAATGTAACTATTTAATTTCGGAAAATTAGAGAAAATCTCTAAATTTCACCCTAATTAGGGTTATTATTAGATGTAATCATGTTTATAATTTTATACTTACACATGAATGTGTTTCTATTCTTAATTTGTTATAGGATTAGCAATTATGGCTGATGAGGGCCACGAGAAAGAGCAGTCACTAGGCCCACAAGTAGACATTGGATGAAAACACGGTGTCCTTATTGACGCTGCCTCTAAGAAAGTGCGGTGTAACTACTGTGGGAAGGAAATGAATGGAGGCGTATACCGCCTAAAACAACACATTGCAGGTATTGGAACAAATGTAGTAAAATGCAAGCATTGTCCACGGGAGTTAGTGAATGAGATGAAAGAGTACATGGCTGGAAGACAACAACAAAGGGGCATACGTATTCAACATCAAGAAGAACTGCATGAAGAGATTTCTGGGAAGGGAAAAAGTAAGGCTGCAATGAAAGGAAGACAAATTCCTTTTGATGTTGAGGACTCAGATGATACAGATTATGAGGATCTCTCACCTAATGAGAGAGAATATCGAGAAGGACTACGGCAGAGTCGGCGTGCTGCCATGTTAGAAAGTGACATGCGGAGATTTCATAGTACAAGAGAAGGATCATCATCAGGGGCTAGTGTAACACGGCCACCGGCACCACCTATCAGGAGAGGTGATTCAATGAGGGGAACGAGACCAACTAGTGGGCTTGACACATTTTTTGCACAGGAAACCTTCATCAAAACAGCCTGGCATAAAGCATGCATTGAAAGGGGTAAAGGCCACAGCTGCTTCCGCCAAACATGCAGTTAAAAACATTGTAAAATGGTTTTTGCATGTAGGGGTCCCAGCCCATACAGCATCTAGTCCTTATGTCCAGACAATGATAGATTCAGTTGGTGAGGCAGGCCCAAGTTTGAAAGCTCCTACACCAAAGGAGATTTATGGCAAATATCTTGAAGAGGAATTGACTGAGATAAAGGATTGGGTGGCATCATTCAAAGATATATGGATGGCAAGAGGTTGTACTCTTATGTGTGATGGATGGACAGGAACAACAAGAAGGTCTATAATTAACTTTCTTGTATATTGCAGTGAGGGTACAGTCTTCATGAAATCTGTAGATGCAAGTGGACAAATAAAAAATGCAGATTACTTGTTTAGGCTGATGGATGAGATGATTGATGAAATTGGCGAGGAAAATGTAGTCCAAGTTGTCACTGATAATGAAGCTAGTTACAAGGCAGCTGGAAGAAAATTGATGGCAAAACGACATCATCTTTATTGGGTCCCTTGTGCAGCACACTCCTTAGACTTGATGATGAAGGATATTGGGAAAGATAAACATGTGCATGACTTGGTGTCCAAGGCGCAAATGATTACTACTTTTATTTATGGACACAATAGAATCTTACATATGATGAGAGAGTGCACAGATGGACATGACATAATTCGTCCTGGCCCAACAAGATTTGCCTCACAATTTATTGCATTGGAGAGTCTGCGTAAGTTTAGACATGAGTTGGGCACTCTTATACACAGTTCTGAGTACTTGGCACATGTGGCTACATTGAGAGAGGAATCCAGACATGTGGCACATGAGATTTCTTGCTTGGTCAGTGACCATTGTTTTTGGGAGAGAATGTTGTATTATTTGAAGCTAATAGAGCCTCTAGTACAAATGTTGAGGATGGTTGATGGAGACGACAAGAATGACATGGGTTACTTATATGAGGCTATGGATAAAGCCAAGGAAAGGTTGAGAGAGAAGCATCCGCAGGCATATCAAAAATGGTGGAGAATTATTGATGCAAGATGGGAGTCCACACTCCACCACGATTTACATGCAGCAGGTAAATGTATTATATCTTATTGTGCATATTTCTTATTAGCATGAGTTGAATTTCTAACTTACTAGACATGTTTTGTACATATAGGGTATTTCTTTAACCCTAGGCATCAATATAAAGATTCCCCTCGCAATGATGGTGAGGTGCTCCAGGGGACAATCAATGTCATCGGGAGATTATCTAGAAGCATGGACGAAAGAATAGATGCTATGATAGAGGTACGGCCAAGTTAAAAACTTCATTCCATTTTCATGTATTCAATATACTTTTGGAGTTACACTTAGCAACTGTATTATACTGTAGATGGACAGATTTAAACTGAAGTTGGACATCTACATAGATTATGATGTTAAAGAAGGAGTGACCAGAATGGGTCCGGGTAAGAACCTTCAGACTTAAGCTCATGCTTACTTCATAACAAAATGACAAATCACTTGTATTATGTGCTAATTCATTGTATGTTTTTTTTTTGTAGGTGAATGGTGGGTTATGTTAGACTACAAGACTGGTCAAAGAAGTCCACTTGCAAGGATTGCTATTAGAGTACTCAGTCAGACCACTTCATCTAGCCAGTGTGAGAGAAATTGGAGCACTTTCTCACTTATTCACACAAAAGTGAGGAACAGGTTGAGTGCAACTAGGCTAGAGAAGTTGGTCTATTGCCACTACAATATGAGGTTGAAGCTGAAATGCATTAAAGATAGACAAAAGAAGAGCGAGGCAAGGCTAATGACTTTTGCAGGTAGTCATTGGGAGCAACGTTTTGCAGAGAGGGAAGCATTATCATCTCAAATTGATGTTGATGAGTTATTTGATGAGGAACACCCACTAAATGCATGGGTGGAAACAAGACAGGAAAGGGATGTTACAGAATTTGACCCTCGTGATTGCTCATGGGCGGAAGGAGAATTGGATGGAGTAGAGGCTCGAGATCCAGAGCTTAGGGTAAGTGAGGACCAACCTCTCACCCTCGGTCCTCTCTTCTCTCAGCCACGACACTCAGCTATCTTGCCAGAGACATCTAGAGTGCCTCCCACTCAGCCTGCATTAAGAAGAGCTGCAACACAAAAAGAGAAGAGTTCAAAAGCCTTAGAGTTAGAAAAAATAACATATGCCAGGCAAAAAAAGAGGAAAGTGCAGCAACCAATTCGTAGTGATGACACCACACAAGATCCAAATGATGATGATGATGATGATGGGGCTGCCACTGGGGCCACAGGAGCTGGCCAGGGATATGCAGAAGCAGGATATACTGGGGCCACAGGTGTAGGGCTTACTGAAAGTTATGTACCAGAAACAGAACATCAGGGAGGCGGAGGAGAAGGACAAGGGCATGGACAAGGGGGATATGAAGGACAACAACATCATGCAGCCTATGAGTGGCCACCTTGGGAGCCAAACTATAGTTCAGGGTCTACGCATATACCTGCATTTCAGCCTCCCATTTTACCGTACTCAGATATTAGTAGCTCACCTTATGGAGTACAAGGAGGATGGGGACCCTGGCCTTCACAAGAACAAGAGCCTAGTGGCCCTAGTGAAGCAACAAGTACATACAAACCGCTTGGTATATGGTGTCCAGCTCCATCACAATCTGGAGAAAGCTCAAGTCAACAATTTACACCAAGAGGGATTCAAATGGGTATGCATGATTTAGCAAATTCCCTCTTTGGTTATAGCTACAAAAACCCAAATGATGATGGCTCATCTATGTTTGGAAGTGGATGGAAAGATTATTAGTCTTCTATCAAATGTAAGTTACATGTACAATGTCTTAAATTTCATGTTTTATGTACTATGAATGCATGTATAATTGATTTTTGATGCAAATCTTAGTTCTTTCAATATATCAGATTTTTTCTGTTTTTTCCTGATTTTTCCTGAATTTTTCTGCATTTTTTCCAAAAAAAATAAACATTTTATAGTCTGGCCGATCCAGGGTCAATCCCGATCCCGATCCCGATCCTGCCTTCCATGGCCTCAAGTGCCTTTGATAACATAGCTAGTTGGTACTCATATATATATATATATATATATAGAAAGAGAGAGATGCTAGAGTATGGTCATGGCAGTTGGTGCGCCTAGCTGTACCCTGTAATGCACTCCGGAATTTTCATCTAAGGATTGAAAGAGAGAGATGGGGGAAAAAGACAAAAAGGAAAAAAAAAACAATTGTTCAGTGCACAAAAGTTGTTCGCAAACGAGAAATGTGTTGCCCCCACACACGCCCAAGTGAGTGGGTGGCATCTAGGAGTGATGCATATTGCAATTAACCCTATAATTATTATATTTATCTTTATACATATCTTTTACATTTGGATACTTCTTTATAAACCTTTATTTAAGATTTCCTAATTCCAATGAACCATATCATTTATTGTATTTATAAATTAACTTCCCTATGTCGATATTTACTTACCTCATACTTGTATTTATTTAATAATTGTTTCTTGAGATATTTTTTAATTAATTGAGAGACTTTTCCATTTTTGGGATATTTCATTAAATCGTTTGAGATTGAAAAGGTTTATAAATAAATATCATAATTTAAAATAAGTAAACATAAAGTATATACATAGATATAAAATTTATAATGATAAAAACCAAAATATAAAAGGAAACCTGAATGTTTTCATGTGCGCATTGTCTCAGCTGATTAGAAAACTGCAGAAATATTTAGAGTTAATTACATATATGCCCCTGAAATACATTGAAATAATGTCTATAGTCTATACCCTTCAAATCTTGACTTCATCAAATATACCATGTATTTAAGTGTATTGCATCACATAAACCCCTGCCATTAGGTTGCAGTGGTTAAGCTTTGACTGAAATGATTAACTTAAGAATAATCCACATCAGCAATGGATGTTCACATGGCACTGTTCATACCCCTGCCAAGACCACCCTACTGTAACCCCGATTGCCCTGTCCATGTCCCTGCACAGGCCTTCCCCAGCACACAGCTGGGCCGTGCTGTTCCTCCCAATGTGCCAGCCAATCAATACTAGTGTGGTCGCAAGCCAATGCAGCTGGTCCCTGCGTTGCCTATATGCTTGCTATGCAAGAGGCTACAGTGACGGGGAGAGAGAGGGGTGCGGGCTTGGGAGGGGGTGCCAAGCGCTAGTCTGTTATGAGAGAGAAAGAGGAGATGGTCTGTGTGTGTGCTGGGGCCTAGTGGCTGCAAAGTGCAGAGGGGATCTCCCCTTCTGGCATTGGTTTGTGAGAGGGAGAGAGATACAAGAGAGAGAGAGAGAGGAGGGCAGTCTGTATGTGTGAGAGATAGAAAAGAGATGGGTGGCTGTGAAGTGGGGAACGAGGGTGCTGGCTGACAGGGGGTGGGCGCTAGTGGGGTAAGGGGTGCCAAAGGGGGACACCCCTCTGGTGCAGCCGGTATGCATGTGCATGTGTGTTTATCTGTGGGCATGCATGTGTGTGTGTGTGTGTGAGAGAGAGAGAGAGGGAGAGAGACAGACAAACAGACAGATAGACAGACAGACAGACAGACAGACTAATGGCTATGAAGTGGGAAGGGGCAACAAATCAGGAGGGGGAAACCCCCTCAGGCGCTGATCTCTCTTCTGAGAGAGAGAGAGAGAAAAGAGAAAGGCGACTGTAAAGTGGGGCACCCATGGGGTAGGGATCTCCCTGTTGACACGGGAAGAATAACACTTTAACATATCATTTGGTTTTTGTTTTGCTCATTTCATTTTATATGGTTCATGTATTCATTTCACATGTTTTGGATTTTGCGGGGCGTGCCAGTTTGTCTAACAGACAGAAAAGAAACCGCGCAATGCGGAAGAGAAATATTGGGTGTCCATGAAATGGACAGAGGTGTCCGTGTGACGGACGACTGGGTTGTCCATGAAATGGACGGGGATGCCCGTGTGACGGGCGACTAGGGTGCGCCGTTTTTTATCTGAACTCCTTGAGTCCCGTATCTATACTCATCAGATGATTGGGGTAACGTGTGCTGGACCTCTGTCTCCATCGATCAAAATCGATCTTACATTTACATCGAGTTAAGACTCTTGGTGTTATTTAACATCAATTTTAACCCGAATACCATTCGTAGCAAAAGGGGATGAGAGAATACACATTCTTTTAGAAAATCCTGATCATGATGTATCATTTTTTTCTTTTAGTTATTTTTTTGAAATGCTTTTGCTTTGAGTATTTCATTTTAAAAAGACTACCCTTTGTGGAGTCCGAGATACAACTTTTAAGGAGGGAACAAAAGTATTTCGGTGAACCCATTTGGGGTCTTCCTCCTCTTCTTTCAAGTTGTTTGAAGATTTTATTTTAGAAAACCGGAAGATTATTATCGAGGTGGGTGTGTACCCGTGCATTTGATTCTGAACTTGGGGGAAGTCATGTTAGCAGCAGCATTTTTGTATTAGAAGAGTTGCTACTTCAACCCCCCCTCTTTTTTTTTTATGAAATCCAAATTGAGGCAGAATTTCCTTCTCCATGTTCATCGTTTCATTTATTCATCATTCATTTTTCTTTACTTGTATGAGTGTGATTTTCAAAGAACGTATGCACATATTTCCATGGACGTTCTTGTCAATTTGAAGCTCCTTTCTGGAAACTGTCCATATGAACGCAGTTCTTGTGAGTATGCATTCATGCTGCTCTTTGGAGTAACTGAGCACAGTTCGGGTCCTGTCATAGTTCGGGTCCTGTCACAGTTCGGGTCCTGTCCCCTTTTTCTTTGGATGTGTGTATATCAACACAATTTTCATAAATTTATTTTGGCAGAGTTTCTGCCTATGCGGAATGCCCTCACGGAGATATATTCATATGAACATGTACTTATATCCATGTGTCCTCAGAGAATCTTTGTCCGGAGGGATTTTTGCCCTTAAGAAAGTATGTGTGTATGATCATAAATTTGCAGTTTACGCATATTTTCTCACCGGTATCTCTATTTGAATGGAGTATCCGGCAAGAGGTACCATCTGCATATGCAGAATCCCTTTTGAGAGGCATACGCATATAATTGCGAATTTATGATTATATAGACATGTCCGTAGGCGGAGACTCCATTTGGGCAGAGTTTCCTTTTGGGAACACATGTATATGAATACAAAGTTTGTGATTATATTGATATGTTTTTAGAGGGAAAACTCTGACATGGGCAGAGCTTCCTTTCAAGAAACACATGTGTATAGGCACAAATTTGAATTTTATAGGTATGTTCTTAGGCGGAATCTCTACTTGGCAGAGTTTCCTTTAGGAAATATGCATATAAAAATACAAATTTATGAATATACAAACATGTTCTTGGGCAGAATCTTCCCTTGGGCAGAATCTCCTCTAAGAAACATATAAATATAAACACAGATTTGAAATTTATAGATATGTTCTTAGGTTGAATCTCCGCTTGGGCAGAGTTTCCTCTAAGAAACACATATATAAAAAGACGAATCTGTGAATATATGAATATGTTCTCGAGCAGAATCTCCACTTGGGTAGAGTCTCCTCTAAGAAACATATGCATATAGCACAAACACACCATCCCGGAGAGTTTAAAACACGATGGGAGGTGGCATGAATTACAAAGGTATCTAAAATATCATATGTCCGGAATGGACGGTATTTAGAACCTATAGCCTGTGAGGGCCGGTGCCGCTATTGCGGACTTTTAGCCGATGAAGTTTGCCGATGCCGTATACGAACAACTTCTCAATGCTCAGGAGAAGATTTGGTACCTTGACTCACAAAGAAAGGAGATTGAGAACCAAGAGGGGAGCCTTTGGGAATTTGGAAATTTCTATTTCTTTCAACTTTGGAGGAGGAACAATTGATTGACAAAGGAAGGCTAGAGTGGGAGAGAACCCAAGAGCTTTTTTAAAGAGCCGGCCGAGAGCTCAGGAAGAAGGGGATGCCGAGAGCCAGCCGAGAGAGTTTTATGGGGAATGGGGGTGCCTTTTATAGGGGAAGGCACCCCCTTACATTGTATGGGATTGGGGATTTCTAACCGATGGGGGTTCCATCGGTTAGGCCCCTCTAACCGATGGGGGTTCCATCGGTGAGGGGGAGAGGCACCCCCTAACCGATGGGGGTACCATCGGTTAGGGGATGTGTCTACTTCTTTCTCTTTTTTTTTGTTTCCTGTTTTCCTTTTTTTTTTTTTTGAAAGGGGGACCCCTTAACCGATGGAAGTTCCATCGGTTTAAGGGGAGGGGCAGAAAAAACCTATAAATAGGCCGGCCTCCCCTTCATTTGAAGGGGTCTTGCCCTTTGGAGAATCCCGTGCCATTCCGGACATTTTGTCGGAAGTTCTGCCGTCCCGGACGGAGAATCAATTGCAAGTCTTTGGAGCCTTCGTGGCGGACTTGTTCTCGTACTTATCTTTCACATGTGGTCTTGTAGACCTCGTAATGCCGGAATTCTTCCGTGCCGTATTTTTATCCGGAGATTTATTCTCCTCGGCATCTCCCACTTGCTTGGGGTGCTTGACAATACTTGAGAGCTTGAACGGCTTTCAACAAAAACTTGGATTAAGTTATGACTTTAAGTAACCTTGGGGTCACCCGTTGGAACGCGGAATTTTTCTTTTCTTTCGATCCATCTCTCTCGTCTTCGAGATGGATCTTTGCGTGGGCGTGCCAGACTGTTTGCGAGAAACAGACAAAGATTATTTTATGAGGAGTATTGGGTGCGAACCCTGATACCCTCGAATTTATTTTCCGTGTGCGCTCGCGTTCAGGGCGATTGGAGTGGTCGTGTACTGGACCGTTCCCCACCGACCGAAGTCGATGTTTCATTTACATCGAGTATAACACTCGAATACCTTCGAATGCGTAATGTTTGTTAAAAGACCGTATGCCGAAATTTAAAGAAGAAAAGGCAGATGACAAATGAATTTCCACAATTTTATTCAAGCATGCTCATGTCATTTATATTTATGACATGACGTTTACATTTACATGTACGCCTTTAGTGGGGTTTTGTACCTCCACTGGGCGTGTATATAACAAGCCAAGTACATGGACGTCGACGACAGGGTGTATGTGCCTCCGTCGGACGTTTACACGATGGTGGGTACATATGTGTTACCAGTGGGGTGTTTGTGCCTCCATAGGTTAACATGCCTCAACGTGTGTCTTTTTACGACACCGGAGGACTTAAACATATGTGCCTCGACGTGCGTCATTTTACGACACCGGAGGGCTTAAGTACATGCCTCGACGTGCGTCGTTTTATGACGCCGGAGGACTTAAGTACATGCCTCGACGTGCGTCGTTTTATGACGCCGGAGGACTTACGTACATGCCTCGACGCGCGTCGTTTTATGACGCCGGAGGACTTAAGTACATGCCTCGACGTGCGTCGTTTTATGACGCCGGAGGACTTAAGTACATGCCTCGACGTGCGTCGTTTTATGACGCCGGAGGACTTAAGTACATGCCTTGGGGGTCTTATAACAACCTGTGGTGTCTTCGTGTGGGCGAACGCAGGAGGGCTCGACCGCGAAGAGGAAGCACCAACGGGTGTCGAAGACCTCCCCCGACTCGTGCGGCCTATACAAGCTCACGCACGGACCACCTTTGAGCACGGGCAGACTCTGGGCCGAGAGGCATGTGTTCGGAGCTCGGAACCGTTCTATGGCCCAATCCGAATCGTCAATGGTATCGGATATTGCCTCTACGTATGTCGTTTGATGACGACGGAGGACTTTAAACATGTGCCTCAACGAGTGTCGTTTTATGACACCGGAGGACTTTAAACATAGCCTCGACGTGCGTCGTTTTGATGACGACGGAGGACTTAAATATGGGCCTCAACATGCGTCGTTTGATGACGACGGAGGACTTAAAACATGTACCTCGACGTGCGTCGTTTGACGACGACGGAGGATTTAAACATGGCCTCGACGTGCGTCGTTTGATGACGACGGAGGACTTAAATATGGGCCTCAACGTGCGTCGTTTGATGACGACGGAGGACTTTAAGTATGTGCCTCGACGTGCGTCGTTTGATGACAACGGAGGACTTTAAACGTGTGCCTCGACGTGCGTCGTTTGATGACGACGGAGGACTTAAACATGGCCTCGACGTGCGTCGTTTGATGACGACGGAGGACTTAAATATGGGCCTCAACGTGCGTCGTTTGATGACGACGGAGGACTTTAAGTATGTGCCTCGACGTGCGTCGTTTGATGACGACGGAAGACTTAAACATGGCCTCGACGTGCGTCGTTTGATGACGACGGAGGACTTAAATATGAACACCGGGGGTCATATGACAACCTGTGGTATCTTCTCACAGACGAGCGCAGGAGGGCCCGATCGCGGAGGACAGAACACCGACAGACGCCAAGGATTTTCTCCCCAGCACGTGCGGCCTATTTAAGCTCGCGCACGTAAGGCTCTCCCGCCGGTCTCTCTCTTGGCGCCTTTTTTGGGCCGAATCGCCTTTTTTGGGGCCGAATGGCCTGCTTGTGAATGGGGAGGTTGCCCCCTATTTATAGATTTTGAGGGGGGCCAACCGGCGGGGTGCCCCGCGAGGGGCCTGACTGGCGGAGGGGGGGCGCCGGTTAGGGGGCCTAACCGGCGGCCCTCTCTGGCTGGCAGAAAGGGGGCCGCCGGTCAGGTTAGGGGGCCTAACCGACGGCCCTCTCTGGCTGGCAGAAAGGGGGCCGCCGGTCAGGGCCCTGACCGGCGCCCCTCCTGCAAGCGGAGGGGGGTCCGCCGGTCAGGGGGGCTGACCGGCGGCCCTCCTGGCTGGCTGTGGGGGTCCGCCGGTCAGGGGGGCTGACCGGCGGCCCTCCTGGCTGGCTGAGGGGGGTCCGCCGGTCAGGGGGGGGCTGACCGGCGGCCCTCCTGGCTGGCTGAGGGGGCCGCCAGTCAGGGGGCTGACTGGCGGCCCTCCTGCTGGCTGAGGGGGCCGCCAGTCAGGGGCCTGACTGGCGCCCCTCTTGGCTGGCTGAGGGGCCGCCAGTCAGGGGCCTGACTGGCGCCCCTCCTGCTGGCTGAGGGGGCCGCCAGTCAGGGGCCTGACTGGCGCCCCTCTCTGCCTGGCGGGGGGGCAGACTGGCGCCCCTCCCTACCTGGCGGAGGCACAGACCGGTGCCCCTCTCCGTCCTTGGTCATTTCCGAGAGGATTTCTGGGAGTTTTGCTGGTTTATCATGGCACGTGCGGCACACGTGCGCACACATGCCCGCATGCATTTGACGTGCATTCGACGTGCGTTCTTGCCCATCTCACGTGCGTTTGACCTCATTTTCGGAGGGCACGTGCATTTAACCTTTTCGGACCCATCCGAGTCATACGCGACCTTTAGCGTGAGTCCGGACATCAATTTTCGGCTATCCGGGGTGCGTATTTCCGCTGTTGACGGGACTTTCGAACGCCATACTCCGGGTTGACATACGGACTCGAATCTGTTTATCCTCCGGTGTTCGAGTGGGGAGGCCGGGGTTTATTCCCAAACTTTTATAGATTTCCGGACGAGTTTGCCACCCGGGACTTGTTTAAATCCCGATATTTTCGGGTTCAACATCACCCTAATCATAACTGTTTTGACCTCTTAATCAAGCCGTTAAACCGGTTAGGTGGGGTTTTAACCGGTTAGGTGGGGTCAACATTTTACCGGTAGTTGCCAACTCCCGGTTAAGTAGCCATCTTCTTTTCATAGGCTAGCTAACTGATTAGTTGCCTACAGGTGAATGTCACCTACTTGACTTGTTGGACCACTATATAAGGGAGCATTGGTGCTTCTCTTAACAAGCATCCAACATATTCATATTTGTTTTTTTTTTGTTCCAACACTCCCCCACTTGTACAGTCTCTGTGTGTGTCTGTGAGAGAGAGTGTGCATGTGTGTATGAGAGAGAGAGAGGAAGGGGAAGACTAAAGGCTACAAAATGGGGAGGGGGCACCAGAGTAGGAGGAGAAGAACCCCTTCAGTGCCAGTCCATGATTGGGAGAAAGACCGTAGAGAGAGAGAGAGAGGTCTGTGTGTGAGTAAGAGAGGGAGAGAGAGAGAGAGAGAGAGAGAAGGGTGGCTATAAAGTGGTGCAAGGGGTGCCGGTTGCCTGCCGGTGGGGTAGGGGGGCACTGGAGGGGGGATTTCCCACTCCAACGCGGTCTATGCATGTGTGAGAGGGGGGGAGCCTACAAAGTGATCAGGAGGCACTGGAGTTCAAGGGGAGACCCACTCTGGTGGCAATCTACAAGGGAGAGAGACTGCAGAGAGACATAGGGAGAGAGGGAGACAAAGAAGAGAGAGAGAGGGGAGAGAGAGAGAGAGAGAGAGAGAGAGAGAGAGAGAGAGACTATCTCTCTAGAGAGAGAAAGTGCATTTTAGGATACTTTTGTCATTTTACCTCCCTCTTCACAGTTCCTTCCATCTCTTGACAAAATATTCCCCAGCTTCTAACGACTATGTAACCCTAGGGACATAACCGATGACTTTTTTATGAAATATTGGGTATATCTGATGAGGTCAAGAACTCTACCACGGCCGGTCCCAAGTCCGGATGAGAAAGGAGGGTTTGCATTAGGTTGACAGCCAGTAGTAAAACAACATCGAATATTTACATGAATTCTAATCTAAATATCTTTGGCGGTATGGGATAAGGCTCTGATGATGATGATGATGATTTGATGGGGTCAAGATTTGAAGGGTATACATGAGAATACAATAGGTTTCGGCGGTTTAATGTAGTTAACCCAAATATTTACCCAAAAATGTAAATATGAGGAAATTTAATTAAATATCAAAATTTAAAATGTCTATAAACAAATATAAAACACAGCACCAAAAACCAAAATCTAAAAAGGAAAGTTATATTTTCATCGTCCATGGAATCCTCCCGTTCTGAGTGCCCGAGTTTCTTGTACGTGGGCACCAAGCGCGGCAAGATTCTGTGCACTGAAAACATCCGGTTTTTTTCCTATCTTTTGTTCTCAATTTTTTAACGCTTAGATGAAAATCTAAAGGTGAATCGTTGGAGTACAGCCAGATAACACCAATTGCCGTGGCCATGCTCTACCATCTCTCTCTCTCTGATATATATATATATATATATAGAGAGAGAGAGAGAGTTGCTGGGGTGCGGCGGTGCGGCCCCGCCGCACCCCAGCTGCTGCCGCTGGATGGGGATCCAGCGGCAGCGTGCACTGCGGGCGTGCAGTTTTTTTTGCTCATATATATATATATATATATATATATATATATATATATGAGAGAGAGAGAGAGTATTCTTGGCTCTTAGCATCAATCTCTACGTCTGTTCTTAGCATGGGTGCCACTAATGCCAAATTGTAAAATGTACGGCCTGAGATCTCCAATCTAGTGCAAAAGGGGCTCCTTGTATCAACCTGCAGGCCACACAAGATAAAGGTAGAGTGGTATTTCACTGTCCGCAGGTGATTCAAAATGGACTAGCAAGCCTTATTAGACCACACAAGCTAAAACTTGACCTATATGCACAAAATTAGCAGCATAATGGAAAAATGATGAGACATCCACAAGTCTCATAACTATGCAGCAAATACACAAGGTTGCAAATACATCACTTACAAAACTAAACAGATCCAAATATAGGTGATTGAAGATAATTTAAGAACTGTGTACATCTAATTCATCAAAAAAGAATGAAAAGATTTACCAACATGATCATGTTGATATCCACATGAGGAATTCGGCATGAGTGGCCAAATTAACACATTACTTGATGGATAAGAATTAATACCAGTAGCCTCAGTTTCTGATCTCTATAACGATTGTCTCTGATTGAACCACATAAATCATCAATCCTCTTTCTTTCAACAATAAAGTCAAGCACATACTCATTACCAGAACGTCTATGTCTAGCTACCCAAATTCCATCTCCAACAGGTAAACGCCTAACCTGGTAGGAAAAATATCAGATATATAGCAGACTGAATCCAAAAAAAAAAAAAAGACACAAAAAAGGATAGAGGAAAGCATATTCCAAATCTAAGTATAACAATACCCATAAGGCTGAACCAGCAGCATGATTCATGAACCACACCAACCCGTGTTGTGTTTTATATTGTCAGAGACCCTGCCTATACATACAATTTAGTCATTCCTTTAATATCTCCCTCTCTCTTGATTTATTACTTGCTTAGCAATAATTCATGTTATTAAACTTGGTTGACACTTGAAAGTTATGTTATATGTTCAGATTTATTGATTTCCCTGTTATTATTAATTATTTTGTTAAACTTTGTTATTTCTTCTATTATATAGTCTTCTACATACATGCTAAATATGTGACTAGCAATTTCATATTTATTGAATAGAGAATGTATATGGTATTAATAAAATACAGAGTACTAAGTATTTTGTTACATAAACTAGGCTTCGCCTAGGCACCTCGCCTTGGTGCCTAAGCAGTAAGGCGGTAGGCCACCGCGTTAGTTGGCTTTGTCGCCTCAACAACCATGCAGGCAGTAGATATGAAGCATTGTTCTTCTCCGTTGCATTGTTTTGGGTTTGACATAGAAGATGTTGTTTCTCAGCCATTGACAAGTAATCTTTCAAAATCAGGCTTCAGCAAACCTCGCAGAGGAGTAACAGCAGACAGTGACATTGGCAACAAGAGCCAAGTCAAATTTCCTTTCTGAATGGAGTGATAAAGAATTAGTTCAGAAGGCTGCAGTCTAAGGGATCCAAATTCATTAAAAGGCAGGAAATTTGCATCATTGTGGAAGATTTAACTTCTTCCTGGACTTGCCATGGACACAGGGAGTTAGAGTTGTGTTGAAGGATATGAGTAGCAAGGGCCCTTTTTTAAACTCGAAACTTAGCCCGCCCTTTCAATTTTATTGCACAAAGTTTAAAAGTACAAGCCTGGGGGGGGAGACAAAGCCCTGTTACACTCTCTGACAACATGTCAAAACTCAATATCCATGACAATCTGAAGAGAAGTAAGATCAAATCACCAAGGGTAGAGAATCCAAAGAATACAATTGCGAGTGGAGTTGATGAGAGAAATGAGAACCAAACAGTTAGACTCAACAATGAGAGTGGAAATTCCCCATTGAAGACAAGCATGGAGGCTAAGAATAGCTCTCAACTCAGCAACAATGCTAATAGGGTAATCAAGGAAGGAACAGCTAGCAGCAAGAAGATAACCCTCATCATCCCAAAAGACAGAAACACAAGCAAAAAGACCTAGGTTGCCATGACAGCAACCATCAATTTTTAGCTTGATCCTTCCCCTAGGAGGAAGGACCCAGCAAACGAGCTGAGAACTCATTAATACCCAAGGCCTGCAAAGAGGATCTTTCCTCAGCAGAACAAACATGCTTAGGGCAGTACACGGAGGCAACATCACGAAGAAGTGATCTGCTCTGATGAAGGATGCTCTCCACAGAGCAAGGGGGCTGGCATGAAGGATATTCATAAGCATAAACTATGTATTAGTTCAGGATTTACTTCATGTTTGCTTGATGTTTAACATTAGTTTTGTTTGAGGGCAAGATCATGTAATAAGAAATATTCAGTGTTGTTATGTAGTCCATAGTTGGGAAGGAATCTCTCTACCTTATAACCACATGACTTCTGTTTAGATAATTGGTGGTAACAATTTGCCACTTTTCACAGGAAAAAAATCCTCATTATGAATTAGTGATTGGCCAACAGAATTTATTGATGATTTGTTTGCCTAGCAAAAATATATCAAGGTTTTGCACATTTCCTCCCGCTGATTACATCAATATTGGCATACATGCTCTCCAACAGGATAATTAGCAGTAGCTTCCACATTTTCGCTAATAATGTTGTACCCAAGTTCAGATAAAAAGTTTGAGTGCAACTCCATATGGTATGGTAGTAGTAGTATAGCACGACATGCTAGTTAGAAGCAAGAGGCAACTGAGGTGACCCTTGATGACCTAGGGTGTTGTGGAACACACGGCGGAACGACCCTCTCACTCTCACGGTTTTGATTTTTCGGTTGTTTGATTTGTTTTTTGCGGGAGTGCCAGTCTGTTTAACAGACATTTAGATGTTGGTTGACACATGATGTGTTTTATCCACTAGGCCACCAAATTTGTATTTGGAGCATGTTGAACCCGAAAAATATCGGGATTTAAACAGGTCCCGGGTGGCAAACTCGTCCGAAAATCCACGAAGGGCTGGGAAGAAACCCCGGCCTCCCTCACTCGAACACCTGAGATAAATGGGTTTGAGTTCGGATGTCCACCCAGAACGAGCAGGAGGACGACGCTTAAAAAGCCCGTCAATAGCGGAAATGCGCGCCCCGGACAACCGAAACTCAATGTTCGGACTCGCGTTAAAGATCGCGTACGACTCGGATGGGCCTGAAAAGGTAAAATGCACATGCCCTCCGAAAATGGGGTCAAACGCACGCGAAACGGGCAAGAACGCACGTCGAATGCACGTCAAATGCATGCGGGCATGTGTGCGCACGTGTGCCGCACGTGCCATGACAAACCAGCAAAACTCCAAGAAACCCTCTTGGAAATGACCAAGGACGGAGAGGGGCACCGGTCTGTGCCTCCGCCAGGTAGGGAGGGGCGCCGGTCTGCCCCCCGCCAGGTAGGGAGGGGCGCCGGTCTGCCCCCCCGCCAGGCAGGGAGGGGCGCCGGTCAGGTTCCCTGACTGGCGGCCCCCTCAGCCAGCCAAGAGGGGCGCCAGTCAGGCCCCTGACTGGCGGCCCCCTCATCCAGCAGGAGGGGCGCCAGTCAGGCCCCTGACTGGCGGCCCCCTCAGCCAGCAAGAGGGCCGCCAGTCAGGCCCCTGACTGGCGGCCCCCTCAGCCAGCCAGGAGGGCCGCCGGTCAGCCCCCCCCCCTGACCAGCGGACCCCCCTCCGCTTGCAGGAGGGGCGCCGGTCAGGGCCCTGACCGGCGGCCCCCTTTCTGCCAGCCAGAGAGGGCCGCCGGTGAGGCCCCCTAACCGGCGCCCCCCCTCCGCCAGTCAGGCCCCTCGCGGGGCACCCCGCCGGTTAGCTCCCCTCAAAAGCTATAAATAGGGGGTACTCCCCCATGCACAAGCAGGCGATTCGGCCCAAAAAAAGGCGCCAAGAGAGAGACCGGCGGGAGAGCCTTACGTGCGCGAGCTTAAATAGGCCGCACGTGCTGGGGATAAAGTCTTTAGCATCTGTCGGTGTTCTGTCCTCCGCGATCGGGCCCTCCTGCGCTCGTTCGTGAGAAGATACCACAGGTTGTCATATGACCCCCGGTGTTTATATTTAAGTCCTCTGTCGTCATCAAACGACGCACGTCGAGGCCCATATTTAAGTCCTCCGTCGCCATCAAACGACGCACGTCGAGGCCCATATATAAGTCCTCTGTCGTCATCAAATGACGCACGTCGAGGCCATGTTTAAGTCCTCCGGTGTCATAAAACGACACTCGTTGAGACACATATTTAAGTCCTCCGTCGTCATCAAACGACGCACGTCGAGACCATGTTTAAGTCCTCCGGTGTCATAAAACGACACTCGTTGAGGCACATGTTTAAAGTCCTCCGCCGTCATCAAACGACGTACGTAGAGGCAATGTTGCTCAGGCGGAGGCACAAACACCCCGCCAGGGGCATACCCTATTTGAAGACACGCCTCTCGGCCTAAAGCGCGCTTCCAAGCCCACAAACACGCCCGTTGGTGTAAATCTCCGGCCCAAGCTCCCGAGTCTGCCCGTGCTCAGAGCGGGATCCGTGCGTGAGCTTAAATAGGCCGCACGTGTTGACGCCCGTTGGTGTTCCATCCTCAGCGTTCGGGCTGCATTGCGCCACGTCCGCAGGGACACGCCACAGGTTGTCACATGACTCTCAGCGTTTGCACTTAAGCCCTCCGGTGTCATAAAACGACACACGTCGAGGCATGTACTTAAGTCCTCCGGTGTCATAAAACGACACACGTTGAGGCACATATGTTTAAGTCCTCCGGTGTCATAAAACGACACACGTCGAGGCATGTTAACCTATGGAGGCACAAACACCCCACTGGTAACACATATGTACCCATTATCGTGCAAGCGTCCGACGGAGGCACATACACCCTGTCGTCGACGTCCATGTATTTGGCTTGTTGTATACACGTCCAGTGGAGGTACAAAACCCCACTAAAGGCGTACATGTAAATGTAAACGTCATGTCATAAATATAAATGACATGAGCATGCTTGAATAAAATTGTGGAAATTCATTTGTCATCTGCCTTTTCTTCTTTAAATTTCGGCATACGGTCTTTTAACAAACATTACGCATTCGAAGGTATTCGAGTGTTATACTCGATGTAAATGAAACATCGACTTCGGTCGGTGGGGAACGGTCCAGTACACGACCACTCCAATCGCCCTGAACGCGAGCGCACGCGGAAAATAAATCCGAGGGTATCAGGGTTCGCACCCAATATTCCTCATAAAATAATCTTTGTCTGTTTCTCGCAAACAGTCTGGCACGCCCACGCAAAACTCATTCCGAAGATAAAAGAAATGAGTCAAAAGAGAAAAAAAGATAAAGAAGAGGGAAAGAAAATTCCGCGTTCCAACAGAGCATTTGCCCCATGCGTTCATTTTTATCAGGCGATTAGGGTTTCGTGTACTAGACCCTTCCCCACTGACCGAAGTCGATGTTTCATTTATATCGAGGGAACCTCGAAGACCTTTAATACTATGTGTTTTTCGAGACCTTATCTGACATGGATGGCAGAGTCGGGTCGGGTGGCTGGGTCGGCCCCAGCCGATCCCGACCCTGAGTCGGGCCAGAGCCGGCCTAAGTCGGGCCGAGTCGGCCTGAGTCGGGACAGTGGACTTTGTAAACTAGTCTTGTGGGTGGGTCGGTGTCCCCCCCCCCCCAGAGTCGGGTCGCCAGGGGCCGACCCGACTCAGAGTCGACCGACTCCACTCCGAGTCGGCCGACTTTGCCATCCATGTTATCTGATTATGGAGTTATTGTGACAGAGAGCTATGTAAGAGCGCAGACGACCTCGGGCGCTTCCCCTTTTGCTTTGGGACATCGTCTTAATTTCAACCAACTTTTCAAGCGTGGTTGAGTCGACCAAGCATCTAAAAGAGATTGCAACCAAGCATCATATTTTGACAACCTTTTGGATAGATTCCCCTATTTATTCACATTCGATTTGTTTGTAATCATTGACAAAAGATCATACGGACATTTTCACTTATCCATACATACTTCTCTTCACAAAGTGATAATTTTCAGGGGTTTATTTTAAAGAAACCCAATTTCTTTTTATAAGACCTACACAGTGGAGAAGACCACCACCACTTTTTTTTAAACAACACTTTGATTGGCACCTCCTCAGCAAAAGATCCCTTTAGAAGTAGACTCCCCGAGTTCTGGATCCAGATCTCCCTTCCAAGTACCCTTGGGGCTGGAGGACACCCAAAGGGGCCCCTCAGAAGGTAAGTCCCCTCTCCCCCTTTTCATTTGATGAGAGAGAGTAGAGAGCCAAGGGAGGGGACCACGATGGGTAAACCCCACCGAGGGGGGGGGGGGGGGGGGGCTCCCACTGCGGAGGGGCCCCTTGATGGGGTTTGGCAGGCGGCCAAACCCCATCGATGAGGGTGCCCCCCGTCGCGGCTGGGTTCGGTGCCCCCTACAAGTATAACATGATGAGCCCAAATTACGGCAGCTCCGGATGAAGGGAGAATAAGGGTATTAAGAAAAGGGATTTCCCAAAGCAAATTTTGAAGTAGGTCGTTCAGAGCTGCTCCCAGCTGGGTCCCTCGGTGGTTTTCTCCCACCCAAAACCTTCCAAGGGGTCCGCAGGGGCCATTTTTTGGCCTTTTCCTATAAAGGAAGTCTCGGGGACTTGGTTTTTCCCATCCACGTAGAGCTCTGAGAGTCTGTTTGTGCTTTCTTCCTGTGCCGGGGTGTTGGACCCAAAATATTTTTCTTCCAAGTCC
Organism: Colocasia esculenta; assembly: GCA_014218235.1. Classification (NCBI taxonomy): domain Eukaryota; kingdom Viridiplantae; phylum Streptophyta; class Magnoliopsida; order Alismatales; family Araceae; genus Colocasia; species Colocasia esculenta. The sequence continues at coordinate 7,827,364 of CM024765.1, read as the reverse complement.
GGACGAGGTTGAAATAATAACCCCCGCGCAGGAAATGGCAAGCCCCAGGAGAAGACACGAGAGTGTGTATTTCGAATACACAGATAAACAGGTTCGAAAATACTTGTCCCATGTTAATTCGGGATGTGTTTCAAATACAAAAGTTCTGGCATGTCAAGGTACAAAACCTTTGTCGAGTTAAGTTCAACGCACTTCTGATCAAAGACGGTCCGACAAACGAGCCGTATAAGTCCTCGGGTCAATAAAACGACCCCGACGGCTGGAAAATAGCGACAAGCCGGCTTCAAGTGGAAAGGAAAAACTCCCTGGGGGGCCCACCTTTATAGACTTGGGCCAAAAAGGTAGGGAGGAACCCACCAAGGGTCTAGCCACAACCCCCTTGGGGGAAGGGGGGGTTTGCGCCGCCCAACCCCCCCCCCCCCCCAGGGGGGTCTGCCCACCAACGCGCCAAGCACCTCCCCCCCTCAGGGGGGTCTGCCCACCGACGTGCCAAGCATCTCCCCCCCCCCCCGGGGGGTTTTCTGCACCCAAGCACCACCCCCCCCCAAGGAGGTTTCTCCACTGCGCCAACACTCCCCACAGGGGTTTTTCAACCCGATGGCCACCTTGCTCGCCTATGAAGAAGCAAAAGGGGGGCAAGGAGGGGGAGACTCACCCGCAAGTTGCCAAAGCTGCCCGAAGGGGCCCTCCTTTGGTCCCCCAACCTCTATAAATAGGAGGCTAAGGGTCAAGAAAAGAGGAGGGATCTTGGGGGAAACCTCTTGCTGGTCGGAGCCTCTTTGTTGGGAGCCTCTTGTGACAAAAAAACCTGAGCTCAGAGGAGAAAGACTTCAAGGCTCCAAGGAAGGCCCGTTGTTGTCCAAGGAAGACGTGCAGATCTTTAAAAGGACCATGTCTTTTTGTAAATAAGTCCTTCCCTGTTTGTAAAATAAATACACATGAGGAGGTGTTGGCATGAAAAATTGTCAAACCCCAAACCTAAATTCCCAAAAGTACCCAAAGGGCCCTTAACCGATGGAAGGCCCCATCTGGTAAGGGAAATCTCCCCTTAACCGATGGGACCTCCCATCTGGTAAGGGAAATCTCCCCTTAACCGATGGGACTATCCATCTGTTAAGGGGAATCTCCCCCTAACCGATGGAACCTCCCATCGGTTAAGGAGCCACTCCTTAACCGATGGGACTGTCCATCGGTTAAGGGGAATCTCCCCTAACCAATGGAACCTCCCATCGATCAAGGAGGAGACTCCTTAACCGATGGGACCCCCATCTGTTAAGGGGAATCCCCCCCCCCTTAACCGATGGGACCTCCCATCTGTTAAGGGGAATCTCCCCTTAACCAATGGGACTGTCCATCGATTAAAGGGGTGAAACACCCCTCCCACCCTCTCATGTAAAGGGCAAAAAACCCCTATAAAAACTCGTAGCCCCATAGGGGCAAAAAGATCTTCTTCCCCCAAAAAAAAGAGGATGCTTCTTGGATAGCTTTTTGAGGCTTCTGCTGAAAGAAAATCAAAAAAAAAAAAAAGAGAGGCAAAATTCCCCAAAAGTTCTAACTTGTTCTTGAAGGCTCTCTGTTCGGTGCGAAGGTATCCGCTTCTTCCCCGCTCGGTGTGAAGCTATCCGCCCTCGACAAGTGCAAAAGAAAGGGAGATCGTTTCCGTCCGGCATCGACATCTCCTCAATCCCCCTCCATGCCGAGCTAGTCTCCATGGGGGGTTTTAAAAAAAAAATCATAATGCAACCCATACCCCCACATCGAGCAAGACTCTGTGGGGGTAATAATTAAATCATGTTCTTCAGTGTTTAAATACCTTCCATATTGAGCAAAACTCTATGGATATAAGGTATTTAAACATCTTTGTTCTTGTGCTCTAAATGCCTCCATATCGAGCAAGACTCTATGGGTATGGGCATTTAGATGCATATGTTCTTCCCGCCCATCGAGTAAAACTCCGGGATGGGTGAGTGTTTGTGCTCATATGTATATGTTTTTTAAAGGAAACTCTACCTAAGTGGAGGTTCTGCCCGAAAACATACTCATATGTTCACAAATATTATGCTCATATGTATATGTTTTCTAAAAGAAACTCTGCCCAAGCGGAGGTTCTGCCCGAAAATATATCCATGTGTTCACAAATATCGTGCTCGTATGTATATGTTTTCTAAGGAAAATCTGCCCAAGCAGAGATTCTACCTGAAAATATATCCATATGTTCACAAACATGTGTTCATATGTATGTCTTTTAAAGGAAACTCGGCCTAAGCGAGGGTTCCGCCCAAAAGCATATCTATATGCCCATAAATATATATGTGCATATGTGCGTATTTCATGGGAAAACTCTGTCCATACAGGGACTCTCCCCTAAAATAATACAATCATATGCCCATTATATATACGCTCATATATTCACGCGGTAATTCTGCCTATGCGGGAGCGCTACCCAAATTCACAATATACTCAAATACCAAATAATTTCACGGGTATACACCCGCTCATTCCCCAAATTATGTTTTAAATCCCCAAAAGGAATTCATACCCTTTTCAAAATGAAACCCTTTCCTCAAAGCAAATATTCTCTTTCAAAATGGAATACTTCAAAAACAAATCCCTCTTTTAAATCAAAATCCATTTTGTCCGATAAAAAAGGGAAAACACCACATTATAATTTTCTAGAAAATGCATAACCACCCGACCTTGCTATCAATGGTATTCGGGTTAAAACTGATGTAAAAATAACATCAAAGGCTTTTAATCCAATGTAAATGAAACATCGATTCCGATCGATGGAGACAGAGGTCTGTTGAACCCGAAAAATATCGGGGCCTAAACAAACCCCGGGCGACGGATACGCCCTAAGAGAATCGGGAATAAACTCCCGATCCCCGCTCGGACGTCAGAAACCAACAAGTCCGAGTATCCGCGCTAAACCACGGCGACCCGGAAGCGAGAAGCCCGAGGAGTCTTCGTCGTCGAAGAGTACGTACCCCGGATGTCAAGAAATCCACGTCCGAGGCGGAGTGCGGAGTCGCGCCCGAAGCCGATGAGTTCCGAGCGATCAAATGCACGTGTTCCTCGAAAACGAGGACAAACGCACGTAGGACGGCCGGAGAAGCGCAAGCGGCGCACGTGTGCACGTGCACGGCACGGCCGTCGACAAACAAACTGGATGCGGGAGGCCCACAAGAGCTCTCTCCCGGGTTTTCTCCCGGAAAGCGCGGAAAAAGTGAAAGAGAAGGGAGGGAGGCCCCACCTTAAATAGGTGGTGGGCCAATGAGGCCCCCATGGGGGCCGCCGGTCGGCCCCCCCGCCAGTGAGGGGGGGCCGCCGGTTCGCGCCCCTGCAGGGGCGCCGGTTCGGCCCCCTGCCAGGGGGGGGGGGGGGGGCGCCGGTCAGCCCCTGCCTCGCGCAGGGGGGGGGCCGCCGGTTCGGCCCCTGCCGCGAGCAGAGGGGGCCGCCGGTTCGGCCCCTCCCCGCGCAGGGGGGGGCCGCCGGTTCGGCCCCCTGTCCCGCGCAGGGGGGGCCGCCGGTTCGGCCCCCTGCCCCGCGCAGGGGGGCCGCCGGTTCGGCCCCCTGCCCCGCGCAGGGGGGGCCGCCGGTTCGGCCCCCTGCCAGGGGGGGGGGGGGGGGGCGCGGTCAGCCCCTGCCTCGCGCAGGGGGGGGGCCGCCGGTTCGGCCCCCTGCCGCGAGCAGAGGGGGCGCCGGTTCGGCCCCTCCCCCCGCAGGGGGGGGGCCGCCGGTTCGGCCCCCTGTCCCGCGCAGGGGGGGCCGCGGTTCGGGCCCCTGCCCCGCGCAGGGGGGCCGCCGGTTCGGCCCCTGCCCCGCGCAGGGGGGGCCGCCGGTTCGGCCCCCCTGGGGGGGGGGGGGGGGGGGGGGGGGGGGGGGGGGGCGCCGGTTAGCCCCTGCGCAGGGGAGGGCCGCCGGTCAGGCCCCTGACTGGCGGCCCCCCTCCGCCAGTCCGCCCTCCTCTCGGGCCCCTCGCCGGTTCGCGCCCCTGCCTCGACGCCTGCGCCGGAGACCTCCGCCGGGGAGGGTACCCCGCCGGTATGCCCCCCTCAAATCCTATAAATAGGGGGGCATACCCCCATTTAAACACCACGCCGAATCGGCCTAAACGCGCCATCTCCGGCCCAAGCTCCCGAGTCTGTCCGAGCGTGATCCGTGCGTGAGCTTAAATAGGCCGCACGTGCCGACACCCGTTGGTGTTCCGTCCTGCGTTCGGGCTGCATTGCGCCACGTCCGTAGGGACACGCCACAGGTGTCACAGACTCTCAGCAATGTACTTAAGTCCTCCGGGGTCATAAAACGACGTACGTCGAGGCATGTACTTAAATCCTCCGGCGTCATAAAACGACGCACGTCGAGGCATGTACTTAAGCCTCCGGCGTCATAAAACGACGCACGTCGAGGCATGTACTTAAGCCCTCCGGTCGTAAAACGACGCACGTCGAGGCACATATGTTTAAGTCCTCCGGTGTCGTAAAAAGACACACGTTGAGGCATGTTAATCTGTGGAGGCACAAACACCCCACTGGTAACACACATGTACCACTATCGTGTAAACGTCCGACGGAGGCACATACACCCTGCCGTCGACGTCCATGTACTTGGCTTGTTACATACACGCCCAGTGGAGGTACAAAACCCCACTAAAGGCGTACATGTAAATGTAAACGTCATGTCATAATATAAATGACATGAGCATGCTTGAATAAAATTGTGGAAATTCATTTGTCATCTGCCTTTTTCTTTAAATTTCGGCATACGGTCTTTTAACAAACATTACGCATCCGAAGGTATTCGAGTGTTATACTCGATGTAAATGAAACATCGACTTCGGTCGGTGGGGAACGGTCCAGTACACGACCACTCCAATCGCCCTGAACGCGAGCGCACGCGGAAAATAAATCCGAGGGTATCAGGGTTCGCACCCAATACTCCTCATAAAATAATCTTTGTGTTTCTCGCAAACAGTCTGGCACGCCCACGCAAAAGACATCTCGAAGACGAGAGGGATGGATCGAAAGAAAAAAAATGAGAAAGAAAATTCCGCGTTCCAACAATCTGGCACGCCCGGTGGGACTGTTCCTGCCTTCCATGCATATGTAAAAAGACCGTATGCCGATATAGAAATAAAAGATGACTAATTTCCACATCACAGGTACAAGGAGCGAAAGCCAGCGACAGAAGCCCGTCTCCACTGCAACTCAAGCTTGCTCGATGGCCGCCGTCACCTACGGTCCGCAAGTCATCGCATGCCACGCCAAATGTGGCTACCTCGCCGTCCCGCTCGTGTTCGGCGACTTTCCTGCAGTGGTGGGATCCCCCTACTTCCTAGGGGTGGTCCCCGCCGTCCAAGCTACCCCGAAGGCGGCGCCTGAAGCTACTGCAACCAGGGGCACCAAACCCCGTTCAAGCCAAGGCCGAGTCTTCTCGGTTAACACCATCTCTTGTGTCGCAGTCCCTAGAAAACGGGGGCAGCGCCAGGGACGCAGGGGCAGCAAGCCCCACGCAGTCGTCTCCAACTCCGGCAAAACCGTGCTAGTTGGTGACATCCGTGTCAGGCTCGATGGAGGCGAGCCGATATTGCCCCGGGACAAAAGCGTCCCTACGGTGGCAACCTCCAACAAATATGCTCCCCTCCAGGGGATGCGTCAAGAAGATCGGGACTCCTCAAAAGGAGCCCAACAGGGGCAGGCATCAAGCTCGGCGCCCCAACCGCCTCGCAAAATGAGGCAAATGTGGGTGACCAAGCAGGAAGCCCGCCACATCAAACAAGCCAGAGCGGACCAACCCGCCGATGGCTCCAAGAAGGCGACGGTACTTGGGCGAGAAAAAGCCCAAGAAGCCGAACCTCCTCGTCCCCGCGGACACAAACGCAGGGGCATTTATAGGAAGCCCAACTTCGTCCCCGCCCAAGCGGAAACTGCTGAAGAGGGAGACGCGAGTCAAGCCGGAGCTTCCACACCTCGAGTCTCGGTCTTCGAAAGACTGAGCGCCTCAGTCTTTTCCAGGCTGGGAGCAGCAATCCGTCAAGCGCTCAGAAGCCCAAGAAGCGGAGAGTGCAGCGGACTGAAGAAGAAGGGGAGGCATGAAGATCTTCACCTGCTACGCTTCCGGGAGGGAAGCACCTGGGCCATCCGGCATCCCTGCGGGAGCGCTCAGGATAAATGAGTCCGGACAGGACGAGGAAGCTGTCCTCCGGTACACCGGAGTGCTGCCAGGAGACTTCTCCAAGGGCAGCAAGGCACTCAGGCTGAGCCCTCGAACCTGGGACAACTTCTCGAGCCTCCACTCGATCGCGATCAAAGCCCCTTCCGGGTCAGGTCCAACTGGACCCCGAAGGAGGGGAGGAAGACGAAGTCGCCAGCCCCGTCGGAGATCAGCAACTGCCGGCTGACGGAGAGCAAACTGAAGTGTTCCTCATGCCGCCAACCAGAGCTGCCTTCCAAGCGATGACGGATGACGCCAAGTATGATTTCATACAGCGTTGGCAGGCTGAAATGGCCGCACTCCTGGCCGAGCGAGGACAACAGGCGGGGGCAAATGCGCCACGCCGCCTAGTGCCGACGGCAAACCAAAATGCTCGGACAAGACATCAACAAGGCGACTTGCCCGATGTCAACACACGCATAGCCGCGGTCAACGACTATACTGTCGATCCGGTCCAACAGCCACGCAGGGGCATAAATTCCCAAGCCTCCGCGGCTGAAGATATCGTCGCCCAGCGGCGAATGATTGAGAAGATCGTGGACGACCGCTTTGCTCAGCGAGGCGAGGGAACCGCCACTGTGGATCTCTACAGTGTGCCGTATCCCGTCCACCATCAATTCAAGAAGCTGCCACCGGACTTCCCCAAGGCGCCGAAGTTGCAGAAGTTCGACGGACAAGGCTCACCGAATGAGCACCTGGCCTACTATATAACGGCCATGGGAGAGTTGGCATTCGATGAATCCTACCTCCTCCGCTACTTCGCAACATCCCTGACAGGCCGCCTTCCAGTGGTACTCCAGGTGAGGCCCAACTCCATTGTCGATTGGGCCGACCTCCAAAAGAAATTTATCGACCGCTTCCAGACGGCCGAGAGGAAGGTGTCGCTCGCAGAGCTGTGTTCCCTCAGGCAAAGAAAAGGAGAAACGGCACTCGACTTCATCAAGCGGTGGCGTGACTTCAGCATGAGGTGCGACAATCCCCCAACGCAAGAAGATGCCATAACCATCTGTCGACGGGGCCTGGCGGCGCAAATAAGCGAAAAGCTGCTGGGAACAAACATCAAGGGTTTCGACCAGCTCAACGCGGTCGTGGCGGAGAGAAATGTTCTTCGCCGACAACCCGATGCAAGCTCCCCCGAAAATTAAGCCGGGCAAGGAGCGCTGTGGGCAGAGAAGCCAATGCTGTGGACTTCGCCCCGCAAAGCAAGGGGAGAAGGTCATGACCTCCGGCGCTCCAAGCAAGAAGGTGGAAGAAAAGCCGCCTCCAACTTCGCTGCCACAGCGTATGAGCACGCCGTATTCCTTCAAAAGGGACCATACGAAGATGCTCTTCAAGTTGTGCATGAAGAATGACTTACTCAAGCTTCCGGCCTTGAGAAGACCAAGTGAAGCGGATAGGGTGGATGAACCAAATTACTGTCTCTACCACCGCATGCTGGGGCACTCCGTCGAGGACTGCTATGTCTTCAAGAACGAGGTACAGAAGCTGATCCAGAGTCGCCTCATCACCATGCATGAACATTTGGTCGACCCTCCGCACCCCATGCTTGGGACCAATCGAGGCAGTCGGCCAATGTCATCCATGTCAATGCGCCGCCTCCCGAGCCAGAGGACCCCGAGGCAAATCCTTGGGACGCTCACTCCACCAACGGATGGGAGGGGGATCACCCCTCAGCCTCGGAGCACAGGACGTGGTCCGAGACAGTGCAAAACCTGGAAAGACAGGTCCAGTCACTGCGGCACGGTCAGCGCCAGACGTTGATGTACCTGAGGACCATGCAAGAGAGCCTGACAACCCTCCAGCAAGGACTCCAAGGGTCCGCGGGCACACCTACGCCCCGGACGCGCCCTCCTTGCGGGGGGTGGATCTCGGAGGAGTCTTCGAATCCGTCTGATGACGAAATCGCCAGGAGATTGTACTCCTTCCCGCGACATCGGACGCTGGCACTCTACCGTACCTGCTTGCGAGCAGGACTATTGGGCTGCCAGCCGCCAACAAGCGTCCCGCCAAACTACTGCATATACCATCAAGATGCAGGGCACGCTTTAGAAGACTGCCACGTCTTCAAAGACAAGGTTGAAGCATGGGTCAACCAAGGGATTATTGACTTGGGCAACTCCCGGGTCAACCCGCCGCAGCTTCACATTCGCGAATGGACGGACCATTCAGCTGACGTTGTCACGCATACAGTCAACGTCATCGACCCGCCGGAAATTTATACACCGGTGGCCTTCACCTTTCCGGACCCGGATATGATAGAAGGCGGCTCATCAGGCGAAGCCTCTACTTGGTGGTGCCCGGGAGGGAGAGTTCCCCGTCACAGCCGCTTGGCGACCGGAAACGTTGGGGAAATCTTCGAAAAGCTCCTACAACGAGGTGTCGTGATGGCTCATACACCGCCGCCGACGTACACTGAAAGGGAGTTGAATCACCCGATGTACTGTCGGTATCACGCCATGCTGCTGCACCCACAGACAGGTGCCCCGATGTCCGGGACTGGGTCGAGTCCCTTATTCAAAAGGGGAAAATCGACCCGGAAGGCAATTCCATGGTCCTGATGAGAGCCAGGGAAGCAGCCAGCGGGAATTCGAAGAAAGCGACTATACGCACTTCAAGAACCTCCAAGCCCCCGAAGCTGATGAACGAGGATGGCTCGTACCGCCGATGTCGTCCATAGCTGACACTGAAGGCGCGAGCTTGGGCAGCAATTCAGGGATATATCCCTGAAAGAGCAGCCCACCTCAAGATATAATCAAGAGGACCCGGATATGACAGAAGGCGGCTCATCTGACGAGGCCCCTGCCTATGGTATCCCGGGTGGCGGGTCTCCAAACCCCTCTGCGACCGCAAAGACCGGGGAGATCTTCGAAAGACTCTCGCAGCAAGGCTGTGTAAAGGCGCACAGGCCGCCACCAACATACACGGAGAGGGAATTAAACCACCCCATGTATTGCAAATACCATGCCATGCTGCTGCATCCTACGGATATGTGTCCGATTGTCCGAGACTGGGTCAAGTCCCTCATCCAAGAAGGGAAGATCGACTCGGAAGGCACCCGACGATCCGAGCCGAGGCCAGGGAAGGAGTCCAGCAAAACTTCCTCGGCGAAAGAAGGGGTCTCGACGACATCAAGTCTCCCCTCCCCATGAGCAAGCTCCGGAAAATAAGAGCAAGGGGCAGTGCTTCGAGGACTCGCCTCCGCGAATACTCAAGCGCCAAGAAAAAGACTGCAGGGGCAAGAAGCCGGTGACAGAGCCAGCCCCCGGAACCGAGCCCCTATTGGGCCGAATTCCAACAACTGCCGCCCGAGGTAGTCGAGCAGGCAATTGACTCCACTTTCCAGCATCAACAAGATGAAGCTGGTTGGACGACGGTGGCGTCCAGAATGCGCACTCTGTCAATGTTCCCTAAGAGGGGAAGGTCGCACGGTCGTCTTGGCCGGGAGACTACCCCTCAAGCGACAGAGCAAGCCAAGCCGCTGACGCCGCTCGAAATGGCGCGCGCAGTGCAGCAAGAAAAGAACCGGCGCAAGAACATGAAAAGGCGCCTAAAGAAGCAAGCTGAGCAAGAGGAGGCTGCGGCAGCCCCAGCAAGGCTCACTCCACTCCAGAAGCTGCAAAAGCTCATTGACGATCTGGAGGAGTATATTCCCTCCAAACCCACTTGGGGAGTCCCTCTGGACATATACATCCCGTGGGAAGAGATGGAGCGCAAAACAAGGCTTAAAAGCTGGCTCCATCAAATGTTGCAAAGGGCTCAAGAAGGCGAGAAGCTGCCTCTGCCCGAAGAACTGGCCATCTTCTATAAGGAAGATGAAATCACCATCGAGAAGCTGGAAGAAATGCTGAAAGACTTCTCGTGCAACATGGTGTCGATACCGCCGCCTGCAAGCTTGCAATCACCGGCCGTTACGCCCCTGTGGCAACATATCGGCGCCGCAGCCGAGGCAAAGGAAAGGGCCGTGGACGAGGAAAGAAATCCTCCCGTCCCCCAGCAAGAAAAACAACTCGCCCGACCTGGCAAGACTATTGTCCTCCGAGGAGAAGACCTCGGCCTCCCCGGAAATAGAGGTGCGGGCGAACTCCTTCATCTTCGACCCATCTGACGAGGAAGAAGAAGAGCAGCGGGACATCGCTAGTGGGCTCTCCGATCGGAGGGCCGCCCAGCCAGTCCCCTTCGCCCTGTCCGACGACGAAGAGCATGGGGGATGGGCGATCCCCAGCAAGTTTCTCAATCGGAAAATCCTGTCTCGGCCGACGGTCGACTCCACCCAGAAGTGGCAACGAAGAAACTGCCGCCCCGGAGGAGGATGGCCTAGGCTCGTTGTTCGAAGAAAAGCCGGACGAACAGCCAGTGGCAAAACGGGTCAACCAATTCGGGCAACCGATAAAAGCCCTGGAGGATACCATCCCACCATTGGATCAAACCCGTGCCCGGGCTGACCGCAAAATCATACAGCATATGAAGCGGTTCCCGACCAACATCACCATATGGGATGCCATTGCCTGGAGCAAAGAGTTGAGAACGGCGCTCGTCAAAATCTTGCAAGAGCCCGAGGTCTACGAAGCTGACGTGACCGAACTCCAGGCGCAAGCCCTAGAAGCACTGGTGGCGGAGGTGACCTTCTCCGACAAGGACATGCTGTTGCCGACGCTATACCACAACCGCCCGTTGTATATGCAAGGAAAAGTCAACGGGCATGAGCTCAACCGGATCCTGGTTGACCCCGGGGCGTCGATCAACATCATGCCCCTGAAGACTTCAAGTCTTTATATCTCACGCCCTACTTGCAGAGGGTAAATGACATCCGAATCGCTGGATTCAACCAGAATTCTGAGAACGCCTTGGGAAAGGTGGAAGTACAGCTGGCCATGGACGGCCTCACCACTAAGGTCGTGTTTTACATCATCAATGCAAACACGTCTTACAAAGCCCTCCTGGGAAGACCCTGGCTCCATGAAAATCGGGTCGTCCCCTCGACTCTCCACCAATGTATAAAATACATCAAAGAAGGAGAGCAGCATACGGTCTTTGCCGACCGAGCCCCGTTCCGCCAAATGAATGCAACCTGGCGGACGCTCAGCTGTACTTCGCGAGCCTCTCGGCAAGCCAACCACCGCGTCAAAAGGCAAGGAAAAACAAAATGCCGACGCAAACCAAGCAAGCCAAGATCGGGACGAGGAAGAGCTCTTCACGGTCAACAAAGACCTCCTTGAAGCTCATCGGCTCAGCCGCCTCGCCGAATCCACCACGCCCGGGCCAAGTTGTCCAGAAAGGCGTGAAATCAACTATGAAGCAAACGCCGTCGGCGAGATCATCAACCGAAGCATCTCCTTGCCGCCGGCGTACATGCAGCTGCCCTTCCATAGGGAGGAGCAATGGGTGGAGCGACTAAAGACGTTCGTTTCACCCATTACAGAACCGACAGTCTCGAAGAAGGCGAGACGCCGAAGCCGATCCTCTTCTACAAAGGAGACCCGCTTCCTTGTGGGCCCCTCGAAGACGACTTCGGCTGGAGCCGAGCGACTCAAGTCGCCCCAGAGCCCGTTCAAGAAATGGACGACATGCCCGAGCACATCAAGGAATTGTGCCAAAGGCAAAAGATTGCACAAATGCAAGACCCCTCGCGACGGGAGTACTTCCATCGGCTGTGGTACCCGAAGCAACTCCGAGGGCAACCGCCCTATTGTGCCAAAGACACTCGGGGGTGGGCTATGGTCAGGAGGCGGAATGCGAGGCCTATCATACGGTCAATACCGCAGGGCTCGCGCCCTCACCTGACCAGTGCCCTCCGGGGGGCAATCTCCTACCCCCGCTACAAAGCAGCAGCAAGGGGAGGTCACCCTCGTCCTATCAAACGGGACGTCGTGCCAAGAAGCACCTCAAAGCGAAGGAAGTCATTTCTGGCCGATCACAGAAGAAGGCTTCAGATATTATGACGTCCACGTTGCTGACTCCGATGAAGAAAAGGATTTCATCGACCTGCAGCCAGCACCCCGTGAACTCGAAGACGGCGGACAAGCTACGGTCGACGAACTGGTCGAACTCGACCTCGGGGAACCAAAAGAACCCCGACCAATCTTCGTCAGCGCCCTTTTGAACGAGGAAGAAAGACAGTCATACCGGCAACTCTTGCTGGAATTCAAAGACTGTTTCGCGTGGACATATAAAGAAATGCCAGGCCTGGACCCCTCCGTGGCTGAGCACGAGTTGTCCATACTCCCCGCAGCGAAGCCGGTCAAGCAGGCCCAACGGCGTATGCGCCACGAGCTGGAGCTGAAAGTAAATGCCGAGGTGGACAGACTTCTTCAAGTCGATTTCACCGAGCCATGCATCTATCCAACGTGGCTAGCCAACATAGTGCCGGTCAAGAAAAAGAACGGCGAAGTCCGGATCTGTATCGACTACAGGGACTTGAACAAAGCTTGCCCGAAGGATGACTTCCCGGTCCCGATCACGGAAACTATGATCGACATGACCACAGGGCATGAAGCGCTCTCCTTCATGGACGGGTCGTCAGGCTACAATCAAATCCGCATGGCACCCAAGGATAAGGGTCATACCGCCTTTAGGTCCCCCAAAGGGATCTACAACTATAAAAGAATGCCCTTCGGCCTGAAAAATGCCGGAGCCACCTATCAACGAGCCATGACCAAGATCTTCGGAGAAATGCTCCACGACTCGGTTGAGTGCTATGTTGATGATCTGGTCGTCAAGACCAAAAGGCGGGAAGATCACCTAGGCGACTTACGCCAGGTCTTCGAAAGGCTTCGCCAACATCAACTGAAGATGAACCCGATGAAGTGCGCCTTCGGCGTATCGAGCGGCAAATTCCTCGGCTTCGTTGTCAAATACCGCGGGATAGAAATTGATCCCGTCAAAATCAAGGCTATCAGGGAGCTGCCGCCGCCGAAAACCTTAACGGAGCTGAAATCCCTCCAAGGAAGGCTGGCCTACATAAGGCGTTTCATCTCAACCTTGCGGGCAGATGCGCCCCCTTCAGCAAATTAATGAAAAAGGGAGCCCATTTATATGGGACCAGAGTGCCAAGATACTTTTGAAGAAATCAAAGAGTATCTCCTTACTCCTCCTGTCTTAGGAGCCCCGGCGAAGGACAAGCCGCTCATTCTCTACATCGCGGCCATGGAAACGTCGTGGGAGCGCTCCTGGCGCAAACAAATGAGGAAGGTAAGGAGCAACCGCTTTACTATCTCAGCAGGATGCTCGTGGGTCGGAGCACCGATATCCCCAGTGGAGAAGGTGTGCCTGGCATTGATATTCGCCGTCAAGAAATTACGGCACTATCTGCTAGCCCATCAGGTCAGCCTCATCTCGAGGATAGACCCGCTAAAAGCGCTCCTCACCCACCAGTGCTGTCGGGAAGGATGGGAAAATGGGCTTCTCCTCATGGAGTTCGATATCACCTTCGTCCCGAGAAAAGCAATCAAAGGGCAAGGTATGGCGGAGTTCCTGGCGGCGCATCCACTCCCAGCCGGCTCCCCCCTCGAGTTCAAGCTTCCAGAGGAGGAGACGCTCTCATCCCCCACGGGGAGGGGACCCAACGAAAAGAAGTCCCCATTCAAGAAAGTGGGAACACTCTCGCCATAGAGTTACCACACTGGGAACTCTACTTTGATGGCGCTTCCCGGGTCTCAAGCAAACTGACGGCACCACAACTTATACCTCCGGAGCGGGCATTGTCCTGGTGACTCCACAAGGGGGTCACAACACTCATGTGCCCTCATGAAGCCATTGACCAACAATCAAGCAGAATATGAAGCGCTGATCGTGGGACTTCAACTGGCTGCCGAAATGGGCATCAAGTGCATAAAAGTCTACGGAGACTCACAGTTGGTCATCCGTCAAGTGCTGGGAGATTACGAAGTTCGGAAAAAGGAACTGATCCCCTATCATGCCAAAGTAATGAAGCTCCGCGAGAGATTCTGCTTGTTCGAAATCGGACATGTCCCTAGAGGGCAAAACTCTCAGGCGGATGCGCTAGCCAAACTGGCGTCCGCCCTAAAGCTTCCTCCCGAAGGGGAGTTGGGGATAACTGTCCGACATAGGAGGCTAATGCCCAGCGTTCTCGAGGACGACTCCGACCCAGAAAATGCAGAGGTCGACGCCCTCGAAGAAGAAGCCAGCCAAGAAGAAGACTGGCGCCAGCCGATCATTCAAATAAAGGACGGTTGGCTGCCTTCAGATCGGGCCGAACGAGTCGACTGCTGCGGCGGGCCGCGTCGTATCAAATGATCGGGGATCAACTATATCGGCTTGTCCATGAAAAAGACAAGTCTGTCCTCCTCCGATGTCTCTCCCTAAAGAAGCCAAAGTCATCATGCACGAAGTCCACTCTGGACTGTGCGGAGCTCATCAAGCGGGAGACAAGATGAAAATCAACATCAAGCTGAAGGCTTCTTCTGGCCGACTATGTACGCAGATTGCGTCCAGTACGCTCGTGCATGTCATCAATGCCAGGTCTTCAGTTCGGTGCCAAGAAAGCCGCCGAGCGAATTACATCCAACCGCCCCTACATGGCCCTTTGCCGAATGGGGAATGGATGTCGTGGGACCATTCCCACCATCCTCCGGCGGCCACAAGTTTATCCTGGCAGCCACCGACTATTTTCTCCGATGGGCAGAAGCAGCCCTCTCGGGAGGTAACCGGGTAGCCGTTGCAAAATTTGTCAAGCAACACTGATTTACAGGTTCGGCACCCCTCATCGGATCGTATCAGATAACGGTACGCCCTTCAGAAACAAAACGATATATGCGTTGGCGGCCAATTCCAGATAGATTGGAGGACGTCAACGGTTTACAACCCTCAAGCTAATGGTCTGGCGGAAGCCTTCAACAAGACCCTTGCAAATGCTTGCCAAGATAGTCGGCAATCGCAAACGTGATTGGGGGGAGAGAGGTGCACGAAGCGCTCTGGGCATACCGGACGGTCTACAAGACCCCTACGGGGTGTTCCCCTTCTCTCTGGTGTACGGAGCTGAAGCCATGCTCCACATCGAAATTGAAATGTCATCCTACAGGGTAGCCGTTTATACCGGCCTCCAACCCGAGGAGCGACAAGAAATTGAAAGAAGGTTGGAGGAATTGTCCGACCTAGAGGGCCAAAGGTTGGAAGCATACAAACATCTCCAAGCCTATCAAGCCCGCATGACCGAGCTTACGACAAGCTAGTCAGGCCCCGTGTCTTCAAGAAGGTGACCTCGTCATGGTCAGCAAAGAGAAGTCATGGCAGGCAGATCAAGTGGCAAACTCCAGCCAAACTGGCGCGGACCGTACGTGGTCACTGGAGTATATGAAGGCGGGGGATACACGCTAGCAACACACGCCGGCGATCGCCCTTTCACCACTAAATGGCAAGCATCTCAAAATGTACTTTGC
Organism: Colocasia esculenta; assembly: GCA_014218235.1. NCBI lineage: Eukaryota > Viridiplantae > Streptophyta > Magnoliopsida > Alismatales > Araceae > Colocasia > Colocasia esculenta. The sequence continues at coordinate 7,811,756 of CM024765.1, read as the reverse complement.
CCCTGAGCATGAATTCCTAGGGCAACCGCCCTCTCAAACTCCCTTAGCCAATAAACCCCCAGAAGGTCGGCTAAAACTCTCCTTGGCAGCAAACCGTCAGGTCGACCAAGTCAACCCTTAGCCAATAAACCCCAGAAGGTCGGCTAAAACCCTCCTGGTCAGCAAAACCCCCTGGTCGACCAAGTCAAACCCTTAGCCAATAAACCCCCAGAAGGTCGGCTAAAACTCCTCCTTGGTCAGCAAACGTTCAGGTCGACAAGTCAAACTCCCTTAGCCAATAAACCCCAGAAGGTCGGCTAAAACTCCTCTTGATCAGCAAAAGTTCAGGTCGACCAAGTCAAACCCTTAGCCAATAAACCCCCAGAAGGTCGGCTAAAACTTCTCCTTGGTCAGCAAACCACCCTGGTCGACCAAGTCAAACTCCCTTAGCCATAAACCCCCAGAAGGTCGGCTAAAACTCCTCCTTGGTCAGCAAACCGTTCAGGTCGACCAAGTCAAACTCCCTTAGCCAATAAACCCCCAGAAGGTCGGCTAAAACTCCTCCTGGTCAGCAAACCGTTCAGGTCGACCAAGTCAAACCCTTAGCCATAAACCCCCAGAAGGTCGGCTAAAACTCCTCCTTGGTCAGCAAACCACCTGGTCGACCAAGTCAAACTCCCTTAGCCAATAAACCCCCAGAAGGTCGGCTAAAACTCCTCCTTGGTCAGAAAACGTTCAGGTCGACCAAGTCAACTCCCTTAGCCAATAAACCCCAGAAGGTCGGCTAAAACTCCTCCTTGGTCAGCAAACAGTTCAGGTCGACCAAGTCAAACCCTTAGCCAATAAACCCCCAGAAGGTCGGCTAAAACTCCTCCTTGGTCAGCAAACCGTTCAGGTCGACCAAGTCAAACCCTTAGCCAATAAACCCCCAGAAGGTCGGCTAAAACTCCTCCTTGGTTAGCAAACCGTCCAGGTCAACCAAGTCAACCCTTCAGCCAGTAAACCTCCCTGGTAGGCTGCACCGTCTTAGGCCCACTAATCATAATGGTGGGCTAAAGCCAAACGGTGAATCCCCTAGTCGAGGTTCTGCAACCTTGCTTCGGACACCAACTTCAAAAAAAAAAAGAAGAAGGAAAGAAAAAGGGATTAAAAATAGAGATGTCCCGGCAGACTCGGCCACTCCCCAAAAGGGGTGTCCGAGGGTAAAAATGCCTAAAATCCAGCTGAGGTGAAAACCCGAAAGGGCGCCTCAGGCAAAAAGGGATAACCCCTCAACGTGAAAACCCGAAGAGGGCGCGTTGGGAAAAGCTAGAGGGGGCTGGATTCTGTGAAAACCCGAAAGGGCGCAGGAGTCAGTAATGTGAAAAAAAAAAATCATCATCATCATCGAAATCAAATCATTACTCATCAAGGCATATTTCGCGCGGCCAGTAAACAAAATGCTAGGCCGGGCCCCTATTCTCCTTGGTAGGTAAACCGAAATGGTAGATCAAGCCGTTTCCCTTAGTCAACAAAAACCCCAAGAAGGTAGGCTATCCTTTTTTGACCAATAAACCTCCGTGGTCGGTAACCCTAAACCTTAGCCAGCAAACCCCAAGAGGTAGGCTAACCCTAAACCTTAGCCAGAAACCCCCGAGAAGGTAGGCTATCCCCTTGACCAACAAACCTCCGTGGTCGGTCAAACCCAAACCCTTAGCTAAAAAAACCCCAAGAAGGTAGGCTATCCCTCCTTGACCAGCAAACCTCCATGGTCGGTCAAACCCAAACCTTAGCCAGCAAACCCCAAGAAGGTAGGCTATCCCCTTGACCAGCAAACCCTTGCGGTCGTCAAACCAAAAAATTCTTAGCCAGCAAACCCCAAGAAGGTAGGCTATCCCTTTGACCAGCAAACCCTTGCGGTCGGTCGAACAAAAAAATTCTTGCCAGCAAACCCCAAGAAGGTAGGCTAAATCCAGAAGGCGGGTCCTGCGATCAATCCCCGGGTCCGGCCTTGGACCCATCAAAAAAAGAGAGAAAGAGAAAAGGGACTAAAAATAGAGATGTCCCGGCAGACTTGATCGTCCTCCAAAAGGGATGTTCAAGGGCAAAAAGGCCTCAGACCCAGCTGAGGTGAAAAACCGAAAGGGCGCCTCAGGAAAAAATGGGTAACCCCTCGGTGTGAAAACCCGAAAGGGCGCGCCAGAAAAAGCTAAAGGGGGGCCATCCCCGGTGAAAACCCGGAAGGGCGCTTGGGATGGTAATCTAAAAAAAAAAAAGAAAAAAAGAAAGAGAAAAAAGAGGAAGATGAAAAAGAAAATCATCATCATCATCATGTCGAAGTAGGGTTGCCGGACAAAGCTCGAGAAGGCCAGCCCCAGCACCGAAATGTTGCATCAGATCTGGAGGAATGCCAGAAATGCAAACGTCCGAAAGACATCTCACGCTCACCGGTCCGAGAAACTGGGTAGAGCGCAGGACAAGTTAAGCCAAGAAACACGGCGTCCAAAAGAGGAGTCCCAAGTGGAGCCCTTGAAAGATCACCTGAATGCAGACGGAAGTTGCGATAATGTTAAAGAAAAGCATTGACGGCAACGTGAAGTTTGTCATTCGACCAAAAGGCAAAGGTGCCCGAGACAAGCCCTCGGGGTAGCTGGTGAAATATATACATCGGCTACAAGCAAAAAAGAGGGGGGAAGAAGAAGGAGAAAAGCTACAAAGCCCCTTCTCCCCGAAGGTCCGCCAAACTGGCCTGGAGAGCTGAGAGTGCGGCCCGGGATTCCGCGCATTCCCGCTCCACGGCGTCCACCTCCGCATTGGCCGTTGCCGCCTCCTCGGCCAGCACAAGAGACGCGGCCTCGCGCTCAGCGATGCGCGATGAGACCTCCTCAAGCGTCCGTCGGAGGGCGACAATCTCCGCATGACAACTGGCGTGGCGGGCACTCGAAGACTCGGCACGACTGACCGCGCCCCCTCGTCGCGAGCAAAGAGCCTCATACCTCTGCTCCGCCAAGGCAACCTCCGCAGCGAGCTCTCGGGCCCGGTGGCGAGCGGCCTCCTCGTGCCTCTGCCCCACCTCACTCCAGAGTGCGTCCACGGCGGCCATCCAAGGGTCTCGGGGGCAGCCCATCAGATGGTAGGAGACCGTACTCCTCTCCAGGAAATCCCGCACCGCGTCAATGGATGGGGGGCTGCTCTCCTCCATGACAGCCCGCGCGACGATATATAGAAGTTGAGCATCCCCCCGGACCCGTGCGCCGGCTCCTCTGTATAGCGTCAGGCCAAGAAATGCCATGCCCCGGGAATGGGGAGGGCCTCCCAAGCGGTGCCCCGCTCGAAGACGGAGGAGGTAAGCTGCCGACGACCGCTGCACAAGAAAAACGGGTGAAAGGTCAGAAGGGACGCGGCGCAGCCGCAACAAATAAAGAAAAATGAGGGCCCAAGAACATGAGAGGCTCGGGGCCCTGATCACTTACCCCGCGTGTCGGATGGCAAAGGAGCGTCACCCCGGCCCTCCACGGGACGCGGGACACCCACTGCGGGTGGAAGAACAGCCTCCGGAGGGCTCAACCCCAGCATCTCCGCTGCCATTTCGGCGCCATCTGCAAGAAAGGGGGAGTCAAGCAGTAAGCACAAGGGCATTCGCTTCCCCTTTCGCCCCGCCACGCGCCGGGCTGAAGAAATAGAAAGGGAGGGCTCGCTACTGTGGAAGAAATACCCACCGTCAGCGTCCCCGGCTACCCCTCGGGCAACCTCACCCTCTTCCGGCGGGGAGACGGTGGGAAGCACGGCCGCGGAGGTGGCCGCCACTGAAATGCAGAAAAAGCGGAAGTCATTCGCTGCATAAACAAGCAAAGTAGAAGGGCGCAGAAGTGGGTTTACAAAAAAAAATAAGGCTCACTTACTCGCACTATGAAGGGGTTGCATCCGACCACCCCCTCGAGTATGCCTGGGGCAAGGTCAGAAAAGCCGGGTAACTCCACCTCTGACCCGAACAGTAAAAGGTCATGTATGGCCTGCAACGAGGATGCTGCGTCTCCAATCGGCGCAATCCCCGCCAGGGGCTCAACACCCTCCGCGGCGGCAGCAGCTTCCACGGAATGTACCCGCGAGGAAACAAACGAAAGAAAAGACTTGTAAGCTACGTGTGGGTGCCATGCTGGCCGAGCAAAAAAAAAGGGGGTGGGTAACGCCGATTTAAGAAGATGGCACGCGTCCTACCTGGCTCGGTGGAAGCTACCAGGGGGATGCCTACCCCCTCAGGAGAAGGCGTCCCGTCGAACGTGGGATTGTAATCCACATCCTCCCGCGGAGTATCCTCCGCCAATTCGTCGCCCCCAGAGGCCGAGGCACCTGTGCAAGAAGAAAAGAGGGCGCGTAAAATCCCTCGCCCAAAGAAATAAAGCAAAGCGGGGAAGGAGGTAAACAGGGGATGCGGAAACCACGGCCACGGCGGGAGAAGAAGGCTCGGGGGTCCTCCCTCGGGCCGCCGGTTGCGAAGGACCGGCCTCCCCGCTCGCACGCCTCTTCCGGGCCGACGGGGCGTCGCGCTTCGGCAAGTCCTTCTCGGGGATGAAGCTCTCTGCCCCGGGCCAACAAAAAAAAAGGGGGGGGGGACCCAAATCAGCAACAACAAGTCCAAGGAGATGCGGGCCGAGCTTACAAATGAGGGAGGCAACGTACGTCAGGGGCCACAAAAACGTCGGCCGAAGCACCACTTGGTCGAAGGAGATCTTCACGGCTTTCCCTGCCTCGGCAATCGCATCCCAGAAATGCTGCAGAGTGGTGCCGCTCTCGATCCAGCTGACGTACTCCCTCGCCAACACGGATGATGGAATGCTGAAGGTGTTGCTCCCAAACCCGCGTCACGCTCGGGAGGAGGGGACTGGTGAGCGGCGCGTCCACGGGATACCCGCAGTCCAACAGAAAGTGACGCCACCAAAAGTAGACAAGTGGCGATTCCCCGCGAACCCTGGGAGCTGCCGAACTGCTCTCCGGACGCGACAAAGGCTTCAAAGCCCCGCGGAAGCCTCGCTGTCCGCCGTGCTAGCGGCCTGTGCCACGGCCCTGCGGCGACCCACAGTCGTCACCTTCTGGGCTATGTCGGCGAACTCCCTCTGTAAGAACGTCGGCGCGATGGAAATAAGGGCGCCCGCCCGGGACAAGTAGTCCCTCTCCGCCTTCTTGATATCGTCGGCGCGCTCCCGAAATGCCTGGCCGTGCCGGGACCACCATCGAGCATACAAAACGCTCACTCGCCCCTCGTACTGCAACTCGGGGATGAAGAAGTCTGGAGCTGGGTCTCGCCTGAGAAAATAACACCACCAGCTGCAGGCCACCAGGTGACGGTCCGGGCCCTTATATGCCCGAGTCGCCAGCATGAAATCGGCATTCGGCGGAACGTCCTGGTCGTACCCGAGGTTCGAGCAAAGCGGTGCGGAAAGTACGGCTCCATGAAGAGGAAGCTCCCCTTGCGGAAGAGCAAGACGCTGGGGCGAACGCAGCAAAGCCAGTCCTTGCGTAGCCTAGCAACCGGCGCAGCATGGGGGGGAGGCGGTAAACACGACCCCCCTGGCCTTCTTCCACCCAAGGCCTGAAACCAAGCGAGCAACAAGCGAGGTCAAGCCCCGGCTGCCCGGCCGCCGGTACAAAGGAAAGTCGTCGGCGCGCCTCCCTCAACTGCTTCGACTGCTCTCGTTCCGACCGATTCCGGAACATGAAAATGAGGGCAGAGAGGGGCGCTCCAGACTAATGTTGTAACATAGCTCCGGCAGCAGAAGACCGGCCCAGGCGCCCAGATAGTGCGTCGCCAAGGTGACACTCTTGTCGCGAGGAGAAGGGCTCGAAGTAAGCTCGCCCAAACCCCGGAAGATGTTGGCCAGAGCCGCCGGAGCCAAAGCCAACTGAACACCACTGGCCAAGATGCAGGCCGGGTAAATAGCCTCCGGCCTAATATTTCCCTCCTCCCCGAATGGGAGGGCAAAAGTGCACAGCCAGTAGACAAAGATAGGCCGCCAGATGGGTGCGGTCCGGAAGCCGCCTCGGGTTCCAGTTAAACCCCGAGGCGCGTAAAGATACCGGGCATCGTCATCGAGGTGCACTCTCAACTGCAAATAAGCTACGGGGTCATAGTTGTCGCCGGCGAATTCCTTGAAGAAGCAAAAGGGCCCGCTGTAGAAAAAGCGGATCCAGGCGTCACAGCTAACCCGCACTGTCCCTTTCGAAGCACTGGGACAGTCGCTCCTCCCGCACCTGGCTAAGTCGCGCCAGACCCGCACCAGGTACCGAAAGCTGTGGGAGAGGAAGTAAGAGCCGGCACCGGAGGTCCGATCTCTGTCCAGGTCGCTCAAGCAAACCTCCTCATAAAACTGCCCGGAGATCGGAAGGCCGGAAATCCTGTGCAGAGCCCACAGGTCAAGACTGGTCTCCCCCTCTGCAGTGCCGAAGGTGTTAAACCTCCGGTTAAACCTTTCCGCCAAGGCCTGCAGGAGTCCAGCATTGCAAGGGTAGCTGTGGAGAGCGGCGACAACCGCTTCAAGAAGACCTACCCGCTCGAGCATCTTGTGGTAATGGTACAAAATGCCCATTAACCACTCTGTTGCGCCGAAGCGGAACCGGTGCGACGAAGCGACTGACCACCGGTCGTACCAACTGGCGGCCCCTCCGCCCAAGATCCGGTCTAGAAAGCACGACCGGTCATAGCCATCCGCACAAAGTCACGGCCCGAGGGTGGCAGAGCGTGCCCGGTGAAGGTGACGCCGGTCTTGGGGAGCCCCTGCACCTCCCACAGACCTTGGGAAAGTTGCAGCTCCATCACACGGCGAGCCGGCTCGGGCGCAAACAATCCCAGCAAAGCCGTACTGGGGAAGTGTGCCTGCGCCTCATGGTCCAGGGGAAAGCTGGGGTGATGCGAGCTGCAGGTCCCCATCATGCTGTCGCGACCGGCCAGGATCGCCCGCTCCAGCTGAGCCCGTTCAATAGCAAGGAGGTCGATGGGACCGTCCCAGTTGGCTGGCACGAAACGCTGGACGAACGGGAAGAGGTGCTCGTCCAATGGGAAATGCTTCGGGTAGCCAGCTCCCCGCCGATAGCGGTAGATCAAGCCGCTATGGTCTATCCGACTCACGTCCACCGCGCCCTCGGCGGGCGAGGGCCCTCCAGCGGACCGCGGACGCACGGCCGACACCGCTCTCGAGACGGTCCAGGTCTTCCACCCGGACCGGAGACAAAGTAAAGCTCGGCATAGGATCGTCCGTCCGCTCGACGTCGTTCTCCGTACGACGCGGCGCCTTGCCGCCCTGGCCCCTCTTGTCACGACCCTTGCGAGGCATAGCTGACCCTGTTAACAAATAATGCGACCGTCAGACGAAAGAACGTTGCAGAAAGGACGGGGAAAAGCAACCGTGAGGGGAAAGGAATCCATCTCGAAGGCGCCACGGGATACCCGCCGTCGTCTTCGCCTCCGACGGATATCCCGTGGGGGGCATTTTTGAACCCGAAAAATATCGGGGCCTAAACAAACCCCGGGCGACGGATACGCCCTAAAGAATCGGGAATAAACTCCCGATCCCCGCTCGGACGTCAGAAACCAACAAGTCCGAGTATCCGCGCTAAACACGGCGACCCGGAAGCGAGAAGCCCGAGGAGTCTTCGTCGGCGAAGAGTACGTACCCCGGATGTCAAGAAATCCACGTCCGAGGCGGAGTGCGGAGTCGCGCCGAAGCCGATGAGTTCCGAGCGATCAAATGCACGTGTTCCTCGAAAACGAGGACAAACGCACGTAGGACGGCCGGAGAAGCGCAAGCGGCGCACGTGTGCACGTGCACGGCACGGCCGTCGACAAACAAACCGGATGCGGGAGGCCCACAAGAGCTCTCTCCGGGTTTTCTCCCGGAAAGCGCGGAAAAAGTGAAAGAGAAGGGAGGGAGGCCCCACCTTAAATAGGTGGTGGGCCAATGAGGCCCCCATGGGGGCCGCCGGTCGGCCCCCCCGCCAGTGAGGGGGGCCGCCGGTTCGCGCCCCTGCAGGGGCGCCGGTTCGGCCCCTGCCAGGGGGGGGGGGGGGGGGGGGGGGGGCGCCGGTCAGCCCCTGCCTCGCGCAGGGGGGGGCCGCCGGTTCGGCCCCCTGCCGCGAGCAGGGGGGCCGCCGGTTCGGCCCCCTCCCCGCGCAGGGGGGGGGCGCCGGTTCGGCCCCCGTCCCGCGCAGGGGGGGCGCCGGTTCGGCCCCCTGCCCCGCGCGGGGGGCCGCCGGTTCGGCCCCCTGCCCCGCGCAGGGGGGGGCGGTTCGGCCCCCTGCGCGGGGGGGGGGGGGGGGGCGCCGGTTAGCCCTGCGCAGCGGGGAGGGCCGCCGGTCAGGCCCTGACTGGCGGCCCCTCCGCCAGTCCGCCCTCTCTCTCGGGCACCCTCGCCGGTTCGCGCCCCTGCCTCGACGCCTGCGCCCGGAGACCTCCGCCGGGGAGGGTACCCCCGCCGGTATGCCCCCCTCAAATCCTATAAATAGGGGGGCATACCCCCATTAAACACCACGCCGAATCGGCCTAAACGCGCCATCTCCGGCCCAAGCTCCCGAGTCTGTCGAGCGTGATCCGTGCGTGAGCTTAAATAGGCCGCACGTGCCGACACCCGTGGTGTTCCGTCCTCGGCGTTCGGGCTGCATTGCGCCACGTCGTAGGGACACGCCACAGGTTGTCACATGACTCTCAGCACATGTACTTAAGTCCTCCGGCGTCATAAAACGACGTACGTCGAGGCATGTACTTAAATCCTCCGGCGTCATAAAACGACGCACGTCGAGGCATGTACTTAAGCCCTCCGGCGTCATAAAACGACGCACGTCGAGGCATGTACTTAAGCCCCGGTGTCGTAAAACGACGCACGTCGAGGCACATATGTTTAAGTCTCCGGTCGGTGTCGTAAAAAGACACACGTTGAGGCATGTTAATCTGTGGAGGCACAAACACCCCACTGGTAACACACATGTACCCACTATCGTGTAAACGTCCGACGGAGGCACATACACCCTGTCGTCGACGTCCATGTACTGGCTTGTTACATACACGCCCAGTGGAGGTACAAAACCCCACTAAAGGCGTACATGTAAATGTAAACGTCATGTCATAAATATAAATGACATGAGCATGCTTGAATAAAATTGTGGAAATTCATTTGTCATCTGCCTTTTCTTCTTTAAATTTCGGCATACGGTCTTTTAACAAACATTACGCATCCGAAGGTATTCGAGTGTTATACTCGATGTAAATGAAACATCGACTTCGGTCGGTGGGGAACGGTCCAGTACACGACCACTCCAATCGCCCTGAACGCGAGCGCACGCGGAAAAATAAATCCGAGGGTATCAGGGTTCGCACCCAATACTCCTCATAAAATAATCTTTGTCTGTTTCTCGCAAACAGTCTGGCACGCCCACGCAAAAGATCCATCTCGAAGACGAGAGGGATGGATCGAAAGAAAAAAAATGAGAAAGAAAATTTCCGCGTTCCAACAAGGTCAAGCACACTCTACCCTAATCGCCTAATGAATAAAAATCGCGGAACAAATAAGTTCAAACTAAAATTGGCGCACTCGTCCATTCTTAGGACATAAAATTTTCTCTCCGCATTGCGCGGATTTTAATTTTCTGTCTGTTAGACAGGCTGGCACGCCCCGCAAGGCAAAACAAATAAATAAAAATCAAATCAAACTCAAACACCATATGAAATACAAAGAACGAAATTTTAGCAGCGTCCGACAGGAGGGCATGGGTATTTCTTATATTTTGCCACCACACCAGTAAAACCAACCCCCCCCCCCACAGGAGGGTTTTAGCACCACGCACCCCCCTCAGGGAGGTTCTAGCGCTGCCCGGGGGGGGTCTGCTCACCGCCGCGCCAAGCAACCCCCCCCCCCCCCCCCCCCACAGGGCCAAGCACCCCCCCCCATGGGGTATTTCTTATATGCTTTGGACCTTTGGTAACACTTAAGATTGTACAAGTGCCCCATAACAAGAAAGGTATAAATGCAAATTCGATGAATATTCTCGGAATTGCCATGCACTGATATTTAAGTACAGTTTCTATACCCATAGTCGGCAAAGATCTTAAAAACATATCGCATCAAAGGTGTTCGAAGTAACCTCGATGTAAATAAAACACCGACTCTGGTTGGTAAGGAAATGTCCAGTACACGATCACCCAAATTGTCTGATGAAACAAACGTGAAGTGCTCCATAGCAAGAAAGATATAAATGCAAATTCGATGAAATATTCTTGAAATTGCCATGCACAGATATCTAAGTATTGTTTCTACACCCATAGTCAACAAAGATCTTAAAAACATATCGTATAAAAGGTGTTCGAGGTAATCTCAATGTAAATAAAACACTAACTCTAGTTGGTGGGGAAAGGTCGAGTACACGATCGCCTAAATCGCCTGATGAAACAAACGTGCGTGGAATAAACATTTTAAACACGTACATAGTTGCCTAAGTGTAGGAGCATGTAAATCCTTTGCACTTGGGCAAATCTTCAAAATGTCTGGCACACAGACTAGCACGCATGCACAAAACAAAATAAAAAAACAAAAAATCAAATCGAACTGAAGATTGTCTTTGTCTCTTGTTCGCGTGTTTCCAACATGGGGCCATTTTGTTGACCCAGAAATTGGCACGGTGCATTTGTCGCGACCGATCTTGACCGGAAGTGCGTTGGACACTGCTTGGCGAAGGTTTTCTACCTTGAAATGCTGCTCCAGCAGCAATTTAGCATTAAAATCCATTCCGAATTTCATCAGAATGATATTCTTCAGAACCCGACTATCCGCATGCCTAGAACAAGCACGTCTGGGGGATTTCTTGTTGGTTTTATGATTTTTCCCGGGCGTGTTCATTATTTGACTTCTTTTGCTCTTATCACCCACGAAGAAGCTTCAACAGATGCCTTTCACATTTTGGGGAAAACCTTTCCAGGTTCATCAAGTGTTTGAGGTGACAATATATTAAAAAAATTAAAAATTCATATATACTTCAGAATTCAGATGCATATATATAAGCTATTTTATTCCCAAAATGACTATGCATAAAGCCCTATAGACTGCCTTCATTTACTCATTTAACCATGTGTAAATATATGTTGTTGTTGTTGTTGTAGTAGTAATTGGTGGGTAGTAACCTGAGGAAGGTTAGCTTACCGACCTGGTGATGTATAATGATGTGTGGTTTTATTAAAGACCAAATGGTGCACATAGGAGTCTCAAAAAGGGCATTGATGACTGTGGATCCCAGGTGGAGTACAATGACCATATATTCATGTTGTTTCACCACTTGATTGTTCTGATAGTGTAAAGCCTCATAATAGTCTACCTTTCCTCATATAACCGTGGATCCCTTGAGGGTAAAGGATCAGGAAGGTTTGCCGACTATCAAATCAGGTCCCCAAGGAACCCCTGTGACCATGGAGACCAGTGTCCAGTGTTGGGCTTCCTGACATTAGGGCAGTGAGTAGACTTAGAGTCTTGTGAGCACACATGGTCAGGTACAGGACACTGTAGTCCTGTAGACTGTGGCCCAACTAGTTGTACACTCGTTTGTCTTTCAGGATGGCCAGATCCAGGCAGGGTTCAGGCTGAGATCATAGTTGTCAAGGCGTCAAGGCGACCAAGGCGTAGGTGGGGTCTCGGATCGCCTAAGCGCTTAGGCGCTCGCCTAAGCGGTGACTAGGCGTTTAGGACGGAACCAAGTATGAGTTGTTTTCAAGTGTCCCTCTTACATGATATTTATGTATCTACAAATATATATAATGATGAAAATTCAATAAAAAAAATATCATAATATGACAGACATAAAAACAATGAAAGCAACAAAAATTAAACTCCAAGTAAACAAACTCACATTATATATCATAAAGTCATAAAAAATCTAAATTGACATCTTCAAATAAATAAACACACTAAATAAGAACAAGAAGTGCAAATATCATTCTATCATCAGAAAACTAATTTTTAACTTTTAAAACAAACCAGTGAATACACATACATGTAAATATGTTAAATAAAAATAAGAAGTGCAATATCTTAACACACTTAAAACAAGTAAAAACTAAATGAGTCCATTACATAATCCCACAATATGCCTAAAAATTGAAAAGAAACTAGAAAATGACAAGTCTCATGTGTTTGGGTGATGATAATTTAAGTTTGACCAAATCCTGAGAGATCTCAAACAGACTAAGTGTTGTCAGTAGGAGAGCGGCTCCCTTGGAGAAGACATATGCACGTTTGACATTTTTTACCGGACTTTAGATTTTTAGTGTTCCATATGGCAAGGTTTGGCGCATCCCCGATTCGGACCGGATCGGGATTTTCCTGATCCGATCCGATTCGGGCGGATCGAACCGATCCGGTTCGATCCGCTTGGATTCGGCCAGAACCTTATTTATGAACCATTTTATGGCCGATTCCATTGAATCTGGCCTTTTTTTGAATGATTGTGTGGTTTAGGCCTCTTGTACATATGTTTCATCATATTCCATGAGATTTATATCATGTAATTGGTATAAAAACATTTATTTTCAATGAAATAAAGCATTAGAAGAGTGAAAAAAAATTGAAACTCATTAATTGAAAGATATTTACATTGCACAAAGTCAATACAACTATCAAACTCTAAATTCCAATAAAAATACAATGACTTACTCTAATATCCCCAATGCCCTTGTTGATATGGATCATATGCATTCCATTGGGATTGGCTAGGCATGGATTCGGACTCATCTGACTCTGAGGGGAGCTCCCCAATAAGATGATGACCTTTCGTTCTTGACACAAAACCACGAAACTCATCCCATGTCATCATGCTATGGTATCTCTGCCGAAACTGACTGAGATAATGGTCCCACACTTGACAGCCGGGACGGACTACCCCCAGTTGTGCCATCTGTACATCCTCCTCAGGAACAAAAACTTGGACTGGAATAGGAATAGAATATGCAGGAGGAGGATGCATATATGGAGATGGACCAAGGTAGCCTGTTGTGGCAGTGTACCCACTGTACGGTCCGTACCCACTAGAGTAGTCTGTGCTAGTGGAGTCGGGCTGGTAGCTATGACCGCCATAGGATCCAGCAGACTCATGTGTACTCATCCTCTCAAAGTCTGATAACATAGTGTCATAACTATGGGAATCCACTGGTTCACCTCTTCCTTGACTGCCAGGTGGAAACCTTTGCCTTCTATTGTACCGAAGTGGGGCACCATGACTGCTATCTTGTGTTGCACCCCCATAAAATTGCTCCTCTGTGAATGCCATGCCACCTCCTCCTCCCTCACCACCCTCACCTCCTCCTCCGCCCTGACCATCGTTACCACCTCCACCGTTACCACCACCGTCACCACCAGCATCTGAAGAACCACCTGCAAAGGCAATATCATTTGAACATTAGTTAGAACAAATACAAAATTACAAATACATTTTGAGGTAATTTTTAATACAAAATGATGGCCTACCAGTAGTCATCGAATCATGGGAGGCACTATTGGGCAATCGGGGTGAATCCAATGGAGACGGTGTCTCATCATCTGCATTTGGATCCAAAGTCTCTGCATCGGCAATGTCAAGTGGATCTTCAACAACGGTAGCACCTTTCTTGCCTTTCTTGGATCCCCAACCAGAAAACCAACCTTCTTTTTTTGTGCTGGGACGGGAGGTGGCTCTCGTATAACAACTCCTTTACTTGGCCGGGACTCTGTTGCACCAGTTTTTTTTCTGCGGGATTCTGTTGCTATTTGCTTCCCTTTTGCCAATTGAGATGATGTGGGAGCCCTTGTAGATTGTGAGGGAGGCGCATCCTGGGTAGATAAGCCTCTCCTTCTAGATTGTGTGCGGGGGAGGCCTTCCATCAACCTATCAAAATCATCATCATCATTACCTCCTCCTCTACCTGCAATAACCCCCAACATTATACATTAGGAAGTTAGCATAAATGCAACTGATAAAACATGTAAGATGAAAGAAAGAAATGACTCTCCCACCTGCAGTACGCGTCACATGCTCTACTTGTATGTCCGCAAGAAGATCCACCTCAGCCTCTGGATCCATCTCATAACGAGGGGAATATGGCTGTCCCACATTCCCACGATCTCCCTCCTCCTCTGCTGTTGCTTCTGCTACTGCCCTTGCCAGGAAAGTGTTAGGGCGAGGTGGATCTTCAGGGTCGTCTGCCTCCTCATCTAACTCATACTCCCCTCGCTCTGTTGTTGCTCGTGCAACCCATGCAACCATTGGGTCTTCTTCATCTCGTAGAAATCCAACATCAATTGGATCATACTCTACGTCCCCACGCTTCTTTGGATCTTCTGTAAGATGTTTGACCCTCAGCCTCATATTATAGTGGACGTACACCAATTGGTCCAAACGCCTATATGAGAGACGATTCCGCACTTTGGTGTGTATCAATGCAAATGTACTCCAGTTCCTCTCACATCCACTAGATGAGGAAGTCTGCGATAAGACCTTCACTGCAATTTTCCTCAATGTTGGCGCGGAATGCCCAAAGTTGAACCACCAATCAGCTGCATCCAAATTCAATTATGTCAATCAGATGTCAACCATCAAGTTGCAATGATAAAAAATGTAAATGGGAAGCATATTACCGCCGTCTACACGCTCCCGACCAGCAATGGCAGATGGCTCAGCAAAGGTCCCAGTGGCTTCCCGAAAACGCTTCATCTGCATAGCATAAATTTATCATCAACTCCTATGAACTTCAAGTATTTGATTAACTTTGGATGGAAGTTGATAATCCTATACTTGCCTCATCAATGGCATCTGCCGCTAGCACAGGACTTCTTGACAATCTCTCAACCACCCTTGCAAAGGCAGCCGTCAAATCATCATCATATGCTAGCTCGTGTGCGTAATGGTATGCAGGGTGGAGATAGTATGCTGCAATTGAATAAAATACCATCATCAATACAATAAATAATAGATTATTACAGAAATATGATTTATTTCCTTACCCGCCATATGGAGATCTCTACTCATCTGCCGGTCCCATCTATCGTCAACAACATCCAAAACCAAGTGTGCATGCCGAGGTGAGACTTCACGGATCTTTTTCCTCGCGGCTTCAAGCTTTGCATATACCAATCCTATAGATGGTCTCCTATCCCCATCCACCACCCTCAACACCTCATATAGAGGTTCAATGATCTGTACCAGCTTGAAGACCCGATCCCAAAAATTGGAGCTGTTGACGATGCCTTCCACCTCCTTTCCATCAGATGTACTAGCAAAATTACTCTGCAACCATTTATCCCCTGAACATGCGTTTCAATCCATCCTTGTGCTTCAGTAGACTCTGTAGTGCCACAAAATTTGTTGCAAAGCGGGTGACACCGGGCCTCAACAACTCTCCACCAGTGGACTCTCTCATCCACGCCAACACCAGATGATGATTGTAGATGAAACGTGTTATCTTCTGTCCTGCATCCACCACCATTTTCACAGGTTGCAGTGTCCCAATTTCTTTAAGCATTAAATCAACACAGTGGGCAGCACATGGGGTCCAGTATAGATGAGGATAGATATTCATCAACTCCTCCCCTGCTTTCTTGTACGCAGCTCCATTATCCGTGACCACCTGCACAATATATTGCTCCCCAATCTCCCCAACCACCTCTCGCATCAAACCCAAAATGTATTCATAGTTGTGTACATGCTCGGATGCGTCAACTGATTTGTGATAGAAGACTTGTCTATCACAATACACTAGGAAGTTGATGAGGCTGCTCCTGGTGATGCCCGACCAACCATCACACATGATGGTGACACCATACTTCTCCCATTTCTTCTTAAATCCGTCTATGTAAGACTTTATCTCATCAACTTCCTCCTGCAGATATTTCCCTGCCAAGTCCCTAGCTGTAGGAGGCTGCACATGTAGGCCTCCACGTTGAACCTCCTGTATTGCAGTTTTATAATAGGGACTGTTCGCTGCATTAAATGGTAACCCTGTATGGTGCCACCACTTTGCAATTGCTCTCCCCACCTTGTATTTCGGCCCCTGCTGGTTGTATGAATCATCAATCCTAGTCTGCTTGCCATGCTCCCTAGGATACACATAAGGGTCCACATCCTCAATTTGCACACCTGTGGGTCTCTTGCTATGCCTGCCTTCTTCTGGTACTTGTGTGGGAGGGGGTCGAGTGAAATAATCTCCCACATTTGAAAATCGACGGGAGCCACTGCCACCTACCGCTGAGCCACTGCCACTGCCACTGCCAACCTCATGCTGAGCTCCATGAAAACTCATTCTGTGCCCTGCCCTTTGATCAGCTTCCCATGCCTCAGCCCTGCTATGTGCTCTGGCTAGCCTTTCCTGCACATCAGGATCAGGAACATATTCTGCATACATTTGAACTTCATCATCATCATCTTCATCTCTTTGCCTTCCTGATATAATCCTCTCTGCTATCTCCTTATCTGCCTTCTTTCTTGCTGTCTCAGTTCGAACTTGCTTAATGTGTTCACTCATAGCCTTCTTGACTTCTTTTGGCACCGATTTACACCCCTGCACGTCATGGTACCCTGCTAGTCGACCACCAGCAAGGTGCTTCTTCAAACGGGAGACCCCACCTCCTTGTCCCACAAAACCACAATAATTGCACTTAAAGTTGTGCCTATTCTCCAACATGATGCCATGCTGCCACCCAATATCATCAGAACCTCTTTTCGGTGCCATCTACAATGACAAAAAATAAATAATAAATTAACAGTAAATTAAATTAAATTTCAGAATTTGAACACTAAAAGAAAGTATTCTTACTTCTTAATTGTTATATGATATTTTTTTAATATACATGAACACATGATCACAGAAATCCATTCACACATGCATATATATTTTCTGTAATTTCACATTTTATTTTAAAATACTTCTTATTAATCTAAGAATATAAATTAATTATTGCTCAACTTCTTATTTAATCAACTTCTAATCATGATGTACAAGTTATACAACACATTTCTATCAATTTTTGGTTGTTTACACTTTTTAAGATTTATAAAATTATTATTCAAATTTTAATATAATTATTAATTATTTATGAACATTAATTAATTATACCTAAACTTCTTATAGAATCAAGTTCTAACCATGATATAGAACTTATAGAACACCTTCCTATCATTTTTTGATTGTTTAAATTTTTTTTAAGATTTTTCAAATTATTTTTCAGAAAATCATATTTTAGGGAAAATCATCAAATCTACATGAAAACCTTGTAGATCTTGATGAGAAATGGTTGCAAGTGAACATCAATCCCTTGCAACATCATTTCCTAACAAGATCTAACCCATACACCAAGAAAAGAACAGAAAAATGAAGAAATAAGGTTGCTTACCTTGAAAACCCTGTAGAACCTTCAAAAAACTTGAAGAACAAGGCTTCAAAGCTTCCAAATCCACCTCCAAATGGACACAAATTCACTTAGGAAGCCTCCTCCTGTGGATTTGCACCTAAATCTAGGTTTTCTCTTCAAAAAAACTGCAAACGGGGGGGAGAAAGGGGCCTGCGGTTTCCTGCGCTGCGAATGGGACTGTTCAGTCCCGATGCGCAGCGCATCGCCGACACCCTTTAAGGGTGTCGGGCGGATCGCGCCCGATGCGACAGTGCCGGGCCGGATCGCATTGCATCGGGCTCGATCCGCCTGCTAACAAAGGATCCAGGCGCATCGGGCGAGTCGCGCATCGGATCCTCCCTGATCCGATGCGATTCGGGGGGATCGGCCCGGCTCGATCCGGCGCGCCAAACCTTGCCATATGGTTTATTTCAGGGTTTGGCGTGCCGGATCGAATCGGTCCGATTTGGTCGAATCGGATCAAATCAGGAGGAACCCGATTCGCCCGATTCCCATGCGAATCGGGGCAGATCAGGAAAGACCCGATTCACCCCGATTCCCTGATGCGTCGAACCCTGGTTTATTTGAATTATCAAATTTTTAGATAGGTCAAATTATGAGATATTAGAAAGTTAGCATTTCGCTAAAATCATCGAAATCGTGATTTTCTTCTTCGATTGGAGAGTTGACTTTTTTGTAAGAGATATGATTTTTTTGATATTTTTATTGGATTCAAATGGGGGGTACTTCCTTATTTACATGTAATATCTTAAGTAAATGAAACAACAAATTATAACATTTACTTAAATGATATTCAGGTAAATAAGATGTTATCTGGAATCGGGCTGGACCCAGCCCTGAAAACCGACCTAAATCTGTTGTCTAAGTGGGATATTGTGGATCCCTAAAGGGTCTAGGCGCGCCCAAGCGCCCCTGGCGTGCGCCTTGGCCGCCTTAGCGGCGCCTTGGGGCGCCTTTTCTCCTCTTAGAAAGGCGAGGTGTTTTAAGGCGGCTAAGGAAGCGCCTTGGCGCTTAAGCGGCGCCTAGGCGCCGCCTAGGCGTCCGCCTTGACAACTATGGCTGAGATCTAGTTGAGCCTGCTAGACAACTCCATCAAGGCAATATAGACAAATCAGCCACAATTGATGGTCTGTACTGGCTTGGTAGTTAGAACAGGTGGTCAGGGAAAGAATGGTAGTTGCTGACTTGCTGGAAAAAACACAGAATCCAGAACCCAGATGAGAGCCAACGCTGGTTGACTAGTGTGACACTTCTGTTCTAATCTTCCCTTTGCATATTACCTTCCATCTTTTCCTGTGAAAATGTATTAAAGAAGTTAAATTGATTGGTGATTTCTTCAGGAGGCTAAAGGAGACTTCCATCTTGTGGTTGTGTTTTTCAAATGATTATGTTAAGTCCAATTGCTGCCAAAAGGTGATCATGACTCATTAAATTCATGAAATAGGTTACAATTCTGTGTTTTATAACTTGAAATTACATTTGTTTCATCATTTCATGTATAAAGTAATGAGCCATGCACTCTAGTTTCCTTACTTTCTTTACTATGTTGTTGATTCCTGCCACTTATAAACCACCCCACAGTTCCTCAAACAATCTGTATTTTGAGACTTACTACCACCTTCTAACCTATTTTTACATCTCTTGGTGTGGCAGAGTTGCTGGTTCAAAAGTAAAGACGTGTTTTAGCTTGAGTCACTGGGCATGCAGAGTGATTGGGAGTCAGATTGTATAGCATGAAGTCAAGGTCTTTGGCAATCGACCTGTACCTGACAAGAGGTTGTGTAAGCATGTTTAAGTTAATGAAATCCCCTCTGTTTATTGCTATACAATATTCAAGGGGAAGTTTCCCTGCTTACTTCTTTATAGTCTACTTCAGTACTAACTCATACAGGTCCCCAAATCAATGACTGCATGATAGTGGTGATGGATTTTGCATAAACCCTAGCACGTGCAGATAGATCATCACAAAGGAAATGTATAAATCTATAACTAATGCCTCTAAAAAGGATGACCTACAAGGAGTCAGGCTCTATAACCTCTACAGAAAAAGATGAAAATTATATTGCTGAAATGTAGCCACTATATAGGTCAGGCACATGCTCCAGGATCCCATCACAATAACTTGATCCTCATTCCTCCATGGCTATGGAAGAAAGAACATCAAGGCGAGTAACTGAATGCATCCTAACACATCCTCCACAGAGGCATATCATGTTTCAACTTATGTTAACTATTCTGAAATGGTATACTATATTCAGTGCATCAGATTTAGACATAGTACTAATCATTGGGATGACAATAATAAGGCTAAACAGAAGGGGGGGAAAAAAAGCAATAAGCAGCTCCAGACTCTGTTATAAATTATCAGAGAAACATTATTACAGATTAAATAGAATATCCATCTACATAAGCATTAGTAAACATCCATCTTCTGATAAAATGGCAGCAAGAAAAACCAAAAACTGAAAAACCAGGAATTTTTATCCAGTGAAGAAGACTAGGAAGTGGGTTAAGAGAATCGCAATTGCAAGTTCGCAAAAATACTGACCTCTACTAAAATTTTGAACTGTGAACGTATACCATCAATTACTTTTCTAAAGCGGGACCTACAGAAGTTCGACAAACATTTCTTAATGATAAAGGGATTAGTGGAAATTAAAAAAATGCAAAACAAAAATTATGAAAGTGCAAACCATATATAGTCAAGACAATAAAATTACAACTGACATGTAGAATTGCTAAGGGTATGCCTTTCTTACAGGAAAATGCCTTCTGGCCAAGGAGATGCCTAGGCACTTCCTAGGCAACAGCCTTGACAAGTATGAGAGATAATCCATCTGGAAGCAGTAGGGACACCCACACCCGAGTCTAATTTGACATGCATTACCATTGGAAGAGAATAGAGATGAGCCAAACCAATCTGATACGATTGTTGCTTGGGCATGACCTTGGAGCTTAGCCAGAGCCCACATTTTCTTTATTATGTAATTTTATTATTTTTGTACCTTTCCTTTTGTATTTGAGATAGATAAGTATTTTATCTTATTTGAGCCATGCATGTTATTGGGTCATTTCCTATTAGTCTACAATTGTTCTCTTTTGGACAGTTAAAAAGCAAAGCTGTCCATATGAAATACTTTTCCGCTATAAAGGGGGCCATGCATCCGTCTCTTTGCAGCTATTTCCCATAGAGAGGAAAGGGTCAGAGGCCCCAGCCACTATCTACATCTTCTGCTGCCTAGAACCAATGCTACCATCAATATCAGACACCCACGCCTCTACCTTGGTCCTCATTCTCCTGTTACACCTTCCCCCTCAACAGCATAGGGTACAAATCCTAACTCCTTGAAACACATGCTGTCTGTTCCATTCTCCTTTTCCTTCCCATCCCTTATTTCCTTTCGGTTTCTTCCACCTCTTCTTCCTACAGCCAAAGGCCCTTGAAATCAGCAAGACCACCATCTCTTTGTTATTTCTTCTCCATTCATCTCTTGTCCAGAAATCACACCACTTCCTTTCTCTTGTTTTATTTCTTCTTCCACCCTCTTCCAACTTGCATGGCAGCCAAGCTGCTTGTAAGACCATGCCAGCCAGCCCTTTTAACCCCCCCTCAATCTATTCCTTTATTTGTACCCTCCCCATCACCCTATTTTTTTAATCTCTACACCATGGACCCTGATCCCATCCTTTCTTTTTCCTGGGAACAGTCAAAGGCAGAAAGCACCTTGAACCATGTGTCCTCTCTCCAATCCACATCTCCCATCTGAACAGCCATAAATGAGCTGATATCCAGGAGGAGCATGGAACTCAATGAGCTCAGCATTGTGTGCCTGCCAAAGCCCTGTCATCTTCCCAATCATTCATGGGCTACATACAAGGGGCACCAGCAGCCTATAACCCTCAAGTAAGCACATTACAGTATTGGCAACGATACCCTTCATTTGTATGACCGAGTTCACCACATTACCACATCCATCACTCTCTTAAACCTTCAGCTTCACAAGAAACTGTGTGCCATCAAACCCAGTGCTTATGACTGACTCCCTCCTTCATCATGCTGGTTAGCGTGTCGCTGCACCATTACTGTTCAACTATGGTTTTTTCTCAAGCCTACTGGTCATTCCCCCCTCGTTTACATTTGTATAATGTATTTACGTCGCATGCTTATCATATTGTTCTTGTTGTATGTTAAAGCTTATTGAATTGAACCTTCCAAATAAAAATCTTAAGGTAATGAATGGTGAGGGTTTCACTATTACAAGCACATTAACATTTAAGAAAATTATATGGGAAAATTACCTATACATCCCTGAAATTTTCATACTTAGCTATACCTCAAAATTTTGACTATTAGATTGTATACCCCTCAAATTGAAAGAAAGAATCATATATGCCCTTGCTGTTTCAATCCATCCATTTAACTCAACCACATATGAGTTAAGAAGAGAAAATAACTAACTCACCCTTATAATTTATAAAAAAAAAAATGTTTTTTTAATCTCTCTCACCCACCACTCTCTCTCTCTTCTCCTCTCTCACTGCCAAAGTTGGAGGGGGAGACCCCTCTAACACCCGCTTCTCTCTCCCCCTCCCGACCCCCCTCTCCCTCTATGTGTGTCTGGCTCTCTCTCCCCTCCCACACTCCTCTCTCTCCCCCCCCCCCACATGACCCTCTCTCTCTGTCTCGTATCTCTCTCTTTTCTCTCACCACCTGTGTCGGAGGGGGAGACCCCTCTGGCACCCCCTTCTCTCTCCCCTCCACTCAACTCTCTCTCTCTCTCTATCTCTGTTTCACTCTCTCTCCCCCATAGATGGCAAAGTCGGCTGAGTCGGCTCGGAGTCGCCCGAGTCAGGTCAGCCCCTTGCGACCCGACTGGGCGGGGGGAACACCCTAAGATCCGCGGCATCCGGTTAGTCGGGCCGGATCCGCCTGGAGTCGCGCGACTCCAGGCGACTCCGGCCCGACTAGGGCGACTCTGCGAATCCCGCGGATCCCTCCTTAAGAAGGGATCACAGGACCGCGCAGACACCTCTATCTGCACAGTCCCAAGCCCCCCCCCCCCCTTCCCAGCCCCCTGCCCCCCCCCTCCCCCCGCCGGAGCTGCTGTCCCCCGCCGCCGCCGCCGCCGGAGCTCCGAGGAGGGTCGCCGCCGGCCGCCGCCGCCGGCGCCACTGCACGCCGCCGCCGCTGCTCCTTCCTCTCCCTCTGTTCTCCTCTCTCTCTTCTGTGAGGTGAGCTTTTTTTAATTTTTTTTTTAATCTGAAAAAATAGGAAATGTTAAATATGCTATAGATATATAGATCTATAGCATATTTAACATGTTTATGACTCTCATTCTCCTAAATCTCCAAATTGAGCCCTAATTAGGGTACAAAAATTAGGGATTTTGTGTCCATGAATGAAATTAATGTGCAATTGAGTGTCTAATAGAATTATTTTAGTTGATTAGAGTTTGTTGGTAGACTTAATTGCATTACATGGACTGTTTTCCCTCAAAATCCCCAAATGACCCTAATTAGGGTTTAAAAATTAGGGATTTTAGGTCCTTGTTGAACCCCAAAAAGTTACAGACAACATCCTGGGTACTTCCCTTCAAGGATAAACCAACAACTCTTCAGGCCGCGTTAAGTCTCCGAACAAGTCGGAAGAAATTAACGCCTTATACTAAACATTGAAGTACAAATATGGCATGGAAGAAAAATCCAGCAGTATGAGGTCTATAAAGACCAAGTGACAAATACAAATACAGATACAGCACGGAACAAATCCGGCAGCACAAGGTCCATGAAGACCAACTGTGAGATACAAATACACGGACGGGGTCCATAAAGACCAAGTACAAGTACAAGTACAAGCACAAGAACAAGTCGGCAACAGAAGCTCCAAGGGTGCAAATGCAACTCTTCGCCAAGCAGAACTCCGAGCAAAGAAGCAGGATTTCAGTGAATTGGGTACCCCACAAATGAGGCCCTTATGGCCTATTTATTGGCAATCCTTCCCCCCATTTCAAAACACCCCTTAGGTCTAAGGGGAATGGAAGAAGAGAGGGCGGTTGGAGGGCTCCAACCTGTTTAGTATTAAATAGGTTGGAGGCTCCCCCTCCAACCGGTTTAATATTAAACCGGTTGGAGGGGAGCCCCCCCCCCTCCAACTTTTTAATATAAAACCGGTTGGGGTGTGCTCCCCCTCCAACCGGTTTTACATAAATCAGGTTGGAGGGGAGGCCCCCTCCAACCTTTTAATATAAAACCAGTTGGGGGGTGCTCCCCCTCCAACCGGTTTTATATAAAACAGGTTGGAGGGGAACCCCCCCCCCCCCCCCCGTGTCACACCCCCAACCTGTTTAATGTTAAACAGGTTGGGGGGTGCTCCCCCCCAACCGGACAGGGAGCCTCTCCCCCTCATTCTCCTGCACATCAGCAGGGAGGGGGGAGAGGAGGTCCTCCCCTATAAAAGGGGAGGCACCCCTCCATCTGAAATGGAGCAGAGGAAGCCCCAGAAATCCCCCCTCTATGCTGGAAAAATCAGTCCCCATAGAGAGGAAAAAACCCCCAGAAAACCCCCAAATCCTTGTAAACCAGTCCCCCAAAAATCCCTGTTGGTTGGCAATCCCCCAAGCCTTGTAAACCAGTCCCCAAGTTCTGTAAAAACACCCCTTGTTCTGAAATCAAACTCCAGGAATAGCAAATTTTTGTCTTTCCAAATCTCCTTCCATCCGTTCTTCAATTCTTTGGTTTGGCGTGAAGGTATTAGTTCATTCCTTGTTCAATATGGAGTGAGGAGTGCCCGATAACGTGGAAAAGAGCGGGAGATCGCCATCGTATACGGCTCCGACATCTCCCTCGCACCACATCCCCACATCGAGCAAGTCTCTGTGGGGATTCTGGGGTTTAAATACCGTCCATATCGAGTAAGTCTCTATGGACATATGGTATTTAAACACCCTTTGTATGTCTATATCTTGGTATATTTTATACCCCACATCGAGCAAGTCTCTGTGAGATTTCAGGGGTTTAAATACCGTCCATATCGAGCAAGTCTCTATGGACATATGGTATTTAAACACTCTTTGTATGTCTATATCTTGGTATATTTTATACCCCACATTGAGCAAGTCTCTGTGGGGATTTTCCGGGATTTAAATAGCGCTCATATCGAGCAAGTCTCTATGGACACATGGTATTTAAATGCCCTTGTATGTCTGTATATTTCATATCCCCACATCGAGCAAGTCTTTGTGGGAATTTTCCGGGATTTAAATACCGTCCATATCGAGCAAGTCTCTATGGACACATGATATTTAAATGCCCTTGTATGTCTGTATATTTCATATCCCCACATCGAGCAAGTCTCTGTGGGGATTTTTCGGGGTTTAAATACTGTTTAAATCGAGCAAGTCTCTATGGGCATACGGTATTTAAATACCCTTTGTATGTTGTGCTCTAAATGCCTCCATATTGAGCAAGACTCTATGGGTACGGACATTTAGATGCCTTTGTACTCACATATATATGTTTCTTCGAGGAGACTCTGCTCAAGTAGGGATTCTGCTCAAGAGCATATCTGTATGATCGTAATCTTGTGCTTATATGCATATGTTTCCTTGAGGAAACTCTGTCTAAACAGAAATTCTCCTCGAATACATACTCATGTAATCGTGAGTCTATGCTCATACGGATATGATTCCTGAGTTGAACTCTGCCCACGCAGGGGTTCTACCCGAGAACATATCCATGTAAGTACACTCTTACGCATATATTTCCTCAAGGACACTCCGTCTAAACGGAAATTCCGTCCTGAAATTTACTCGTATGTTCATAACTGTGTTTATATGCATACATTTCAACTGAGATCTTGTCCCTGGGGACGAGTATATACTCAAAAGATAATTTCGCTAACACGGGCATGTCCCTGCCCATGGCAAGCTACATGACAAGTTCCACAAAGGAAACTCATACTCTTTTTAAAAAGACAACCCTATTTTCAAACTAAAACTCATTCTGTTCAAAATAAACAAAGCAAAAATGTTGTCTTGGAATTTCTTACAGATGCATATATTCTCGCCCATGCTATGAAATGGTATTCGGGTTGAAACAGGTGTTAATACGACACCTAAAGCTTTTAACTCGATGTAAATGTAACATCGATTCCGATCGATAGAGACAGGGGTCCAGCACACGCCACCCCAATCGCCTGATGATTAAAAGGCATGGAATCAAAGAAGTTCAGATTAAAACACGGCGCACTCATCCGCTTCACGGATATACAAAAATTCTTTCTCTGCATTGCGCAGACCCTTACTTCTGCCTAGTAGGCAGGCTGGCACGTCCCGCGATACAAAGTCAAAAGATAAATGAACAAACACCCTTTAAACATAAATGAAGAGAGGAAAAAATCCCGTGTCCACAGTCCTTAATATAATTATTATGTAATTGAGTGTCCAATGTAGTTATTTTAGTTGATTAGAGTTTTTATGTGCATTCAATTACATTGCATGATCTTTTTTTTAAATTCCCAAATTAAAACTTAATTAGGGTTTAAAAATTAGGGATTTTAGGTCATTAATATAATTAATGTGCAATTGAGTGTCCAATGTGGTCATTTGAGTTGATTAGAGTTTTATATGTACATTTATTTATAGTCCATAATATTTTTTTTCATAAATCCCAAATTAAACCCTAAATAGGGTTTAAAAATTAAGGATTTAATTAATGTGCAATTGAGTGTCCAATGTGGTCATTTGAGTTGATTAGAGTATTTATGTACATTCATTTACATTGTATGACAATTTTTCTCGGAAATTCCCAAATTAAATCCTAATTAGGGTTTAAAAAATAGGGATTTTGTGTAATTAACGTGCAATTCAATTGCATTCTTACACAGGAATATGGCACATCAAGAACATGAAGAGCAAGAGGTGGAGCAGGCCATTGATCCTGGTTGGGCTCATGGTACACTTATTGATGCATCTAAGAAAAAAGTCAAATGTAATTGGTGTAGAAAGGAGATGTTTGGAGGCATTTATCGCCTTAAACAACATCTTGCTGGGATTGCTGGAAATGTTTCAAAATGTCCATCTTGTCAAATGGAAGTTAGAAATGAAATTAAAGCATATATGAAGGGGAAAAAAGTAGAAAAAATATTGACAACTCAACAGCAACAACAACTTCAAAATGAGATTTCTGGGAGACAGATTCGTAGAGATTATACTCTACCAATTCCTGTGGATGATGATGATGATCTTGATCCTGAGTTCACTGCAGCGGCACGTGCTAGTCGCCGTTCTTATGAGGAGGAAGATGAGAGACGAAGGGGTTTGGGGACATCGGGAGCACATTTGTCTAAAGATGACTCTAGGAGATCTCTTCCTAGGAGTACATCAGTTCGTAGAGGAGCCGGTGCATTAGGGTGTGGAGGTAGACTTTCAGATGTTCATGCTCCTACACAGGGTCCTATGGATGCATATTTGTATAGATCAAGGTCTGTAAAGCAACCAGGAATCAAGCATGCATTGAAAGAAGTGAAAGCCACTGCAAAGGCAGCAAAGGGAGCAATCAAAGGTATTGTCAAATGGTTTTTACATGCAGGTGTTCCGGCACATACGGCAGAGAGCCCATATTTCCAGAGTATGTTGGATGCAATTGCGGAAGCTGGGCCTGGTCTTAAGGCTCCTACAAGGAAGTACATATATGATGCTGGGCTTGATGATGAATATGATGAGTTGAAAGGATGGGTGAGTAGCTTCCAAAATATATGGAAAGAACGTGGTTGCACCATTATGTGTGATGGTTGGACAGGGACCACATGGAAATCCATGATAAATTTTCTTGTGTATTGCTGTGAGGGGTCTATTTTTCTTAAATCTGTTGATGCAACTAACAAGATCAAGAATGCAGCTTATTTGTTTAAACTAATGGATGCAGTTGTGGAGGAAGTGGGTGAAGAGAACGTTGTACAAGTTGTGACTGACAATGAAGCGAGCTACAAGGCTGCCGGTAGGTTGTTGATGGAAAAGCGACAACATCTCTATTGGGTTCCATGTGCAGCACATTGTATTGATTTAATGATGGAGGACATAGGCAAAGATTCTCATATTCATGGCCTCATTGATGATGCTCAGATGATAACTGCCTTTATTTATAGTCACAACAGGATTTTGAATATGATGAGGAAGTACACAGATGGGAGAGATCTCCTTCGTACTGGTCCCACTAGATTTGCATCCAATTTTATTTCTTTAGAGAGCCTAATGAAGTATAGGCATCAATTGGGCCAATTGATTAATTCTGAAGAATTTTTACAACATGTAAACACTCTACGGCCTGATAGTAAAGATGTTGCTCTCCAAGTCCAAGACCTGATTAGCAATGC
Organism: Colocasia esculenta; assembly: GCA_014218235.1. NCBI lineage: Eukaryota > Viridiplantae > Streptophyta > Magnoliopsida > Alismatales > Araceae > Colocasia > Colocasia esculenta. The sequence goes on along the minus strand of CM024765.1, from coordinate 7,784,018 downwards.
ACGTTTTTGGGAGAAGGTTTTCCACTACCTCAAAGTAATAGAGCCTTTGGTACTTATCCTTAGAATGGTTGATGGTGACGATAAAAATGATATGGGATATTTGTACGGGGCAATGGACAAAGCAAAGGAAAAGTTGAGGGAAAGGAATCCTAAAGCATACAGAAAATGGTGGGCCATCATAAACAAGCGATGGGAGATGACTCTCCACTATGATCTTCATGCTGCAGGTAATTTATTTAATGTAATTACTTGCTGAATTTTTTTATGATACTATGCTTAAAATTCTTTTATCATATGCAGGGTATTTTTTCAACCCTAGAATTCAATATAAAGATAATGTGCACAATGACGGAGAAGTGATGAGAGGCACCATGAATGTCATCACTCGCCTTGCAAGGACAATGAATGAGATTTAGATGCAATGGCAGAGGTAGGATAGAATGTTTTATTTTGCATATGTATGCATGATTCATTTGACATATGCCATGTCTTCCATTTTGTAGGTGGAGAGATATAAGATGAAAGTTGGGATATACGAAGGATATGACATGACATATACAGCTCAAAGACTCACTCCAGGTGGTTTTACATGTTTGGGTGTTTGCCTAAAACCATAAAATTAAGAATTCACCATTATAAAACGATTAATGTTCGCTCATTTTATTGCAACAGTTGAATGGTGGATCCAAGTCAATTATCAGCAAGCTGGGACAAGTCCCTTAGCGTATGTTGCAGTCAGAGTATTAAGTCAAACCACTTCTTCTAGCCCATGTGAAAGGAATTGGAGTACATTCAGTCTTATTCACACAAAAATTCGCAATAGGCTGGGTGTGGATAGGCTAGAGAAGTTGGTTTACTGTCACTATAATATGCGTTTAAGGGTGAAGCAAAAAAAGAAAGGCAAAAGATAGAAAGACAGAGATTCATGCAGCTAGCTGGTAGACCATTTGAGGAGGTAGTTCCTGAGATAGATGTTGATGAGTTGCTAAATGAAGAACACCCTTTACATACTTGGGTGGAGACGAGAGCTGAGGGAGACATACCTGACTTTCATCCTGATGATCGCCTGGTTCAGGCATGTGAAGAAGATGTTTTATTAGAAGAACATGTACCTGAGAGAGGTGAGAGGCCAGAATTAAGAAGATCTTCCACTGTACATGATACTAGAATTTCTTCATCTCAGCCAGAATGAGAAGATCTACCTCCCAATTAGATCCCAAAAGAAAGAAAGACAAAGGCAAGAAGAAAGCAAAGGCAAACAAAGAAAGAAGAACAGAAAAACCAAGAAGAAAATCACAAGAAGGTGAAGAGGACTCTCCTGAAGCAGAGACACATATTGGACAGCCATTTTCTGAGGCTCCACCCCTACCACCTCACTTGGCTAGATTATATGAAGCAAAGAAAATACATTATCAACGTCGCAAAAAGATGATTACAAAAGGAAAAGGAAAAACAGTGGGGAGTGATGACTCCACTCAATCACCTGATGATGATGATGGTGATGATGATGGTGCTGCTGCAGGTACTGGAGCCACGGGAGGTTATGGGCTTGGGGGTATCATGTCAGGATATGAAGATTATTCAGAACCACCCCATCAACAAGAAGGAAGCCAAGGGGAAGCACAACAGCAACATGGGAGATATGAAGGCCAACAAAGGCAAGCAGGGCATGATTGGGGATATGGGCCTTCTTATCCACCCTTTTTAGTCCCCCAAAATTGTCATATTCAGATATCAACTCCAGTAGTGGGACAGATTATTTGGGCAATATTCAAACTACTGGATATGGTAGTTTCTTCGCTCCGGGACAATCAAGAGAAAGTTCAAGCCAACAAGCAACGACACCTCAAGGCATCCAAAGAGGATTCCAAGACATTGCAAATTCTTTGTTTACCTTTGGATACATGGTATGCAATCTCGCGTGATTCTCGCGAGATCTCGCGAGATTCTCGGTATCGGCCCCTCCCCGAGAAACGAGATGGCCGAGATATCTCTTCAGGGTTCAGGCAGGGTTGTCAGGACTCAGGATCCTCTTCAGGCAGGTTGTCAGGGTCAGGGTTGTCAGGACCCTTATTTACCTAAATATCATTTAAGTAAATGTTATAATTTATTGTTTCATTTACTTAAGATATTACATGTAAATAAGGAAGTACCCCCTATTTGAATCCAATAAAAATATCAAAAAAATCATATCTCTTACAAATAAAAAGTCAACTCTCCCATCCAAGAAGAAAATCGTGATTTCGATGGTTCCAATCAAAATAACGACTTTCTAATCTTTCATAATTTGTTATAATTTGGCATATCTAAAAATTTCATAATTCAAATAAACCTAATAGAATACTAAAAATCTAAAGTCCGGTAAAAAAAGTCAAACGTGCATATGACTTCTCCAAGGGAGCCACTCTCCTACTGACAGCACTTAGTCTGCTTGAGACCTCTCAGGATTTGGTCAAACCTAAGTTATCATCACCTAAACTCATGAGATTTTTCACTTTCTAATTGAAAATAAACTAGAATCCTAAGGAGAGAAAAATCAAAATGCACATCTCAAAGCCCAATTCTCACACTCTTGTTGTATGATATATGTGAACCTATGTCATCCATGGTTGAGGCTTGAGAATGTATGTAATTATCTATGTTCCTTGAAGAATTATCCATGTGAACCTATGTGATCCACACTTTTATGTTATCCTGATCTCCCGAGATCTCTCCGAGATCTCTTCGAGATCTCTTCTCTTTGACCCTCCCGAGACGAAGCCGAGATCCGATATGGCAAACCTTGTTTGGATATACACAATATGGAGGACATGAGTATGTGTCACCTATTCAATCTCATGAGGTAGAGGATGAGGGTTCAGAAATGTCAAATTGAGAAGGTATTTTTATTTATTTCATGTTATAAACTTGTACATATATCTATTTTTTCAATGTATGAACATGATAAGATTTGAATTTGTTTGTGTTTGTATTCAATGAATGTTGTATGTGTCTTCATAATTTTCTGCAATTTTTACTGATTTTTCCTGATTTTTTCAGATTTTTCCACAATTTTTTAACCTGGCCGACCCAGGGTCGGCCAGATTCCATGGGAGTCGGCCGGATCCAAGGATCCAACCCGACCCGGGTCAGGGTCGAGTGGGTCCGACTCACCCACCCGACCCGACTCTGCCATCCATGCTCTCCCCCCTCCGCTCTTCTCGATGACCATTCTCTCTCCCACAACAGTTTTCATGGACCCATCCCTACTGAGGTCTTCCGCTTTGAGATCTTCAGCCTCGCGGGCAAGTCAGGTTTGTGCAGGGGTACAGCTGGTCCAGACCCTTATCTTCGGCTCCAGGTCTTAGTGTCTCACATGGTGTCTACGTTTATCTGAGCGGTGTCTCGATACAGGCTGTTGTTGGAAATGAGGTAGTCCCTGAGCGCACTGTAGTCAGTGCCCAGGGCCTCCAGCAACGTGCGCAGGTAGATGCCCTGGGCCTCCACGAGGGCCACCAACCCCGCTGCTTTCTTCTGCTTTGCATAGAGCTTCGCCTCCGCCTCTGCCTCCTGCTGCCACGTGAAGAAGACTGCATCAACAGTGGCAAATTGATAGGGTTTTGAAGTTTGTTGCTAGATTTTGGTATGAAAAATGAAACACCTATGACCATACACTGTGATAATCAAGCCGCAATTTACATTGCCGTGAATCTAGTTTTTCAGGATATGACTAAACACATTAAGGTTGATTGTCACTTTGTTCTTGATGTTGTTATGTCACAAAAGATTTGCATGTCTTTTACTCCTATAGTGGACCAGTTAACAGATTTATTCATTAAGGTTTTAAGTGCAGGCCGGTTTAAGACACTCTACAACAAGGTAGGCATGATTAACACCTATGCTCCAGCTTGAGGGAGTTGGGAGTGTTAGGACTTGTGTTATTTTTATAGTTAGTAGGCATTGTGGTTTGTTGTAGTGTGTCGAGCTAAACTTCCTTGACTTCTTACTAAAGGCTTTAAAGAGAAATAGAGTTTTTCTAAGATTGGAGAGGGCTTTATTAATGGAATTGGACATTCAACCTCTCTTTTGAGTTAAAGTTCAGACTAGTTGGCTGGATGTCTGCTAAGGTTCACACAACTCTGCAACCTACTTTCTTGAGATAACAACCTTCCATTTATAATACGTCAGTGGTATTGCTCGAGTCGAGTCTTCACGTAGATCTTTAGGTGTTGTATGTGTTGGACTCATGCTACTGGTCATGTCTCGCACCGCTAGTCATACATCGACCATGCACTAGAGTGGTAGGTTTGGTCTTGCTTTTCCATTTTACATGGTGTACAAAATGAAACTTCTTTTAGTCTCACTTGTCAACACCACCAAAAAAAAATTCTTGACCGAAGACTGTAATATTCTGTCAGAAGTTAAGCATACATGTTCAACCAAAGAATTTCTTATTTGAAAGCTTATCGCCTTATCCTTAGGTCATTCAAGCATACTGGTATCAAGAGATGGGCAATAGACTTTACAGTACAGCTGTACAGGATAACTGGGAACCTATACACTTGTACCTTTCTCGTATTGTTAGTTTGAGGATTAAGACATTACCTCGTTCTCAAAAGTGAGCTAGTACAGAAGATAAAATAATATTGCCTTGGAAATCCAAGCCAATGCATTTGTAATGATAAAAAGAATTTTCTATGATTAAGAAGTAATGATATATGACCACACTAGAAATCATTTCATACAGTTAATAGTCATGTTTAATTATGAGGAATGATATTCAAATATTTATTCAAATTCAAACACAAGCATCATGTTGATAGATATATCTTAACATTTCATGCATTGTAACTAACACATCAATTAAATACTTATTGAAAACTAATAGACATCTTGGGAGCATAAATAAATAATATTCATGACATCTGATGTAGTATCCGAATATCAATTAAGATATCCAAGCACATAATTGAGTAATGAACGCGATATCTAAAAACATAATTGATTATCAATAGATACATATTCAATTACTTGAACCATAATCACATATTGAATAAGATATCTAAAGACTTAATCAATTATCGAGAATAACATTGTTGTAGTTTAGTCCCATATTGAAAATTCATGAGTATCACCTCTATATATGTGGATGATTCCCTCAATAATGTCTAAGTCATGTGTTAGAGTTAGGCCTTTAACATGTACCAGAGCCATTATACCCATTGGATCGTCTCTTCATATGTGGACATTTGTTCCTACCCATGTTGCACACTTAACCGGTTGGTTCGGCACGAGGAAGGATATTGTGGTTTAGTCCCATATTGAAAATTCTTGGGAGTTTCACCTATATATATGTGGAGGATTCCCTCAATTTAATGCCTAGGTTTTGAGTTAGAGTTCAAGCCTTTCACATGATATCAAAGCGGTTTACTCATTGGATCGTCTCTCCATATGAGGACACTTGTCCCTACCCATGTTGTACCCCAAATTGGTTTGTTCGGTGCGAGGGGCGGTGTTGTGGTTTAGTCCCATATTGGAAATCCATGAGAGGCTACATAGGCTTCCTCTCCCTCTTTTCTTGTCATCTTCCATACTCGGCCTATTCTCTCTTGGAAATTCAACAAACATCATAAGGCATAATCATTTACTCAGAGAGATATTTAAAGACATAATCGAATATCGAACATGATGTTAGAAAGCATAATCAATTACTTAGTTCAATAACCGAAGACTTGGTAGATTACAAAAATAATATCCGAATATCGCCTAGTAATGATTGAATCATTGATATTAAAAACAATCTTCAATTATTAAGTCAAGATGTTCGAATACTTAAGGTAAAGCATCGAATACTTAGAATATTCTCAAAGATCTTTTAAACTTATGAGGTTTTTCAATTTACTAAGTTTATGATCCTTGATTTTAAATGATTTTTCTTGACATATAAATTTCATGATCTTTTACTCAAAGATTTTGTTAATCAATTTAATCAATACTCAATGGTTTTGTTAAACACTAAAATCAATCTTTAAGTGTTTTGTTAATCACTCAAAACAAATGCTTTGGAGACAGTGCTGCAACATGCAACTTACAACAATAGTGAGTACAAGAAGGTGGTGCATGTCCACCACCACGTCCAATCATTGCAAGAGAAGAGGCACTACCAAGTTCAGTCATGTCAACTGTGGATTCCAAGGAATGAGATCCTCCTCCAAGCAGAGGTTTTTTACTAACACAAAGCACCCAAGAGAAAGCTTCCCCCATAATAGGAATGGCAAGATCAGCTAAAAGAGTGTCTCGAACATGATGAAAATTATCATCCAATCCTGACAAAACTTTGCACACATGAAATTTTCTTATAGTCGCTCTAGAATTTTTTTATCAAGAATAATTGGCTGGTACAACTTCAATCATTCCAGACTCTTTGAATCTCAGAAAAATACTATTCCATAGGCTTGCCATTCTACTTGATATTGAACAATTGCAAGTAAATATTATAAATATGTGAAATATTATTCTCACCAGAGTATTTCTGCTTAAGTGAATCCCACATCTCCTTTGCAGTCTCTAAGAAAATGTGTGACTCACAGCTATTTCTAAGTATTGAAATGACTGTCCTATCATCAATCTCCCAAGCTTCATATTCATTTTTGTCAAATTTGTCCGGTAGATCTTTTCCAATAAGACAAAGTTGCTTGAGTGAATGTAATAAGATGTGGAACACTACTCCATTGATGATAGTTTGTTTCATTGAGTCTCAAGGAAGTTGCAATCATAGGAAAACTCTTCCCTTCGAGACTGACCTGAAACCCGGACATTCAACTTGGTCGATCCTTACATGTCGAACAATAGGTACTTTCACTCAAATGTAACTCCGAACAAGCACAAGAAATCAAGCATATGTGTTGTCCATCGCTGAAGGTTGATGTTCGATCTTCCCCTCAACACCCTTACTGTTTGTGGCTGAGAGTATATGCTGAATGTGCCACTGAAACTGCTGAGAAGAGCTACTGATAGCGCTGTAGATGACTTCTGTGGAAGCTGCGAACAACTGCGGAAGCCAGACCAACTGCTGTGATGGCTGTTGAAGCACCTACACTAATGGCCTGCAAACAGCCCTTGAGGCTACTGCAGAGGGGACCTGCGGTATCTACAGAGACTGCCGCAGGTGCTCACAGGAGCAGAAGAAGCCTGTGTGAGGCCTGTGGTGGTGCTACCAACTGCCCATGTGGATCATGTTGCCGAAATGAAGGAAGGGAGAGTCGCAGGGGAAGTCCTAAAGATACCATGTTTAGCATGAAAAATTTTAATTAATTAACTAATTACAAGGAAGAGACTCAAGAGAGTACTCATACCTGAGTACACAATAGGTTTTACTCTAGTAACAAGAGAAGCTAAGCACACTACAACTAACCACAATGTCAAATAAACCCCTATTAACTATAAAATATAACACACGTAATAACACTAAGGAGTTCCCAAGATCTACTCAATTTCTTGGGAACCGAATAGGAAAGTTTGAGATTCTGACTATCAAGGAAAGCATCTCATGGTGGTCTAATATGTCTTTCCTTCCATTGTGCCATGACCAAAGCCAAGTTCAATTTATTAACCAAAGCCAAGTTCAATTTATTGAGGGAATATAGGTAGGATGAGGTCACAGATTCTTTTTTAGGATAAAATTCTGAATGGAACCAAAACATCACACAAAGGGCGCTAATCAGATTTATAGCACAGTCCAAGCTCCAAAGTTATGCACATATCTCAAAAAATAAGGAAGTTTTTGTTCTACCTCCATATTTAAGAGAAAATATGCAAAATCCCTCAAAAGTGGCATTCAACAAGTTATATGTCTTTGACGATGGAAAAAGGAAAGAATATGGTATTCTGAAAAATCATGCAACACTCTTAATATTGCATGACAACAGTTTCTTTCCATCCAACAATAAGAAGTCGAAAAACTTCTAGAACAGGAGAATGAGGCTTGCAATGATAAGAAATTGATACTGACCCAAAATTCTCCCTGTCATCCAACACCAAGATCACATCATATATGTCTTCAAACGTCATTCCATCTGTACGTGGTGGCATTGCCAGTGCATTAGCTCTATCTTCTAACTCAGCAGTTCGAGACTCACATAGATGGTGACCCTGCTCACAGGACGGCGGTTACTAAATGCTTATTCACTCTGAAACTGGTGAAATTCTGATATAAAGCTAAGGATTATTCTGCCATTGTATTTTCATAAAGCAAAGATACATACAAAAGTTGTGCAAGCCTGCAATTTGGAAGAATTTTGAACTGCATCAGAATATTCAAAGCCTACACCATGCGGTGAATCATCAGGGATAAACGCCACCGTGAAACAAATATGTTAAGGAGAGTCCAAGGCAACGTTTATTGGGAAAGTTCTATGCAGGTGGCTTTCCTGCCTCTTTGATTGAAATTCTTAATGAAATAATACGTACCTGAAGGGATGCAGGCATTTCCAGCAGCCGGATGCTCTTCTTCGATGTCTGTTGTATCAGAATCAGAAGTCCTATTGTGATTAATTGTCAGAATCTGCAAATAGGAGGCAGTGAATGAAATTTTCATTTCAGCAACTTCTTAAATTCTGGGGCTACACCATTAATGGCAAGCAACTGCAAGTGGAAAATTGGGATGAACAAATACATATTGGCTTCAGTCACATGAATCAATACACCACAAAATAATTCTAGTGAATATGTAGTACCTAAACTCAATGAACATGCTGAAGGAAAGGGATCCAATACATGAAGGGACTGCAGGTGAATTTGGAAACTACCTAAGCTAATTAAGGGGAAACACACCAATTCAAAAGCAGCCAATGGAAGACATTGATAAATATAGGATGTTAACAAGGTCACAGTTACTCATCAAACTTGTGATGTGAAACATGCCACTCCCTGAAGTCATCCAAAATTAATTGCCTCAATACTTGACAAAAGCAGGAGCACTTTGCCCAGCTTCATACTCCACCTCATCATTGAAGGTGACAATATTATCTGAGATGTTTTCTTCTGAAATAACATTAAGTAATACCATATGCTTCAAACTCACTCAGATGAAGCAATTCATAGCAAGGAAAGAATACCCAGCTATCAGGCTAGTCTCAGGGCTCAAAAACCAATTCAATCAACTGATCTGAGCCTGATCCACATTCAAGACGCAGTGAGCCAGTTTCATTGTCTAAAGTTTAGAAATTTTTTATACAAATGAATGGGGGCTCCAAGTTCCTATGGGCAAACAAAGAGGAGAGGAGGCCACGACCACCACCATGCAGCTGTAGACGCAGCAGTAACAGGGGCAGCAGTGGCAACAGCGATGGACGGTGGTGGTGCTGCAACAGTGACACTAAGTATATTTATTCTTTGTTCTTCTTGGCAGCAGCGATGGCTGCCACAGCTGCAGCTGGAGATGACAGGCATTGGCAGCCACAGTTAAGAACTTTACCATGGCTGCTGCCACTGCCACAGCTGGAGACGGTGGGCAGTAGTAGCTGCAGGTAAGATTCATTATTATTCTTTTGTTTTTCATGTACAGAGACGTCCCTAGTTGGTTTGTCTTGTAAAAGAAGCATTTTAGTCTTCTTTTGTATTAGGTAATGAAATAAAAAGAGGAGCATATGACTGGATGTAGTGATCAGCCGCATTACCTGTCTTAGGTTACTTTGGAAAATCTTCAAGCATTTATAGCCTTCAATGAATTACTTACCTCATCACACACTTGGCACAAGGGCTTATGACCTATGGTATATAAGTTTATACAACACCAAGACATAGAGATCTAAGATATAAAGACATTATGGTTAAAGAAGTGTTCCAGGACAATCTAAGGTGTTGATGCAGCTTTTGGGATCCATAAATCATGGTTAAACTCAGAATAAATGAACAAGCACAAAGGATACAGGATCAAGAACGTTAACTGATAAAAGAGAAGGGGGGGTGAAGAAAGGCCAAAGACATATACAAATCGAGGGCCAACATGGCAGTAAAATCCTATCAACCAGTCAAACAGATTTCATCTGAATGAAAATCAGAAACCATCCATCATTATTAGAATCAGAAATTAGTGTTTCTGGTTCCATCACTGACCCATTCTTAGCCCTACCATCAGTGCCTCCTCATGGTCTAGGGCCTTACTCAAGTACAATATGGGCATTTTTTATGCTTGTTTGTGGTAGAATTTGTTTAATTTTGACCCCTCTAACTGTCGTAAATAAGAATTAGCCAGACGGGCACATAGAACATAAATTAAAAAAGAGAAATGCTTACTTCCCATCCTAGATGGGTTTTTAAAGAAGAGGAATGCTTACTTCCCATCCTGGACGAGTAGCTTGAGTGCATGTGGACCCCGCCACCTTTTCCCCACACTTCTCCCCATGCAGATGTATTCCCCATGTAAATCCTATATGCCACCCTTAGCCATCTATTTGTCACCTATAGCCACTAAGGGTGACAAATAGCTTCAAGAGTGTCAATAAGGTTGAACCTCTTTGTCACCCTGACAAATAGATGGCTAAGGGTGACAGATAGGTTACATAGGGATGGCATCTGGCAATAATGGCACTGCTGGATGGTTCCATGTAGTTTTGCTACCCATCCAGGACATGAGGTAAGCATTTCTCATTTAAGAATGAAATCCAAGTCCACTTACTGACTCTGTCGCTTGTTCCAATGTACAATGTAAACACACTAAATAAGACATTTATTTTATGTCCAGAGTCATGACTTTCATGCACAGCAAGAACTTATTTCTAGTTTTAAATATTTTCCATTTCTTTTTGTGGGAAGTGTATCAAATCCTAGCCAACCTTGGATCAGCAGGAATCAACTGGATCAGGTAGGAATTGGCTGATCAGGATTTGCCCATGGCTCGGCTAGGAACACCTCAATTTCTGCTACTGCAGAATTCAATTGGTCAAAACTCTTGATATTTCTTCCCAGGAGTTTCTCATTGATTGTTAGTATGAGGCCTTTCCGGCAAATAGGAATTGCATCTTCTTGAGTGGGAGGGTTGTTGCATTTCATGCTAAACTCTCTCCATCTTTTGATGAAGTCAATTGCTGATTCCCCCTTATCTTGTTTGAGGGAACATAGCTCGGCGAGAGAGACCTTCCTTTCAACCGTTTGGAAACGGTCAAGGAATTGTTTTTGCATATCTGCCCAATCAGCAACTGAGTTGGACCTGAGCTTTGAATACCATTGAAATGCGACTCCAGTCAAGGAAGTTGCAAAATATCTGAGAAGGTATGATTCTTCAGTGGCGAGCTCGCCCAAGGCAATGATATAATGCGCCAGATGTTCTTGTGGTGACCCATGTCCGTTGAACTTTGGTAGTTTTGGGACCTTAGGGCATGTTTCTGGTAGCTTCTTGAATTGATGATGTACTAGATATGGGACAGAATATAAATCTGCCACCTGAATACCTTCGCTCTGCTGAGCGAACATATCTTGAATAATCTTCAGTATCTCATGCCTTTGTATGGCAACACCTTGAGGGAGCATAACATTGGACGGATCAATGATATCCTGACCCGTTGTTTGAGGAAGAAGACCAGTTGTAGAAGCTGCTGGATGATTTGCCGGGGCAGCCCCATCTGGATGTAGATTTTGTTGATTTTGAGCCGAGACTGGCTCCACAGAATGGCGGAGGTTTGTAGTTGCCAGTTGCCTCATTTCATTTAGAAGCACAGCCATTTGAGATTGGCATTGCTGCATCACTTGATATTTGTCGTCATCTGACATAGCGTGGAAATTTTCCCTTGTCGGCAAGTCGATGACGGGGTTGATATTTGAAGTTGAAGGCCCACCTTCTTCGATTTGAACATTTGTTTCTTCGAAGAAGGGGATTTGAATTCCCTCATGTTGAATATCAATTCGAGGGAGAACTTGACCAGGTGCTTCAGCTTGTCCGCCGGGCTGGCGGCTTCTTCTGGCAAATTGCCTGATAGCTTCAGTGGGAATGTTTGGAATGGCTTCAGAGATTTGTTCAGTTGGTTCGCCAGAGCCATCCCCAGTAGCATAGCATGAGAAGATTATAAGCTTGGGTTTTTCCTCAGCTGCCCAAATAACACGTCGTCTTTTTGACAGACGGGTACTGGCATTAGGAATTGCCCCCAGCCTATCAAATACTGAGATCCGCGGTATACGGTGAGAGACCGGTGCGCGGTATTTGGGTTGTTGAGTTGGATTTTCTTTGATTACCCGGATATTATCCGGGCCTTGGGGAGTATAGCTGGATCTCTTGTATATTCCTTTTCTCTTTTGGCCTTGATGGTACTTGGGTTCAGCATATTGACGAGAAGTCTGTTTGATATTGCTTCTCTTGCTGAACGTTGTTGGTGTACTCGCTTGCATCTTTCTGAGCTTCTGAGCCTCCTTTTTGGGAACCCAAATTTGTTTGAGCTTGGGTGAATGTCGGGTGCCTTGTTTGACACCGGCTTTCTTCTTGAAAACTTCTTGGTCTTCTCGGCACCATCGCAGAGCTGAGAAGCGATTCGAGGTCGGAATTGTTGGAACATACCTATCACGTGAGATGACAGGTTGGCTTCCATCAATCCGCACCCGCAAACCTCCGATCATGATGGACTTGCCGGATCTTGAGGTAGCAGCAGGCCTTTTGCTTTTGTGATTTTTGTTTTGCCCCCGTTGTGAGGAGACGGGAGCTATGACTTGGGAGGAAATTGTTTGGACCGAGAAAGTCCGAATTTGAGCTGGGTGGGATTTGGTCCCTTTGGCAGCATTGTTTTTTGAGAGCATTTGGGTGCCCTTGTTGATGGCAGCAAGACGAGCTTGAGTATTAGCATGGATCCTGCTGATCTTCTTTGTTGGTTTGTTGGAGGGAGGCTTTTGAGCAGCATCCTCCTGTTGACGAGCCGGAACCACCCCTAGGAAGTAAGGGGATCCAACGATTGCTGGGAAATCTCCGAATACGATCAGAGTTGCCAGGTAGCCAAACCTGGCATGGTTGTTGACGACGAGCGGTCCATAAGTGCGGCCATCGGGAAAAATTTGGGATTTGCTTTTCTTCGCCCAGGTACCTTTGAGGTGCCTCCACGGAGTATCTTCAGAAAGTACCCTCACGGAGTATCTTCAGAAAGTACCTTCACGGAGTATCTTCAGAAAGTACCTTCATAGGAAATCATCAATATTAGGATTTTTATGAAGATGGATGCATATATCTCGCCCTTTTCGCTATGAATGGTGAGAAGGGGTCCCACCGGGCGTGCCAGCTGTGGACACGGGATTTTTTTTCTTTCTCTTCTCCATTTATTTGGAGGAGGATGTTTGTTTCATTTATCTTTTGACTTTGAGTTGCGGGGCGTGCCAGCCTGCCTGCCAGGCAGAAGTAAGGGTCTGCGCAATGCAGAGAAAGAATTTTATATATATCCGTGGAACGGATGGGTGCGCCGTGTTTTGATCTGAACTTCTTTGATTCCGTGCCTTTTAATCATCAGGCGATTGGGGTGGCGTGTGCTGGACCCCTGTCTCCATCGATCGGAACCGATGTTATATTTACATCGAGTTAAAAGCCTTAGGTGTCGTATTAACACCTATTTCAACCCGAATACCATTTCATAGCATGGGCGAGAATATATGCATCTGTAAGAAATTTCAAAACAACATTTTTTTTGCTTTGTTTATTTTGAACGGAATGAGTCCAAGTTTGGAAAATAGGGTTGTCTTTTTTGAAAAGAGTATGTAGCTTGTCCTGAGCAGGAACAAGCCCGTGTTAACGAAATTATCTTCTGAGTATATACTCATTTTCGGAGACAAAACTTTAGTTGAAACGTATGCATATAAATACATAGTCATGAATATACGAGTAAATTTTAGGACGGAATTTCCGTTTTGACGGAGTGTCCTTGAGGAATATATACATATGATTGTACTTATATGGATATGTTCTCGGGTAGAACCCCTGCACACGCAGAGTTCAACTCAGGATTCATACCCGTATGAACATAGACTCACAATTATATGAGTATGTATTTGAGGAGAATTTCTGTTTAGACAGAGTTTCCTCAAGAAAACATATGCATATAAGCATGAGATTATGATTATACAGATATGCTCTTGAGCAGAATCCCTGCTTGAGCAGAGTCTTCTCGAAGGAACATATACATATGAGTACAAGGCATCTAAATGTCCGTACCCATAGAGTCTTGCTCGATATGGAGGCATTTAGAGCACAAACATTCAAGGGTATTTAAACCACAGAGACTTGCTCGGCGTGGGGTATAAAATATACCAAGAGAGAGAGATATAAAGGGTGTTTAAATGCCATATGTCCATAGAAACTTGCTCGATATGGACGGTATTTAAACCCCTGAATCTCCCACAGAGACTTGCTCGATGTGGGGTGAGAGAGAGAGAACAAAGGGTGTTTAAATGCCATGTGTCCATAGAGACTTGCTCGATATGGACGGTATTTAAACCCCTGAACCTCCCACAGAGACTTGCTCGATGTGGGGTGAGAGAGAGAATAAAGGGTGTTTAAATACCATATGTCCATAGAGACTTGCTCGATATGGACGGTATTTAAACCCCTGAATCTCCCACAGAGACTTGCTCGATGTGGGGTATAAAATATACCGAGAGAGAGAGAACAAAGGGTGTTTAAATACCATATGTCCATAGAGACTTGCTCGATATGGACAGTATTTAAACCCCTAAATCTCCCACAGAGACTTGCTCGATGTGGGGTGAGAGAGAGAATAAAGGGTGTTTAAATACCATATGTCCATAGAGACTTGCTCGATATGGACGGTATTTAAACCCCTGAATCTCCCACAGAGACTTGCTCGATGTGGGGTGAGAGAGAGAATAAAGGGTGTTTAAATACCATATGTCCATAGAGACTTGCTCGATATGGACGGTATTTAAACCCCTGGATCCCCACAGAGACTTGCTCGATGTGGGGACGTGGCGCGAGGGAGATGTCGGAGCCGTATACGATGGCGATCTCCCGCTCTTTCCCACGTTATCGGGCACTCCTCACTCCATATTGAACAAGGAACGAACCAATACCTTCACTCCAAACCAAGAACTTAGAAGAACAAGTTGAAGGGGATTGGAAGAAGGAAGTTTTTCTATTTCTGAAAATTTGAGAACCAGGACCTTACAAGGGTTTTGGGACTGGTTTTACAAGGGTTTTGGGACTGGTTTTACAAGGCTTGGGGATTGCCAACCAGCAGGGATTTTTTTGGGGGGGCTTTGCACCTATGGGGACTGGTTTTTCCAGCATAGAGGGGAGGTTTATGGGGGCTTCCTGCACACCTATGGGACTGCAAAACAGTAGGGATTTGGGGGCTTATGGAGCTTGGCCGGCCAGCGTATGGGGGCTTATGGGGTTTTTCTGCCCACTTCAGAAGGAGGGGGTGCCTCCCCTTTTATAGGGGGCTGGCCTCTCCTCCCCTCCCTGCATAAACAGGAGAAGGAGGGGGGAGAACCCCCATTTCGGTTGGGGGGGAGCACCCCCAACCTGTTTAACATTAAACAGGTTGGGGGTGTGAACACCCCCCAACCTATTTTGGGGGAGTTCCCCTCCAACCTGTTTTATATAAAACAGGTTGGGGGTGTGGGCACCCCCCAACCTGATTTACATAAAACAGGTTGGGGGGGGGGGGGGGGGGGGTTCCCCTCCAACCTGTTTTCATATTAAACAGGTTGGGGGGGGGTCTCCCCTCCAACCTGTTTTGTTTTTGTTTTTTTTTTTTTTTTATATGTGAAACCGGTTGGAGGGGGAGCACCCCCAACCGGTTTTACATAAAACAGGTTGGAGGGGGTCCCCTCCAACCTATTTTTATATAAAACCGGTTGGAGGGGGAGTCCCCCCAACCGGTTTTATATTAAAAGGTTGGAGGGGGCCTCTCCTCCAACCTGATTTACATAAAACCGGTTGGGGGGGAGCACCCCTCCAACCGGTTTCATGTTTCAGAAGTTGGAGGGGGCCTCCCCTCCAACCGCCCTCTCTTCCCCCCATTTCCCTTAGGCCTAAGGTTGTTTTGAAATGGGGGGAGGATGGCCTATTCGTCCCCTTATAGGGGTTTTTTTTTTTTTTTTTTTTTTTGAGATTTCTGGGGTTTTGACATTTTTGTGTCAACACCCCCCTGCTGCCATACGCCCGGTGGGACTCCCACCGAGACTGTGTACCCGGTGGGACTCCCACCGGAGTGTTGCACGCAGCAGGGGCCCCACCGGGACCTTAAGGGCCGGTGGGACATCCCACCGGTAACCAGTGGGGCCCACCACCCGGTAGAGCCCATGTTTGCTGCCCAAAAAAATAATAACGGACAGAAATAAATGCCGCACCCGGTGGGACGCCCCACCGGGGTCGCGCGCCCGGTGAGCAGTTCCATCGGGAGTGCATATCCGGTGGGACATCCCACCGGTGTCCAGTGGGGCCCACCACCCGGTGGAGTCCCTGTTTTCTGCTCCCCTCCAAAGAAGAAAAAGAAAACGGACAGAAATAAATGCCGTCTCCGGTGGGGCGCGTTTCCGGTGGGGTGTAAATGTCGTATCCGGTGGGGTGCGAAGGCCATACCCGTTGGGGCGTGAATGCCGTCTCCGGTGGGATGCAGAAGAAGAACCCGGGGGGACATCCCACCGGTAACCAGTGAGGCCCACCACCCGGTGGAGCCCCTATTTGCTATCCAAAAAATTAAAACGGACAGAAATGAATGCCGTACCCGTTGGGGCGTGAATGCCGTCTCCGGTGGGGGGCGTTTCCGGTGGGGTGCAAATGCCGTCTCCGGTGGGATGCAGAAGATGAACCCGGTAGGATGTCCACCCCCACTCAATCTCCTATAAAAGGAGATGAACTCCAAGGAAGTGCGAGGAGGGCTGAAATCTGCCAGTCTGAGATCTGAAAAAGTTGGGGGGATCTGAAATCCACAAGGGGGATATTTTTTTTGAAGACTGGAAGAAGCCAAGTCTGGAACAGGAGCTCTCTGCTCCTGTCCTTTATTTGGCTTCTAAAAAAAAAAAAGGAAGTGAAGGCCAGCACTGTCCAGGCCTGTCCTTTATTTGGCTTCTAAGAAAGAAAGAAGTGAAGGCCAGCTCTGTCCAGGCTGAAACCTGCCAAGTTTGGAGGAAGAAATACCCCAAGTTTGGGAGATCTGAAAATGGGCAAGATGACATTTTTTCTGGAGGACGTGAAGGAAGCCAGCCTTGTTTCTTCTTTTTCTAAGAACAGAAAGTCTCATGTCCATGCTGGCTTTGGCAATTTTTTGTAAAAGACCCTCAAAGGGGGTGTATTTGCAATGTTGCACAAAGTTTTGTACAAGAAGTCTATGGCAAAGACTAGTCTATGATATTCAGATGCTTAATGGGTGAAGGAAAGTCAATTTTCTGATTAATATTTCTGGAACAAAGTCGAACTTCTTACATGAAATAGCAAATTGCAATTATATCCGAAAACTTTATGTAATTGCGTATATGCTCAGAAAAAGTCATAAAATGCAGAAAGATGGCATTTTCTGAATGGTGATATCAAACACAGGTTGTGCATGGTAAATAAATTCCTCTATACTGGAACATTGCGAATATACCTGTGTTCGGAGGATATTGCAAATATGTCCCTGTTCAACAGAAAATTGTAGAAATACCCTCATGTCAGGGAAAATTGCAGAAATAGCCCCACGACTGGGAAAAATTGCGGAAATACCCCCATGTCAGGAAAATTTGTAGAAATACCCCCATGTCAAGGGAAAATTGCAGAAATACCCTCATGACTAGGAAAATTGCAGAAATACCCTCATGTCAGGGAAAATTACAAAAATACCCTCATGTCAGGGAAAATTGCAGAATTACCCCATGACTGGGAAAATTGCAGAAATACCCCCATGACTGGGAAAATTGCAGAAATGTCCCTGTTTGAGGGAAAATTGCAGAAATACCCCCATGTTAAGGGAAATTCCAGAAATAACCCATGTTGAGGGAAAATTCCAGAAACACCCCCATGTTAAGGGAAATTCCAAAAATACCCCCATGTTAAGGGAAATTTCCAGAAATGTCTCCGCTTGAGGGGAAATTCCATAAATGCTCCCGAAGAGTAGAAAAATTGCAAATCAGTCTTGTTGCTATCTGAAAATTGCAGGAAAATCCTTGTGTCAGGGGAAATTGCTAATATATCCCTGGATTCAGGAAAATTGTGGAAATACCATCTGAAAGGACAGAATTACAGAAATATCCTCCAAAGGGTGAAAAGTGCAAAAAATGTTCTCAAAAAGACAGAAGTCACCAAAACATTTTCGAGAGGAAAAATTGCAGAAATACCCCTAGAGAATAGAAATTGCATAAATGTCCCCAGAAAGGTCCCAAATCCAAAGACCTTGAGAAGGAGAAATTGCACAAGTGCTCCCGCTTGTGAGGAAGTCCTTCAAGCTATGTTCTAGCTTCACGGAAGCCAACAAAATGCCGTCGAAGTTTAGAAATTGCAAGAAAATCCCTACGAAGCAAGAAACTATACAAGGTCCATGCCGTTCACATGACTCGGTGGAGCGGGACACACGTCATTTCCCTGAAGTGGCGTGCGCTCTCCTGAGTCCGGTTTACGGTTGGCGAAGTTTTAGGGTCGTCAAGAAAGGCCAAATATACCCATGGAAGGCATGAAATGATTGAAAAGCCCCAAGAAGTCGAGAACTGACATAAGATACTCGGAGAAGTCAACAAATGACGGAAATATCCAAGTGTCCCAAGGGATGGTAGAAGCATCCGGGGAAGTCAATCAATGACGAAAATATCCAAAACTACTCGAAAAAGCCAAGACACGGCGAAAATGTCCGAGCATGACAATCAATGGCAAAGACACATGAGAACGTCAATAAATGACCGAAACACTCAGGAATGCCAAGAAATGGCAGAAGCATCCGAGGAAGTCAATCAATGATGGAAATACTCGAGGGCCGAGACTACTTGGAAAAGTCAAGAAATGGCAGAAATGTCCGAGAATGTCAAGAAATGACAGAAAAGACATAGAATGCCAAGAAACGGCAGAAGCATCCGAGGAAGTCAACAAATGGCAGAAATGTCCGAGAATGTCAAGAAATGACAAAATGCCAAGAAATGGCAGAAGCATCCGAGCAAGTCAACAAATGACAGAAATACCCGAGACTGCTCGGAAAAGTCAAAATATGGCAGAAATGTCCGAGAAGGTCAACAAATGACAGAACAGACATAGAATGCCAAGAAATGGCAGAAGCATCCGGGCAAGTCAACAAATGACAGAAATACCCGAGGCTGTTCGAAAAAGCCAAGAAATGGCGGAAATGTATGAGAATGTCAAGAAATGACGGAAATAACTCGAAGATATCAACTGATGGCAGAAGGTCTAAAAAAGCCAAGGAATGACAGAGGTGCCTGGAAATGTCAGAAAATGGCAAGGAGCTCTTGAACAGTCATAGATACAAGATGTCCAAATCTCCTCCAAGTTTCTTGTTCAAAACACAATATTGGACAAGTTTTCAGTTCTATGATCATAGTGGCTGATACTCACGGAAATACCCCGATATGGGAGAGCTGCAAAATTTCCAGAAAGGGTGAAGGATTGCAGCGAAATCCCAAAAGGGGTACAAACTTGTAGAAACCTGACATGACCACTTAAAGGTCTCATCACTATCAAAAGGTGATGGTCACCACAAAGCAAATACAACGGGCCGACAGTGATCATCTTGGCGATCCAACGACCTGCTCGTGATCGAACTCAAATACAATGGTCTGATCGTGATAATATTCAAATCCAACGGTTCGATCGTGATGATATTCAAATCCAACGGTTCGATCGTGATGATATTCAAATCCAGTGGTCGATCGTGATGAAGATGCAAATCAACAATCAGATCGTGATAGAAGCAAGTACAAAAAGGGTCGATCACAACCGAATATAATTCTGAAGACCGATTATATAATCGGCACCATTTGTAAGGTCTTGAAAGACCAATTGTATTTCAAATTACATGTGTATAAGCAAAGAACACTTCAAATTTCTTTGCAAGAGTATATATCCATGAAGGGCGATCATTAAGATCAATAGTGTCATAACGAATAGAGACAAAAGATGTTTTTTGACAGAGAATCAAAGGTGTTCGAGGTCACCTCGATGTAAATTAACATCGACTTCGATCGGTGGGGAAATGTCCAGTACACGACACTCAAATCGCCTGATAAATAAATGAAATTTGTCTGTTCTAACAGACTGGCACGCTCGCAAAATAGATAAACATCACAATATATCTTTTTCTTCTAAAAGATAAAAGATTTGAAGAATATTTCGCGTGTTAAACAGTATGCTTGCAATTCTTGACCCATCCTGGGTGTTTCTGTCATTTTTTAGTATCCCCGAGGTCTTTCCAGTCACTTGTTAACTTCTCCAGGTACACTCGTCATTTCTTGACTCCCTGAGACTTTTTGGTCATTTCTTGACCTCCCAGGACATTTCAGCCATTTCTTGGCATTTCCAGAGATTTTCGTCATTTCTTGACAATCTCAAGACTTGAAGTGACCAACCGTAAGCCAGAATCAGGAGAGCGCACACCACTTCAAAAAAGTGACGTAGATCCCGCTCCACCAAGCCGTGCAAACGGCATGAACCCGGCTTGTCGGTCATTTCTTGACATTTCCAAGATATTGTCATCATTTCTTGACCTCCCTGAGTACTTTTGCCATTTCCTTGACTACTTAGACTTCCCTGTCATTTGTTGGCATTTATGCACAGTTGGCTATGCCGTTGCGGTACCAGCGAGCCCAGGCACAGTCGATGCATTTAAAATCAATTAGGTAAATAGTTTTTAATTAGTCTAGGTTTATTTGGTCTTTCAATTTAGCATCCAAATAATATCTAATTAAGATGAAATTTTGAACACAAGTTAATTGAAAGGTGATACATTTTATGGTGATTTTAGTTTAATTTTTTTAAATAAAATCTCATCAAGTAAAAATTTACTCCAAAAATTAATAAATTGAGTTAATCTCAATACCAGTGTGTCAAAAGTTCTCGAAATTCATATTTTTTGAATCAGCATAATTTTCTAGTAATTGTGATGGTTTCATATTCAATCTTATTACCAGAGTTCGGTGACGCCCTGTTGGGGTACGTATGACCGAAAATGGTACCAACATGTGATAGGATTTGTCACATATTTCTATTTGTGCAACAAAATAGGCCAAATCTTTCTTGGTAAGTGGGTCTTCAAAGGCCATAGATTGATTATGAATAGAAGTAACACTAGCTGAAAAGGTGACAAAACTGACATTTGGTCGGTGTCGGCCACGGAAAAATTTTTGTGGTGTGATTTTTATGGTATTTGAGTTTGATTTTGATTTATTTGTTTTGCCTTGCAGGGCGTGCCAGCCTGTCTAACAAACCGAGTTTAAAATCCACGCAATGCGAAGAGAAAATCTTATGTTCAAGGAATGGACAAAGGGCACCAATTTTACTTTGAACTTATTTGTTCCGCGATTTTATTTCATCAAGCGATTAAAGTAGCGTGTGCTGGACCCCTGTCTCCATCGATCGGAATCAATGTTTTGTTTACATCGGATTAAAAGTCTTTGATATTATTTTTACATCAGTTTTAACCCGAACACCATTGATAGCAAAGTCAAGAGGTTTTGCATTTTTCTAGAAAATGGTAACACGGTGTTTTATTTTTTATCGGACGAAATAGATTTGCTTTGAAAATGGATTTTATTTTGAAAAGAGTGTGGACTCCATTTGAGGGTTTAGCATATAATTTGAGAAATGAGGGAGCGTATACCCGTGAATTTATTTGGTATTTGAATATATTGTGAATTTAGACAGGGCTTTCGCATAGGCAGAATTGCCGTGTAAATATACGAGCATTCATTTGTTGGTCATATGTTCGTATTATTTTAGGGCAGAGTCTTGTACGGACAGAATCTCCACATAGAATACGCACATATGAACATATGGATATGTTTTCGAGCAGAACCTCCGCTTGGACAGAATTTCCTTAGAAAACATATACATATGAGCACATATTTTGTGAACATATGAGTATGTTTTCGGGCAGAACCTCCGCTAGGGTAGAGTTTCTTTAGAAAACATATACATATAAGCACATATTTTGTGAACATATGAGTATGTTTGCGGGTAGAACCTCCGCTTGGGCAAAGTTTCCTTAAAAAACATATACATATAAGCAAAAAAAACTTACCCTCTCGGAGACTCGTTCAACGAGTGGGAAGAACATATGTGTCTAAATGCTTATATCCATGGAGACTAACTCGACATGGAAACATTTAGAACACAAGAACATAAAGATGTTAAATACCTTATACCCATGGAGACTAACTCAACATGGAAGGCATTTAAACATCAAAACACATGAGCGCTATTTAATTTTACCTCCACAGAGACTAACTCGATGTGGAGGTATGGATTAATTTGGATTTTAGAATCCCCCCATGGAGACTAACTCGACATGAAGGGAGATTAAGGAGAATTCATAGCCAAAGGGAAACGACCTCTCTTTTTTGCGCTTGTCGAGGCGAATATCTTCACACCGAGCGGAGGAACCTTTACGAGCAAGCTAAAATTTTCTTTCAAAAGAACCTTCTTTTCAAAATCTTCAAAAACCAGGGGCAAAAGGAGCTTCCGGCCAAAGGTCCCCCCATGTTGCCATGGGTTACATCGGTATTTATAGGGGTTTTAGCCCCTTACATTTAAGGGTGGAGGGAGGATAACCAATGGAAGGTTCCATCGGTTAAGCCCCTTAACCGATGGAACCCCTCCATCAGTTAAGGAGCATCTCCCCAACCGATGGAAGGTTCCATCGATTGGGGGAATTCCTCCCCCAACCGATGAAAGGGTTCCATCGGTTGGGGAGGACCCCTTCGACCGATGGATGGCTTCCATCGGTTAAGGGGAAGCATTCCATCGGTTGGGGAATTCCACCTAACTGATGGAAAGGCTCCATCGGTTGGGGGTTTAAACCCCTTAACAGATGGGAAGTTCCCATCGGTTTTACATTGGGGGGGGTTGCCTATAAATACACCCTCCCCATTTTCTTAGAGGGATGTTGATGTTGTTAGACCTTTGCCCTTTCCTTGGAGATCTCTCGACGAAGGGTTGAGTTTGCAAGTGCTTGGAGCTCCCTGCTGCACGTGTTCTTTGTACTGTTCTTCACATTTGGCTTTATTGACTTTGTGTTGCTGGATTTCTTCCGCAACATATTCTCTTCGAAGCGTTGTTCATTTCTGAACTTCTGCTTTACTGCAGAGACTTGATGCCGACTTGATTAATAAATTCCCTCTTTTAATTTGAAAGGGATTTGGACCCAACATTACCTAAGTAATTGTTGGATATATGAATAATTTCTGGCACGAACACCATGAACTTTTCAGGGTTCAACAGTCGGCAACTTTCTTTCTCACTGTATCTTAGCGGTACCGTACCTTGTCATGGAGAATGCGACACGATTGATCCGTGCGATATGGCCAACCTTGCATTTATGAGAATTCCTAATACGCGCAACTAGGGCTGTCAATGGGCCGGGCCCAGGCTGGGCTTATATGAGCCCGACCCAAGTTTGACTCATCAATATGCAAAGTCCAAGCCCGACGCAAGCCCGAGCAATGTCGGGCCGGATTGGGCCGGACCCAATACTTTTACAAAATTGTAAAGCCCGACTAAGGCCCGGCCCAAATACTTAAATAAAAATTAAATTAATAATAAAAATACTATATTTAATAATATAAAACTTATAATCTCACTCAATTAAATAGAGTTTTGATGTTACTTATTTAATTTGTTTGAAAAGAGAGTTTTTAACTTTAAAATAAGTAAAATAACATAATTTGAACTAAGTAAAATTTAAGATTTGAAAAGAAATAAAGAAAAGAGAACGGGTCGAGTCGGCCCATCTGGCCGAACTCAAAGCCCGAGTCCAGCCCATGGGCCTAGTCAGGCTGGGGTTTTAGGCCCTACTAAAAACTCATGGGCCGAAAAGAGTCTTGCGGCCCAGCCCAAAATTGGGCCAAGTCCGCGGGCCTGTCTGATGCGGGACAAAGACCGGGGAGGAGGAAGAGAGGGAGGGAGAGCAGGGATCGCACAGGGGGAGGGGGAAACCAGATGAAGGGGGAGGGGAAAGGACAGCAGGCAGACGAAGGAGGGGAGGAGACGGGACGACAGGGAGAGAGGAAGGGGGTTAGAGGGAGAGGAACACAGCACACACAAATTGAGGCGGCGCCTCTTCCAAGAAAACTCCAGCTTCGTTTCTTCTATTCCATCATCCCCAAAAGACTACATACAAGAGTATATATAAGACAAGTCCCATAAAACCCTACTATTTATCTATCCATTGGACCAAAATACCCCAGAATAAAATGACAAAATACCAGCCTTGTCCTACATCTGCAAATAAGCTCCACTTACCAGAAATTAGACATTTAAATCTACCTAACTAAATCAAACTCCACTAAAATGAAAAATACATAATAAAATAAAATTGATGTCAATATTTCGCTGACGTCTGCAGTCTCGAGTCTCGTTCCGCATCCGTCACGAGTCACGGCCCCCGTCAATCTCCCCCACTTCGAAAAAATTCGACCTCGAATTTTAAAGTGTCGAAGTAGGAGGAAGGTGAACACAAGAGTGCACATATAGAAGTCCATGTGAACACTCATATCAAGGTCCTCGAATTGGTGCACTATAGACGAATCACATAACGTCAGCCACATCAGATCAACTAAAGGTTGCTTCCACTCAATCACATCAATGGTCTGATAAATTGGTAGCACATCAACTGGAGTAAGTGCGGATAGAGGAGCTGCTAATATATCAGAAGATATACGACCCAACCCGGATCGCACAAATAATGCATGATCCCACACATCAACTGTGAGTAGTGGATCCTCCTCGAACAATGTATCCTCAAACAAATCAAATCTAGCCTCTGTAATCAATCTATGATCCCATCTAAGAGCTAATGATGCTTCTGTCATAACTGAAGATACTGGTCATGCCTTTATAAGCTTTTGCAGTGCAATATAATATGTATCGTACACTCGAAAAGGCTTGTTGTAACCCTCCGGATGTATAAGACAAAATTTTACTTGGTGATCAATCACAACTCGACGCTCATCCATCCAGACTCGACCCAAAGATATTCCTGATCCATTGGGTATAATTGTACACCAAGCATCATCATAATATCAGTATGATTCCGACGTCTTGGTGTATTTGAAGCGATGAAAGAATGGTATGCATACTTGATCCCCAGAGAATTGAATATATTCTGAATTAGCTAGGGAATCAACAATAGATTGAGAAATAGAATTACCCCAAGAGCTTCTCGTAAATGTCATCGTGGTCTGTAAATGTTCTGGCAACTCGACCTCAAATTTGACACTCATGACGAAGATGACGGTGCGTAGCTGGGGAGACGCCCGGGCAACGTGGACACTAGCGTGGAGGAGTCCGAGGGTGCCAAGGCAGATTCATCAGGTTGCACTGTAGCACAGACTGTAGCGCGCACTGTAGCAGGGGTACTATAGCACATGCACTATAGCACCGGGGCCCTATTGCGCAGGAGCAGATGATGCCACCGTAGCACAGGTCTGGGCGGTCTAATTAGGACCGGTCACTGGCTTGACCGGCTAAGAAGAGGTACTGGGAGAACCGATCACTGGTTTGACCGGCTCCAAGAACAAGGCGACCCACCCTTCCCTTCTTAATGCCTCCTCGGTCGCTCCTCTCCCAGTACGAGGACAGAGCGGGGAAGAGGGCGAAGGCGCGACGACGCTGGGGGGGAAGAGCTCACGGAGGTGCTGGGCGGGGCACAGCGGCGGGATGCGGCGTGGCGGGGAAGGGTGCTGGAAGAAGGGATCGCGGCGGTGGTGCGGGACGGCTCCGGCAGTCGATCGGCGCTGGCGACGGAGGACCGCATTGTTGAGACGACCTGGTCGTCGCTGCGCCGGACCGCGACGGTGGCGATGGCCGGCTGCGGAGCTGCGAAGGGCTGGACGGCTCCGGCAGTCGGCGCCGGCAAAGGAGGGTCGCGGGACCGCGACGATGGGGGGGCCGCTGCGGCGCGAGACGCGGGGGTCGAACAGAGGTGCTCGCAGGGCCGGCGCCGCCAAGGACCGGCCGCGGTCGGGTGTTGTGCTTGGGCGGACGAAGGGCGACAGGAAGAGGAAGACGACGCAGGTGATGTGGCGTGAGGTAGAGAGGGCGGTCTAGAAGATGAACAAGAACAGTACGTGGTGGGGGTTTACGTGGTAGGAAGAAGAAGGCGGGACTCGGGTTTTAAGTGGGGGAGCGATCGGCGGCGAGGCTGGCCCGGGGCGGCGACGGGGCGAGGTGGCCTTCCCGTGCGTACGGCGCGGAGGGGAACAGCGGACGGACTCCTGCGGCTTGGGTGCTTGGCGTGGAGGGGTGCTGGCGGTGAGGCCGGTCCGGCGCGGAGGTGGGGGCGCGGAGGAGGCCCCGACATGTACAACGCGGGAGGGGGTCTGCGAGCACGGCAGTGAGGGGCTCGGGAGCGGGGATGGCCGGCATTGGGGGTTTTCGGGGAAAGAAGAAGCGCGGGAAGGGGGGGGGGCGGTGTTCGCGCGGGCGGGAAGGCGCGCGCTGACTTGGTTCTACGGGCTGCGGACGAGGGGCTCTGCGCGGACGGGAAAAGGGGCAGACGGCTAGTCAGGACTCGGCTCCGTGGAAGAAGTCGACAACCTCTCTGATACCAAGTTGATGCGGGACAAAGACCGGGGAGGAGGAAGAGAGGGAGGGAGAGCAGGGATCGCACAGAGAGAGGGGGAAACCAGATGAAGGGGGAGGGGAGAGGACAACATGCAGACGAAGGAGGGGAGGAGACGGGACGACAGGGAGAGAGGAAGGGGGTTAGAGGGAGAGGAACACAACACACACAAATTGAGGCGGCGCCTCTTCCAAGAAAACTCCAGCTTCGTTTCTTCTATTCCATCATCCCCAAAAGACTACATACAAGAGTATATATAGGACAAGTCCTATAAAACCCTACTATTTATCTATCCATTGGACCAAAATACCCCAGAATAAAATGACAAAATACCAGCCTTGTCCCACATCTGCAAATAAGCTCCACTTACCAGAAATTAGACATTTAAATCTACCTAACTAAATCAAACTCCACTAAAATGAAAAATACATAATAAAATAAAATTGATGTCAATATTTCGTTGACGTCTGCAGTCTCGAGTCTCATTCCGCGTCCGTCACGAGTCACGGTCCCCGTCACTGTCGGACCAGCCCGGCCCATTGACAATCCTACGCTCAACCTTAAGGTGAACTCAGGAGAGCACACGTTGCTTCAGGGAAGCAACGTGGATCCCGCACCACCGAACCGTGCAAAAGGCATGAGTCTTGAGACTATTTCTACCATTTTCTCCGACAAGGGGACATATTTGTAATTTTCCTTGACAGCAAGGTATTTCTGTAATTTCTTCAACTTTTAAGGGACTGATTGCAATTTTCCTCCAAATAGGGGTATTTTTTGCAATTCTTCTTGACAAGAGGGCATATCAGTAATTTCTTGTCCCTTCAGGGACGTATATGCAATTTATGGTTCCTTGCAGGACATTTCTGCAATTTTTCTTCAAACAACGCCATATTTATAATTTTCCCTTGGACAAGAACTTCTTGGTAATTGTTTCTTTGAATAGGACATGTATGTAATTTAACATACACATACGCAAACTTTATGTCCTCGGAGGCTTGTGTAATTTCACATACACAAATTCATGCCCTCCAGAGGTCTTCATCCCTTGAACACCACAAGACTACAGCCCCCCAAAGGAGAGGTCTTCTTCTCACCCAAAAGGGGGGTCTTCAAGCCGAACCAGCCGGAGCCTCTAGAAAGTGCCCTCCACCTCGTTGTGAGAAAGAAGTCTTGGCCCTTTCCCTCCTTTTATAGGAGTTGGAAGGGGGAGAAGGGAGGGCCATCGACCCATAGCCGGAAGCGGCTAAACCCCTCACTGGGGTTTGGCCCCTAGGTGGGGTTTGGACGCCCCAACGTCCATCGGCCATTTGTAGTAGAGTGATGGAGTGGGCAAACAAGCTATATGATGTGAATCATCTTAATTCATCTCTTTTTGCTTTGTTGGGAGGGAAATGCTAGGTTGTGTGGTGGATGTGGTTGGAGGTGCATAGACAGGTTGTGCAGTGTTGTGCGCCTTTTGTAAAGCCTATATTTGTACATTCCTCTTCTTATTTATACATTAATTGTACCATCCACTTTTCAAAAAAAAGGTCCATCGACCAGGTATGGAACAAGGCCCATCGATGGGCTTTTTATTATTTTATTATTTTTGGTGAGAGAGAGAGAGGAAAAAGGTGGGCGAGGGGGCATTCCCATGGTGGAAAAACGCCACTGCTGGAGGGGTCCCCTCGGTGGGGTCTTAACGGCCGTGGAAAATATTCGGTTTGGTTGATTTCATTGGGGTTTGAGTTTGATTTGATTTCTATTTATTTATTTTGCCTTGCGGGGCGTGCTAATCTGTCTAACAGATAGAGTTTGAAATCTGCGCAATGCGGAGAGAAAATTCTATGTCCAAGGAATGGATAAGTGCGCCAATTTACTTTGAAATTATTTGTTCCGCGATTTTATTTTATCAGGTGATTAGGGTAACATGTGTTGGACCCCTGTCTCCATCGATCGGAATCGATGTTTTGTTTACATCAGATTAAAAGCCTTCAATGTTATTTTTACATCAGTTTTAACCTGAACACCATTGATAGTAAAGTCGAAAGATTTTGCATTTCTCTATAAAATGGTAACACGGTGTTTTATTTTTTATCGGACGAAATAGATTTGCTTTGAAAAGGGATTTTATTTTGAAAAGAGTATGAACTCCATTTGAGGGTTTAGCATATAATTTGAGAAATGAAGGGATACCCGTGAATTTATTTGGTGTTTGGATATATTGTGAATTTAAGCAGGGTTTCCGCATAGGCAGAATTGCCGTGTAAATACACAAACATTCATTTGATGGACATATGGCCGTATTAGTTTAGGGTAGAGTCTCTGTACGGACAGAGTCTCCCCTTAGAATATGTACATATGAACATATATATTTGTGAACATATGGGCATGTTTTCGGGCAGAACCTCCACTTGGGCAGAGTCCCCTTAGAAAACATATACATATGAACATATATTTTGTGAACATGTGAGTATGTTTTCGGGTAGAACCTCCACTTAGGCAGAGTTTCCTTATAAAACATATACATATGAGTACAAAAAACTTACCCTCTCGGAAACTTGCTCAACGAGTGGGAAGAACACATGTGTCTAAATACTTATATCTATGGAGACTAACTCGACATGGAAACATTTAGAACACAAGAACATAAAGATGTTAAATACCTTATGCCCATGGATACTAACTCAACATGGAAGGTATTTAAACATCAAAGCACATGAGTGTGATTTAATTTTACCTCCACATAGACTAACTATTACATTTGGATTTTAGAATCCCCCCAATGGAGACTAACTCGACATGAAGGGAGACTAAGGAGATTTTGTAGCCGGAGGGAGACGAGCTCTCTTTTTTTGCGCTTGCCGATGGGGAATACCTTCACACCGAGCAGAGGAACCTTCACGAGCAAGCTAGAGTTTTCTTTCAAAAGAGCCTTCTTTTTGAAACCATCAAAAACCGGGGGGGGGGGGGGGGGGAGAGCTTCCGGCCCAAGGTCTTGTTGCCATTGGGCTACATGGGTACTTATAGGGGTTTTTAGCCCCTTTACATTGAGAAGAGAGAGAGGTAACCGATGGAAGAGTTCCATTGGTTAAGCCCCTTAACCGATGGAAGGGTTCCATCGGTTAAGGGGCCTTAATCGATGGTACCAGAGTGTTCCATCAGTTAAGGGAGGGTCCCTTAACCGATGAAGAGGCTCCATCGGTTAGGGAAGCCCCCCTTTTTGAGTATTTTTGGGAAATAGGGGTCTTGGGGCTTTACAATTTTATGTGACAACAGGTCTAAAGGGGAAACCCCACCAAGGGGCCCATTGGGGGAAACCCCACTGATGGGGGGGGGGGGGGGGGGGGGGGGGTCCGCTGGATGGGGTTCAACCGCCTAAGTGGGTACCCCACCGAGGGCCCACCCAAGTGGGAAATCCCACCTCTGGTTTGTTTTTTGGAGCAAATTTTGGGGGATTTTTTTGTGTTATTTTTTTTGGGTCAACAACCCATCAACCATCAAAGTGCCCTGAGACGGAGCAAGGAGTGACGCGCACTATCCATCACTGCCATTCTCCTCTTCCTCCACCACTTGTCTCCCCTTCCGACTTCATTCCCTGTTCCATGCTTCCATTGGATCTCTCTTCTTCGCTTGTCTCTCTTTTCACCTTGTTCTTTTGCACAGCCTCGCCATTACTACAATAGTGGTATAGCCCCACTGCCATGATGCCATCACCCCCTTCCTGCCCACCACAACGCCGCTTCTCTTCCCTTTTGCCACCGCACTTCATTTTCTCCCTCCTCTTTCCTCTCCATCTCTTTTTTTTCCTTTTATTCTTTCTGCCTATGTATCAAAATCCATCCTTTTATTTTATTTTTTTTATTTTCAACCCTTCTACTTCTACTATTTATTTTCACACCCCCTCTCTGTCATTCCTCCTCTTATTTCTCTTCTTTCTTTTCTCTCTTCTTTCTTTTCCCTTCCTAGCCACAATAACCCACAATACCATAAGCAGTTCCAAATTGTCATGCCTAATTTTTTACTTTTACATGGTTGTCCCTCATCACAACTGTTTGAACATGATTGTGTTGACCAAATACATAAAAATATGTGTTCTACTAGTTGGTTGTATTATGTTGTTACAAAACATAAGTTGAACTTGTCATGAAGGAGAGTTCCAACTTGCAGGCAGAAAAGGAACACATTCCCCCTTTAGAAGTTTCCTTTTTCTACAAGGACCTGACTATTGAAATTACAATGATTAACAAGACTGAATCAGGATCCTTTCTACATGTTAAATTACCAAACAAGTATTCAACCCAGGTGTCAAACTTTTTTTTTTTTTTTTGAAAGTGTCAAACTTATTAAATTACAAAAGCAACTAAAAATGGAGGTTCAGCATGATTGAAAACCAAGTTAACACAAGAAAAATCTAAAAGTACAAAGAAAATATAAGGAAATGTAAAAACAGAAACATTGAACAGCAGAAACATCAGAGAATTTTACCTAAAAAAGACCAAGAGAAATAAACATTGAATTTCCTTGAACTAATATGAAGCTACAAACATTGTTGCATAACAAATTGGCCAGCTTTGTTACATGGAATTTGTCTCCTAAGACAAGAGGTGTCTTTCTCATAGATGTGTCAAAACATGAAAACTTAAAAGATACTAGGGCAAACGACAGTGGAAAATACCCTCATATCAGTGTTGTTTGGAATATCAATAAATTCCTTTTCATGCCCCATATCAAAAGATGGCAAGGTCATATCTTGATTGAAAGAAACAGCACAGGAAGGTTCTGATCTTGATGGATTTTGTTCTTGGTGAGAGCTTTTGGATGGATCAGCTGGAATCAAACCTTCAGTAGAAGAAACTAAGCCTGACCTCAGAAGGCATTCACATGCAGCTTCTTTTCCTTCTTCAGTTAGCATGTACCTATATAAAACAAAGTACTCAGTCATCCTATAAACTGAAACAGCACTATCACAAAATAAAAATGTGAAAAATAAACAGCTGAAAGGAAAATAGGAGAGTTAAAAGATAGATATTAGCACTAAATCCAATACAAAAAAGCATATAGTCACCATGCTTTACCAGATCATACACATCAGACATTGAAGGTCAGGAAATGCAAATGCCAACTAGTCCAATTATGCTCATTTCCTAAAGACACCAGCCCCACAGAACAATCAATCAAGTCCATACCACCATATGCTTACCAGATCATACACATCAGGCATTGAAGGTCAGGTAATGCAAATGCCTACAACAGTAATTATGCTCATTTCCTAAAGAAATCAGCCGCACAGAACAGTCATTCAAGTCAACACCACCATATGCCAATTCAATATAGGCCATTATTCCCCTGCCAACCAGAATACCCAACAAACACGCTCCAATTTTCCCACAACTCAAATGGGAACATCCCCATTTTAAACAATCTTAACACTTTCTGTAACTCATTAAGACCTTGGCAGAGTGAAAGTACGGTTATTCTCAATGCTTTGAAGCAAAAACAGGAAAAAAATGAAACAAGATGGAAGCTGGGATGTCCGAGCTTACCATACAAATTTTCTCTGGAAGCAGGAGTGGGAAAGCATGTAAAATCATTATTGGAGTGGGAATGATTGCCAACTGAGAAAATCCTAATTCGAAGATGTGAAAGGACAAGGAGCCTGTGATTCATCAAGATTTCATGGGCATCTTCAAATTTAAGAAATAAATAGCCTTTATAGATATGATGCTTGAAACTAAAGCTAACATATTTTTTTGCTAATACAGATCTAGAATTTGCTTCATGTTATTTGCACCAGAAGACTTCATAAGGACAATTTTGCCAACAATTATGTAGTTTGTGAACTTCTCCAAGAGGATTTGCTATTGGAATTAAAGCAAAAGAAAGTTTTTCTTCATTGTTTGCACAATACAGAATCAATATCTTTCCTACCCTAATTTTTATTCATCTCTGTCTCAATCATTCTAATCATTGATGCACAGGAATCACGTCTAGAACTACCAAAAACAAGTATTAATTTTTTTTGTATTTTCTATGTTATCACAGGCAGTCAAGGAGAATGCCTAGATGATGAGATGAGGCGAGGCGAGGCACCAGCTTCAGCCCAAATCCCCTACTCAGCAGTTGCCTAGGCTGCCAAAAGCAGTAGTCCTGGCCCACCTCCCTTGCCCCAGCCTCCATAAACTAGGCTCAACATGGTTGAATGAATAAATAGAGGCAGTTTAGAGGTTTTTATACATGTATTTTAGTCATTTTGTTAACAAAATATATATTTATCAATCTGAATATTTACCAATCTGACATGTATCGGCTTTTCTTATGTTTTAAAAAATTGTCACCCCAAATGCCAAGGCATTCAATGACTGAGGCGATGCCTAGGCATTTACTGACTGATAATTTTGATCTTGGATGAGACAAAAGCAAACTAGCTGTTTTACGCTATGCATTTGATCGGCCAGTTTGCAGTTTGATCTGAAACCCCCATTCTTTCCCTCCACCCCTCACCTATCATTGTACTATGGAAACTTGGAGCTTGCATGGGCTGATTTTGCACTAAGCATAATTATCAACATGCTACTGTTGACCTAACACAAACCTTAATCAACAATCCACAATCCAGAAGAGTAGAAGAACAAGAAGAAGATGATGATGACAAGGAAAAGAAGAACGTTAGAAAGAACGAGGGAGGCCCTACCCATGTTCAACCTACCATTGATCACTTGCAAAGTAGAGGGCCGGATTAGAGTACTTACTAACATTCCCAATCTCCTGAGCTTCTTTCAAGATCTCTCTGAGACCTTCTATCTTCAACAATTTTGAGATAAAACTGAAGTTCAAGAATCGAGATAACGTTCCTTGCTTAGTATCTCCCCAGGTTCCATGGTTACTACTTTCCATGTAGTCATCTTGACCTTAATAAGTTTGGAATTTTTCTTATCTCCGTCTGCCTCTACAAGAACTCTAGCATAATATGAACTCTTCTATGGTTTACTATTATCATCAACATCTTTTAGCACACCAAATCATGCTACCACACTGCTGAAAAATCCTCATGCTCCACAGTAGCAACTGAATTCCAAGAAGATGACAACACTAAAGATGCCCTCTCATAGACACTTTCATTCCCCACCTATCCTCACACTCCAACCAAATTAACATACTATTATTGGCATGCAAAGTAGCAGCTTTGAAGAGTTGAAGTTTGTTATCCACAATGGAGAAAATTATTAAAAACATCTGATCTTCAAGGTACTAGCCTTCCATTATGTAACCCAGACACCCATCTTTTCTTCAGGAGTTTCACTTGCTCAAATATCACCATCCTGAACTGTGCTGACCAAGCATGTGGCAGTTTTCAAGGCTTGCATATTTCTATGAGAAATTGGGAACAGTGAAGTTTCGAGTGAATTATTGAATGAAATGTTTGTTTGTTTCCTTCCTCTGGAGGATCAGCATGCAAAGAACTGGAGAAGATTGATGTGTATATACTGGTGCAAAACACATAAGCTTCTATACCCTCACATTCTAACCCAGAAACCATCACATTTTGATCAGAAGCCACTAGATAACCCTTTTATAAACATCAAAAGCAACGATTACTCCTCGGTGGGCCTCCAAATCTGATGAGAAAGTTGTAACTGGCACCTCATCCTGTCAACATAAGATTCTTTACAATAGATAGTAGACACCCATAGTAATTCAGGAGACACACAACCTGTTTTCCCTTGCCTCTTCCACATGTCAACTATCTGTGTTTTGCCACTGCTTGACACTTTTTGACACTGTTACATATATAATGCAGTTCCTAACACTGACCATCAATGTATCGTTGTTATTTTCAGCTTGCACTTTTTATATCTTTTATTGGCACCATTAATCTTCCGCTTCATTTTTTTTGCACCCTCAGATAGATGGTGAACATGTCTCTAAGGAATTCTTGTGCAGCTGTCTTCATTGTACATGTCAGTGTTCCTATTATGGTCAAAGGCTAAAGGCAAGTTAGCAACTAGGATATCAAATGAACCTCAAATGCCTACGTGAGGAACTAAACTGGCTTTCATCTTCTGTCCTTGCCAATATGGCCCCTCCCCCATCCATATGATTCTTGATGACTTCCCACTCAGCCCTTACATAAGTTAGTGAACAAATACATGGCAAGAAATTTGCACAAAAATCACTAGAGCATCATAAAATTGGCAGCAACTCTGGTAGTCAAAAGATAACAAAGAGAAGATGAAATACTTTGCTGGGCAGCTAGACTTCACAACCAACCCTTTGTCTATCAGTGTCTTCATGCAGCTCCAGCCAGTGTACCAATCCCTTGGAGAACTTCCAAATTGCCCCAGTTTTCCTTGCCCCTCGTCTCGCCTATCGAGAATATGGCCATCATATTAACTAGCATTATTGACTTCTAGAAACTTCATCGTTGACAAATAAAGTCCTCTTCCAAACTTTTTGTTATAAAGAAACCGTCTGCTCACCCTATTGATGCCCGTGAAAGTCCACATGCTTCTGCTTCATCAATGAGCTCCTGTTTCCTCATAAAACTACTGCCTTTGGCAATTCCCCTGGAACAGAATAGCAGCAGATATAGCAGCAGCAGCAATGGCAACTCCGATACTGACAATACTAAAATCACCTGTAGAGGGTAACCAATAATGCATATGCAACAGAATTCTTTTGGGGCATATATCGTTTGGGCCCCCTGGTTTTCTTCCCTACAAGAAAAAAAGGTTTATATATATATATATATATATAATATATATATATATATATATATAAACCGAAGAATTAACGTAAACGAAGTGATGTATGTTAACCAGAAGAGACAACTGTATTTCACCTTTTTCAGCAACCTTTTCGAACTTCTGCTCGCCTTCATCCTTCGGGAAAACCCCTTGCATCAGCCTTATGACCCATTTCCCTACTCCCCTGAGAGAAGAAAATTTATGCCCATTTCCGAACATGTCCAGACTTAACAGCTGCCAAAGCGAAAAGATGGAAAGCAAACCAAGGAAAGATAAATAAGGGCGGCAGCAAAAAAACTTACTTGACCTGGGATAGTTCCTTGAGGGTCTTGATAGGGGCCTTGGCGTCGCAAATGTTGCGGTAGGCAACGGCAAGCGTCGCGTCCAGCTTATCCGAAATGCCCTTGGGCTGCGCCGCCATCTCCTGCCTCTTCCTCCACAGGTAGAGCGCCACCTCCTCGTTCTCGCTGCAGCGAACGGGCCTCTGGATCTCCATTCCCAGGAGGATATTCCGGAGAAGGAACGAGGAAGACTGGAAGAGGACGTGATGCAAGAGGCGGGAAGAATTGCTGCTACGCAGGGCTTCAAAATAGTGGATTTGGAAATAGGGTTCCGAATCTTGCCCGTGGAGAGAGGAGGGAGATGGTGATCGTCTCAGGTCAGTGGCCCGGGATCTCGGCGGCCGCTCCCTCCGTCTGTTTCGAAATTTCAAAACAACCGAGACGAAATGGACCGCGGATCCGATCCCCGATCCGACCCGATCTGACCATATATAGCACTGTGTTTACTAGAATAAATATATTCTAGCTGTCAAAAAAAAAACTATATAATAACAAAAATATTTTTAATCAAAAAGTATTTGCAAAAGTAGTGGCTGGCCTGTAGAGGTGTCAATGGGCCGGACCTAACACCGGGCCTTGTTAGGCCCGGTTTTATAAAAGCCGACCCGAGCCCGGCCCAGGCCCGGGGGTAGGCCCGGTATGGCCCGGCCCAGAAAAAGCCCGAAAAACCCGGCCCGGCCCGAAAATAAAAAAATGTTTATTTTTTATTTATATAATATATAATTTTAATACATCTACTATAATATATCTATAAAAAAATAATATATATTTTACTTATATCTATATTAACATTTAACTTGTAAAAGATTATATTTTTTAGTAGATTTATTGTAGAAAAAATATATATAACTCTCTTTCTAAATATAAATTTTATATTTAATATAATTATATTTATTTTTTCGGGCCGGCGAGCCGACCGGGTCGAGCCACACAAAGCCTAAGCCCGGCCCTATTTTTTTCCGGGTCGGGCCGGGCCAAAAATTTGTAACGGGCTCATTTTTTTCGGCCCAAGCCCAGTTAAAACCGGGCCGGGCTTCTGGGCCTGCGGGCCGGCCCGGCCCAATTGACACCCCTACTGGCCTGCCCACGGGCCACGAAGACCAGGGCCAAGGCGTTTCATATCCTTTGCCCCCCTCTCCTCGGTATGGAGATACAATTAAGAACAAGAGTAAACAAAATTTGATAAGTATCAGTATTTCAGGCGTATTAAGATGTCAGAAGTGGGCGATGCTTTAAGAAAAATAAAATTGGGTAAGGCCTTAGGACCGGATGGCATACCTATAAAGTGTGGAAAGGCTTAGGAGACATTGGTATTAAATGGTTAACTAAGTTGTTCAATAAAATTTAAAAGGAACGGAGAATGCCAGAAGAATGGAGAAAAAGTGTTGTAGTTCCTTTTTATAAAAACAAAGGGGATATTCAAAGCTGTAATAATTACCGCTGAATTAAGCTTATGAGTCACACTATGAAACTTTGGGAAAGAGTAATCGAGAGCCGAGTGCGATGCATGACTGGTATATCAGAAAATCAATTTGGTTTTATGCCTAGTAGATCTACTACAGAAGCTATTTTCTTATTGCGTCAGTTAATGGAGAAGTATAGAGAGATGAGAAGATATTTATATATGGTTTTTCTTGAATTGGAGAAGGCGTATGATCGAGTACCGAGAGACTTGATTTGGTGGGCATTAACAAAGAAGGGAGTCTCTCGAGGATATGTTGACTTGATTCAAGACATGTACGAGGTGTTACTACTAGTGTGAGAACTATTGCTGGAGAAACTCGTGAATTTTCAGTCACTATAGGTTTGCATCAAGGTTCTGCCCTAAGTCCATATCTCTTTGCTCTGGTTATAGATGAGGTGACAAAACATTTGCATGATGATATCCCTTGGTGTATGCTATTTGCAGATGATATTGTCTTAATTGATGAGAGTATTGATGGTTTAAATGTTAAGTTAGAAAGTTGGAGACATGCTTTGGAGTCTAAAGGTTTTAAAATTAGTAGGAGTAAGTCTGAGTTTATGCACTGTAATTATAGTAATCAAAGGGTTCCTCAAGGAGATGTGGTTCAAATTGGTGGTCAAGATATTTCTAAGAGTAGTAGCTTTCGATACTTAGGATCTATCATCCAAGAGAATGGGGAGATTTATGACGATGTGGCACACAAGATTAAGGCAGGTTGGGTAAAGTGGAGAAGTGCATCAGGAGTCCTTTGTAATCGTCGTATACCAGTGAAACTTAAAGGAAAGTTTTATAGAACGGCAGTGAGGCCTGCATTATTATATGGCACGGAGTGTTGGGCAGTGCGAAAGGAACACGTAAACAAAATATGTGTAGCATAGATGAGGATGCTGAGATGGATGTGTGGTAAGGCTAAGAAAGATAAGGTTAGGAATGAGCGCTTCTGTGAGGATCTGGGGATAGCTCCAATTGATAGAAAAATGAGAGAAAAATAGACTTAGATGGTTTGGACACGTGTACGGTCGTCCTAACTCGGCGCCGGTTAAAAGATGTGACCAAATTTTAGTGGATGCTAGTAAAAGAGCTAGGGGAAGGCCTAAAATGAGATAGTGCGATGTTATTAAGAAGGATTTAGACTTTTTGAGTTTAAACACGACTATAGCACTTGATAGAAATCTTTGGCGGAAAAGGATTCATGTAGCCGACCCCAAATAATGGGATAAGGCTCTGATGATGATGATGATGACGATGAGTATCGCACGGGTGGTGGGTGGTGTGTAGAACTTGTGTTGTTCAAGTCTATATAAGAGTGTAAAGAGATTTTGAGTTCAAATCTAGTAGATAATCTATGATATTGGCTATGGGAGGTGTACTAGGCATATATTCTTTTATTAGAAAATATTGTGTATCTAACCAACCCAATAGATAGTGTTGGTGGGCTTATCTTAAGGGATTGTTAAAAGATACAAGGATGGGATTAGGAGTGTTCATAATTTGGTCTAATTCGAAAAATCGAATCGATGGTTGGACATCTAATTAGTTCGGTTTCACATTGTAGAACTGAATATATATATAATATGTATTTTATTTAATCAAATGTTAAGTAGATAAGTTGGTTACAGGCGATTCCTCCCTCCGCCATCAGATTTTTATTATAAAAAAACATGTGCAAAAAGTACATTTTTTGTCCAAAAATTGCCCAAGCTGAGATTCGATCCCCAAAACCAAGGAGTTGAGGAGTCGACACCTTAACCACCAAGCCAAACACCAAGTTGTGTATCATATGGCATTAGACATTGCTTTGAACCAAACCGAACCGGTTCAGTTTGCATGATATTTTAGTTGGCCTCAAATCAGACATTTCGATTATTAGTTTGTTCCTTTAATAGTCTTGGATAATATAGCCTACATGAACAGCTAAACTCATGATACACTAATAGGATAGGCTATCAGAGATTTATCTATGGGATTTTTCTATTCAAGTTACCTTGTATTGTAGGGCTCCACTCTACTAGAATATTGGCTTCTTATGACCAATCTCCTTATCCAAAGATTGGATTTTTTTTTTAAATGAGGAGGAACCTAGCACAGTGCTATTCAAGTTTCTATAGAATGTAGGACACTTTGCATTTAAATCTATTAATTACTCGACTTAAAATACCTTTTCTTTCTCAAGACTAGCTTACCCAACCCACATAACAACATTGGACACATATTCCTCGAGGATTAAAGATAGTTTGGTAGCCTCTATTCTTTTGAAAATTGAACTCGAGATCTCCTTACCACGAAATGGACTCTTTACCATTTAAAATGAGTAAATAATTAAGTCTCGTTTTTCAGACTCGATGAAAATTTTGGAGGGTTTTGTTATCAACAGGCTGGTTTGGTAAGTAAAGCACTTCTTGTTTCACTTTAAGGCAACGTTTGGTAATGGAGGTTCCTGCAATTTTCACCCCAAAATTTTTTACAAATTTTTTTGATTTTCAAATGTGAGCGATTGACATTGAAATTTGCGCAAAGTACTTTTTCGATTGGAGAGAGAGATAGACATAATTTTTTTTCCTCTCTCCCTTCCGTCAAAAGTGTTAGAGAAGCCGCTTCTGAAAGGGCTAAAATCAATTTTCATGAATAAAAAAGAATTGCCTCTCCCTTTGAAGTAGTACGTAGATGTGATAAAACTCTTTTTTTCATTAAAATAATAGTTATTTTATTCTCAAAAGTGGAATGTCTGATGCTTCTTGTCAAATAGTGCATTTGATTTTTATATGTCATCGTGACAATCTCAACATTGTCGAAGCAATGTGGTAATCGGCTTTTCTAATGTATCACTTTTACATGGACCAATCCCAAACGGCACCTAAGAAGGGCTAGGATTAGCTTTCCCTCTTGCTACGGGAAAGCTATTTTGGGTCTTTTAAACGGTCCATCAACTTTGGACCTCCAGAGGAATATTTTATGTTGTCAAGTTTTAAAGAACTGCAAAGTTTGCACCCAAACAATTGTACAAGGAATCTTTCAAACGTTCTGTAATATATGTAATGGTAAGGGTCAGTGCTAAGGGTAGCAGTCGGGAGACATCTGAAATTACAAACTCTATGGTGTAGCGTTGTCGTGTCAAACTTTATGTTATAAAAGCCTAGATGTCAAGGAATTTGGATTGGTGTGCTTGATGGAAATGTGATTTCTCTTTCATCCGATCAGGTATTGAAACCTCTCCCCCTCTCTCACAAAGCTTTGTTGAATCTACACGGAACAAATATATGTCTAGTATTCATCCTCACATAATGATGAGACCCACTCCATAGTAAATAGTAATTAGTAAAGATGGTATGTTGCCTCTCTTCTCCTTCGAGCGATTCTATGAAAACAAATTCTTATTACTCGGGTAACGGGGTAAAAATACTCTATTGGAACTGTTGTGCGAAACAATATTGGACCACATATGCATCACGTGGGTCCCACTATCTCTTTCTCTTTGTTTTTATGCAAATCCACAGTGTCAATGCAAAAAACTATGTTTGTGAGGTTGGTTTAAACAATATTTAACCAAATAGTAAGAAACACAAATAAACTTATCGTTAGTTAGCAATATATTAAATGATGAGTTAAAGATGTGATCGATCATGCAAGAGAGAAACCAGTCACATAGTCAAGCAAGCATGACACCAAGGTTTATTATGGTTCGGTGTTGATCCATTCAACACCTATGTCCAGTCCTCAAGGGCAAACTTCTTGAGCTTTCCACTACCCAACTAAAATTACAGCCCACAGATACAACATTAGATACCAACCTCTAGCGAGTACTACAACCATCTGAACACCTCAGGTCTTCACCTTTTCCCACATGTGAAATCACTTACTTGAACCAAAGGCCTTCACCTATGAGGTGGAACGACCACACTTGACCAAATCATGTCTTCTCCTTCTAACCAAGGAGGAATACCACCATATACAAACCTGTGCCCGGTCACCACACCTATTGCCGCACAGATAGTTCTTTCACCCCAAGGGTGGAAAGTACATCTGAACAACAAGTCTTCTCCTTTCAAGGAGGAACACTACCAAATACAGACTCTGGCCGGTCACCTCTATTTCTAGAAAGAAGATGTGCCGAAGAAAGAAAGTCTACAATGTTAGATAGATAAGGCACACAGTAAGCACACGTCGTCCTTGAAAGAAGCCATGCAATGCTCACTACTCCAACGGCTACATACAAATAGGTCTGAAGCAACGGATAACTCAAAGAGCCTATAAAAGAAGGGAAGCTACAACAACACAAGACATGAACATATATAAGAAACACAAGATAGCAATGCAAGCTTCTATTCTCAAGCATCATGTGGGCCTGTT
The DNA here is from genome assembly GCA_014218235.1 of Colocasia esculenta. Taxonomy (NCBI): domain Eukaryota; kingdom Viridiplantae; phylum Streptophyta; class Magnoliopsida; order Alismatales; family Araceae; genus Colocasia; species Colocasia esculenta. The sequence continues at coordinate 7,742,419 of CM024765.1, read as the reverse complement.
GCAATAAGTTTTCTATAGTGAATCCACCTATGTGAACATGTCTGAGGAGAGCCATCCTTGAAATATCGTTCCCCTCGGATCTAGGGTTCCTACTTTAGACCATAAGCTTCATGTACATCTTCTTGGTCTGAAGTCTTGTTGTGCATTGCACAAACAACGTAAGTTCTTTATAGGTAATTACCCCTTGTAGAAGGGAAGACCTACTGAGCAGGGTGTATGCCCTCTGGACGAAGGAATGTCAAAGTGTTTTGGCGTTTGTTCTCTTCCTGTAAGAGGGAAGCCTAGTTGAGGCTAGCAGTGAGTTTCGCCTTGTATAGAAGGGAAGATCGATTAAACCGGGTGTTGTATCTTTGACTAAGATAGTGAAAGCTCAATCTAGGTGTCTTGGGGACTGGACATAGGACTTTTGTTGAAAGGAAGATCCGAACCAGGATAAAATTCTCTTTTATTATTTGTGGTTTGATTAGTTTGTTAATACTAATATTTTTATTACTAACTTACTTACGAAAAGTTGTAGTGCTATACTTATTTTAAGATTTAGCTTCCGCAAAAGAATACCACCTATTCACCCCCCTTTTAGGTGAAAAGTGTCACTGCCATCGATCCAACAGTGTAGTCTTGGTTACTAAAGCCAATCAGACGCCTACCCTTAAGAAGATAGAGGTTGTCCATGAGTTTCCAGACGTGTTCCCAAATGATTTGTCTGCATTGCTGCCAGGCTGGGAGATAGAGTTCACTATCGAGTTGTTGCTAAGCTCAACACCAATATCCAAGGCTTCCTACAGGATGGCACCGACTGAGTTTGTTGAGTTGTGGAGGCAATTGCTGGAGTTACTTGACAAGGGATTCATTCATTCAAGTGTTTCATCGTGGGGTGTGCATGTGTTGTTCGTTAAAAAGAAAGATGGTTCTTTTAGGCTGTGCATCGACTACAGGATGCTCAACCAGGTGACAGTGAAGAACAAATATCCTATAGCATGCATATATGACTTGTTTGATCAGTTGCAAGCGGTCACAATATTCTCCAAGATTGATCTACGATCATGCTACCATCAGCTCAAGATCGAGGAGGAGGATATGTCCAACACAGCTTTCAGGATGAGTTATGGCCATTATGAGTTTCTAGTTATGCCCTTTGGTTTGGCAAATGCATCTACAACGTTCATGAATCTGATGAACTAGGTGTTCAGACCATATATGAATAGTTTTGTTGTGGTATTTATTGATGATGTATTGATCTACGCCCCTGAAGAGGCTACACATAGAGAGCACTTGAGGATTGTGTTGGAGGATTTGCGAGCGCACAAGTTATATACTAAGTTTAGAGTTGTATGCTAAGTTCAACAAGTGCGACTTCTAGATGTAGGATGTTCATTTTCTAGGCCATGTCATCTTAGTCGTTTGAGTTGTTGTTGATCTAGCAAAGGTTCAAGTTGTACTTGAGTGGGAGACTTCGAGATCACCTTCAAAGATACAAAGCTTCTTATGGTTAGTCGGATCGAAGGCTTTGCATCTATTGCGGTGCATTTGACCAAGCTAACTAGAAAGGGAGTCAAGTTCATGTGGTCTGAGGAGTGCGAGTAGAGTTTCCAGGAGTTAAAGACAAGGCTCACATATGAACTTATGTTGATATTGCCAAGTGGTGTAGACGGGTTCGTTATCTACTCAAATGCTTCACAGATTGGCCTTAGGTGTGTGCTAATGTAGCATGGAAGGGTGGTTGCCTATGCTTCTCGACAACTAAAAGAGCATGAGAGTAACTATCCAACCCATGACTTGGAGCTAGCGGCTCTGGTCCATGCACTGAAGATGTAGATGTACTACCTCTATGGTTTCAGGTGTTTAAAGATCATAAGAGTACTTGTTCTCTCAGAAGGAGCTGAACCTACGTCAAAGGCGATGGATAGAGTTCTTGAAGGACTACAACTTTGAGTTGCAGTATCATCCAAGCAAGGCAAACGTCATAGCAAATGCACTGAGTAGGAAGAGGACTTTGATGCAAAGGGATTGGAGGATGCGAGATGCTCTATGTCTGAGTTAGAATCGTAGTCGTGTCAGGCTTTTTTGGCACAATTGTCCATTAGGTCTATAGTTATAGACAATGTTGTGGAGCAATAGAGAGACAAACGTTTACTCTAGGAGATGGTTAGTAAAGTTGACATTGCCTGAGATGAGGATGGTATGATCAGATTCTAGCACATAGTGTATGTGTCAGATGTTGCAGACGTAAGCAAGCAAGTGCTAAAAGAAGCCCACATGTCGAGGTTTTCCATTCATCCCGATAGTGGCAAGATGTATTATGACTTGAAGAGATTTTTTCTGGTGGCAAGGCATGAATAAGGACGTGGTAGATGTAGCTAGGGGTGTTCATATTATGGTTCAACCCGAAGAACCAAACCGAATCGACCGGTTCGGGTTGAAGGATCCTGCGGTTCGGTTCGGTTTTCTGTTGTGAAACCGAATAAACTGAATATATATTAACTATATTAATAATATATTATAACACAAAGGAAATCGTGGCGCAGTGGCCACGATTCTTCCGGACCATGAACAGCCCTAGATGTAGCACCTCAGATATTTCAGTAATTAAAAATTAGAGATAAATAAAAATTTAGTAATTTGTAATATTAAACTAGCCAAATTCATACACGCTATTATTGCAAGTGCAAAAACTATTCTAGAAATTAAATAAAAAACATGGTTGAACTCTAAATATGTATACCCAACAACCCATCATGACATTGGGCCAATAGACACCTTTTGGCCTATGATTAAATTCAAATAAAAAAAACCTTGAAAATTCATATGACCCAACTGGCTAAGAGTTAAGGAAGTAAATTAATATACAATACACCATTAACAGACTTCCACATCAACTCAAATTCGTGTCTCATCAAGAGGAGAAATTTCCTAATGGCTATCCTACTCATTTTGGGATAGAAATCCTCAAATTTAGGAAGGATTAGTCAAACTCGGAACCCTCAAGTCCTAATCACAATAAGACTCTTAAACAACCCTAGATTTATAAATACCACCCATAAACCTCTAGGGAACGAGTTTAGAATTTGTTGGGGGTTGTGTGGAGGCAAGCTAGGGCACCAGAGGAGGAGGATTTCGCCCCAACCCAAGGCTTATTCCTCAACTCGTGCTCTGCTCCATCCTATGCAAAAGACTTCTCTTGGGAGCGATCAAAGGTAGGTAATCTTGAGCACAAAGTAAGTAAGACATATACTATCTGGAAGTCCTTCGAGTCTACTTTCATATGCATATATTTTACCCAATTTTCATGGAGTATGTTGCATGTATTAAGCATTTTGTGTTCACCGTGCGTTGTTAAGGATTTTCATGTCCATCTCTTAAATCATGAATCCCTGGTCATTTTGATCCAAACCAAAGCCATAGTGTGGTTCTACTTCGTCTTTTCAACAACTTTCATGTTGTAAGTTTTGTAAAACAATCCCTAGAAACCCTTGTATAAGTCAAAACATGATCATAGGTCGTTTTTTTCATGTTTTGGGTAGGATCTATAATTCGCGTCCAGTCTAGTTGACACGAATAAAAGCATCCATAATGCGTCCTTACGACCGGATGCAACTATACTGAAATGCATCGCAATGCCCCGACGCGATTCAGACAGATTTAATCGAACCATGTTTCCTGGTATACATCAAACTATACGTGCCCTCTTGCTTTATGTGTATGAGGTAATACGCGTCCAATAAATTTGACGTGATTTAGACCTTTTTCCCACCCCTCGATTTTCATGCTTGGTTTTGAAACAGAGAGTCATGAGAATAGGTCATACCCCTTAACGTGATTCTATGTGAAATTTTTGGGGGTGCTGATATTAGAGTTCCAGGCAAGTCCAACAGTCTGGTATTGGATTTTGTCGAAGTCCATTCCAAGATCTATAATTGAAATTATTCTAATTTTATTTTATACTCAAGAAAAAAACAATTTTACTTATAATAAGTATAAAATCTGTTTATTTAAATTCTTAAAAAAATTCCACGCAATCGGGCGGGCGTAGAACTAGTGTAAGAATATTTAGGAGTATTAAATGCTCTTGTCAAGTGGTTCGCGCAACAATATTTCTCTGTCCGTTCCTCACAAGATCTTATATCGTCAAGAACTGTCTTGTCGGGTACATTACAGATGTTGCAAGTCATGAACTGACAATTGATTGCTCTAGCATTGAGAAGTTGCGTCTTTCTCTTGCAATGGACTCTGCAAACTTTGATGGAAAAGCTCATATCTGGATGCGGTGGAATTCCCCTTCTGATTTTGCTTTAATACATGGACATATTTGCAACATGTCCAGGACATATATGCAACATTTCCGATTCACCAGTGACATCTTTAAGAATATCTTAGCAAGGATGGCAATTTTGCAACACTTACTGTAAGAATGGTTTATAAGCAAAAAAAACCCTTTCTTTCTCTTGCTCGTAGACTTCATGTTTGACGATTGACAATGTAAGAAGTTCCATCAACAGATACATTCACCAACCAGGGGTATTATTCTCACAGTGCGTTGAGCAGGTTCTCATTAACCCACCCAAGGGAATTGACTGGAAAGAGCAGCTGCTGGTTTTCCTTACCAGCATGATTCGGTGACAAATCTCCCTTCTCAATGTGTAGGTAGATGGTGGATAACAATGACTTCCGTGAATGGATTAAAAACTCAGTCTCTGTACAAGACGAATTTTGCAATATCAGGGAGCCCGGCCTCTTCATAGCACCCAGAAATTCGTTCCACATCATCGTCCCAAGTCCCTTCAATAGACGCTAAATCCAGCAAGAAGGCAGCCTCATCAAGTGCGACCTGCGCGACAAAAGATCAACCGCCAATGAAGAGTTGCCCACAAAGGTGACCTCATGAAGCAATGAGACATGAAGATCCCATCGTACTTGAGCAGGTGCTTTTCCTTTCTTCACATCTTCATTCTTGCCCTCTTCGGTTACCTTCTCCTTTATAAATTCGATCTGCTCATCCTCCCACTGAGCGATTTCAGCAACCTCCTGAGAAGCAGAAAGACAAGGTCGTCAATGGATAACCGCAGAAAAAAAAGGAATGAAGAGCTAAGAAGAGGTTCCATACATGGTATCTATAACCCAATGTCCACCATGGTGATTTCAGTGCCCCTCGAGCTGCATCCTTCGCTTCTAGCTGACGCCCAACTCTAATAAGTAAAAAAACATACAGAGAACATCAAGAGCATACAAAAGCATTGTCACAACCAAGCAGAAAGTTAAACTACATTTTTCATACAATTACAACAAAAGATCCTCCACAATTTAGTCAGGTAATGCTTCTACGAACTTCAGTAAAATCTCGGCATTGAATGCAAAAGGCCGTCCAAATCCAGGGAAGTGATTCTTTGTGTAGAACTCGCCAGTGATCATGGCAGAAACCTTTCACACCATAGGAACAATAAGAAAAATAAGAAAAAAAGATTAGAATTGCTAAAGGGAAAAAGACTCAGAACACAAAGACGAGACGCCTACTTACATGGTCTCCTTTTTCCAAATGCCGTGCTACTTTTCCTTCTAAAACATCTGGAAACATCCCAACCTAATGCAGAGTAGCATATCAACAGAATCACTGCAATTGATTCTTATAAACAAAAAAGAACACCTAAAATATTTTTAAGGTCTCTAGAGAACACAACTTTGTTCCCTAACATACCATACCTTCTTCAATAGATAAACATCAACATCACTGATTCCAGATTCTGCAAGATCACCCTTTTTGTACAACTTCTTTCCAGCCATAGATGAAGCATCCCATAGTTTCTTATCACTCCCATCAGAATCTTCCTCAACTAAAATTCTATGGATGTATTGATCTACCTGCAGGAATTTCTGGAAATGGTTAACCATCCCTGCAAAGGTTGGACTATCTGGTATAAAGATGTCTTTATTTCGATAAAGAAAAGCCTTAAGACCCAAACACTTGGAATAATGTCTCCCCTATTTGGAGATATATTCTTGGGTGTGCGGATGCTTTTAAATCCTGTATCTCTCTTCAAGTGGGGAATGGTAGGAACTTCCTATTTTGGGAGGATTGCTGGTGTGCAGAGGAACCTTTAGCCAATGTCTGAAAATATCTACAAGCTGTCTAAGTACAAGGACAAATCTGTCCACTTCGTGTATGACCAAGGGGGTGGAGGTAGCTGGTTGATTCAGCTAAGAAGAGACGACAGAGAAGGAAGTGGACAGATATATTTAGCTGCAGAAGGTGTTGATTCATGCTCAAGAATTAAGTATGGAGAATGATGTGAGGAAATGGAGATGGGAACGAAATGGGCTATTCTCAGTTAAATCCCTTGCTGCATTATTGAATGATGGGGCACAAGAATATGGTGATCTAATTTGCTTTGGTCAAAAGGTTTAATGGCTAAAATTTGGCTTTACATGTGGGAGATTGCCACTAAGAGGTTACCAACAGCAGACAGAATCAAGGCATTATTCACTATTGCTAATTACTGGTGTCTGTGTTTTATGGTTTCTATAAAGAAAATATAGATCATCAACTTTGCTTCTCTGGAATCATTACAGTACTATGTCAGATAGTATTCAGATGTTTCAACTTGAATGGGAGTATGCCTACTGAAGTTCACAGTTTCTTGCAACAGCAGATGGCAAGCAAACCTATGGAAGTTCTGAAAAATAAGTGCATTTGCATTTTGGCAGCTTTCCCTTGTGCAATCTGGAAGCATAGAAATGAGAGGAAATTTAAGGGAGAATTTAGTTCAAGCTATGCTATTTTGAGGACTGTCAACTGGGCTGTGGATTGGAGTAATGGGACAGCAGTTTCAGAGGGTTTTCTATTGGAATGGTGAAGCTCAGACACTGGAGAAACTTCATGTTGTGATAACCATCTTACCAGCTCAGTAGGGTGGTTGCTGTGTGTTTCTTTTACTTTCTTTATGAATCCTTATGTATTCCGCTTTTATTTTTAATAAAATTTAAGGTGTCCTCTGCCGACGTTCAAAAAGAAAAAGAAAAAACACTTATGACCACATATGTTTATACAAAAGCAGGCAACGCCCATGACTAATAACCTACAGGGAGACGTACAAAACATCATTGATACCCATTTCTTTTATCCTTTGTATACCTTTTATTTCAGTCCGTCATTCAGTCCCGTGGTTTTAATCCTCAAGAAACTAACTGATTGCCATTGAGTGTGATGAACGAGATAAAACAAATAAATTTTCTGACAGGGAAGAATATATCACTAGTTGCATCCTTACATTCTTTGCTAAAAGCCACACGCCATACTTATGGACTTCCACAACAGGCATCTCCATCCTGCATATGACAATGAAAAGGAAGAAATATAAAAGAAGCTTACAAAAGAAAAAGGAAATCAGGAAATGCAACAAAAGACTTGGGCATACCCGGGAGGAGATGTTGGCCACCTTAATAGGGCTGTCAAAACACCTGCTATCAAGCGAAAAGAGGATGAATAATCGCAAAATAGATTACATTAGAGAAAGACATCAAGCTGAGTCGATTAAGATAATAATTGGCTTAATGTGTAGCCATTGTTTCGGAACCTGATGGGCTTCTACTCAGTGGAATAACAAGGGGAATTAAACCTTGTCTAGCTCCTGGAGGGACAATGGTTTCACCTGTAGAAAAAGCAAGAAGACTAAGCACAATTTGCTGCATCTTGAATTTACCAATCTAAACACAAACAAAATCAAGAAACGATTAAGGTGAACAATGCGTATGAAGGCTTAATAAGGCTGTCAAAACACCTGCTATCAGAAGAACCAGAACTCACTCGATGGACCTTGGAGGCTGAGGGTCTCGGCACCCCAACGTCAGGAATGACCATCTGTAAGGCTGAGGACGAGAAGGAGGCAGGTTTTCTGGGTAAGAAGGATGGGAAGGAGCTGATAGGTCTGATGGAGAGGGTCTCGGTGGAGCATTTCAGAGAGCTGGCGGGGAAGCTTGGAGTCTCATAGTCGTATGAAAGGGTTGAAAAGGGCTTCAGGGGTCTATCTCCCTCATTCAGAGGAGATGGCGGGCAGTGATGGTGAGGGAGGTAAAGAGGGGGAAAATGTATATGAAGGCTGCCAGTAACAGGGAGGAGGGGTTGGAGGTTCCTTCTATTATAGTTTCTATAGTCTTGTCTTCGTTATGCAGAAGATGAATAAAATAGCCAAGATGTGGCTACATTTTATTGCTCAATAGTCAGATGCACGCAAAATGTACAGTCATCATCATCAACAAGGATTTAGAATCGTTGTCATCATCATCATGGTATAATTTTATAGAACATTAGAACCATGATAAGACAGCAATTTTATATACAGTGAATTACTGGGCTATAGAGAAGTGGTCATAAATTGTGGTACAGTCCACATCCGAAAAAGACACAAAATGCTGAATGAAATAGTGGTAAACCTTACAATGCCCAATGAAGTGTGGTTATCCAAGAGGGCTTAGGAGTTGCATCTATGGAATGTAAAATTAGAATAGTACAATCAGCAGAGGCATGTGGGGATGTCTACAGTCTACAGTGGCTTACATCATAATGTATCAAAAGTTAAAAGCTAACGTCATGACATAGCAACTGAATATAAAGGAATGATTAACTAGGTCAAATATTCTTTTTCAAGAGAGCAGATTGAAAATATCTTCTTAATCAAGGAATGCTAGATCATAAATTTGACCAAAATAGATGGATAAAGCTATGCTTACCCAAAATATATAGGATAATATTTAAAACAAATAAATGTATACAGATAACATAAGCATATGTTTGTACATATGTATCTATTCAATTGTCCAATCAGGTGGAATGGTAATAGAAAAAATATTAGAAAGATGCCAGAAACAGATATTGATTGAATCCAACACTCTGAACACATTACACCAGAAAACTAGTAAATAAAGACACAGAAACTGAAGTGCAAAACTTGAAGCATCCATACCAATGGAACAATCATGTCCAATTAAATTTATCGTGAACTATGAAAACATTGTGCACATTTCTACAAGGAGCATCAGCCCTATATTGATGCTGTAAAATTAAAAATGCCTTCTACATCACCTATTTGGATGTATGCTGTGTAAAACTTACTGTAAATAAGTTCAACATAGACAAGGAAAATTATTGAAATAGGGATTCAATACCTCTTGTTTGAAGCATGTTCAACAAGTAGTCAAGATGCTCAGGTGGTCTAGTTGCAGCCACATCTTCAATGAATGATATATGATCTGTTTTGCAGTGGACAAAGATTAAAAACATGAAGAATCTGACATTATCTTAATGTTGCAAATCTAACAGTCCAACAGATGCAAGAATGGTGGACAATGACATCTATGTCAAGCAGTGAAAAGGAGGAAAGCCCTAAAAGGTAAAAGTGGGTTTGGGTTTATACCATGGACGACAGATGCGGGTTAGGGATCATCATTGGCAAATCAGTATATCCAAAGTAAATCAGGACTATCCTGGATCGACCTGATTAAAAGTTGCTCAAATTTGTTTAAAATAAGAAAAACCAGGAAATTTTAGACATCTATAAAAGTTGAGAAATAAGTAGAACAACAAACATTGTAGTCATGGCCAATCACTTTATTACATTCTTTACTACACAGCTTTTGTAAGGCTTAGGCTTATAAATTGCCTGTTGCAAAAACCACAGCTGTGAGGGTACCCAAACTGAAATGTGCATGTATTGGTGACCTTCACATTGGAAAATTATCAGCTTTCAATCAGATGTCTTTGAAGAAAGTCAATTTTCAATTCAAAGCTATCATAAAAGTTAATGTATTCAAAACTATTAATTGATCTTTAACAGTTGATTTTAGTAACTGATCTTTAATCTATTAAAAATGATCATAAATATTCAAGTAATAACTTAATAATCAATCTTTAGTAGTTGATCCAGAGTCCCAGACTGTTCCTTTTTTGCTTGGGGTTGTCCGAGACAATAGGAATTGGGTCCAAATCAGCCAACCTGGCTGATTCCAGTCAGTTTTTTAATTTGGGGGGTACTGGGATCATCACAGGGCTTCTGAGTCATGGAAAAAAGGATCAGATCGGCCCTGGCCAATTCCTGGGCCGATCCGATCCGGATCAGGCCGATTCCGGCCGGGAATCAGCCGGAATTGGTCAGATCAGTTGCCAATCCGATCCGGAATCGGCCAATTTCGCCTTCTGTGTTCTGAGTTGAATTGGCTAATTCTGCAATCCATAGTCTACATGACACCTCATGCATCATCCCTGCCTAAATTGAGAATTGTTCAGTATTGGCAATTACATACAAGCCTTAGCTGATACTAATGGAAGAATCATCAAAGTAATGATATCAAAGCTTCAAACTTGTCTTGCTGTTCAAAAGCTCCGTGAAACTATATCATCAAACATATGCATCCAGTTTATACACATTAGCATTAATAATTCAACAGAGGTTTTTTTCCCACTAAAGAGTTAGGCAATTAATACATACTGAGCATCAAGGAAGTTTGTATGTATGAAAAAAGAACAATGTTATGTTGGATAACTGACAAATAGACACTTAAGGGGACTGTGATTGGATGTTGGATATTGAGTTTAACATCACCACGATAATTAGTGAATGGATAATTTGGGAGTATGAGAACAATCAAGATGTTTTTTTTGCTGACGAGGAACCCAGCGTAGTGGCTTAGGGCTCAGTGCTCAACATCAGGAGGTCAAGGGTTCAAACTAAAAAACATTGCATATCATACAATGCATATGACAACTGTCTGCAAAACTAATCAACTGACAATGCAAAAGGAAATTCCACAATTAGACTTCTTTCTGGAAGAAACTTTCATAGTTATCTGGATTGTATAGAACCATGTAAAGATCAGCCAAAAGACCACAAGGAAACATGAAATATTGTGTTTTAAGGACGTATGTTTGTGCATACTATACATAAGTATATAAATTGTGGGACACCATAACTTTTAGCACATTAGCAGAGAAAATTACAGAATTATGCTGCCCAAAGCCCTAAACTATACGGATATTTATCAGTATTTGGAATTTTATGATCATATAGCACTAACTACAGTTTCTCTGTTTCCACAACTTTGTTCTCTATTCACATTGCCACATTTCAAAAATGAATCAGTATATACATAACAGTGGTGATGAGTTAGGAGTCGAAAGTTCCCAATATGTTACAATGGCGATGTCTAGACAACTATTGAACATAACAGATGAAAAAAATGCTGTACCATTATACAGAGATATATACATATTCAAAAAATCAGCATGGACCAACATGATGAGAGTAAAGGAGTTCCAGCACAAGACCAACAAAGACAGAAACCTAAGAGTGTGGTGTGCAACAGCCAACAGATAAATGGCTTGCTAACGTGATGCATGAAAAACATTGATATGACATTAGGTCCCAGGTTAGGAGGGGGAATCTTTATATCTCACTGATCTGAGACAAACCATAGACATTGCCTAATATTAGTACATAACTACATATATTGCCTAGGTGGATGTGTACAGTGTCTTTGAATCCGAGCATGATTAATCAACTTAAAGTAAGAGGTCTGCAGCATTCTTGCAGATGACACTAGAAACCTCTCAAAAGCGTTAGCACTTACTCTGTGCATCACCAGCAAAAGAAGAAGGGCGATGAAGACTGGTGGCTCATATGGGACCACATAAGAAAAAAAGGAATCCTTCTAGGATTTGATGGTCAAATATAGAATCATCATTTCGTTGAGTTAATTACACCATTATCATGGTATCCTTTTGACTCCCAGTACCCTTACATCATCTTTTTACTTTCGAAACTTAAAAAAAAGAATTCGTGGCACAGAAAATCACTATTTCACGTTTGCTATTTCCTCTTAATGCACCCGAGGACAAAAGGGAATTTCAGTCTTTTGACTTTTGGAAGGCATTTTATGCCTTTTCCAGCCCCTCTTGCTTCCATATAGTGACCTTTTTCCTTACCATTTCGGGGAAGGGGATCTAATCGCTGGAAGTTTATTTAAGCGTGTCGGCAGCATACAGGTTTATCATATAACTCGTTCAGACAGTTTCATACGGCCTAAGCACAACTCCGATCCACAACTTGTAAATGGAGTTGCACACATTTCACGCTGCAGGGAAGTTTAAAAAGTTTCATCCAAAAAACTAGAGCATCCATGCTCCTCATTCAACACCGCTCCACCCGATTCCACCAGCTACGAAATGCATTGCCATCCACTGCTGCATAGACAATACCTCCACTCCCATCTACTTTAGGAATATAAAAACGATCTCAAGATTGCTGAACAGGTCAGAGAAGCTGCCCGACAGAAAACAGAAAGAGGGACAGCAAAACATGCAAGCATAATACGCAGAGAAGAGAGAATAAACTGATGAATCGCCGGGGGCGGGGGGTTGTAAAAGCAAGAACCGAATGCTACCAACCGGAGGAAGTGCGAGGGGAAGCGACCGAGGAAGGCAAGGAGGACATTGAGCACCTCGCCGCGGCTTTTGCCCGGCGGAGAAGTGTCCCCGGCAGTGAAGCAGCGACAGCAGCCGCGGCCCCACAGGGGCCCCTGCCGGCCACTCCCCATCCCAATGCCGCCGCCTTCATCCTCGACAGCCCGCAGACTCACTGCCCCTCCGCTGCTACTCTCTCTGCGCGCGCGCGCGCTCTCTCGCTCGCTCGTTTTTTTGCTATTTATTTATCTAATTTTCCAGGAAGGAAGGAAATATTGTGAGACTTTGCTCTTCCCGCTGGGCCTCCGCTCTATTCATCGGATAAGGAAGACAAGCTGAAGCGCACACAACACCCCGTGCAAAAGAGACATCATAAAAGAATACAAATTTTAAAATAATAAATATAAATTTTTTGGGGGGGCAGAACAACAAACAAATATAAACTTGTGAAAGACAAAAAATGCTTTGGGGAATTTAACTCATGTGTACCATTACGTGTCCGTGTGTTGATAGTTTTTTGTACGCTAAAAATTTCCTGTATTTGTGAAAATATAAAAATACTTAGTCATTTTACACTTCTTAGAATCAAATTATTACATAGACCTCTCTCCTTTTTTTCACCAATAAAAAAAGACTACTCCAATAACATAATTTTGAAGAAAAAATATTAGTAAATGTTTGGGCAGAATCATCGGTTGAAATTAATTGGGTCACTTAAAAAGGAGCCCACGTCGGATCAGGTAATGAGGTGAAATTTTTAAATACAACATCCATTTTCATGACGGGGGACTTTTAAAAAAGTAAAAATTTTAAATCCTTTTTTTACCTTTCCACCATCAACTTTACTCTTACATATGTCTGAGTGAAAAAAAAAAGAGAGAGAGACGGCAACAATATTTGTATCTGTGGCAATCATAACCAGAAAGAGAGGGATGGCACCAGAGGAGGGGGGGGGTGTAAGAGGCAAGCGAAGTAAGCAACAGACTTGTTAGATGACAAGGTGAAGGCCCTCCTCAAAGGCAACAACTCTCCTCCTCAAAGGCAACAATTTTCAGGGCAACCCTGGGAATTGTGGTGTGGGTGGCTACATAAGGGACAAACATGGCTCTGTGGTGATAGCGTTTGCTCATTATTATGGTTATGGCAGCAGCATGATGGCTGAAGCAAGAGCGTTGTGTGATGGTCTTACACTGGCGGACTTCTTTGGTCTTCGTCTTTCTATGATCAACTCGGACTCCATGGCGTTGGTTACTTCTCTTAAGTCTGGTCGCTGTCCTTCCTGGCGTGCCTATCGGTGGTGGCGAGATGCTCACTCTCTGATCAAAAGGAAAGGTTATTCTTTGTGTCATGTGTATAGGGAGTCAAACCAACTTGCAGATTCTCTTGCTAATCATGGTTGTATGGCCAAAGAAAATAAGGCCTTCAGGGGTGCTACGTCTCTTCCTCATGTTTGCAAAGGTCCCACTAGGCTAGATAAAATGGGCCTATGCCATATTCGCCTGATGTAACTTTATCCTTCTATAGTGAATTATCGGCCCAGGGTTCTTCTCTGGTGGAGTGAGTTCATTCTCCCCCCTGAGGGAGGGTGCACTCTCCTGGACTGAGTCCCTGAGGACCGCCTTCAATTAAAAAAAAAACCTAGTATGTCAACAACAGCGCCAGTGAGTACGAGGGCAGCGAGCTCGAGGGCTTCCCACTGGTGGGGGTGATGGTGTGGGACTATTGAGCAGCTCCAAGGGGTTTGACTACTTCGAACCAGATCTAGCCACAGAGATGGTGAAGGTCGTTGAGAGGACCGGTCGCAAAGACTAAGCGAGGAGGTGCCTGGTGCCCCTCCACATCTTTGTCTCATAGTTTTCATTTTTGTGTGGTTCAAGATTCAAAAGCTAACATGTATTATTTATTGGTTGTGCCGATTTTGCACGACTCTCCAAAGTGCCCCTCAATCTCTATCAGGCTTTCTCTCTCACTCTTACATCAAAAATCTCAAATTATTTTGGAGCTCTTACGGAACAATTTGGAAGAAAAAATTATCTGTATGAAATTACTTATTTGTCATTGGAATGAATCTATTCATTACCAAAATAGACATATTTTTCATTTGTATAGTAAGGTTGATTTGTCTCTGTTTTGGAAAAAAAAATTGTATGAAGTTACTTATTTGTCACTTGAATGAAGTTACTTATTTGTCACCGGAATGGACTTATTGTCACCAACATAGTAAAGTTGATTTACCTTTGTTTTTTAAAAAAAATTGCATGAAGTTATTTATTACTGGAATGAACCTATTCGTCACTGGAATGGACATATTTGTCATCGAAATGGACTTATTTTTCATCGATACAGGAAAGCCTATCTATCTCCGTGGAAACAAAAATGAGTTTGTATGAAGTTACTTATTTGTTACTGTAATGAATCTATTTTTCATCGATATAGGAAAGTCTATCTATCTCCGTTGAAAAAAAATCGAGTTTGTATGAAGTTACTTATTTGTCACTGGAATTAATTCACTGGAATGAATCTATTTTTCATCGATACAGGAAAGCCTATCTATCTCTGTTGAAAAAAAAATCGAGTTTGTATGAAGTTACTTATTTGTCACTGGAATGAATCTATTTATCATCGGAATGAACCTATTTGTCATTGGAATTGACCTATTTGTTGCTAGCATTATAAGGCCAATCTGACTCTGTTGAAAAAACAAAACAAAAACAAAGTCAATATGAAGTTACTTATTTGTCATTTAAATGAACTTATTTATCACCAGAACATACCTATTGTCATCGAAATGGACTTATTTATCACCGCCACAGTAAGATCAATTTGTCTCCATTTGATTAAAAAAAAGTGTATGAAGTTATTTATTTGCCACTGGAATGAATCTATTTGTCATCAGAACAGACTTATTTCTCATCAGAATGGGCCTATTTGTCACCGGTATAGTGAGACCAATTTGTGTCCATTTGAAAAAAGGAACCAATTCTATATGAAGTTATTTATTTGTCATTAGAATGAATCTATTCTGTTGGCCCACTTAGTTGGTAGCAAGGTTTTCCTAGAGGAGGAGGGGGGGGGGGCAATAGGATAAATAGAAATTTGAAAGACAAAATCACCACTTCAAACTTTGGTTAGTATAAATAAAGTGTGTGCAATGGAAATTAAAGACACAGAAGCAATCATACATAAGAACACAAAAATTTATCTTGGTTCGGCCATTGCCACATGGAAGTCTTACGTCCAGTCCCCAAACACACTCTTGGAATTTCACTAACCGGGGTACAATCCTCCCAAGGATATACAACACACAGTCCTTGTTAATCTTTTTCTCTTTCTGTGCAAGAAGGTAGTCCACTTCTTTTACAGGCCAATGAGCAAACTTCCTGGTACAAACCCCAGTGCAGTTCTGCTGGAACAAACCCCAGCTAGGTTCTTCCGTTAACATAAGGGGAACACAGAGTACAAACCCTCTGCTGGTCACTACCCCCAGTAAACCTACTAGTCCTTTCTTCACATAAGAAGAGTAACAACCCTTGTTATTCTTTGGAAATAAAGAACAAGCGCTGGAGATCAAGTTCTGAAACAAGGAACTTGACTTGCTTGATCTCCAACAGAAACTTGAGAGCTAAGAGGATTACAAGATAAATATAAAGAAGCTTAAACAACGACCCTCAGCTCACAGACTCTCCCCCAGATTTACAATGATGCACAGAGAGAGAGAAGAGAGAAAATGGCTTGAAGTTTGAAGACTTTAGGTGACTGCTTGTGCGCTCACTTCTTGTGACGGACCGGGGTATTTATGCCCATTAAGGCTCCATATCCAGATCCGCCTCCCGCGAACGCACCGAAGTGTCGCAAGGGATATCTCACACTAGGGTCCAGTAAGAGTACAAAAGACAAACCACAAGAATATAAGACACAAGAAAGTACATGTGCTCATATCTGTTCACAAATTTGTACAACTGTCCCATTACATTAATATATGTCCAATTAAAAAGAGTACAACTACCTGGGGCATACCCCGAGGGAGCACAAGCTCACACAATACTAACTACTAAACTACTGCTGGTGGTACAAGTCTGTCACAACGCCACTGCAAGCCAAACACACGGCAAGCTCTGAAAAGAACTGTAGGGGAGTGAGCCTCAACAAGTCACTGGCTCAGCAGGGGCTACCCAAAACAACACGGTAACCACAAACACCTCGACCCCAATGGGTCTCACTGACAACAATAATAGCCAAACCATTTCATGCTCACATCATTACAATAAATAACAATTAAACATGCTTATAATAATAAACATAACGACCTCAGAAGAAAAGTAGGACTACAGGACTAACATAATATCATTAGTCAGCCCAACAACCAAAGTGCCTAAACCACAGTCTCACTGGCACACTGCTACAACAACGGGTTGCCTAAACTATAAGCCACACAGGCGAACCTCAAACACTTGAGTAGTAGGACTGCTAACAAAGAGCTGGTCCTTTATACTCCAAACCACTTTACAACAGAACTACTCAAAGGTAATAGAACTGGCTAACACGAAGCCAATCCATAACACACTAAAGCTATAATTGGAATCATACCCAAGAAGAGAGTAAAACTCAACAAGTGGAAAGTCTCACACGGCCTCCACGAAACATAGCTTAACTAAACCACAATATGCCTAGGCCATAAGCCTCATCGGCAAAATACCCATAAAAGTAACATAATTAATAATCACAAACTAATCCACAATAATCTTATAAGCAAAGATCTATTTAAAACAGTTAGGATACAAGTGGTAGGTCAAACCACAAGACCTCCACAACACACAAGTACCCGGAAAGGTTGGTACACAATGTATCATCACAAAACTACAAAGTAACCCACGAAGGGAACAAGTACCTGCTACTCTGAGGTACCACAACACAAACACCCGAACAAGGGTACAAGTAGGTGATAAACACCACACTGAACCACAATTATATTGTACCTTTATTTAGGCACAATAATACAAGTAAAACCTCAACCGGCAAATCACATAAACTACAACTCAGCCACAATTGTGCCAACACCAGGGCACACCTCGAACTGGTCAAACCTCGACGACGAGTCACAAACTCACAAACTACGACAAGTAGCAAAGCACGAGTCAAGCTACAACTAGCGTAAGCAAAGCACGAGTCAGAAAGAACAGCGCCACCACACGGGAACGGACTTCTGGCTGATCATGCCAATATCCAACCCGGACAACACAACACAAGAACTACCTCTCAGTCTCGCAGTCACGGACGAAAGGTCCAACTGCCGCTCCACAAGGAAGAAGTCAAACAACTGTGGAGACCAACCAACACCACACCTGCAGACACACAACTGCAGGCCCATGCCTGGCACCTCTAGAGTCTCTGGCCGGAGCACTCTAAAGTGAGGCACTGGAAAACAGGACTAGCTGGGGACCAGTGTCGACTACTGGTGTCCGTACCCCCAACTACGAGCGCGCTACAAGCGACTACACACCCACAACACAAGTCGCTGCCCTACTGCCGTCTTTCCCTCAGCCGGACGTACAACTCAAACTCAGGAGTGAGGGTGTCCAGGAAGACGACACAGACCTCAACGGTACAACACAAGTACCGGGACAAAACCCCGAGCTAACAGCCTGGCTCACAAAGAACCTGGGGTACCCGACTAGAGAGGCATTCCGGAATAGGCGCCGGACCACCACACTCGGCTAGCACAAACCACGATATTTACATATATAGCATTTACTTATAATTCACAATATCCAAGTGTTAGGATTAGCTTAACATCGGTCACCGTGTGACCCCAAAGCTATCCCACACCAACACATAACTGAACCACAAACTTGCCTATCATTGGTCACGAAATGACCTTCGTGGCAACACAGACCACTTAACACATAAATCAATATAATATTATTCGAAAGACAACAACAAACCAGGGCTAGGTCGGTATGGACCTTCACTGCCCAAACACCACAAAGTCATGGCTAGGCTCACACAGGAACCTCACTGCCCAGTTACTACGATAAATCACCAGAATATATTACCACAAAGTGTGTAGCACACACACACTCAAACCACGTGGACAATACATGCATATTACACCCTGGATGGTGTACCACACGTCTTCCACGTAAACCACATGTCCAACACAGGACAACGCACTCCAAGATTGCCACGGGTGCCAACGCACCAACATACTACGGAAAGCGATTACGTACATCACATATCATTTACGTAAAACATGCCCATTACATGAGCAGTATAAAGCATACTAAGTGCATTGGCTCACACGGTCATCGCCATGCACACACAATCACACATTATTCATAACCAAGAAGGCTACGTAAAAACACTGCATGAACACATGCACAGGTTGGCGGCAACATCGACTGCCGCTGGAAGGAAGTAAACGGCAAGCGATCTAGCCGTCTATATCCCGGCTGGTGATCTTGGCGGCAAGCGATCTTGACGCCAAGTTCTCCGGCCTAAAACCCTGCAGAAACCCTAATCCAGTTCTACAGGTTTTCCAACCATTTAAACTACAGAAAAACATATAAAAATGGTTCCTTTAACATACTAGAACCCGGAACAACCCATTACAACATGCTTTACACATTAAATTCATCAAACCACCCTTTAACCCCGCATGGTATGACTTGATCCGAAAATACAATAAAAATGCCGGTTCAAGTAATTAAGTCGTGTTTTAATGTTCTAACAAGCTAACAGGGCTCGACCCCTACCTCAGAAACGCAATTAAACTCCCGAAGAACCTCGAATCACGCCGAAACCCGAGAAACGTCCCACGAACACCACGCTCCAATCCGTCATTCCCCGCCCGATCTGCCGCTACCACGCGCACCACGGCCTTCCCACAAGCTCCCGCCGACCGTCAGAACTCGCGAAGAAGCTCAAGGGTGAAGGTGGGGGAAGAGGAAGGGAGAAGGAGGAGAAAGAACAGAGCTCGGGTCTGCCATAAAAACACAGGCATGCCAGGTTAACGTCAACCCTTTGGCCGTTTAACCAGACCGCCACAACTAGACGTCCACAAGACTTGACGCCAAGTTCAACAGTCGACGTCCTCATCGATGGACGTTAACACCATGTTAACGGCACACCACTGCCGCCAACACACAGTCGACGTCACCCACTTGGATGCCAACACACTGTGTCCAGCAAGCTGAACACCAACACGGACCCAAACCAAACCCGGTAAGGATCTAGTAAGAAACACACAACACTAATGGGCCTCACATTGGCCAGCAAACCCACTAAACCTGGATCCACGGGGATCCGAAAAACGCGCGACGTTACACTTCTTCTTGGGCTCGAGCTCTTTATCTCTTTTCTTTGAGTGTATGGCATTTAGGCTCCTCACTGGTTGTACACTATTTCAGATAGATCTTCAAGTTGACTCACTTATTCTTCTACTTCAAGGCTTCATCCTTTTATGCATCCAGCAAAAGGGATACATTGAAGTCTTCTTCTTCTGCTTCTTTCTTCTTTAGTCTAACAGATGTCTTCATGCGTCTACTAGCTACTTGGACTAGAGAGATGACTTCAAGCTGGTCCATACTTCCAAGGGTGCCAGCAGCAAGTCCATAGACCTATTGTAAGAGTTTTTTGTCACTTTTGTCCATGTTTTCCAACTAAAAACCTGTTGTAAGATCTTTTTGTCTGTCAGATAAATAATAAAATAAAAGTCAAAAAGTCATTTGAAATGTCATAGCCTGCCAAGACAGTCAATTCAAAATGAGAATATGACCAATTAGTATGAACATAACTTAAGTGTCCACCAATCGATGTGAACCAACATCAATCGAAAGAAATATAAGAGTAATCGATATTTCTTAAAGATAATCGATATGTTAAAAGACAATCGATGTGATAATGTTAATCGATATGATAAAGACAATCAATATAAATCTTGAATAGCAATCGATTGGGATTTTAAAGAAAATCGATATGATGAAAGACATTCGATATGCGATAAAGAAAATTGATATGCTTAAAGACAATCGATATGCGATAAAGACAATCAATATGGACATGCTTAGAGATCGTTAGATCTTCTTTGAATCTCAGAGACCACGATTCTGATACCACTTGTTGGCCCACTTAGTTGGCAGCAAGGCTTACCTAGAGGGGGGGGATAGGATAAAAAGAAATCTAAAAGATAAAATCACCACTTGAAACTTTGGTTAGTATAAATAAAGTGTGTGCAATGGAAATTAAAGGTACAAAAACAATCACACATAAGAAAGAACAGCCGGTGGAGATCAAGTTCCGAAACAAATAACTTGACAGCAGCAGGTCCAAAGACCTTTTGTAAGAGTTTTTTTTTGTCTCTTTTGTCCATGTTTCCAACTGACAACCTGTTGTAAGAGCTTTTGTCTGTCAAAGAAATAATAAAATAAAAGTCAAAAAGTCATTTGAAATGTCATAGTCCGCCAAGACAGTCAATTCAAAATGAGAATATGACCAATTGGTATGAACATAACTTAAGTGTCCACCAATCGATGTGAACCAACACCAATCGAAAGAAATATAAGGGTAATTGATATTTCTTAAAGATAATCGATATGTTAAAAGACAATCGATGTGATAACGTTAATCGATATGATAAAGACAATCAATATAAATCTTGAATAGCAATCGATTGAGATTTTATAGTTAATCGATATGATAAGTACAATCGATATGATGAAAGGCAATGATATGATGAGAGACATTCGATATGTGATAAAGACAATCGATATGGACATGCTTAGCGATCGTTAGACTTGAAACATTAATCGATATGTTTATTATAATAGTAATCGATATGTTATTATATCAATAATTGATATGAACTTGAGTGTATTTCTTTTTACAAATATAGCAATTAAATTATTTACGGACATAAATACTTATGAAAAATATTATTAAATATAATTTTAATCTCCATGATATTTATGAGTTTTTGCTATCACCAAAATATAGAGATTAAAAAATAAGAGATGTTCAACAATCTCCTCTTTTTTAGTGATGACAAAACTCATAAATTTTTTGAAATTAAGATATTCAAAACAAGCATTGAACATAAAATTCACAGATGAAATACTCTCCCCTTTTTTGTCAAAAGCCAAAAAGGAATGATCTTACCATTTTAGCATTCTCCTCTTTAGTTGTAGAGACTTCTTACCATACTTGTTGTGAGTTGAATAAGAGGGGTTCAACAATACTTGTCACGAATATATAACTCCTCGTTGATGTGAGGCTCCCCCTTAGTTGATGCTCCTCTTGTTGGGTTTGATCTTGTGGTTTACTTGACACATTCATTTGTTGTTTGTCAAATCTTCAAAGGTTTCCTGTATTGGTCTAAACAAAAGAAATCTTGCAAGAAATTTAATAGCATTGTAAAGATATGAATTAAAATTGAAATCTAAAAAAAATTTAAGGATGACAACTTCCTCTTCTGATTGGAATGAAGTGAAGAGTTGGTAGTCATCAATCGGATGCTTTTGAGCATCCTCTAACCAAACCCATTTGAATGTCTTTTTGTTTTGTCCATTAAAATCAAATTGGCATTCTCTTCTTCTTCTTCAATGCTTGAGCTATCTGAAGAGTCATCCCAAGTAGCTGTGAAAGTCTTCCTTTTATATTTCTTGTATTTCTCCTCTCTTTTTTCTTTTTTTTTTCTAATTTTTTGATCTTCTAAGCTTTGGACAGTCTGACCTTAGATGTCCAAATTGCGTACATTCATAGCACATTGGTTCCTTTTTCTTTTTCTCTTGGGTAAGATTTTTCAGATAACTTCTTCTTCACTATCAATATCACTGCTCTCACTGGTGGTGGCTTCATCCATAGTGCTTTCTTCAACCTTGAACGCATTGCTTATCTTTCTTTTGGATGAGCTTTCTCCTAACCTTTCCATATTTATCTCATGGGCCATTAATGACCCAATGAGCCTTTCTAATGACATAGTGGAGAGGTCATTTGCTTCTTCTATAGAAATGATCCTTGGAGTCCACTGCTCTGGGAGAGATCTTAGGATTTTCTTGACGATGTCTCTCTGGATGTACTTCTTTCATAAACCTGCAAGTCCATGGATAATTTCAGTGAAATCATTGTACATTTAAGTAATGGACTCACCTGGTTCCATTTGAAACTTCTCATATTTTGTGACAATGATGTCAATTCTAGTCTCTTTTACTTTTTTCTTCCTTCATGAGTGAGTTTCAACTTGTCCCAAATATCTTTTACTGTTTTGCACGTTGAGATCCTATTAAATTCTTATCTTGTCAATGCGCAACACATGAAGCTCTTAGATTTACTATTGAAGGATATCTTCTTTCTGTCTTCATCAGTCCATTCTTCCTTGGGCTTTGATATTAGGAGGTCACCATCTTCAATGATGCTCCATAGCTGATAGTCGTAGCTTTGCAAAAAAGAAATCTAAAAGACAAAATCACCACTTGAAACTTTGGTTAGTATAAATAAAGTGTGTGCAATGGAAATTAAAGGTACAAAAATAATCACACATAAGAACACATAAATTTATTATGGTTCGGTCCTTCCACATGGAAGTCCTACATCCAGTCCCCAAGCACACTCTTGGGATTTCACTAACCGGGCTACAATCCCCCCAAGGATATACAACACTCAGCCCCTGCTGGTCTTCTTCTCTTTCCGGGCACAAAGGCAGCCCACTTCTTTTACAAGCCAGTGCTGTTCTGTTGGAACAAACCACAACTAGGTTCTTCCCTTAACACAAGTGGAACACAGAGTACAGATGCTCTGTTGGTCACTACCCCCAGCAAACCTGCTGGTCCTCTCTTCACATAGGAAGAGGAATAACCCTTGTTCTTCTTTGGAAAGAAAGAACATCCGGTGGAGATCAAGTTATGAAACAAATAAGTTGCCTTGCTTGATCTCCAACAGCAACCTGAGAGCTAAGAGGATTACAAGATAAATATAAGGAAGCTTAAACTCTCAGCTCACATACTCTCCCCCATATTTACAATGATGCATAGAAAGAGAGAAGAGAGAAAATGGCTTGAATGTTTGAAGACTTCAGGTGACTGCTTGTGCGCTCACTTCTTATTGGGCTCGAGTTCTTTCTCTATTTTCTTTTAGTGTATGGTGTTTAGGCTCCTCACTATTTGTACACTCTTTCAGATAGGTCTTCAAGTTGGCTCATTTATTCTACTACTTTAAGGTTTCATCCTTTTATGCATCCAGCAAAAGAGATCCGTTGAAGCTCTTCTTCTTCTTTCTTCTTCTTCTTCTTATTTCTTCTTGAGTCTAATGAATATCTTTACGAGTCTACTGGCTACGGCCCTCTTTGGTCGCCTGGCGCTGAACCGTGCTGGCAAGGAAAAGCTTGCGTTCATGTGGCGCGCTTGCGTCTAAGAGCTATAATGCATTCTGATCGAGGTGTCTTGGTAGGACATATTCATGTGATGGTTACATCCAAGGGTTGAGACGTATTCTGTTCAAGTCATCCAAGATCTCATTGGCATTCGATTATATGCGTGGATTGATTTTCTGTCTCCCCATTTCTCCGTCTCACTTTGGTCTTGGTGTTTTGAGGAAATATGGCCATGGCTAGGAGAGTCGGAGGTCTACCTGAGCATTGTGTGTGAACACATCACACATAGTAGTCGTGTTCTGAATGTGACCTTGCGATATGACATGTTCATATAGGCTTTCTGAATTTCAGGGTTTTACTGAGTTGGTCGTGTCCTAAAGGGGAAACACGTTCTAAATGTGGTCCATAGGGCAACTCTGAATGCGGTCCCACTGAGTGACATGTTCTGAATATGGCCTCTCTGGGCAACTCATTCCCAGGTCTATAGCTAAGGCGTTCCTATGATGAGTCCCATCGTGTTGCACTGTTCTCGCATGTCATTGGAGGTTCGGCTAGTAAGGCTCGACCTTTCATAGCCCTATGTGTTCGGGGCGAGGTGCTTTGGAGTTTTTGGATTGTGTTTAAATGCGCCATGGTATCCAAACACATTCTGGCGGCGCCTCTTTGGAACGCCGCATTATGAGACAGTGTTTCATGTGTAGTGTTTACAATGTTTTCCTGCACCTAAGTTGGGCAGTTGTCAGTGTTACAATCCTAGTGAGACACCCCACTAGTCGGGTACCCTTGTGCTTCTAGTACATTCAACCGATAAGTCATGAGGGTTTAGTCTTCATGCTCAGGGCACATTGTAGGTTTACTTGTTTTCCTGACCCCCTTGTTAAGCCTACGTCCAAGCTGGGGAAGGATAGGCCAAGGCAACATTCTATTTTGTCCCTCGAGTGCACTTGTGACTGGGGGATGAGGACACCATGTGAACTAAGATCTGTACTTGGTTCCCGGTTAGCTCCTTCTCTCTCGCATGTCTCAATCTACAAGATTCTGAATCTGAGTAGGGGTAGTTAGGCACAGGATCATGGCTTGGCCAACAACGATTTTACCAATGTATAGCATAGCTTCACATACCTCGCTCCTTGCGCAAGAGGTGGTTAGGCGTGGAGCAGTAGCCAGGAGTTGAGATGCTAGTAGGTGCCCTAACTGTGAGACCAGTGGTTGTGATTTATCGCTATGACTAGTGTTCGTGTCCGAAATCAGAAGTCGACAAGTGCGAGTTGACTCTCGAGATCCATGTGTGTATGGCACTAAGTCATCTATTTTTCTTGAGTCGTTCGTACATCGTTTATTGGTGTTTGGTTGTGTTACTTGTATGTTTCTATTATATTGTTATCGGAGTTCTTACTCTTATTTCCTATTGTAGCTATATATATATATATATAATATATATATATATATATATATATATATATATATATATATATCGTATGCTATTTCAGCCGATCTATGTAGCATACGAGAATTGCATGAGCATATCATGGACTTACAAGAAGATAGTAAAAATTCAAAAATCCAAGGCAACATAATAATAAATCTTAAGAATGAAAATGAATACTTAAAAACATCTCTAAGCAAACTAACTAATGGGAAAACATCCTTAATGCTCTGTCTGAAAGGTTGTAGAAAAGGAAAAGAAAATTATGGTCTTGGATACATTCCAAAGAAAGATGAGAAAAGAACGAAAAATATTAAGGAATATCCATTACCAAAATTTATAAAAAGAAACAAAAAATTCAGTAACTGAAAAAATAAACCTACCAAACAACCAAAAGAAAAAAAACTCTAAAACACAAGACATCAACTGTTGTTCACATTGCAATTAGTTAGGTCACACTCGTACTACCTACACCACTAAGCATATGTTATGGGTACCTAAAATACGTTCAACTAACTCTTCGGGACCCAAGAGAACTTGGGTACCTAAAAAGTTTCAGTAATTTTATTTTTCAGGAAAGCCTTAGAGCATCTAAATGGATTTTAGATAGTAGATGCTCAAGGCACATGACTGGAGATAGGAAGTTATTCTTTTCAATCACATTTGATAAATGGGAAGTAATCTTCGAAAATAATCAGAAAGGAAGAGTGGTTGGTCAAGGAAATATCTCAACAAAATCAAAATTCCTGATTGAAGATGTATTATGTGTTGAAGGGCTGAAGCACAATCTCCTGAGTATAAGTCAACTGTGTGACAAAGATTATTAGATACAATTTTTAGAAGATAAATGTGTCGTTGCCAAAGGAAGTGAGAAGATTTTTGAAGCAGTCAGACATAAAAACCTGTACATATTACATCTATAAGATCTAAAGAGAGAAAATGTATGCCTATAAGCTAAAGATTCAGAAGACTTTGATTTATGGCATCAAAGGTTAGGGCATGCTAGCACATCGATGATAAAGAAACTTCAAAAGTATGATCTAGTTAGAGGTCTTCCAAATGTAAAGATAAACAATTCAAGGATTTGTTCCGCATGCATTAAAGGAAAATAAGTCAAGTGTTCATTCCAGCAAAAGAACATAGTGACAACCACCAAACTTTTGGAATTATTACACATGGATCTATTTGGACCAAGGCGAATTACTAGCCTTGGTGGAAAATTGTATGGATATGTAGTAGTGGATGACTATTCAAGATTCACGTGGGTCTCCTTCCTACAATCCAAAAGTGATACTTTCCCTGCATTTTTAAAGCTCAGTAAACTTCTGGAAAAGGATAAGAAATTCAGCATTATAAGTATTAGATCAGATCATGATGGAGAATTTCAAAACAAAGAGTTTACTAATTATTGTGAAGAAAATAGAATACAACACAACTTCTCAGCTCCTAGAACACCTCAACAAAATGGAGTGGCAGAACGGAAAAATAGAACATTACTTGTCATGGCAAGGACTATGCTGTCAGATTACTGTCTGCCAAAATATCTTTGGGCTGAAGTTGTAAATACTGCATGTTATATCATCAATCGTGCCATGGTAAGACCCATACTCGAGAAAACTTCATACGAATTAAAAGCCTAGCTTATCTCATCTAAACCTTTTGGCTGTAAATGTTATGTCCTGAATAATGGAAAAGATAACCTAGATAAACTTGATGAACGCAGTACTGAAGGTATATTTTTAGGATATGTATCTAAACTAAAAGGGTTTAGAGTCCTAAAGAGACAAACTCTAACCATAGAACAAAATATTCATGTAACTTTTGATGAAACTAACCCCTCCATTAAGGAAGAAAAAGAACATGACAGTGAAGCATAAAATTTAAGCAAGGAACTCAAAGCACATCTCTGAATGATGAAGAAAACAAACTAGAAGATCTACAACAGACAAGGACAACACCTGATGATCTACCCAAAGAATGGAAATTTCTCAAAGATCATCCTGAAGACAACATTCTAGGACGACCAGATGATAATGTAAGAACAAGAGGTATGTTAAAGTCCTATGAATATAGTGCACTTGTTTCTCTAATAGAACCAAAATCAATAAATGAAGCTCTCAGTGATGCATCCTGGATCATGGCCATGCAGGAAGAACTAAACCAGTTCGACCACAACCAAGTCTAAACTTCGGTTCCTAAACCTCAGGATCATCCAATTATTGACATCAAATGGGTGTTCAGAAACAAATTGGATGAGTCTGAAAATATTGTAATGAACAAAGCTCGGCTTGTAGCTCAAGATTATTCACAAGAAAAATGAATTGATTATGATGAAACTTATGCACATGTAGCTAGACTTGAAGCTATTAGAATACTACTTGCTTTTGCTGCTTCTCGTACCATGAAACTTTTTCAAATGGATGTCAAAAGTGTATTTTTAAATAGTGTTATTAAAGAAGAAGTCTATGTAAATCAACCTCCTGGTTAGGGATGTCAATGGGTCGGGCCTGGACCGGGCCTTGCTAGACCCGGCCCAGGCCCGGGGGTAGGCCTGGTATGGGTGGCCCGGCCCGGGCCCAGGAAAAGCCCGGTTAAGCCCGGCCCGGCCTGAAAAATATAAGAAAAATATTATTTTTATTTATATAATATATAATTTTAATATATCTACCATAATATATCTATAAAAAAGTAATATATACTTTTCTTATATCTATATTAACATTTAATTTATAAAAGATTATATTTTTGAGTAGATTTATTGTAGAAAAAATAAATATAATTCTCTTCCTAAATATATATTTTATATTTAATACAAATTATATTTATATTTATATTTTTCGGGCCGATCGGGCCAGGCCTCACAAAGCCTAAGCCCGGCCCTATTCTTTTCCGGGCCAGGCCAAAAAATTTTAACGGGCTTATTTTTCCAGCCCAAGCTCGGTTAAAACCGGGCCGGGCTTCCAGGCCTCTAGGCCGGCCCGACCCAATTGACACCCCTACTCCTGGTTTTGAAAATATAGAATATCTCAATCATGTTTTTAAATTAAGCAAAGCACTATATGGATTAAAACAAGCTCCACGTGCTTAGTATGAAAAAACTAAGTGCTTTCCTCCTATCCCATGATTTTATAAGAGGTAAAATAGACAATACACTATTCACTAAAACTATCAAAAATAATATAATTATCATTCAAATCTATGTTGATGATATCATATTTGGAGCTACTGATGAAGTTCTCTACAAAGATTTTGAAACTTTAATGCAAAGTGAATTCGAAATGAGCATAATGGGTGAACTCACTTACTTTCTTGGTCTTCAAATAAGTCAAACTGAGGATGGAACTCATATTTGTCAAGCCAAATATGTAAAAGAATTACTCAAAAATTTTGACTTTCATAACTGTAAGGCCCTAAGCACACCCATGAGTTTATGCACTAAAATAGATGGTGATTTCCTTGCCAAGCCCGTTGATCAGAAATCCTTTAGAGGCATGATCGGATCACTACTTTATCTTACTACCAGTAGATCAGATATTATATTTACTGTATGTCTATGTGCTAAATATCAAGCAATCTTAAAGAATCTCATTTAAATGTAATCAAAAGAAAATTTTTATATTTAGTTGGTACATGTAACCTATGTCTTTGGTTTCCTAAATATTCTGAATTTAATTTAGTTGGTTATAGTGATGCTGACTATGCTGGGTGCAAGCTGGATAAAAAAAGCACCAGTGGAACCTGTCAATTTCTTATAGGATGTTTAATCTCATGGTCCTCTAGGAAACAAAATTCAGTAGCATTATCCACAGCAGAAGCTGAGTACGTAGCAGTAGGGAACTGTTGTGCACAACTACTATGGATACAACATCAACTGGAGGATTATGGGCGTAAGCTCAAAAACATCCCGTTGATGTGTGACAACACAAGCGCCATCAACTTAACAAAAAATCTCATTCAGCATTCACGCATCAAACATATTGAGGTTAGATATCACATCATTAGAGATCATGTATGTTCAGGATATATTGTCATCAATTTTGTTGATATTATGCATCAATTAGCTGATATTTTTACCAAACAATTAGCTGAAAATAGATTTTCATCTATTTGTAGAGAAATTAGTATGTGAAATTTATAATTATATATATCTCTGGAACAATCTGAAGTCAATCTGATAGCCTGTGCTTATCCTTAACTTCGTCATCCGATAAGCTGTTCTTGCCCCAGTCAAAGTGTCACGTCATGACGCAGAATATCGGAACGTGATGCAGTTGCAAGTAAGCGAGTACAAAGTGTATAATAGACATCAAACTATTGGACAAAAAAATAATGCTAAACCACATGTATTTCATTGATAATTTCACGAATGTCTATTACAACCACTAATTCAGAGCCATTATATAGGGCCCAATTGACATCATTACATTGAATGAAAGTAAAGGAATCTAAGACTCTAACATAACACTAGTGCGCCAGGGTACTCTTGATTCACTCCTGGTCATCCCCATCCTCATGAGTGTTGTAAGACCCTCGAATTTTGTTGTATTATTTTATTACGTGTAAATAATTCATGGTTGTGTATGCATAGATGTACATATCTACGTATGTATTAACTAGTTATACTTATGTGTGCATGTGTATAATTAGTTGTAAATAATGTACGAATTGCATGGTGATAGTGTGTACATGATAGCATATGTATGGCATGTATATATATATAAGTTAGGCATGGTTTCTGCATGTTTTGAGTTCTGGCCGAAGGGCCAAGTTGGCGTCAACATGGATGGACGCCCATGCTGATCCAGCGTCCACATCGATGGACGCCAATACTTAAGCCAACGTCTATGGATATGGACATTAAGATCTCTGACATGCATGCAAGCAGAGACTGAATTTCCGGGGACAAGCAACCCCAGCCATTGGGGAGCTGTCCTCAACGGTCTAAAAGCTTTCTCATCACCTCTGCGTGAAAGGAGAGTCCCCTCTCCTATATACCAAGCCCTTTTGCAACCCCAAAGCCCCTTGGCTCTTTACAAGAAGAGGAGAGAAAGAAGAAAAACCCTAGTTCTGGACTGTGAGAAAAACCTACCTTTGCAAGCTTAAATCCGACCATCTGGAGCTGGTTCCGGCCATCTACCACGACAAGGAGGTAGCTGGGACAAAGGGGAAGGCTTCCCCGACATCTTCTTGGGGTCTACTGCATCAAGGAACCCGGAGGAAGGCATCTTTGGGAGCTTCTTGGGACTGCCCAAGGAGAGCTTCACCGGCTCATTTGATCCCTTTGGAGAGTTTCTGAAAGGCAAGTAACCTACACACATCGTCCATGTAGGTGTCTAGTAGGGTTTTCTTATTTTTGCACATTTTTCCTCGTGTCCTAGATCCCCCATTCTCCCTGTATTTGGAGTTCGGTCTGTGCTCTTGCACAGACAGGAACTTGGCGTCAATGCCTTGCCACCAAGATCTCCAGTATGCGTCCAGCGATCTGGCCGTCCAACTCCTTGAACGGCCAGACACTGCCGCCAAGTTCTTCAATGCAGAACAGTAAACTGTTCTGCCTTAAGTAATTAATTTCCGGACTTTGACGCATGAGGATATAGTGTAATTTTTATATGTTATGTAAAATAGATAATGTGATGTGTGTGGAAATTTTTATGATTTTCTGTGGATGGCATAAATTATTATATTTATTGAAATACATGTTGGAGAAAATGGATTATGTATGTTCACCTACTGTCTACATGATTCCTGAGGAATTAAATGCCCTAGATTTCTCTATACTATGTGTATAGGTGTCAGTCCATACCCTGCAAATTTGAGAATTTGTTCATGTTCATATGATTTACTGTAATTTCTGCAATGGAAATAGAAAGCATGAGTAGGTTATTCGAAATTTACAGTAAATTGCATGTTGTGAAATAAATTTGGGGAAAATTTCTATAACAATATGTATGATAGATTCAGATCTGTGAAATGTCAAATCTAAGATTCATGTTATGTTCCATGACAAATTGAATTATGAATGGCATGCAATTGAATGTTTTAATTTCTGTAAATGCAATAGGATTCAGAAAAATCTGGAAATTTGCATGTGAGGTTATAAACCTGTAATCAACATGTGGTTAAATTTTTAGGCTAATTGGACAATTGTATGATGTAATATGAATTTCCCATGCGAAATTATGTGAATAATGCATGCTTTGTGAAAGTGATTTAAATTGCGTGTAACCTGATTAATGCAAGATATTGAATGTGAAATCTCTGTCATCTGTAGTACCATGTTAGGAAAAATAGAGCCACATGTGTGAATTAGAAAATGAAAAGATGTGTGAGCGTCATGTGTAAAAATGTGTGCTAAAATCGGTATGTGTAATGTGTAAAACTGTGCCAAGCGTGGCACTGCTTCCATAGAGGGCAGTGAAACCGTATCATGGAAAAGTCCCCATGAGAAGGTTCAATGTGTTGTGATCCTAAGGGCATTAGGATGAAATCCTGGAGGTGGACAAGTACCACTGGTTAGGGTGGAGACTTGTTCTCCCGGTCTGCGCAGTCCAAGAGTCGTCACTATATTGCCTAGGTGGCGTCTATGTGTATGTGATGTGATGTGTCCTTCTTATGGTGGTTTGGACTATGTGTCACGGCACTAAATATGTGAATGTGAAATATGAATGTGTTCATGTGTAAAGTGAGAATGTGAACATGTGAAATTGTGAATGTGTAAAGTGTGAACTATGTGAATAAGAAATGGTGTAAATTTGTGAAACCAAAATGTGAGATTGTGAGATGAGAATCCATGACATGATAAATCTGGAATCATGCTAAAACAGCAAACTAAATATGTTTAGGATAATGTTTTATAGGTGTACAATGCATAGAATCCATGTTAGGGACAATTCTTAATTATGTGTAGACCATTCCATGTGAAATTGCTCTCATGTTGTGTTTTAAATGATAATGTAGTTCTCATGTGTTAGGTTGCGATTGTTAATCCACGTTAAAACAGCAAGCTTAAAGTATATAAAATGGTCATGTGCATGTATAAGCATGTGTAGAATTCATGTTAGGTATGTTCCCTTGTATGTATGCAAGAAAATCATGTTTAATTGCTTTCATGTTTTAGTTTAATTGGAAGTATAGCTTTCATGTGTTGGAATGAATAGAGAGCATGTGATATGAGATTTTAATTTGAATTGGAAAAAAATCTGAAAGCACGAACCATGTGTTTAATTGTAGAATCATCATGATAGGTTGTAAAATTTCAATATTAAGCATGCTTCATGTTATGTCTTGTAAATTGTATGTAAAACCTACTGTGATATGTGAATGTACGTTATGTGTAGTGTTATTTGCTGGTCTTTTAGACTCATTACTTGCTTCGGCGTACAGGCTTAGTTGGTGACGTTACTCCCGTGGAGGAGGCAGTGGAGAGCGACTCCGAGCGCGGAGACTAGTTTGTTGGAGTTTACTTGTGACGTTTGCACTTTCATAGTATGTAATTTGGAACAATGTACTAGAATTATCATGAAGTTGTATAATCATGGACAAACTATGTATTTGATTTTAGCACTTTAATTATGGGGACTTCAGTTCTTTAAATGTTACATTGAACCATGTATGTTAAATGTGGATGATGAATGAAATGAAGACAGTGGTTCTTTTCTTCCGCTACTCTGTATTTATATTTGTGTGTATCTCAATCGTATGTTATTGTTTGGGTAAATGCCCCACTGTGATAACTTTCACTATACCGACGTGGGTTGGTATAACCGTACCGGTATAATGAGTGTCGTCACAAGTGTCGTGGTCTTCCTAAGTCTCACTTTAGAACATATATCAAATAACGCAGGGTGAGCGATAACGCCCAGTAGGACTTAAATCTCATGATCATGCATGCTTTAAATGATTAATGTATTAAAGAGCATAGTAACTAATGATAGAGAGCGAGAGTCAAGTAGTGTCGAGCAAGTGATAGTGCAATAGCATGATTCAAAATAGCGCAAGTGTCAAGTATAGCACAAAGAGCAGGATGGCCATAGCACAAATAGCACAATATATTTCACGACAGCATAACGAGTCGAGTATAGCATAGCACTTTGATCGTCATTAGATAGTCGAGATAGATAGCACTTGAGTGTAATGCCAAACACTCTGGCCAATTAACTATCTCAAGCAAATAGCACTTTTGGGCGCACCTATTAGGACCAGACTGGGCCCTTTGTATTGCCAAGCATTAGTCATATTGTTTATCTTTAGACAATCAGTCAAATGGCCATGGAGAGTACCAAGAATAGATGAGAATATTTGATCAATAGACGAGAGTGTAGAGAACGTGAATAGATGAACGAATAGAGTATAGATAAGAACTATATGTCAATGCACATGAAACAACGTTAAATAGGTGATAGTAACAGTCACGCATGATTGGTGCTGGCAGTCATGTAGAATTCACTAACCAACCACTGGCCATGCTACAAACATAGTCCAGAGGTCCGGTATGATCTCATGGTAAGAGAGAGAGAAATCTAAGACCGTTTGGATCATACTGATCCCTAAAGGTGTTATAGGTATTGAGGGTACAACCGGCTCGTCGACCATGTTGAAATCCATGGACAGAGAAGACTTACGGAGGCCTTGAACAAGGATTCACTAGTCTGACAGAAGGAATATCCGATGGAGAGTTTGTCTAAGTCAAGAGAAAGTGTATATAGAAACAAGTTGCTCGACGGTCTAGAAGAATTCTAGAACAGTGGAGCGTCAGTAACGGTGTTCCAAAACCCCGAGAGAAATGAAGACAAGTCCATTATAAAAACTAAGGTAAAAATGTACATTATTGAAATAAATTATCAGATATATTATGGAATATTTTAATACTATGTCAAATCATAATGGATGGTTGCAAGTATGTATGCGTGATAGAGAAAATCATAGATATGAAAGGTCAAGTGTATGACTTTTAATTAACTATTACATGTCCATGTTCAAACATCTTCTTTTACTGCATGAAAGATGGTTAACAGGATGTATAGTCACAGTAGAAAGACAAGAACCATATAAATTTAGGGTTTATGTACAAAATCCCAGAAGGCGACGTACCACTGTGAGGATTGCGACAAGGTACTTCCAGATGCAACGGGGCCTGTCAAAGAATGCGATGGTCCGTCTGGGTCAGGCAGACATAACGCGACACCAGGGCCTGTCGCGTTCAGAATGCGACAGGTTACTTGTCACGACCCACCCTTGAGAACGCGGCCTATCGGGTCGTCGCGTTCTCAAGGTTTCTGCCCGAGCCTAAGAGGGGAAAAGTCTTGCCTTGGATTGCAGTCCATACTTTCCAAGATTGACATAGGGGTGTTTAAAAATCGAAATCTCAATGTACACTTGATGAAAAATCATGAAACTAGACTTGCAAGAGTATAAACAGTAAATAGTAATTAGAAACTTATCATGGTATTGATAGGCTATGATCTGGTTCTTTCACGATGAACACATAACACGACACAGTGATGGAAAGAAAATTAATTCGAGCAAAGTCCTCAATAGAAATTAGGGGAAAGTATGGCAAAAGATTCCTGACAACATGTAGCATGTACAGTAAAAATTGCATAGCACGAGATCAAGTGTAGATAGAGATTTAAGGTAAACATGATGGGTCACATATATATATTCTTAACAGAACTTCCAACAAGAAATTCACATGATAGGGTCGATAGAAATTAGGGAAAAGAGAGGGCTTTTGTTCCTAATATCAAGAACAATCTACATATGAGAGTAATTTAATTTAGCTTGTGAGATTGCCTACCTTTGAGACGATTTGACTTCTAGGAATAGAACTCGAAGAACAAGCTTGTAGATCTTCTAGCAAGCCTTCACCTCATGATTCCCTTCTTCTTTAGCCTCTCCTCCACGTCCAAGAAGTCCCAGCAACGCAATAGGGTCGGCCATGAAGGGGTTGGGGGTGTATTTAAGCATATAGCATGTTTAATTCCCAATACAACTCTAACTTCCATAAAACTCCAAATTTTCCTTGTTTCCTCCAACCTTCCTAGCATTATTCCTCCTAATTGGGTTAGGTTAGGGTTTCAATTTCGTACCTAGCTAGTTAGGGTAGGGTTAGGAGTCTCATTTAGATGTATATTAGCTATATTACTGATTCACTTGTACTTTTTAATTTAGGAAACAATAGAGTTATGAATTTTTTGATATTTTCTTTTATCCTATCTTTTAAAACTCATATTTTGGCCCAATAATTTTTATATGAACTATTTATTAAAGGCATCACTTATTTTCGATTAATGGGTTTTAATTAATTCATTTTTTCTTTAATATTTAAATTTATTTATTCATTAAAAATATTGGGTTGCTACACAAGCTCACTGGTTCATCATTTCCATTACGATATCCAATGTTGACGGTCAAGGTCACTTTTCCCAAAAAAAAAAAAAATCTTTCTTCTCTCTTCCCTCCCTTAAAATAACCCTGAAAAGCCTTCTATACCACCCTCAAGGTACATCCTACAGAACCAAATACTCTTGTTGGCAAAGGTAAATTGCACCAAAGTAGTTATTACTCCATCCCTATTGGAAACCCTGTTTGGTATTTCCACTACCAGTCACTCCCTCTCTGAAGTAGTCCTGGAGGATCATCAAAAATTATGGATTGTTGGTCCTTTGTGCCAAATGACAAGAGGCACAATCGATATCAAGCAGCTTACCGCTGCAAAACGGTTGATTCATCGTATGATTAGCCATATCCTACTCCCCCGCCAAGGAAATCATGTTGTGATCACCCAGCGGGATGGCAATTTACTTTTTTGGGCAATTCAAGGGCATCAGATCAACTTTGCCTCCTTCATACTTTAGAAAATACAGTCAGTCGCCAAACTAGCTACTGCCCTTCCTTGTGGTCCGGTGCTCACCATCATTCAAACATTTTGAAATTGATTTAGAAAATGAAGTGGATGTTCCTCAGATTGAGCCTATAGGAATATCTAATTTAAAGAGAAGTCAGTTTAAACTGGTTGATGGTCACTGGATCAAAGGTAGCATCCCTCCCTGTTCCCATCATATTTTTTAGGACAACTCAGTTACAGCCTCCAATGCAGCTCCCGCCGAAGTCCCAATCGACCAACCGAGAGATGGGGAACCACTTGGAACAACAACTGAAGCCCCAACTGCAGCACGAGCTGAAGCCCCAGCTGAAGCACCAACCGAAGCCCCAGCTGACGCACAAGCCGAAGCCTCAGTTGTAGGATTAGCTAAAATTCCAACTACATAGTCAGTCGAAGCTCCCATTAATGTTCCATCAGCTGACTCTCCCCAGAGAAGATTCAGTCCCTTAGAGGGAGACCAGGACATGTACTGAGCAGCTTCCTTCAGATAATACTTCTCCACTGGAGTCTGAAAGCTCCCACCAACCAACCCTATATGATCCCTCCATAACTCCAGAGAAGCAACCTTAGACCACTACAGATCCCTTGCAATCTGATCAATCATATAGAGCTCAGACCGAGGAACCTAATCAGCACAAAACTGACGAGCCATCCACTTCAGCTCCTTGGAAACAAGACATGTCAGAAATCAAACTTGAGGTCAGTAGACTTGGTTATCAGCTGGAGTCTATGAAGATAGAGTTATTTTCTAAATTGGGCAGACTACATACTGCCATGAGCACTCTCACCACCCTGGTCCAAGCCACTCTTAGCTCCCACCCACCACCCACCCCTTCTATGCCCCAGACACTTCTAAGAAAGAAATCCACTGCCAAGAGGCCCCGTCCCACTCCGGATCCGGCTGAAACCTCTTCTCAACAACCCCCTACTTCTCCCCTTCCAGATCCAGAGCCATAGCCCTCCTCCACCTCCTCCCCACCTCCACCTCCAAAGCATCCTCTTCAAGACCATCCACCTCTAAGGCCACAAGACTACATCAAATGCGCCTAAATACCCACCCTTAAGTTACCACTTTCTTTATTCTCATACAGACGTTTACAGAGAGTATCTCAAAATTTGGAAATATCATATGGCTCTTAGACTTCCAGCCTTGGACCTCAAAGCCTGACTCCTCCTTCTAGTGGATCTGAAACAATTTGATGGGAAAGCACTGCAACATATTTTCAACAACTGAGCATCTGACAGAGGATCAGTGGTTTAAGCAACATCTAGATAAGGCTAGAGCATTTTTTAGATCCAGAGATCACATAATCCGAACAGGTCGCCCTGCACTCAGTTTGGGAATGGTTTGAGCAGCAAGCTCATTTTGAGCACAAAGATTATCTTGAACGAGTGTCCAATCAGATTACTAGACTCCTTCTCTTCAACAAACAGAGGTTGGATCTCAAAATCCCTCGCATTTCCTATCATCAGTATGACAAGCTTCTTAACTTTCATGCTCATCCTGATCCCTCTACCTCTCACATTCCTAAGCCTGATATCTATCCCTCACTCATAGGTGCCATTGCTGCCAGTCCATAGTCTACCAAGATTCTCATAATGGCCATTAGAACTCAATGCCGGAAGCTAGTCAAATATCAAATCTCTCTCTCAAT
Organism: Colocasia esculenta; assembly: GCA_014218235.1. Taxonomy (NCBI): domain Eukaryota; kingdom Viridiplantae; phylum Streptophyta; class Magnoliopsida; order Alismatales; family Araceae; genus Colocasia; species Colocasia esculenta. The sequence goes on along the minus strand of CM024765.1, from coordinate 7,704,649 downwards.
CTTTGAATGTCTCCTTCTTCTTGCCAAAAAATACTCCGCCTATGCTCATACCATTCAGCTCATTCTGGCTCAACTAGAAAGGTTGTCTTTATATGAATGGCACAACTCCTACTCTACCCTGCCAAATGAGTACACCTCCTTCGAGGGTAACATTGATGATTATTTTGCTCACAAACATGCCATCTTAGGAGGATATTCAACCCCCATCTGGACTGAAAGATTTAATCTCTACTATAAAGCAAAACATGATGCCCAAGAAGAATTCCACTTATGCGCTATGACCTCTACCTTCTTTTTCATTCAGTCCAAACCCCAATACTTAGTTCATATCAGATTTCAACTCAAATCTCCCACTACCACCACTATCCATACCCTTCACAAAAGGCATCTTGCATACCTTAAACGCACTCTAGGTCCAAATGTCTCTATGGACTTCACTCTTTTTGAAAGATGCCTGCTAAGCTAAAAAACTGTAATGTCGTGCATTTTTCGGATCTTTGCAGATCCCTGCTTAGTGGGTTTGGTGGCCAATGTGTGGCCCATTAGTACGTGTTCCAGGTGTTTGCGCGCGTTGTGAGGCTTGGTGGGCTGCCAGGTTGGGCCCAAAGCGCTCACAGGTTTTCTGCCTGTGAACGCGACAGAGGTATGCGTCGCGTTCTGAACGTGACAGCCCTGGTGGGTCGCGTTCCTGTTGCCGCCGTTGAGCGTCGACTTCTACACGTGTGCCAAGTGTCATGCGCTGGGTGGCCTGCTGACGTCAGGAGTGTGAAGGAGACGGCCTCCCACATCGCGTTCAGGTCGCGACGTAGGGCTACGTCGCGTTCTTAACCATTGTGCTGTTTTTAAGAACCCCGGCCGAACAGAGCTTCCACAGGCTCTGCTCAACCAGGGGGAGCTGCTGTGGGGTTCCTCCGAGCGGTTCGAGGTTCTGGAGGTGCGTGGGGCGTGTTCTCACCGCGTGGACGTCGCGTGGAGCGGGGGAAACGCCGAGCGATCTCCAGTTTTCGCGTTCTTCGTGAAGGTAGAGAGAACCCACCTTGTTTTGATGTTTGGATTGTGTGCATGGTGCGGTTGATGTGTTTTTCAGTTTATAAAACATAGATACCATGCTAGGGTATCCACTAAAGCATGTAAAACGTGAATTAAGCATGGTTTGAATGGTCTGGAGTGGTAATCCGTGGAGTTCCTCCCGGATTAGGGTTTGCGCCTGTGAAGGCGACAGACCCTGCCATCGCGACTAGGTCGCGACAGGCCGACCCGTCGCGATAGGGTTTCCTATTGTGACAGGTCGGGGCGTCGCGTTCTGAAGGCGACCTGGCCCCTTGTCGCGACCTCAGCTGAGAGGTCTGGTTATGCATGCTTTTAATGTTTTAGTTATTCGATTATTCGTAATTGTTGTGCATGGCAATGACAAGTGGAGCCAGTGCACTTGTTACGCTCATAGAGCGTATAGCTCACGAGGTGGGCATGTTTTACGTGGTTATTATGTTAGGTACGTAATCGGTTTGGTGTTTACGTAGTATGTGTGGTGCGTTGGCACCTGTAGCGCTCTTGGAGCGTGTTGTCCATGTGTTGGACATGTGTTTTATGTGAATGACGTGTGGTGCACCTGGCTGGTGTATCATACACGTATTGTTTACATGGTTTGGATGTCGTACCTATGATTTTTGTGTGCATGGCACATCGTACGTTATGTGTTCATTATATATTAATTATTGTGGTTAGTTTGTGGTATTGTGGCGATGAGGTTCACGTCTGAACCTAGCCTCGATCCTCTAGGATCTTTTGTAGATTATTCTGGATGGATGATTAGTAAAGTGTAAGTATAATTATTATATGATTATCATGGTTAGTGTTTAGTGTGACCTTCACTGTCACAAGGTGATCGATGACAGACCGTGGTATTTTTATTAATATGGTTTATATGTGTTATGGTGTAGGTTAGCTTGTGAGTCATGTGTGACCAGAACAAGCTATTCCCCACATATGTACCGTGGTTTGTAATAAAGATGGAACATGTAAGTATCGTGATTGGTGCTAGCCGAGTGTGGTGGTCCGGCGCCTATTCCGAAATGCCTCTCTAGTCGGGTACCCCAGGTTCTTTGTGAGCCAGGCACGTGTGTTTGTTGTGCTCGAGGTTTGTCCCGGTATAGTGTGGTACCGTCGAGGTCTGTGTCATATTCCTGGACACCATCACTCTTGTGTTTGAGTTGTACGTCCGGCTGAGGGAAAGACGACAATAGGGCAACGGCTTGTGTTTGTGGGTGTGCAGTCGCTTGTAGTGCGCTCGTAGTTGGGGGTACGAACACCAGTAGTCGACACTGGTCCCCAGCTAGTCATGTTTTCCAGTGCCTCACTTTAGGGTGCTCCGGCCATAGACCTTAGAGGTGCCATGCATGGACCTGCAGTTGTGTGTCTGCAGGTGTGGTATTGGTTGGTCTCCACAGTTGTTTGACTTGTTCTCATAGAGCGGTAGTTGGACCTTTCGTCCGTGACTGCGAGACTGAGAGGTTGTTCTTGTGTTGTATTGTCCGGGTTGGATACTGGCCTGATCAGCCAATAGTTCGTTCCCGTGTGGTGGCGTTGTTCCTTTCTGACTCGTGCTTTGCCACTAGTTGTGGTTCGTGAGTTTGTGACTCATAGTCGAGGTTTGACTCATTCGAGGTGTGCCCTGGTGTTGGCATAGTTGTGACTGCGGTTGTGGCTTGTGGTGTGCCTGAGTGGTGGCACAGTTTTGGTTATGGTTGGTGAGTGTTGACTCACCAAATGTGGTTTAGCTCGCTATGGTGTGCCCTGTTACGACACTAGTTTACTTGTAGTTTCCGTGTTGGTACCTTGTGGTAATAAGTACCTGTACCCTGTGTGGGTAATGGTTTGTGGTGGTACATCGTATACCAGTCTGTTCTGGTGTTGATGTGGAACTGTGTTTCGTGGAGGTCGTGTGGTGTGACCTTCCACTCAATGTGCTTTACCCTTCCTCGAGTAAGCTTCCGTATATGGTTTTCGTGTGTGATGGATTGGCCGTTGTAGCCAACCCTGCCATTCTGTTTATGGCTTCCGACATATTGTGATTTGGGGTATAAAAGGCCAGCTTTGGGTTAGCAGTCCTGTTACCCACGTACTTGAGACTCGCTTGTGAAGCTTATAGCTTAAATGATTGGTTGTGACTGTGGTTTGCCTGTGAGGCTTGAGGCCTAGACATTACTGTTGTTGAGCGGACTAGTGGTGTGGAACTAGTCCTGTAGCTTCTTCTTACCTTCCAAAGTTATGTTTGATTATGGTGTTTATATTTAATTGTAGTTTAAATACAATTGTCGTGAGCATGAAATGGTTTGGCTATTGGTGCTGCCAATGAGACCCTCTGGGGTTGAGGTGTCCGTAGTTTGTTGTTGTTCTGGGTAGCCCCTACTGAGTCTGTGACTTGTTGAGGCTCACTCCCCTACAGTTCTTTTCAGGGCTTACCGTTGGTTCGACTTGTGAAGAGGTTGTGGCAGACTCGTACCACCAACAGTAGTGTAGTAGTTAGTGTTGTGTGAGCTCGTGCTCCCTCGGGGTATGCCCCAAGTAGTTGTACTTTTTAATTGGACATGTAATAATGTAATGGGACAGTTGTAAATTGTTATATGCAGGTATGAGCACATATACTTTCTTGTGTCTTATACTCTGTAGTTGTCTTTTATATTCTTACTAGTGTGAGATATCCCTTGCGAGACTTCGGTCTGTTCACGGGAGGTAGATCTAGATATGGGGCCTTAATGGGCATAAATATCCAGGGCCATCACAAAAACTACCCTTCACAACTTCCTCCTTCCTTACTATCAAACTTTTCCTTCCACTCTGTACTTGACTGATGATGAGTTGTCACACCCTTTTCGTTGATATGACAAAAAGAGGGAGAGATGAAATGAGATGTAATGCAATTCTGAAATGTAAAGGGGGACTTAAATATAAATGAAAGCAGGAGAAAAGTCATGAAATTTCATGTCTCTTATGTGTGGATGTATTTGTTGTGTTGCATTTTGTTTTATATATATAGTATTTTGTCATCAACAAAAAGGGAGAGATTGTTGAACCTCTGTCAAAGATAAATATATTGCATATTTAAAGATTTAATCTATAATATACAATAGTTTTGAAGATGACAAAATAAACAATTATCTACTTATAAACAAAACAATATGATAGATAGAATCCTTAAAGTATACAAATCATTCTTTCATAAATTCTAAGTATAACTTCGTTTGCTAAAGAAATATATGAAGTTCACTTCGTCATATCCGAAGTTCACTTCGTCATATACGAAGTAAAATACGAAGATCTTACTTCAACTGATCATGTTAGAATCATGATATCCGAAGATTTACTTCGTCATGTCCGAAGTTCACTTCGTCTTATACGAAGTTTACTTCGTCATATCTGAAGTTAGCTTCGTCATATGCGAAGTAAAACACAAAGATCTTACTTCAACTGATCATGTTAAAATCATGATATATGAAGTACACATCGTCATGTCCGAAGTTCACTTCATCTTATCCGAAGTTTACTTCATCATATCTGAAGTTAGCTTCGTCATATGTGAAGTAAAACACAAAGATCTTACTTCAACTGATCATGTTAAAATCATGATATACGAAGTACACTTCGTCATGTCCGAAGTTCACTTCGTCTTATCTGAAGTTTACTTCGTCATATCTGAAGTTAGCTTCGTCATATGCGAAGTAAAATAGAAAAATCTTACTTCGACTGATCATGTTGAAATCGTGATATACAAAGTTCACTTCATCATTCACTTCGTCATATCCGAAGTTAGCTTCATCATATACGAAGACAACTTCGTCATATCCGAAGCTAGCTTCGTCATATCCAAAGTCAGCTTCATCATATTTGAAGTTTACTTCTACATATATGAAGATCACTTCATCTAATCTGTTACGTCATAACACTATATCCTTATCAGACAAAATGAAATATATTCAATTATACATCATTATCATTTTGTATCATATTCATAACATATTTTTTTTAATAAACTCAATGATCAAACTTCTAAATACAACTATGTTGTGAATTACAAATCCTTGGCACATTTGATAAATCAGCAATATATCACTCTTAATTTTTTTTATTATAAATTAACCTTCAGGTATATAAATCTTATGGCTCTATCCCATAAATTTTAAAAATCCTTATCCTAAAAATTGAGTCAAAGTCTGCGAAATAGGTCTTCTGACATCTGCCACAAGAACATCCATATTGTCTTTCAGACAGATCTGCACTCACGATCTCTACTTATTACATACTCTATCCATGTGCAGAACCTTTTTCCAGAAAACATTAATTGTTTGATAGCTGTTAACATTTGAAATATCTCACAAGTACCTATGATCATATCCGTAGCTAACATACTGGACACAGTCTAGTATATCTTAGAACTTGTATATTTTAGGATAAAGACGAAACAACATCAATAATTGTCTGAATAGTGTAAAAAACATGCACGTCACCTTTGAAAGAAAAATATGCACGTCTCCCTCAAAAGAAAACGTGCACGACTCTCTCTAACGGATGGATTCAAATAGATCAAGTAACGACTATCTCTCCAACGACTAGATTCGAACAGACCAAGCAACGGCTACAAAGATGAAGCCTATATATATGAAGGTAGTTAAAAAGAAAGATATCAACAAGAGAGTGAGATAACAAGCCACATACAAGAAAGCAAAAGAGAGAAACAAGCACATACACGAGCAAGGGTGAAAAAGGTGCAAGCATGTTGCATCAAGCTTCCTCTCCACAAACATTGCATGGGCGCTACTTGAGGCCTTGCCTGTGCATGCAGATAGTAGTCTTTCAGTTTCGCCTTGTAAAGGTTCTCTTCTTGGACTTAAGAAGTCTTTCTTCAGACTAAAACCTCTCTGTCTTATTCTTCCAGTCTAAAGTCCTTCTAAGGTCTAGTTCTTCATCTAAGGAGCTTGTTAAAAGTTAAGTACACCCCTTAGAAAGGGAAGGCCAAGGTAGTCTTGGCGGTTTGTACCCCTCTGGTAGAGGGAAGACCAAGGCAGTCTTGGCAGGTTGTTCCCCTTGCAGAAGGGAAGGCTAGTTGTAACTAGCGGTTTTTCTTTCCCCTTGTGTGGAAGGGAAGACCAGTTAGCACCGGTGTGTTGTATTTTTAAAAAGATAGTGAAATCCAAATTTTGGCTTAGGGACTAGACGTAGAACTTCTATTAGAAAGAAGATCCGAACTAGGATAAAATCTCTGTGTTCCTTGTGATTTGACTAACACAACTAACATGTGCTCTTAAGTAATTATTAAAAGGTCTTCCGTGACAAAAAATACCTATTCACCCCCCCCTCTAGGTGAAAAGCTCTAGAGCCAACGATCCAACAACTTTAACTTACCATCATACATACTTAATGACTTTGAACTCTTTAACACCTTATAACACTTATCCCCACACTTTGGTGTGGTGGATATCAGGAGGGGCTTGGGGGGGGGGGGGTGGGATCCCGGGTTCGATCCCGAGATTGGGGGTTGGGTTCCCAGTGCTTAGCCACTGTGCTATTGAACAAAAAAAAAAACCTTATAACACTTACTTTAACGTCTTTAAACTTAGACTTTAATTTATGTCAACAGTTGTTTTAAGTCCTACACACTTTAACTTAGCTATCCACATAATTTAACAACTCTAAAGTTTTAATTTATCACCTTAGAATATAGACTTTAATTCATGTTAACAGTGACATCAAGTCCCACACATTTTAACTAACCATCACACATATTTTAACGTATTCGAACTCTTACTTTGACATTTTCAAACTTAAAATTTAAATCATATCAATAGTTATTTTAAATCTCACATACTTTAACTCATTGTCACACATACTTTAACAAATTCAAACTCTTATTTTAACTCCTTAGAACTTAGACTTTAAGTCATGCCAACAGTTATATTTTAAATCATATCAACAATTATTTTAAATCCCATATGCTTTAACTCACAGTCACACATACTTTAACAACTTCGAAATTTTACTTTTAACTCCTTAGAACTTAGACTTTCAGTTTGGCAATAGGTTGGGGTTAGAGATAACTCCAACCCATGACTAAAGTTATACAGAGTTAACTCATTTTTTAGTTTGTTATCTTGTGTGTTAACTCAGTTTAACTATAGTGAGTTAACCCACTTTCTCTGGATTGCTTTGGCAAGATAAAGTGAGTTAACCCACTTTCATATCAAAAAGTGACTTGAAAAAAAAGGAGTGATTAATGTTGTGTTGAGAAAAGAGAAAGTAGTAATTAATGTTATGTACCGCAAAGACAAAAAGATAATTAACCCACTTGAGTTAACTCCAATCCACCTCTAGAGGTGGGTTGAAAAATTGTGAGTTAACTCACATCTGACTCACTTTAAATCTAATCCACTTGAGTTAACTTTTTTTTGTTACCAAACTACATTTTGAGTTAACTCTGAGTTAACTTTGAGTTAACTTTAAGTTAACTCGTTACCAAACTGAGACTAAGTGCTGTTAAAGTATGAACAGTTAACACGTTACCAAACTGAGACTAAGTGCTGTTAAAGTATGAACATAATGATCATATATATTTAATGATACAAAAATAGATAAAAAAGTAAAAAAAAAAAGAAACTATATTTTCAGACACTGATTGATGAAGTCCACCGAAAGAAAGACTATTTGGGATACATTTTTCTGACATGGATTACAAAACTAGTGATTTCTCTGACATGAACTTATAATTAATTTGTCCATATCATTGCCGTCTTCGCACTCGCACGGATGGACTGGTCCAAGTTCGGAGCAACCCTCCCTCCCTCCCTCCCCGATCGAATTCCGGATACACATCGAAGCCAAGGAGGGAGATCGAACATGGCCTCCAACGACGCCGCCGCCGCTCCAGGGAGCGGAGAGGGGGGCAGCAGCACAGCTGATCCCGGTGACCCTCCTCTTCCTCTCGTTCCTCCACCCATCCATCCAGCGCCTGGCGTTGATGCCGCTTCCTCTCCCGAGGCTGTGACGGCTTCGTCGTTCACCTACACCCCCTGCTACTGGTTAGTCCGTCCTTGTACGCCAACCTTCACATTCCGCAAGTTCTATTCTTTCTGTCCACCGGCAAAGTTTTCCCGCACTTGCGTTTGGTAAAGGGGGCGTCCGCCGTGGTCGGGGCTAAAGGTCTTGCAGAGAGTGCATGCGGTGTCCCTGGCTGTTCTTTCTTCAGGACTTTTTCTTTGTGCTCTGTGTCTGATATCACCTTGTGACGAGAAGAAGTGAACCCTGTCGACTGCAGATATGGACGTTGATCTGGAAGTCCCCACGCAGGCCTATTATATTGTCTTTTTGAGAGACCAGCCGCCCCATGCCTACTGCATTACCTATTTTATTGTCTTTTCTTTATTCACTGACAAAAGTTCGTGAACAGCACTGGCCATGTTTGTAAACCATTTGGTTCATCTAATTGTCTCACAGAGTTGGTTATGCAGGACTGAGCGGGATGATATCTCTTTCCTTTATTTTTCATTTCATGTTCTCTAAAGCTTTAGGAGGCTCGCATTAGGGGTTAATTCTACCGCAAAGGTGATTGCAAGTCTAATGTGCAAAAGAGTGGTAGTAACAACGAGAATGGCGGTGGTTTATGAGGCGATGGTATTAGGTTAAATTTTTTATGCAAAGTGCCGAAGGCTCTTCAGACATTTCATCATGAGAGGGGTGGAACCCTCAAGGATATTAGCTGCATACTATTTCATCCTCAATTTATCATGTATTTAGCGGAAAAAAGGCTGACATGGCCATTCAATTTATATACAGAGCGGCCATGGGAAGCATGCAATCCCTCGTTCAGTCTGTAGGGTTCGGATTTTTCTTACAACAGTAAATTTGATGATACCTGCTGAGTGTACCACAGTGGTATTGGAGAGGATGTGTTGGGTGGGGGGGGGATCAGGTTTTAAACGTGGGTGGCACCTTTTCAATTTATGTGAACGGTGCCTGACACTGTGAGCAAATTTGGTGATGTTCATAGGAATTAGGGAACTTATGTTAGGTTCAGTGCCGATGAGGTGACATAGTTCTTCAATATAACTTACTGGGTCAATTAATACTATCAGTGATAGCCTTGTAAGTAAATGGTAGACATGTATTGGTAGTCATGTGAATAGGATTTAATGCAACCAATACATCAGTTGCTGGTATGTCTGTTTAACTTTTGTAGAAGATAAAATATCATAGTTGTTGAAAGCTCAAGCAGGATATATAGTGCGCTTTCATTCATAGATACCACCACAGGGAGGTTGTAGGAATTATTCCAATGTCTGGGAGATGAGAGAGTTGATTAATTAATCATGCTCTTGCACCTAACCTAGGAAAAATGGGAACTCTTTAATGGTTCAGAAACTTGAATGATGGGAGGACCTTATTCCATGAAAGAATGGCCTATTCTTTCGGCTGCCTTGAGACCTGTTGAACCCGAAAAATATCGGGATTTAAACAAGTCCCGGGTGGCGAACTCGTCCGGAAATTCACAAAAGTCTGGGAATAAACCCTGGCCTCCCCCACTCGAACACCTCAGATAAACGGATTCGAGTCCATGTGTCGACCCGGAACGATCCAGTATGACGTTCAAAAAGTCCCGTCAATAGTGGAAATACGCACCCCGGACAGCCGAAACTCGATGTCCGGATTCGCGTTCAAAATCGTGCCCGATGCGGACGGCTTCAGAAAAAGTTAAATGCACGTGCCCTCTGAAAATGGAGTCAAACGCACGTGAAACGGGCAAAAACGCACGTCAAATGCGCGTGGGTGCGCGTGTGTGCACGTGCACCCCGGCCGGTCTGCGCAGGGGCGCGGCACCGCCGGTCCGCGCAGGGGCGCAGCCCCGCCGGACAGAGCGGGGCACCCCCGCCGGTCCGAGCGGGGGGCGCACCCCCGCCAGTCCGTGCGGGGGCGCACCCCCGCGGTCCGCGCGGGGGGCGCACCCCCGTCGGTCTGCGCGGGGGGCGCACCCCCGCGGTCCGCGCGGGGGGCGCACCCCCGCCGGTCCGCGCGGGGGGCGCACCCCCGCCGGTCCGGGCGGGGGCCCACTCCCACACCCCCGCCGGTGCGGAGTCCCGCCAGGCAGGACCCCCGCCGGTCTATGCGGGGTGCCACCCCCGCCGGTTCGCGTACCCCCGCCGGTCTCTCTGCCTCTCTGCCGCGCTACCTCGACGCTCGTGCTACATCGACGCCCGTGCCCGCGCACCCCCGCCGGGTTGCACACCCCCGTCGGGCCATGTACCCCGGACGCCTATAAATAGAAGGGCAAGGCCTTCATTCTTCGGCCTGGAAAACTAGCGTAAGGAACTTCCAGCGCTCCCCCGGGCTTCCGGAAGGGCGAGGCTCTCGCGCGGAGACCCCGCCGGGGAGATTTTTCCTCCCCCACGCTGGCGAGATGCTTTTGCGTCCCAGCGAAACCTGAGGCCGTTTGGCGCTCGAGAATTCTCTCGCGCAGACCCTCAGGGGATGTCCCCCTCCTTTGGGAGGGAGAGGACCCGTTTGTTCTCCGTATGAAGACCCCAGTGCGGGACCCTGTTTGTGTAAAATTACACAAAGGTCCTCCTGGGGGGAGAAGATTGTGCATGCATGTGAAATTGCACATATGTCCCGTACACGGGTCCAAGCTTCTATGAAAATGCACAAAACCCCCGGGGATATAAAATTTGTGTATGTGTATATCAAAAGTACACATATACTCATGTCAGCCAGAAATGTTGCAGGGACACCCCTGCTTCTGAGAAAAATGCAGAAGTATCCCCATGAAGGATAAAATTGCAAAAGTACCCATCGCTGCCCGGAAAGTTGCAAATATGTCCTTACGGCGCGGGAAATGGCAAAGACAACCTGACAGTTCGCGCCTCTTGTCCAACCCGGTGGAGCGGGACCCACGTCACTTCCCTGAAGCGGCGTGCGCTCTCCTGGGTGCGACTTGAAGCCGGACTCGAGGGGAGTTCCCGAGAAAGTCAACAAATGACCGGGACGTCCGGAAAAGCCAGAAATCGGTCGGGACGTCCGGAAAAGCCAGACATCGGCCGGAACGTCCGGAAAAGCCAGAAATCGGCCGGGACGCCCGAGACAGCCAGAAATCGGCCGGGACGTCCGGAAAAGTCAACAAATGACCGGGACGTCCGGAAAAGCTAGAAATCGGCCGGGACGCCCGGGAAAGCCAGAAATTGGCCGGAACGTCCGGGACAGTCAGAAATCGACAGAGATGTCCCGAAAATCCAGAAAACAGCAGAGATGTCCCAGAAAGCCAAAAAAACGGCAGGGATGTCCACACACCGCTTCGGACACGCCGTTCGGCCCCAAAAACACGCCCTAAAGCTTCCTCCCTCGAGCAGGCGCCTGCAAACCAGTTGGTCTGGGTGTGGTCCGTGCGTGAGCTTATACAGGCCGCACGTGTCGGGAAAGGTCTTGGACACCCATTGGTGCTTTGTCTCCGTGGCCGGGCCCTCCTGCGCTCGCTTCATAGAGACACCACAGGTTGTTACGAGACCCCCGTTGGCCATGTTTAAGTCCTCCGGTGTCATTAAACGACACACGTCGAGGCCCCATGTGTAAGTCCTCCGGTGTCATAAAACGACACTCGTCGAGGCGCATATGTTTAAGTCCTCCGGTGTCACAAAAGACACACGTAGAGGCACGTTACCTTGTGGAGGCACAAACATCCCATTAGTAACAAAAAAAAAATGTACTCCTTACCATGTAAACGTCCGACAGAGGCACAAACACCCTGTCGTCGACGTCCATGTACCTGACTTGTTGTATTCACGCCCAGTGGAGGTACAAAACCCCATTAAAGGCGCAAATGTAAATGTCATAAATATAAATGACATGAGCATGCTTGAATAAAATTGTGGAAATTTATTTGTCATCTGCCTTTTCTTCTTTAAAGTTCGGCATACGGTCTTTTAATAAACATTACGCATTCGAAGGTATTCGAGTGTTATACTCGATGTAAATAAAACATCGACTTCGGTCGGTGGGGAACGGTCCAGTACACGACCACTCCAATCGCCCTGAACGCGAGCGCACGCGGAAAATAAATGAAATGAAATTCGAGGGTATCAGAGTTTGCACCCAATACCCCTCGCAAAATAAATCTTTGTCTGTTTCCCGTAGACAGTCTGGCACGCCCAAAACAAAATTCGTCATTTCAGGAAAGAGATGAGGGAAAATAAATTTATAAAGAAAAAAAAAATCCGCGTTCCAACAAGACCTAACCACGGTTTGCCGGATCTGAATTGGGAGGCGAATCGGGTTTCTCCTGATTCGCCCCGATTCCCCCCTAATCGACCAGAATCTATCCGAATCGGATCGATTCACATGGGTATAATATATATTATATATAACATATCATATTTATAATGTATAATATATATTACAAATATGATATAATATTATTATATATATGGGGCGAATCGGGGCGAATTGATGGAATTGAGAATTGGGCCGATCCGGGTGAATCGGGCCGATCCGATTCGCCATGGCAAACCATGGTCCTAACATCTCACTGGAACAGCTTTTTGTTTTTTGGTTCTCTCCATTTATCTATTTCCTTGACAGTGGTGTTTCTCATCACCTTCCAAAAGAAAGGGCTATGACACATCTTGATTTTTAACACCTTCTAACAGTGAAAAGTGTAAATATGATAATTCTATATTAATTCTTGAGTAAATTCATTGTTGATTGCTCAGATGTACAGCAGTATCGAAACCACCAGCCTGATTTCATTCGAAACTTTTTTTAGACAGAATCGTTTGGAAAATTGAAGATCTGGGAAGGTCATCACATTTGTTTTTTATAAGAATGACTATCTAGATCTGTTGATGCTTCTATACGTGTGGCCATGGTTTGTCATGGCGGGGCGAATCGGCCCGATTCCCCCGAATCGGAGCGGATCAGGGGCGGGCCGAGTTGTGATCCGCATGGATCCGCCGCCTGGCCGCGAATCAAGTGGGTCCGATGCGATCCGATCCGATTCGCAGATCCGCCACGATCCGATCCATGATTCGCCCCGATTCGTCTGATACCTCTTCAGGCAGGGTTGTCACTTGTCAGGAGTCAGGTCTCAGGATCCTCTTCAAGCAGGGTTGTCAGGATCCCCTTATTTACAAATTATAACATTTACTTAAATGATATTCAGGTAAATAAGGAAGTACCCCCCATTTGAATTCAATAAAAATATCAAAAAAATCATATCTCTTATCAATAAAAAGTCAACTCTCCCACCGAAGAAGAAAATCGCGATTTCGATGATTTTAGCGAAATGCTAACTTTTTAATCTCTCATAATTTGGTCTATCTAAAAATTTGATAATTCAAATAAACCATATGGAACACTAAAAATTCAAAGTCCGGTAAAAAAAGTCAAACGTGCATGTGACTTCTCCAAGGGAGCCGCTCTCCTACTGACAGCACTTAGTCTGCTCGAGGCATTTTAGGATTTGGTCAAACTTAAGCTATCATCACATAAACTCATGAGATTTTTCACTTTCTAATTGAAAAGAAACTAGAAAGTGACAATTCTCATGAGTTTGAGTGATGATAGTTTAGGTTTGACCAAATCTTAAGAGGTCTCAAACAGACTAAGTACTGTCAGTAGGAGAGCGGCTCCCTTGGAGAAGTCACATGCACATTTGACTTTTTTTTACCAGATTTTGGATTTTTAGTGTTCCATATGGTTTATTTGAATTATCAAATTTTTAGATAGACCAAATTATGAGAGATTAAAAAGTTAACATTTCGCTAAAATCATCGAAATCGCGATTTTCTTCTTCGGTGGGAGAGTTGACTTTTTATTGGTAAGAGATATGATTTTTTTGATATTTTTATTGGATTCAAATGGGGGGTACTTCCTTATTTACATGTAATATCTTAAGTAAATGAAACAATAAATTATAACATTTACTTAAATGATATTCAGGTAAATAAGGGGATCCTGACAACTCTGCCTGAAGAGGATCCTGAGTCCTGACTCCTGACAACCCTACCTGACACACATACATAAATATAATATATATAATAATCATATGCGAATCGGATCCGATTCGCCTCGATTCTGGGCGAATCGGATCGCATCAGGGCGAATCCGATTCGCCTCGAATCGGCGATACGTCAAACCATGCCTGTGGCTTCTTGTATCAAAAGAAAAGTATGGGTAGTCGGGGTAAGCATCTTTAATTCCTAATGTTTTACCAACTACCTTGAACCAGGAATTGGCATGGCGAATCGGATCGGCCCGATTCGGCCGAATCGGATCGGATCAGGGGAGATCTGATCCATGATTCGGTTAATTCGATCCGATTCGCATGGGTACATACATACATACCCTTTCTTCCCCTTTCTTCTTCATTTATAGTTTCATTTACTTAAGATATTACATGTAAATAAGGAAGTACCCCCCATTTAATTAATAAAAATATCAAAAAAATCATATCTCTTACCAATAAAAAGTCAACTCTCCCATCGAAGAAGAAAATTACGATTTCGGTGATTTTAAAAAAATGCTAACTTTCTAATATCTTATAATTTAGCTTATCTAAAAATTTGATAATTCAAATAAACCACATGGAACACTAAAAATCCAAAGTTCGGTAAAAAAAGTCAAACGTGCATGTGACTTCTCCAAGGGAGCTACTCTCCTACTGACAACACAGTCTGCTTGAGACCTATCAGGATTTGGTCAAATCTAAACTATCATCACCCAAATTCATGAGAATTTACTTTCTAGTTTCTTTTCAATTAGAAAGTGAAAATTCTCATGAGTTTAGGTGATGATAGCTTATGTTTGACCAAATCTTGAGAGGTCTCAAGCAGACTAAGTGCTGTCAGTAGGAGAGTGGCTCCCTTTGAGAAGTCACATGCACGTTTGACTTTTTTTACCGAACTTTGAATTTTTAATGTTCCATATGGTTTATTTGAATTATCAAATTTTTAGATAGGCTAAATTATGAGAGATTAGAAAGTTAGCATTTCGCTAAAATCACCGAAATTGCGATTTTCTTCTTTGATGGGAGAGTTGACTTTTTATTGGTAAGAAATATGATTTTTTTGATATTTTTATTGGATTCAAATGGGGGGACTTCCTTATTTATATGTAATATTTTACTTAAATGATATTCAGGTAAATAAATATGAAGAAGAAACTGTGTTTCCCATGGATAATATACACATATCTATATATATACATATATTATATGTGTTATATTAAATATATATATAATAATCCTATGCGAATCGGTCCGATTCCATGCGAATCGGATTGAATCAGGGCGAAGCCGATTCGGTCTGAATCGCCGCTCCAACAAACCATGCCCTGAACTGACTTAGAATTATCTGACTATAATGAAAATAGTCAATGAGCTTTTAAGCATCTTTAATTCCTAATGTTGTCTTGTTCTACCTGATGGACTTAAAGAATGAAAACTAAAATACTATAGCTTTTCAAGTTTACCCTAGTACATCTGTTATCATAGATTTGTATTCTCTATGATATTAATGTGCATGTCATAATTAGAATTAAGCTGTCTTTCATCATCATGGATACTATGTTGATGCTAAAGTTGAAATTCGTAATCCTTGAGCCCTTAAACTTTTATAAGTATGACAAACAAGATGTGTCTGTTTTACTCTTAAAAGTTTTTGACCAATGCAACAATGTACAAACTGATTTAAAATTTTCATTATGGGCTATTGTATCCTTTTAATGCAAATTCGGGTTGAATAATCTTTCTCTTCAATTTATTTTGGCTTTACTAGGTTATCAGGATTTAACGTATGATCTGGCTTCTGGTTTTTCTAAATCTTTAACTTAATGTTTGCATGCGAAACAATGAAGTAATCAATCTAACATACAGTTATTATCCTGATAGTGAGGAAAATATATATTTTCTGTGCAAGCAACTAAGCCTATTTGGGATTGCAGAGTCCGAGGGGCATGATCTTTTTGTTGTGTTCATTTCCAATGAGGAGAAACAGGTAAGTTCCTTTCATTTTCAGCAATTACCTGGAGGTTTTTATCATCAATTTTACACTTGTGCATACACATACTAGGAATTAAAAGAACTGATTCTTTGGAACTATTGGTCCTGGCTGGTTCTATTTATGATTCAAGTTCAAAGGCTATTTTTGGCTAGAAACCTGAGAGTGTAGACATTTACTATGCACTGGAATCAGACAAGTTCCAACTGGTTCTCATCTGATTTAGCCGCTTTTAGTACCTGTTGCAGAATCAATGAGGTTTTTGACCATGTTCCACTTTAGTCAGAGAACATGCTGTTTCCGGTTTGCAGGTGCTGCTTCAAACCATTACCTCAAATACTTATAAGCTATATATACTTTCATAAAAAAATGTGAATAATAATGTAAAATAGTAGTAAAAAACTAAAGAAAGTAAGATAAACATTAATGATGTTGTTTTTAAAAGCTCCAAATCTCTCTCGTGCATGGTGGGAGACTGAGAATTGTTATCATGACCTCACATTTTCCTGCTAAACTTTGTTCAACTCTCCCAGTCCTTAGGATTATGAAACCACATGTATGGAGTTGTTGAACCTGAAAAAAAATTCCAAGTGAAATTACAACTTCTACTGAAATTATTCTCGGGGTCGATTAGGGAGAGAAGGTTTAAATAGAAACCTCGTCCGGAAAGTCGTAAAACCCCCAAAATCCCAAAACATGTTTATTCTGGATGCCCAGGATAAATGGATTTCAAAAGTTGTTATTCTGAATTAGTTCAGAATAAATTCAAAGGTTGAAAGTCCTGTTGGAGCGGCATTGCAGGGTATAAAACCTTTGCCGGGAGATGTTCGACGTGCTTCTGGTAAGAATCGGTCACAACGCCATGCCAACTTCTAGGTCGACAAAATGGCCTCGACACTGGACGAAAGCAACTAAAGGACGTTCGAGCTCCACGTGGATAGGAGGGCCGCAAATGGCTTGGGCCCACTGTTGACACGGGATTTTTCTTCACTCAATTTTATTCATTCATTTCATTTCATTTTGGTTCATGGTATTCATTCATTTCACATATTTTGGATTTTGGTATTTGCGGGGCGTGCCAATCTGTCTAGTAGACAGGAGAAAAAGTCCGCGCGATGCGGAGGAAGGGTTTTAGTGTCCGAGGAACGGACAGATATTGGTGTCCGAGGAACGGACGGGTGCGCCAATTTTAATCTGAACTTCTTTGATTCCGTGTCTTTTCATCAACAGGTGATCAGGGTAGCATGTGCTGGACCTCTGCCTCCATCGATCGGAATCGATGTTACATTTACATCGAGTTAAAAGCTCTTGGTATTATTTAATACCAACTTTAACCCGAATACCATTCATAGCAAGGATGAGGACATATAAAAAGAATTTAGAAAGTCCTAACATGATGTTTTCCCTTTTTTATTGAAAATGCATTTTATTCTTTGAAAATGCTCGAGTTTGTTTCATTTTGAATGATATGAAATGGTATGACTGCTCTTTTTCTTTGGGTGTGAAATATGATTTTGAAAATGGAACGGGTATATATTCGTAGACCCGTTTGAGGTTTAAAATGTGTTGTTTGATTTGAAATTTCATTTGGAATGGGTATACACCCGCAGACTATTTATGGGCTTTGGGTGTATTGAGAACTTGGGCAGCGCTTCCACATGGGCAGAGTTGTTGTGCAAATTTATAGTATGACTTTGATTATAGATTATGAAGTTTCATGGCATATATATATATATATATATATTTTTTTGGCAAAGCCTCTCTTTGAACAGAGCTTCTTTTCTTCTTTTATTTGCATGGACATGACCTTGCAGACATATGGATATATTCTTGTGAGGGTACTTGTCAAAGCGGAGTTTCTCCCCGAGAAACTACCCACATGGGTACAACTCTTCTGTGAATATATGGATATATTTCCGACAGAATTTCGGCTCGGCCAGAGTTTCTCTTTTCTCTTTTCTTTTAGAAATATATTCATATAATCATGATTTTTCATGGGTGTATACATATATTTTCTGCAGAATTTCCACTTAGGTAGAGCTTCCTTTTTTTTTTGCATACAAATGTGGAGTTGTAGACATCTGAGTCTGTTTTTGGGCAGAATTCCTGCTTAGGCAGAGTTTCCTCTAGGAAACATATGCACATAAGCGCGGATTCGTAATTATATGAATATGTTCTTGAATAGAGATTCTACTCAAATGGAGGTTCTGCCAAGGAACATATATGTATAGGCGCAAAATTGCCATTTTTATGGATATATTCTCGAGCTATAACCCCGCTTGGGCGGGAGCTCCCCAGAGTTTATTCTGGGAAAGGGGTCTCTGCTCGGGCAGAGCTTCCTTTAGGGAACATATACATATGAATGCAAATTTGCAAATATACGGGTATGTTCTTGGGCAGAATCTCCGCTTGGGCAGAGTCTCCTCTAAGAAACATATGCATATAAATACGAGTCTGTGGTTACATGGACATGTTTTTTCAGAAGGAACTTTGTCATGGGCAGAGTTTCCTCCCGAGAAAGCATATATGTATAAGTGCAAATTTGAGGTTTATGGATATGCCCTTAGTCGGAATCTCCATTTGGGCAGAGTTTCCCCTAGGGAACATATACATAAAAACACAAATTTGCGAATATACGAATATGTCCTCGGGTAGAATCTCCACTTGGGCAGAGTCTCCCCTAGGAAACACATACATATAAACACAAACACACCATCCCAGAGACTTAGCACTCGATGGGAGGTGGCACATATGCGTCTGGATGCGTAGCATTCAGAGCACGAATTACAAAGGTATTTAGATACCATATGTCCATGTATGGACGGTATTTAAACCTATAGCCCATGGGGGCCGATGCCGTTATTACGGACTTAGAAGAGAGAATTGCCGATGCCGTATGGAGACGATCTCTCGATTTCTCACTCTGCTCCGAGTAGGGAAGGGAGTTTGATACCTTCACACACAAGAGAGGAGGTTGAGGAAGGGATGGGGACTTTGGAAATTTGGGAACTTTTCTATTTTTGAGTATTTTCAGAAAACAGTGGGATAGCACTTTGCTAAGGGGAGAGGGCTGTAGCTCCCTTGGGGCTCCCGTCTTTCAAATGGGGGATGGGGGTGCCTTTTATAGGGGAAGGCCCCCCCTTACAATGGTGGGATGGGGGACCTCTAACCGATGGTCTAATCGATGGGGGTACCATCGGTTAGAGGGGAATCTCCTCAACCGATGGAACCCATCGGTTAAAGGGGAAAATCCCCTTAACCGATGGCAGTCCCATCGGTTAGGGGACTCTCAAGGGGAGATCCCCTTAACCGATGGGACCCATCAGTTAGAGGGAAATCCCTCCCCTCTAACCGATGGTAGTACCATCGGTTGGAGGGGTTTGTCCCTCCAACCGATGGTGCTTCCATCGGTTGGGGGAGAGAACCCCCTTAACCGATGGTAGCCCCATCGGTTAAGGGGGAAAAAACCCCCTAACTGATGGTGCTTCCATCGGTTAAGGGAGGGGGAATTTCTGGGAATGGGGAATTGGCACAACAAAAATTTTTTTTGTGTCCACAAATGCCCCCCACGGGAAGTGCACCGAAGCCGAAGGCGGAGGAGGACGTCCCGTGCGTTCTTCGAGTTGTGCTTCTGTTCTTCATGACTTGACAATAAACTTGAATCGGAAAGTTGTAGCCACAGTTGACACGCTTCAACACTTGCACTGTGAAGTCAACAACCTCGGGCAACGATCGACTTTGTCATGTTTCTTGTGCTGAGCGATCAGCTCCGCTTCCTTGGATTTACTCAGTACTGACTTTGGTTTCCTTTGCTTGGGTCTTTGCCTTCTGGATTTCATCTCAGAGATTTTTTTTAGATCTGCCTTTCTGGCTTTGTTATGGACTTGAATTGATTGAGGACTCAATTGGTGAGACTCGTCTTTCTGACTTTGCTCAATAACTTGATTTGAGAGATTTTTTTTTTTTTTGACTTGTGATTCTGACTTGATTCGCAGTTGGATCTGATATCACTTTCCTGAGCTTTGCCTTTTTGGCATTTGCTTGGATTGGATTTGACATCTTTTTCTTGAATCTTGTGTTCTCGGCTTTATCCGAGATTTGACATGGTATTCGGCTACTGAGGTTGACCTTCTTGGTTTCGCGGCTATCTTTTTTTTCTTTCTCTTCTACTTCATTCATCATTTTTTTTTTATATCTGTTTTGAATCTCAACCATCCTTGCTCCGAAAGTTGTTGGAGACAAGAATGGTGAAGCTCATTTGATATTCTTTTTCTTCCAGACCAAGAGAGTTGGAAAAAGGAGGGTGGCGGATTCCGCCTCATCTGGCGGTGACTTTCTTTTCTTTTCTTTTCTTCTCTCATCATTGTCATTCATGATTCTTCTTCTTGATTTATCACTTATTCTTTCTTCCCTTTTGACTTATCTACCTCAGATGACGAGAAAGATGAGGAAAAGTGCCGGTCCGATTGCTTCGGGCAGCCATGCCTCTTTGCCTGGAGGTTCTCCTCTTCTTTGTGGAGTGGAGCGTGAGAATTCCTCATGGGCAGCTGCCGATTTTATGCCGGAGATTGATGATAATGAATCATCATCTGACTGTCTGTTTCTTGAGATAGCTGTGACGAATGACGGTGCCTCTGCATTTGCTGAGCTGAGAGTCTCGACGGAACAATATTCTTTTGCTCCTGTCGGGGATTATATCCCGATGCCTGCCAAGGAATATTCTGCCATGGAATCAACTCTTGCAGGTGACTTCCTTTACTGAGCTCATATACAGTCTTTAAAGATGATGTTTTCTTTTCTGATATGACTTTCCTTCCTTGTATTCAGGTGACCAAGTCTTCTGTGATCAACTCTTCTCTGGGGGATGATGGATTCATATTCTGTATCTGCGGCCAATCCTCCCTTTCCACCTTTTTGGGGAGATTCAGGGAGCCCATTTTTGGAATTTCAAACTTATTCTGTCTTTCAAGTAGGCGATGCTGCGAGTGATGATGGTGTTGAGCATGGTTGTCGGGAAGAAGAACATTGCCGCTAGCTTGATGAAGAGAGGTCTTCTTTGAATCAGGAGGCTAGAGATGAGGCCAGAGATTCTGAAGAAGAAGCTGCCTATGTAAGAGACGGAAGGAACCTCCGCCAGTTGACAACCTCCAAAGCCAAGGCAGTTGAACGGCTGAAGAGGAAAAAGCCCTCCTGCCTTTGCTTTTTAGTATAACATTTACATGCCGAGCTCATTGTCTTGCTCTTTTTCTTTGTTTGACCTTTACATAGCAATCACCACTCTTTGTATATTTGTACAGAGAGTGACTTGTGACTTTGTAAATACAAGGTGAAGGATAATTGAGGTCCTCCTTTTCATTTTCTCCCTCTTTTTTTTCTTTCCCTTTTTTTTTTCTTCTTTTCTTTCCTTTTTTTTTCACATTACCAATCCCAGTGTCCTCTCGGGTTTTCACTAAGACTGGCCCCCTTTAGCTTTTTCCAACGTGCCCTTTCGGGTTTTCACGTTGAGGGGTTATCCATTTTTGCCTGAAGCGCCCTTTCGGGTTTTCACCTCAGCCATATTTTTTGATCTTTTACCTTAAACATACAATGAATCATATACTTAAGTCCATAGGGGTA
This sequence comes from Colocasia esculenta, assembly GCA_014218235.1. Lineage (NCBI taxonomy): Eukaryota > Viridiplantae > Streptophyta > Magnoliopsida > Alismatales > Araceae > Colocasia > Colocasia esculenta. The sequence goes on along the minus strand of CM024765.1, from coordinate 7,683,005 downwards.
TCTCTATTTTCAACCCCCATTTTCTTTCTCTTTTTTTTTGACTTGACTGTTGAGGACTCGACTGACTTGGATAGTTGAATGACTAAGGATCTGGCTGTGGAATGGATGGTTGACTCGGATGTGGTTTGAATTTTGAATTTGGCCAATAATTGGAAATTCGGGTTTGGAATTTGGATCTGGATGGATTTGGGTTTGAACATGAGTATGTTGGCTTACCTTTGTGGTATTTTGAATTGAGTTTGGATATGGATATGAGTTTTTGGGTATGATTTAGCTTCAGACTTGGTTTTGAATGGGCTCTGGAATGATGTTTATTGTTTGGCTTTGAGATTTGAATTTCGCCCCTTCTTGATGGCTTAGTACCGGGATAAGGGACTTGCATTTGGATTTGAATGGCTGGAGAGGAAGAAGTCTTCCTGCCTTTGTTTCACAGCATAACACTTGTATATTGGGTTGTTGCCTTGATCTCCTTTCTATTTTGCATGTGGTATTTGTCACCCTTTGTAAGTTTGTGATGGGGTGACTTGTAGTTTTGTGGATGTATGAATGAAGGAATGAGAAATCCTCCTTTTTAATTTTTTTTTTTTTTCACATTACCAGCCGTAGCGCCCTTTCGGGTTTTCACCAAGACTGGCCCCCTTTAGCTTTTTCCAACGCGCCCTTTCGGATTTTCACGTTGAGGAGTTGCCTATTTTTGTCTGAAGCGCCCTTTTAGGTTTTCACCTCAGCCGGATTTTTTGATCTTTTTACCCTCAAGCATACAGTGAGCCGTATACTTAAGTCCATCGGGGTATCTCTATTTTTTTTTAAACCCTTTTTTTTTTCTTTTTTTTTTTTGACTTGATTGGTGAGTACTCGATTGGTTTGGGTAGTTGAATGAATGGTGGTCTGATTGTGGAATGGGTGGTGATGTGGCTGGAATGGGTGGTGACGTGGCTGCAGAATGGGTGGTGACTTACCTTTATGGTATTTTGATTTGAGTTTGAATATGGATATCAGATTTGAGTTTACTTTAGTTTCAAGCTTAATTTTGGATATTGATATAGACTTTGGCATGGAGTTTTAGGTTTGGATTTGTGGTTTTGAGTTTGAATTCCGCCCATCCTTGATGGCTTGGGGCAGGGATAAGGGATTTACATTGGATTTGTATTGGAGTTGAGATTGGGTTGTTTTGGATTTAGATATGGACATGTCAGTTTATCTTTGTGGTATTCTGGATGGGATATGAGATTTTGATTTTGCTTTTAGATTTTGGATGTAGGATTTAGGTTGATTTGGTTCTGGACTTGGTTTTGGTTTTGATTTTGATTTTGGTTTTGGTTTTGATTTTGATTTTGATTTTGGTTTTGATTTTGGTTTTTGGTTTTGGAATTTCGGACTTCTATTTGGTTCAGCCTACCTTGATGGTTTGTGGCTATATTTGGTATTCTGGGTTTGATTTATTTTGGGATTTATAGTTTGGTGCATGTGATTTTGGATCAAATTTGGGAATGACGTGCCTTGATGGCTTGCTGACTATGAATTTGGGATTGTATTTGAATATGAGTTGCCTTGATGGCCTTGGGATATGAACTTGGAATTTGAACTTGATGTCACCTACCATGGTGGTTTGCTGGTGGGACTTTAGTTTTAGGATAGCCTACCTTTATGGTTTGCTGGCTATGAGTTTGGATATGGCCTACCTTGATGGTTTTCTGGCTATGTATTTGGGATTTGGATTTGGCATAGCCTACCTTTATGATTTGTTGGCTATGGATTTGAGATTTGGATTTGACATAGTCTATCTCTATGGTTTGTTGGCTATGGATTTGAGATTTGGATTTGACATAGCCTATCTTTATGGTTTGCTGGGTATGGTTTTGGATATGGCCTACCTTGATGGTTTTCTGGCCATGGATTTAGAATTTGAATTTGGCATAGTCTACCTTTATGGTTTGCTGGCTATGGTTTTGGATATGGCCTACCTTGATGGTTTTCTGGCCATGGATTTGGAATTTGAATTTGGCATAGCCTACCTTTGTGGTTTGTTGGCTATGGTGGTTTTGATATGATTTTGACATAGCCTACCTTGTGGTTGTTAGCTATGGTCATGTTTTGTTTGACATAGCCTACCTTTGTGGTTTGTTGGCTATGGTTTGACATTTGGATTTGACATAGCCTACCTTTGTGGTTTGTTGGCTATGGTCATGGTTTTGATTTTGGGTTTGACATAGCCTACCTTGTGGTTTGTTGGCTATGGTTTTGGATTGAATTTGAGTATGGCTGCCTGATGGTTTTCTGGCCATGGATTGGAATTTGAATTGGCATAGCCTACCTTGTGGTTTGCTGGCTATGGTTGGTTTTGAATTGAATTTGATGAAGAGTGGGATATGCAGGATGGAGTACTTTTGGCTTCATGCTCCTACAGGGATTTGCAGGATTGTATGATGGACAGATGGGTATTTGATTCTTTTGCCTCCATTCATGGTAAGCTTCTACTTTAGAATGGATCGTCAAAGAGGGCATCTTTCATTCCTTTCCGGCTTTATGCCTATCTGGGTGATTAGATTTTGGTTTTGATGATTGGCGAGGAACTCATGTTCTGGGGCATGGCATAGTTTCAGGTGTTGAGTGGAGGAAAGGGCACAGTACCTTTATGGTGCACCAGCCTATAGGTACCTCCTTCATATGCCAAAGTGACGATGTATGGGCCGAGCCAAATGGGTTGCAATTTACCGCACGACTTTTTTTTTTTTTTTGCCATTGCTTCTCTGCATTTGACTATGACGCGGTTTCCTTGCTTGAATGCTCTTGGTCTTGCCAATTTTGTCAAAAGCGCAGACCATTCTGACTTGATATACTTGGAGGGATTTATATGCTTCGAGTCGAATTCCTTCCAGGTTGGAGAGCTCCTCAAGTCTTCTTTCTATCTGACTTTGATCTTGGCTTTGAAATTCATTTTGAATTGCCTCCCGACAGGATGCCATTTCAATTTCGATGAGTATCATTGCTTCAGCTCCATATACCAAAGAGAAGGGCAAACATCCGGTAGGGGTATTATGTACCGTTTAGTAAGCCCATAAAGCTTCATGGATTTTCTCTCCCCATTCCCGCTTTCTATTGCCGACTATTTTGGCAAGCAGCTTACAGAGGGTTTTGTTGAAGGCTTCTGCCAATCCATATGTTTGTGGATTATATACTGAAGAAGTCCTCCAATTAATATGAAGTTTGGCTGCTAAAGCATATATTGTTTTATTGCGGAATTGTGACCCATTATCAGATATGATTCTGTGAGGAGTACCAAATCTGTATATTATGTTTTGCTTGACAAATTTGGCGACCAATTCTCCGGTTACCTTCCTCAATGGGATAGCTTCAACCCACCGAGAGAAATAATCTATAGCAGCCAATATGAATTTGTGGCCTTGAGATAAGGGTGGGAATGGTCTCACAATATCCATCCCCCATTCGGCAAAGGGCCAAGTTGGTGCTGTGGGATGTAATATATTTGGTGATTTCCTCGGTACAGGGCCAATGCTTGACATTGATGACATGTACGGGCATATTGAATGCAGTTTGCGTACATGGTAGGCCAGTAGAAGCCTTTTAGCTTGATATTGACTTTCACTTTCTCCTGCCTGGTGTGCTCCACACAGTCCGGAGTGAACTTCTTTCATGATGGTTTTGGTTTCTTTGAAAGATAGGTATCTGAGGAGGACTGACCCTTTCTTTTCATGGACCAGCCTATATAGTTGTTCTGCTATTAATTGATATGAGGTGGCCCTGCGTAAGAGCTGAATTTTCTATGCTTGATCAGGTGGCAACCAACCTTTCTTGATTTTGATGAGCGGCTTGCGCCAATCTTCAAATTCATTTGTTACATCTAGCTCTGTAATATATACTTCCTCAACTGTGATATTAGACTCAGTGTCAAGGATACTGGGCATGAGTCTTCTGCGACGGACACTTATGTCCAATCCCCTTCGGGAGGCAATTTTATGGTAGAAGCCAGTTTGGCTAGAGCATCAGCCTGAGAATTTTCACTTCTCGGCACATGGGATATGTTGAAGAAGTTGAATTTTTCTTTGAGCTTCATGACTGTGGTATAGTATGGAAGCAGTTGTGGCTTTCAGACTTTATATTGGCCCAATACCTGTCGAATGACCAGTTGCGAGTCACAATAAACTTGTATACTTTTGACACCTATTTCGAGAGCCAGCCGGAGCCCAATAATTAGAGTCATATTCAGCTTCATTATTTGTGAGCGGCTTCGTGAGAACACAAGAGTTATATAATATTCCTTCTTGAGAGGTGACCAGGACAATACCTGCTCCAGTAGAGGGGCTAGTAGAGCCATCTGTATAGTGGAGAGTTCGAGAAGCTCTATCAAAATATAATTCCAAGAGGGTAGCTCAATTGTGGCATCCTCTTCGAGAATTGAATTTTCACTTGCAGGAGAAAGAGTTTCTTCTTCTGGGAGGTTTATAGATAAAGGGGAATCTTCTGGCACTAGATGTGCGGCCAAAAATTCGGCCAAGCTTGCCCTTTGATTGCCCTTTGTGGGATGTATGTGACATCAAACTCCATGAGGAGCAGAGCCCATTCGCGAGTCTTCCTGACAATATGGGTTGCCTTAGTAGATATTTGATTGGATCATACTTGGAGATGAGTTTAATTTCATGAGCCAGAAGATAATGCCTCAATTTCTTTACGGCAAATATCAGTGCTAGACACACTTTTCCATTGGAGTATATCGGAGTTCTGGACCAATTAGCTTTTTGCTAAGATAATATAAAGCTTGCTCTTATCTTCTTCATTTGTTTGTGCCAATAGAGCTCTCAGAGAAGCATCCATAGCTGAAATATAGAGTATAAGAGGCTTCCAGCAACTGGTGCCCCCAGGACTGGCGGAGTGAGAAGATATTCTTTGAATTGTTCAAAAGCATCCTGACATTCTTGGTCCCAGATGAAGGGAGCATTCTTCTTCATTAGTTTGCCGAACGACATGCATCTTCCTGAAAGATTTGAGATAAAATGTCCAATATAGGCTAGTTTCCCTTGAAATGACCTTAGATCGGTTAGATTTTAAGGAGGTGGCGATTGCTAGATCGCCTTGATTCTGTCGGGGTCTATTTCCATTCCCCGATATTTGACGACGAATGTTTTTTCAATCGTCGAACACTTTGATCTTGCCCTGGAGAGTAAACTTTCATGCAACTGAGAGATAGAGGAATACTCCCTTATGAGGTCAGCTTCATAGTTGACACTCCGCCGCTCTGGGGAGTTATTTTGCTTTGAGAATTCTTTGCAGGTGATTTGGCAAAACATTTGTTTACCACAAAAAGCTTGCCAGTCTCACTGTCTTCATCTGAACATTTAATTTGTTTTACCCTTCCCTTTAGACTGGGCAAGGGGTTGAGGAATTGGCCCTCTAAGATATAAAAGGGCATCAGTCAAATGGCATTCATCTTCCCGAAACGGGGCTTGATCGGCAAAGACTGTATACTACTTCCCTTCTTTTGCATATTGATGCATTGATGGAGAGTTGACGGGATGACCCCATTTTCATGCAGCCAGGGTCTCCAAGCAATATTCTGTATATTGTATCAGCATCAATAATGTAGAAGGCTACCTTGGTGGTGAAGCTTCCCAGTGATTCGTACATCTTTTACCTGTTGCATATGAGGCATGAGATGTAGAGATTCAATGGCTTTATAGGGCATTATATGGTAGATGCCCCCGGATCGACCATGATCCGATTTAATTGAATATTGTTGACCTGTCCCTTCATATATAAGGGACGATTGAGATATGGAGAGGATAGCAACATGTGCTTATCTTGTGAAAGTGACATTTGCTGCCAGTGTTTCATATATTTGAGCTTGGAAATTAGCCATATGAGCTTCATATATTTTTGATTCTTGGAGTACTTTGACAAGAGTTTCTCTCAGGTCTTGGCTCCAAGCAATTACCTCCCAGACAGTGATGTTGACGGGGAGTGATTTGAGTTGCCGAAAGATTTTGTCATCAGCCTTGATGCGTATCTGGTCCGATGAGGGAGATCCCTTTATTGAGGACTCAGATGGCTTCTTTGGCTTGATAGATTTCTTTTGAGAGAGAGGAATCAACAGCCTTCCATTTGAAAAGAGAGGAGCGTTGTCCGGCTCATTTGATGAGGCATGGGGACTTTGGCTCTTTTCTTTGTATGAGGAGGCATATTGGCCAGCTCTCCTTCTTCATCTGAAGGGTTGAAGACATAAGAATCCGCCCGTATTCGGCTTCAGGTAGAGGCTTTGACTCTTCGCCGTGAATGAGAATGACTTTGCTTGATTTTGTGATATCGGGCTTCTGAAAATAGTAGATGCAACTTTTTGCTCTTTACCATGCCCTTTCTTGCGACGACGATTTGAATTATTTGCTGGCCGACGCTGATATGTCAGCATTGTTGGCTTACTTAAGCCTGTTTGGTATATCACTTGGAGAGATTTATAGCTTCTCTGGTTGAGGTTTGGACACCATATTGTAAATCTGTGAGTTAAATATGTAATTTGATTCTTCAATTTTGATTGATTTTTTTTTTAAGTTGATATTTGAGGTACCTCAGCAGCAGCATCACGCTACATTTGTTCTTTTTCTTTTTCATTCTTCTTATTTATTATTATTTTATTTTGTTTTTTTGTTTGTGTTTGTGTTTTTATTTTGTTTTTGTTTTGTTTATATATAATATATGTATATATTTTATTTCATACCTGAGGAGCTTTAAGTGAGCTTATAACTTTCTGCTCTGAAGATGATTTAGAGATGCTTCTCTTGTTGGAGCCGCCTCTGACTGTAGAGTTGTTGACTCTTTTGGAACTGGCTGATTTTGAGGGCCGACAGTGACCCATTCACAAAGGTTGCATTAATTGCTTCTTCAATAATTGAAGATGGGAGTTGGTGATAATGATCCACGAACTCCTCTGCTTGCTGGGAGATTGGCTTTGTCGCAGCTTCTTTTGATATTCTAATTCTGTATTGAAAAAGATCAATTTTGAATTGCTTCATTTCGGCTTTGACTCTGTATCGTCCATAGTCCAGTGGATGATGATAATATTCACATATCTTTGGATATAGAGCTTGGAATTCTGGACTTGAATCAAAGGTTTGCTATGACACCTTATTTGCTGGCGCCAAAGAATTCCCATATTGATCAATTTTTCTTTTCGGATGTGAGTTTCGACCATATCATGGAGGTCTGGGCAATCTTTGGTAGGATGTATTGCTTTGGAATGATATTCCCAATAGTCACACATCTCTTTTTTACTTGAAAGATACATGGTGCTGGTTCAAGTATGGAAACCAGACATTGCCTTCTGAGGTTATCAATATAAACTTGGTGTTCTTTGTGGCAAATGAGCGCTTGTTGTAGAGGAGGCGCATTTGTATACCATTGACTGGATAAATATGGATTTGAAGACTCCCCCACTGATGACTGAGGAAGACCAAAGGATGATGATGCACTAATGACATTCACCACATAGGATCCAGGATTGGCTGGTCCATTTGGTGGTTGTTGAGTATAAGGTTGTGGAGGGTGGACCCGATGAATACCCAGGTCAATTAGCCCTTGTCTGATTAGCTTTTGGACATCATCCTTGAATCTTATGCAATTTTCAATGTTATGACCCATCATTTGAAGATATGGGCAATAGTTAGCCAATATTTCCGCCGGAGCTTGATAACCCATCAATCTGGATTGGAGGCATAATCGGAAGAGTGAGAAAATTTGATGTCGAGGGAAAGAATATAACCTTGCCGGCTCGACAGGAGTTGAAGGACCTTCAGATAGCCACCCAATTAAGTCTGCACATGGCAACATAGGAGGTGGCTCCAGATATATTTGAATATGCATAGGAATATATTTGCCTTTGGATTTTCCTCATTATTCTGTGTGGATCATGCCTTGCTCTTGGTGGAGAATGAGCTCCTGAATTATCTTGGGGAGGATCACATGAAGGATCGTCCTCACTATGATTGCAATTTTTGTCATATGTATGACATTGACAGATTGCCCTGGTTGATCCCAAGCATGAGGCTGAGGAGGATCAATCAGGTCAGTTTGCATAGATATGAGGCCTTCTTGGATCATCTTCTGGACTCCGCTTTTGAAGAGGTAACAATCTTCGATTGGATGCCCCACCATACGGTGATACGGGCAATAGTTGAGCTGATTGACTTTGTTGACATCTGCCGGCTTCTTTGGTTCTGGCGGTGATATTAATTGATTATCAAGGCAAAGATCGAAGAGCTTCTTTGTATGCTCCTTTTTGAAGGAATAGGGAGCTTTCATGCGCTCTGCCAATGATGACACCAGAGCTTTGGTTTCTGATTTCTTCTTTGGGGCAGGAGAGATTGTTGCCCCCTTTGCTTCATTATCAGGTGAGAAGTCAATAACATTGACCTCCTTGTTGGTGTTTGCGCTTTGGGGAGCTTGCCTTATAAGATGTGTGAGCCATTGTTTGGCTTAAAAAAATCTCAATTTCTGCTACTGCAAAATTTAATTGATCGAAACTCCGGATATTTCTTCCAAGAGTTTCTCGTTGACTGTTGATATGAGGCCTTTTTGGCGGATAGAAATTGCATCTTCTTGAGGGAGGGTTATTGCATTTCATGCTAAACTTTCTCCACCTCTTGATGAAGTGGATTGCTGATTCCCCATTTCTTTTATTTGAGGGAACATAATTTGGCGAGAGAGATACTTCCCTTCAGCCGTTTGGAAACAGTCTAGGATTTCTTTTGCAGATCCGTCAATCATCAATGAGTGGGCTTGAGCTTTGAATACTATTGAAATGCGACTTTGGTCAAGGAAGTTGCAAAATATCTGAGGAGATATGATCGTTGGTGGTGAGCTCGCCCAAGGCAATAATATTATGTATCACATATTCCAGTGGTGACCATGTCCATTAAACTTTGATAGTTTTGGGACTTTAGGGCATGTTTCTGGCAGTTTCTTGAATTGATGATATACTGGATATGGAACAGATTATAGATCTGTCATCTGCATGCCTTCGCTCTGCTGAGCGAACATATTTTGAATAATTTTCCATATCTCATGCCTTGTATGGAAATTGTTTGAGGATGCATAACATTGGACGGATCAATGATATCCTGACCCGTAGTTTGAGGAAGAAGACCAGTTGTAGAAACTGCCGGACGATTTGCCGGGGCAGACCCATCTGGATGCTAAATTGTTGATTTTCAGTAGAGACTGGCTCTGTAGAATGCTGGAGGCTTGAAGTTGCCAATCACCTCATTTCATTTAGAAGCACAACAATTGAGATTGATATTGCTGCATCACTTGGCATTTACCCTCACCTGATATTGCCTGGAAATTTTCCTTTATAGGCAAGTCAATGACGACGTGATATTTGAAGTAGGAGGCCCATCTTCTTTGATTTGAACATTTGTCTCTTTGAAGAAGGGGATTTGAATTCCTTCATGTTGAAAGCCAACACGAGGGGGAGCTTGACTAGATGTTCTGGCTTGTCTGCTGGGCTGGCGGTTTCTTCTGGCAAACTGCCCGATTGGCCTTTGGGAATATTGGGTTGGCTTCTGCGATTTGTTTTACCCTTTCGCCAGAGTCTCTCCCAGAGGCATAGTATGGGAAGATTACAAGCTTGGGTTTTTCCTGAGCTGCCCAAGTAACACATCGTCTTTTTGACGGACGGTATTGGCATTAGGAAGTGCCCCCAGCTTATCAAACACTGAGATTCGCTGTATACGATCAGGGATCGATACGCGAGATTTGAATTGTGAGTTGAAATTTCTTTGACTATCCGGATATTTTCGGGCCTTGAGGAGTATAGCTTGATTTCTCTTTTTTTTTCTTCTCTTTTTTTTTTTTGCGATGATGGTACTTGAGGTCATATGTTGAAGGGAAGCATCTTTGACATTGCTTCTCTTATTGAACACCTTTACTATATTGCTTGAGTCTTCTTGAGTTTTTGGCTTCTTTTTGGGAACCCAGATTTGTTTGAACCTGGGAGAGTGCCAGTTCTTTTGCTTGACATCGGCTTCCTTCTTGGGATCTCCTGATTCTCTTTGAAACCGCCGCATAACTGAGAAGCGGTTTGAGGTTGGGATTGTAGGAACATAGTTGGCTTCCGTCGAGCCGTACCTGCAGACCTTTGATCATGATGGATTTGCCGGATCTTGAGTTGGCATGACTTTTTACTTTTATGATTTTATTTTGTCCTTGTTGTAGAGACGGAAACTTTGATTTTGGAGGAAATTGCTGGATTGAGCAAGTCTAGATTTGGGCAGACTTAGTTTTAGATGGCTTTTTTGGGTTAAAGGTATGGTATTGGAATTGGTGGAGCTACCATTGAGGTTTGGTGGTCTTGATTTTAGGATTTGAGTTTGGATTTTGGTCTAGCCTACCTTTGTGGCTTACGGACTATGATTTTGAATTTGGATTTGAGATAGCCTATCTTGTGGTTTACTGACTATGATTTGGAATTTGGATTTGAGATAGCCTGCCTCTGTGGTTTACTGGCTATGGTTTTGAATTTGATCTGGACATGACTTGCCTTGATGGCTTGTTGGTCATGTGCTTGAGTTTGGATTCGGCATAGCCTACCTTTGTGGTTTACTGGCTATGATTTTGAATTTGGATTTGAAATAGCCTACCTTTGTGGTTTACTGGCTATGGTTTGGAATTTGATTTGGAATAGCCTACCTTTGCGGTTTACTGGCTATTTTGAATTGATTTGGTTAGCCTCCCTTTGCGGTTTACTGGCTATGGTTTTGAATTTGGATTTGAGATAGTCTACCTTTGTGGTTTACTGGCTATGGTTTTGAATTTTGATATGGACATGACTTGCCTTGATGGCTTGTTGGTCATGTGCTTGAGTTTGGATTTGATATAGCCTACCTTTGTGGTTTACTGGCTATGGTTTTGAATTTGGATTTGAAATAGCCTACCTTTGTGGTTTACTGGCTATGTTTGGAATTTGGATTGAGATAGCCTACCTTTGTGGTTTACTGGCTATGTTTTGAATTTTGGATTGGATATAACTTACCTAGGCTCACAGCCAATAAATGTTGTTGGCCAGAGTTAGGTTTATCCCCTTCATTAGCATTATCTTTGGAGAGCATTCGGGTGCCCCTGTTGATAATAGCAGGACGAGCTTTGACGTGCCCATGACTCTTATGCCTTCCTTGTTGACTTGTTGAGAGAGGGCTCTTGAGTAGCATTTCTTCATAGGAACCACCTTAGGGAATAAGGGGATCCGAAAATTGTTGGAAGAATCTTGAATGCGATCAGAGTCGCCAGGTAACCGAACTTTGCATAGTTGTTGATGACGAGCGGTCCATAAGTGACGACCATCTTCAACAGTGTGATTTGCCTTCTTGTTTGTACCTTCAAGGGAAAACATCAGAATTAGGGCTTTCATGAAAAATAGATGTATGTCTCATCCTTTTTACTATGAATGGTGAGAAGAGGTCCCACCGGGTCGTGCAATTGTTGACACGGGATTTTTCTTCACTCAAATTTATTCATTCATTTCATTTCTTTGGTTCATGGTATTCATTCATTTCACATATTTTGGATTTTGGTATTTGCGGGGCGTGCCAATCTGTCTAGTAGATAGGAGAAAAAGTCCGCGCGATGCGGAGGAAGGGTTTGGTGTCCGAGGAACGGACATGTATTGTGTCCGAGGAACGGACGGGTGTGGTGTCCGAGGAACGGACGGGTGCGCAATTTAATCTGAACTTCTTTGATTCCGTGTCTTTTCATCAACAGGTGATCAGGGTAGCATGTGCTGGACCTCTGCCTCCATCGATCGGAATCGATGTTACATTTACATCGAGTTAAAAGCCCTTGGTATTATTTAATACCAGCTTTAACCCGAATACCATTCATAGCAAGGATGATGACAATAAAAGAATTTAGAAAGTCCTAACATGATGTTTTCCCTTTTTTATTGAAAATGCATTTTATTCTTGAAAATGCTCGAGTTTGTTTCATTTTGAATGGTATGAAATGGTATGACTGCCTCTTTTCTTTGGGTGTGAAATATGATTTTGAAAATGGACGGGTATATATTCGTAGACCGTTTGAGGTTTAAAATGTGTTGTTTGATTTGAAATTTCATTGGAATGGGTATACAACGTAGACTATTTCTGGGCTTTAGGTGTATTGAGAACTTGGGCAGCGTTCCACATGGGCAGAGTTGTTGTGCAAATTTATAGTATGACTTTGATTATAGATTATGAAGTTTCATGGCATATATATATATATATATATATATAATATATATTTGGGCAAAGCCTCTCTTTGAACAGAGCTTCTTTTCTTCTTTTATTTGCATGGACATGACCTTGCAGACATATGGATATATTTCTTGTGAGGATCCTTGTCAAAGCAGAGTTTCTCCCCGAGAAACTACCCACATGGGTACAACTCTTCTGTGAATATATGGATATATTTCCGGCAGAATTCGGCTCGGCCAGAGTTTCTCTTTCTCTTCTTTTAGAAATATATTCATATAATCATGATTTTTCATGGGTGTATGCATATATTTTCTGCAGAATTCCACTTAGGTAGAGCTTCCTTTTTTTTTTTTGCATACAAATGTGGAGTGTAGACATTTGAGTCTGTTTTTGGGCAGAATTCCTGCTTAGGCAAAGTTCCTCTAGGAAACATATGCACATAAGCGCGGATTCGTAATTATATGAATATGTTCTTGAATAGAGATTCTACTCAAATGGAGGTTCTGCCAAGGAACATATATGTATAGGCGCAAAATTGCCATTTTTATGGATATATTCTCGAGCTATAACCCCGCTTGGGCGGGAGTCCTCAGAGTTTATTATAGGAAAGGGGTCTTCTGCTCGGGCAGAGCTTCCTTTAGGGAACATATACATATGAATGCAAATTGCGAATATACGGGTATGTTTGGGCAGAATCTCCGCTGGGCAGAGTCTCCTCTAAGAAACATATGCATATAAATACGAGTCTGTGGTTACATGGACATTTTTTTCAGAAGGAACTTTGTCTGGGCAGAGTTCCTCAAGAGAAAGCATATATGTATAAGTGCAAATTTGAGGTTTATGGATATGCCCTTAGCGGAATCTCCATTTGGGCAGAGTTTCCCCTAGGGAACATATACATAAAAACACAAATTTGCGAATATACGAATATGTCCTCGGGTAGAATCTCCACTTGGGCAGAGTCTCCCCTAGGAAACACATACATAAAAACACAAACACACCATCCCAGAGACTTAGCACTCGATGGGAGGTGGCACATATGCGTCTGGATGCGTAGCATTTAGAGCACAAATTACAAAGGTATTTAAATACCATATGTCCATGTATGGACGGTATTTAAACCCTATAGCCCATGGGGGCCGATGCCGTTATTACGGACTTAAGAGAGAGAGAATTGCCGGCCGTATGGAGACGATTCTTTATTTCTCACTCTGCTCGAGTAGGGAAGGGAGAGTTGATACCTTCACACACAAGAGAGGAGGTTGAGGAAGGGATGGGGACTTTGGAATTTGGGAACTTTTCTATTTTTGAGTATTTTCAGAAAACAGTGGGATACACTTTGCTAAGGGGAGAGGGCTGTAGCTCCCTTGGGGGTCCCCTCTTTCAAATGGGGGTGCCTTTTATAGGGGAGGCCCCCTTACAAGGGGGGATGGGGGACCTCTAACCGATGGTAGTCTCATCGGTTAGAGGGAAAATTCCCTCTAACCGATGGGACTACCATCGGTTAGAGGGTTAAAGCCCCTCTAACCGATGGGGTACCATCGGTTAGGGGCCATCCCCTTAACCGATGGAGGTTCCATCGGCGTTAGAGGGGAATTCCCTCAACCGATGGAACTCCCATCGGGTTTAAAGGGGAAAATCCCCTTAACCGATGGCCAGTCCGGTTAGGGGACTCTCAAGGGGAGATCCCCTTAACCGATGGGACTCCCATCGGTTAGAGGGGAAGTTGTACCATCGGTTGGAGGGGTTTGTCCCTCCAACGATGGTGCTTCATGGTTGGGGGAGAGAACCCCCTTAACGATGGTAGCCCCATCGGTTAAGGGGGAAAAAACCCCCTAACGATGGGTGCTTCCATCGGTTAAGGGAGGGGGAATTTCTGGGAATGGGGAATTGGCACAACAAATTTTTTTTTGTGTCCACACCCACCTTTATAGGGGCGGCCAAAACCACCCTGCGGCCCCTCCGAGGGGGGTTCTTCCATCCGGGTGGGTGGAACCCACCGAGGGGACCCCACCCACGGTGGGGTTCCACCGCGGCACTCCCTTTGGTGGGGTTTAGCCACCCGCCAAGCTCCACCGAGGGGACCTTGCCCTCGGCGGGGTTCGGCTGCCGCCCTCCTCAGCGGGGTTTCTCCGCCATGGTGGTGAAACCCCACCGAGGGGACCCCACCCTCGGTGGGGTTGGCTGGGTGGCCCCCTCGGTGGGCTTCCCACCAAAAGGTAGGCAAACCCCACCAAGGACTCACCCTCCGTGGGGTTTGGCCACTACGGCTGGGCCCCTCGGCCCACTTCCCTCTCACACTCAATAAAAAAATGAAAACGGGAACTCATCGAGGGGCCTTGGAAAGCTGGCCAATGGTCCCCTCTTCTAGCCCTCCAACCTCTATAAATAAAAGGCCAAGGGTCACACTTGGGAGGATCGGATACGAAGAAGAAGACCCCTTGAGAAGAAGATTCAGAGCTCCATAAAGTCTGTTTGTTCAAGTTGAAGTAGAGAAGACCTTCTCTACTTGCAGGTCTCTTCTTAAAGGCTGGGCTTTTTACAAATAAGTCCCTTGAAGTGTCGTTTGTAAATCTGATATATAAAGGGGGTCCATGCATGACCACTTGTAATATTCACGGAAAGACATAGTTGTATAAGTTATTTACCCCAAATTAAGGGGGTGCATGTCCGGGAATGAAGTTGAAAAATTACAATTTTACCAGATGTTTTGCATTATTGTGCAAGAGTCCCCGGAAACATGTTAGTCTGAAGATTTAACATACTCAAGGTGTTAAGAATCTGAGTCTCGTCATGAACGGCAAACCAATCGAAATTATGAGAAATTATAGATACTTCCCTCGTCTTGATGGGAATCATGGTCCTATCCCTGTCAAAAGGGGATGACCGCAGGACAGTCCTTACTATCAAATAATTTTCTCCATCACTGCAATCCCACGGCTAGCAAAGGTCTAAGGCACAGTATCAAAGGTCTTCGATGTCACCTCAATGTAAATAAACACTGACTCTGGTCGGTGGAGAAGGGTCCAACATACGAAATCCAAATTGTCTAATAAAGCAAATGCACAAAATAAATATGTCAAAGTATAGCACACATTGTCTAATAAATGGTCATGTGAATTTCCCATATCAAGTGAAATTTTAATCGTTGTCTATTTAGACAGACTGGCACGCCTGTACAGAAAAGAAAAAACGAATATTCGCATCCCCCTTTTTCTTCCCCCAACGAGAGGGGGGGGGGGGATCCTCCTCGTGTTCTACAGGAGTATGGTTCTTTTTCACCTTATTAATATTTGCTTGTGTTTGCTTTCATCTTATTAATTGTATAAAGAATGTAGCAAAACAATTCTTAGGTGAATCTAAAGGCAAAAGGAATGTAGAAAGAGAGACTTGGTGGTAGAGTGAGGAAATTCAAAATATTATTAGAGCTAAAAGAGATTGTTTTAAGGCTTGTCAAACCAACAATAATAATAAAATTTTAGAAGCTTATAAAATAGCTAAAAAGAGGGCTAGAAGAATAGTTAGTGAAGCTAAGTCCAAGGCGTTTGAAGAATTATATAATAAATTAGGAATCCGAGAGGGAGAAAAAGACATATTTAAACTTGCTAAATTAAGAGAAAAGAAAAGTAGAGATCTAAATCATATTCGTTGCATTAAAGATGAAGATCAAAGGGTTTAGTTAAGGATCTAGAGGTTAAAGAGAGATGATATAGCTATTTTCAGAAATTACTTAATAGAGATTGCTTTAAGGATATCTCTTTACAAGAGAATGAAGAGTCAACAAAATTTGATAAATATCAATATTTCAGGCGTATTAAGTTGTCAGAAGTGGATGATGATTTAAGAAAAATGAAATTAGGCAAGATCTTAGAACCAGATGGCATACCTATTTAAGTGGAAAGATTTAAGAGACATTGGTATTAAGTGGTTAACTAAATTTTTCAATAAAATTTTGAAGGAACGAAGAATGCCAGAAGAATGGAGAAAAATTGTTGTGGTTTCTTTTTATAAGAACAATGGAGATATTCAAAGCTACAATAATTATCGTGGAATTAAGCTTATGAGTCACACTATGAAACTTTGGGAAAGAATAATCGAGAATCGAATGCGATGTATGACTACTGTACCAGAAAATCAGTTTGGTTTTATGCCAAGTAGATCTATTGCAGAAGCTATTTTCTTATTACGACAGTTAATGGAGAAGTATAGGGAGATGAGAAGAGATTTATATATGGTTTTTCTTGATTTAGAGAAGGTGTATGATCGAGTACCGGGAGATTTGATTTAGTGGACCTTAACAAAGAAAAGAGTCTCTCAAGGATATGTTGATTTGATTTAGGATATGTACGAGGGTGCTACTACTAGTATGAAAATTATTATTATAGAGTCTTGTGAATTTTCGATCACGATAAGTTTACATCAATGTTTTGTTGTAAGTCCGTATCTCTTTACTCTGGTTATAGATGAGATAACAAAGCAATTGTATGATGATATCCCTTGGTGTGTGCTATTTGCGGATCATATTGTCTTAATTGATGAGAGTATTGATGGTTTAAATGTTAATATGATCTCCATGAGAGAGAGAGAGAGAGAGAGAGAGAGCGAGCGCAATTGGCATGGTTTACCTCAACCACAGTTTCACTATGCAGCCACATGCAATGTCTTCCTTTCTCTTGCTGTGTGGCCCGTGGGTAGAGAAGATAGCGAGTGGCAGAGCCGTACTACTGTAGAGGAGAAGGCAGAAACGTGTTGAATGAATCTTGGCCTTGGGGAGGGAAATTATCATTAAAAGAAATGTAAGAAGGTGGGGTTTGGCCGTCTGGGAAGGGGAACCGTCAAAGGGAAGGTGAGAAGGTTGGATTTGGGGAGGGGAATAATCATACAAATTTACAAGGAAAGGTGGGGTATGGGATTTATGGAAAGTATACTATTTAATTTATTATTTATTAAAAACGGATTCGGGTTGCATATGGATTCAGATATATTAAATCCATATCCGACCCAATTATTGAACGTGTATTTTAAAAAAACCCGAATCCATATCCATATCCAATTAGGCGGGTATTATCTGATCCATCACGGATCGGGTGACAAGGGTGATCGGATTTACAGATTTTTTTGACATCCCTACCATGGAGTCTAAATGTTTTAAAATCAGTAGAAGTAAGTCAGAGTTTATGCATTGTAATTATAGTAATCAGAGGGTGTTACAGGAAGATATGGTTCAAATTGATGAACAAGACATTCTTAAGAGTAGCAGCTTTTGATACTTAGGGTCTATCATCCAAGAGAATAGAGATATTATGACGATGTGACGCACATGATTACGGTAGGTTGGCTAAAATGGAGAAGTGCATTAGGAGTCTTCTGCAATCGTCGTATACTAGTGAAACTTAAAGGAAAGTTTTATAGAACGACAGTGAGACCTATTTTATTATATAGTATTGAGTGTTGGACAGTGCGAAATGAACACATTAACAAAATGTGTGTAGCAGAGATGAGAATACTGAGATGGATGTGTGGTAAGACTAAGAAAGATAAGATTAGGAATGAGCACTTACGTGAGGATTTGGGGATAGCTCTAATTGATAGAAAATGAGAGAAAATAGACTTAGGTGATTTGGACACGTGTACCATTGCCCTAACTTGGTGCCGGTTAAAAGATATGACCAAATCTTAGTGGTTGTTAGTAAACTGTAAAAGAACTAGGAGAAGGCCTAAAATGAAATGATGCGATGTTATTAGGAAGGACTTGGACTTCTTGAGTTTAAACACGACTATAGCACTTGATAGAAATCTTTGGCAGAAAATGATTCATATAGCCGACCCCAAATAATGAGATAAGGCTCTGATGATGATGATGTTTGCTTTCGGAAAAAGAAAGCCATTCAATACTAAAATTTCATAGTAATGAATACATGTCATAATTTTGGGATGGGGGAGTTCGTCCTTCTTCCTTTTATTCTTCCTCTTTTCTGTTTCATCGTCATCTTCTTTCCCCACTCATCCTCTTATGATCACAGATTGTAGGCGCATGCCAGATTAACCATAGAAGTTGACAATGATAACATACCAGTTCCAAGTGTTTATAGTAATTTAATGAGTGGGAGAAACTGGTCGATTCAATTGTACAATAGTCATGTGACTTTACTTGAACTTTATGTGTCTTAGGCTAGGTGTCTGGGGCATTTCAGACCTTGGCAAGTCAGAGAGACATATTCTTGAGAGATCTTTAGAGGTTCTTGGGATATTGCAAACCATGGTTGAATGACATCCCCCTGTTGAGCCCTCTATGCTGAAACAAGTGCTTGGCATTTATAAAATGCCTATTTAGCAGTACAAGAAGTGATATTGCGGGTCATAGGAACTGAACCCTTATTGTGGAAGAGGATGTCTTAAAACTTCTTCTTTGTTATTCTTATTGTAATTATTATTTTTGTTATAGCATGTTTTGGAAAACCTAATAACTAGAAGATCGAAGTAGACCTGAGTGATGTTGTTTTTTCTGGTGATCCACATGCTTTAGATGCTGGGATGCACATCTTTTAGAGCAGTTGTTTTGGGGGAAACTGGTACCTTTGACACCCATGTAGTCAACCATTTCCTCCTGCCTAGAGGAATAGAAAAAGTATGTGCTCATATCTGTTGACATCTGGATGGTAGTATGAGCTGATGCCCATAAAGACTCAAATAATCATGATTATCCTGGAGAGTTTTTTCAATTGTTATTTCCCTATAGATTTTTTGTCAAAAGCTCATGGCTACTCGGGGGAAATTTTCTCAAATGATTGTGATTACCCTGGAGAATTTTGTGCTGAGATTTTTTTTTTACTGGGAGACAAAAGTCTAGTCAAAGCTCTAATAGCAATGCCTTTCTGAATATAGGATTTGCTACATGTAAGTCTTGGGTTTCTTTATGAACTTCTTCTGTGATTATATGATAGATGTGCACATTCTATTTCACCTGATTTTTTGATTTGGTGCATTCTAATATAGGTGCTTGCTTTTTATTAACAAGGTTCCTTTGTGGCATCAGAAGGCAAGCAAAAGGGTTGATGGATTAGTTGTTTGGGATTATCATGTGATTTGCATTCAGGTGAGCATCTCATGTTTGCTGAGCAAAAAGATGGAAAAGTTATTCAGGGAAAAATATTACATTTTTGTAACTTTTAATGTACAGCATATAGTGCTAACTATTTATAATTGTGCCATCAAATTCACTTTCAAAGTCCAGAAGAAGAGAAGGCGATATTCACCCCATTGTATGGGATTTGGATTCCACGCTTCCTTTCCCTTTGCCTCTGAACAGATATATGGCTGAAACTTTTCAACCATTACTCTCATCCTATTTTATGCCTAACAGGTAAGATTCCTAATGGTGGTCCTAGTTGCTTCTTGATATTCATTCTGGTTTGAATTTTTATTGTTTTTATGCTCACTTTCCATGTTATACATGAGGCATTGTGGTCATACCAAATTTCTACAGCTTTGATAGTTTATTCAATGCCTGAAAGAAAGTGCACAGGATGCTTAGATTTTTCTGCTTTCAGACTCGCAAGGAATTCAGGATCAGATCATGCACCTGAATTGGGTATTTTCTATCCTCATCTGGTTCAGCCAGATTAGCCCATCCAATGCAAGTGAGACAATTCAGCTTGAAAAATGGAAAAGGTGTTTTTCATAATTACCTGAGAGGTTTGCAAGTAAAAAGTATCAGATACTAACCTAGTGTTTTGTATGACATTGTAATACATTTTCATCTCCCTTTAAAACTAGAGATGCTTATTGTTAGACTAGTCTCACAATAAAGTTGATGTGGATTGCAAGGGAAGCAATCATATTGGTCGATAAAGAGAGATAAGGGTCTTGTCAAGCCCTCTCTCAACCAATGGAATTGTTTTCTTGCAATCCACATCAGCTTTACTATGAAAATAATCTTGCAATCGGCATTTCTCTTAAAACAAATCCTAATGGATCAAGACCAGCGGATTTGCTCATTTTGGTTCAATTCAGGCTAGGCTTAATTTTATTGATTACCTATGTTTTCAATTTTCTGGTTGGGGATTTGTAGATTTTCTAAGGTTCGCATGGAAGAAGAAGAAGAAGAGAACAGAGAGGAGGGAAAGGAACCATAGGAGGGTCTCAGCCAAACTGCATGTCAGCGCTCTCCTCCCTTGTTGCTTATTGGGTTAAAATCACTACCTACAAACGTTTAGATTGCCTCTCAAGCTGAGATGGAAGAGTAGGAAGAGTACGGGACGGGGCTATGTTATCAAAAGCGATTGAGGTGTTCGCCTATGGCATGAGGTGAAATGAGGCGACCTCAAGTTGCGTTGCTCTAGCCGATTTTGCCTCTGCAAGTCCAGGCATGGAATGCAAAATCGGCCGATCTGGATTGGGATCAGTCAATTTGTATCGGAATCGGGGGGTCCCGATCCGATTTAGGGTTGGGAATCCCCGATCCCCCTTGATTCTATGTACAATCTGGGGGGGGGGGGGCCCAAATCGGCCAATTTCGGTCGATTCTGGCCGATTCATTCTCGGGATCCCCCTCGATCCATTCCCATGATCCTGGCTGATCTCGGCCGATCAGATCGGGACCGGAGGGGGGGAGGGTCTGATCCTAGACCCCGATCCAATCCGGTATTCCATAAGCCTAGGCCTCAGTCGCCACCATCTTTGCCCTTGTCTAGCTCACATATTGGCCATACTTATCAAGGTGCCCAACCCACCTAGGCAAGGGTCTATCTTATGGGGGTCCAAAAAGGCGCTCGAAGAAGGTGCCCAGGCAGGCGCCTTAGGGCGACTTGGATCCAATGAGGCCTGTCATTTTGCTTTGCAAATTAAATTTTTCTTTGCAGGGCGGGGCGTTGCTCTCTTGACCCCTACAACCTCACCTCTTAAGTCAATCCTTGTGAGCTAATCACACAGGTCAACCTACGTGTGCATGCCTACACATTGGAGAATTCAGGGCTTCCAACTCCACATTCTAACACTGTTCTCAGTCATTAGATTGCGAAAATTGTCATAATCATAGTGAAGAGTCCACAGTCAGTAAATGTTAAGAAAATCCTAATTGTTCAAGAACCATCTAAATTTGTTATGCTTTTAATATTGTTTGTAGTGAGTATTTTGTTCTAATTTTAATTATAATGCCATATTAACATTCTTATTGCATTATGATTCTCGATTCATTATATACCTTTAGATACATAAATTCCATGCAGGAGAGGGACACCATATTGGACACCACTTTGGGCACCTAAGCGCTGCCTAAGCGCTTAGGTGCTTAAGGACCCAAGAATGCCTTGGGGTGCCTTGACAATTATGATATTGGCCCACAAAGAGGCCCATTTAAGGTAGTGATGCTTACTTTCTATTATCATTTAGTGTATTTATATGCATGAGTGTGAATTTGTTTACTGAAATTTAGTTTGTTGAACTTTACATATAGGAATGAATGGATTTAGTGAGTTATACTATAATTCGACACATGGGAATGATATTTTTTATGGAATATATTTGTTCTATGCACCCATTTAGGTGATATCATATTTTTGAACTATATATATTACTTAGCTATTTATTGCCTCAATCACCTAGGCCTTTGGGATTGCCTCGGCCAACTCTTGCCTCTAACTACATAGGGGTGGACTGGGGGCAGAGTAGGATAAAGGAGGATGAGTCGAGAAAAGAAGTAGAAGAAGAAGGAGAGGAGGAAAAAGGAGAAGAGTGAGAGGAAATGGGGATAATCTGGCTTTGAGCATTATAACATGTTATGATGGCATTGTGATCCAAGAAATCTATTCTTATGTGTGTAAATATGTTTTTGTATCATTCATATGCTATTGTATTAATCTAATCATATTGAATGACTAATGACAATTTCAAAGAAATAATAGTTAGTATCATATTTGGCTCCTATTCTTCATCTCTCCAAGGCCTCTTCTCTTCAACTTTTCGAGATAATATCGAGGTGCGATACAACATTCCTTGTTCTCATCTTCTCTAGCCATTGTTTGTAGGGCAAAAGGGATTGAAAGGAACTACTGCTTACATTTAACCTTCGCTTCAAGAGATAAGATGATACTCATTACTCACGGCATAGAGAAGGGACAATGGGGGCAATAGTGGCCGGTGAAGGTGGGATGGATGACTATGGATATCAGACCTTGTGGACGGTGTGGGTGTGGATGGTATAGTAGATGGGGATGCTCGTAGGTTTATGTTAAGGCATGTCCAAAAGTAGGTGTCAGCATTGGTAGTGGGGTTATTGGATGAGGTCCTAGAGTTTTTCTGCATCATCTCCATAGTAGAAAAGACCCAAAAATGGCTTTTACATCTTTGCCTAGCACCATTTGCCAAAACCCCTTAGTGCTTCATGTTCATAAATGCAGACACTGTTGAGTGTAATTAAGTTGAGGGTAGTTCAATCTTTTTCCTATATTTATTTTTAGTTGTTTTATGTTGCGCCCTGAGTAATTACCTAAGGGGCAGACTTGTCCTTTTGTAATTTGTTCAATTGCCCTAATATAAATTTATGAGAGAGGGGCGATCTGGTGGATGATGTGTGTTTTCTCTTCACCCAGTCCATAGTTGTCAAGATGTCAAGGCGACCATGGCGTAGTTGGGGTCTTAGATTGCCTAAGCGTTTAGGCGCCTGCCTAAGCTGTGCCTAGGTGTTTATGATGAAACTAAGTATGAGTTGTTTTCGTGTGTCCCTTTTATACAATATTTATGTCTCTAAAGTTATATATATGATGAAAATTTAATAAAAAAGATCATAATATGCTGACATAATTGCAATGACATATCATAATATGGCAAATATATTATTAAAATAATACATAAATTTGAGAAATATAGATAATAGCCACATATCACCAAAAAATACTTACAAAAAATGTCACAACAAAAAAGGTTTAAACTATATGAAAGCAACAAAAATTAAATTACAAGTAAACAAACTCACGTTATATATCATAAAGTCATAAAAAATTTAAATTGACATTTTCAAATAAACAAGCACACTAAATAAGAACAAGAAGTGCAAATATCATTATATCATCAGAAAACTAATTTCCAACTTTTAGAACAAATAAGTAAATACTCATACATGTAAATACGCTAAATGAAAATAGGAAGTGCAATATCTTAACACACTTAAAACGAGTAAATAACTAAAGAAGTCCACTACATAATCCCACAATATGTGTAAAAATTAAAAAGAAACTAGAAAATGACAATTCTCTTGAGTTTGGGTGATGATAGTTTAGGTTTGACCAAATCTTGAGAGGTCTCAGGCAGACTGAGTACTGTCAGTAAGAGTGTGTCTCTTAGAGAAGTCCCATATACGTTTGACTTATTTCATTGAACTTTAGATTTTTAATGTTCTATATGATTTATTCGAATTATGAAATTTTTAATTACATCAAATTATGAGGGATTAAAAAGTCGGCATTTTGATGGAATCAACAAAATTATGATTTTCTTCTTTGATGGGAGAGTTGACTTTTTATTAGTAAGAGATATAAATTTTTTGATATTTTTATTAGATTCAAATAGAGAGTATTTTCTTATTTACATGTAATATCTTTAGTAAATGAAACTATATTTATATAGTTTCATTTACTTAAATGATATTAAAGGAAATAAGTTATTAACCATGCATCATAAGACCTAGACCACCCAAGTCGTAGTTTAAACCATGCATCATAAGACCTAGGCCACCCAAGGTGCCCTAGGTGGGCCAAGGCACTCGCCTATCCCGCCTAGGCACCGCCTTGGGACACCTTTCTGGGTCCCTAAAAGACGGACCTTTTTCTAACCATCAATGTGGCGCCGCCTAGGCGCTGCTTAGGTGGGCACCTTGACAACTATGACCCAACCATAAGCCTCTTCTCTGCCTTTTGGTGCACCATTCTCTCCTACTTTTTCTCTCATTGACCTGGTGTTTTCATGGTATCAGAGCCAGGTTAGGGTGAGAAAGAGAGTTTCTTATCTGCCTAGGGCTGGGAAGACTGTTGCGCTATGGCTTGCACAGGGTCTGCTGCGCTAAGGCTTGCCAAGAAGATTACTCAGCCCGATAGTGACACGTGTCACGAGCTTGGTACCTTGCCCAACAATTGGTGGCAAATCAAACCAAATACTAAATAAACGGATGGAGGGAAGAGCCAGAGAACATACTGCCACGTGGTTGCACGGGAGAAGACTGCACGACGACAGAGTCTTATGGGATGGAGAGAGAGAGAGAGGGAGATTTGGTCAGCTGGTTCACTAGATAGACGTCAGTGAGTGGTCTGAGTTGGTCGGCTGGTTCACTGGCTTCATTGTGCGCCGACCCAGTAGTAGGCCCTTACTAGCACCAACAGTGACAGTCGTACGACTGGCCCGCTCATATGGGTGTTTCTACGAGGATAGGGGAGAGAGTTAGGCTGGCGGTGCATTATGTGGAGAGGTGCTTGGTCAACATGTTGGGGCCAGGTGCTTGGTCAGCACCCTAGGTGCCTGCATGCCTGGTGGTGGTGGCTCTAGTCGGGAACAAAGTTGGTTACAAGCGGGGAACTGGGATGTCGGGGGATTCAGACTGTAGAGGCATTGTGGTGGTGTGGATCATGCGTTGAAGGCCTATGGTTGCATAGTGGCGTGGCCCATCCGAGGACGGGGTGTCGTGGAGCAAGGGCAGTGTTTTCGTTCTCGAGCAGGGTGGATGCAGCCTGGATGTCGGCGTGGGGTCCTCTGCAGGGGATTTGGCAACACAAAGGTTGGCAGGAAAGGGGCATGGTTGGCTGGATCCTAGGGTCTGTGGTGCTAGTGGGCGGAAGGTGGGTGTCGGGGTGATTTGAGGAGAAGGGAGGGGAGAATAAGCAGGGGGCTCAGTTTGGTCGGAATCAGGGGCGGGAGGGTTGGCCAGTGTCACAATGGTGTTTAAAAGGGCACCAGAGAAGGTGCTGGGGGTTGGGTGGGTGCTGGGCGAACAGGGATACAAGGACAATGGTGAAGGTGGTGGTGGGGGGCAATGGACGAGAAGAGGTGGCAGGGTGGAGATGGGCTGATGGGGTGAAGGAGAGGGTGAGAAAGAATAGTAGGGCAGGGTGGGTGTCAAGCTCTCACTAGGAATGGAGGAAGAAGGTAAGAGGAGGAAGGGCACAGACAATGGTAGGGATGTAGGAAGTTCGGCGGTTGATGAGGCTGCTGTGCTGGATGGTGGAGTGTCGGTGGAGTAGGGACGAATTGCAGGCAGAGCAGGGTGGGCAGTTGGTGGTAGGTGGTTGGTTGATTGGCCATATGCAGGGCAGTAGGCTTCAGCGAGCAGGGGCGTTGCACCTCTGGCCTGACAGCAGGTGGTTCTCCCTTCCCAGAGAACCTGCAGAACCAAGAGAAAAAGGGAGAGAGGCTTTCAGGGGAAAGACTTCTTTCTTCTTTGTCATTGAATGCAAAGTTCATGACTACAACCCCTTTTTATAGGAGGCAGGGCGACCTTTGGGCGTCAAGATACTCTTGGGTCCCAAACATACTAGGGCTTATGGGCCACTAACAAACCAAAGGAAAATACATGAGAAAATAGAAAATATATAAGAAAAATGGAAAACCCACAATCCTAACAGACCTAATGGGCCGCAAATGATACAAAATGGATTCCTGGCCCAACAACAGCCTAGCAGCCATCAAGTGGCCCATCATCCAACCATAATGAGATCAGTGATATCTGGACGGCCCACTGGCAGCGGTACACATGTGCCGGGTCGAAGCGGACCGTGGGGTCTCGTGTCCTTATTAGTACCACTCTATTCTTGGTTTTTGGGAATTAGCTAGAATTCATCACCTTTCTGTGGACTGCATGTTTCATATGGAGGGAACTTTGAGAGTGTACTGATACTACACTTGTATTTGTATATTCCATTATTTGTTTGATATTTAATGAAGTCAAAGTGCTATCCACTTTGGAAAATATGAGATGCATCAGATATTAGTGCAGTTTGAAGTGCTTTCTGTCCTTTTATATTTATCACTTTCTCAATTTGTTTGTTTCTTTGTTATGCAGATATTTTCGTGTAATTCATGCTCCAATATTTCTCCGCTGCTTTGCATCTGATAGAACTCACATGAAAGATCATACTGGAAACTGGATTTCTCCACCTCCCATATATAGTCCCATTGTTGCTGAAGGTATACTAATTTCACTTATCTGTTGTGGGCTTCATCTGTAACTGTGTTAGGCCTTCCACTTGCTCTTATTATGTAATTTTTTTGTTTTGTTTTGGGATCTAGGATATAATTTTGTAATCAAGTATAACATGATCTTCAAATGATCTTTTCTTAATTGACGTGGATCCATTTTTCTCATAATGCTGATACTAATCTTAGTAATTTAATATGTTGTCAATAAGATGATGACATGCCATAAAATGCTTTTACATTATTTGGACTTATTGGACATTGTGTTTGCATAAAGAAGATTGTAGGCAATCTGGTTATGTGTTTACTAACTTTGTTTATAATTTCGCAACAATGGGACCAAGTGTGGGGAAATGCAAAAGGAACACGTTAACAAAATGTGTGTAGCAAAGATAAGGATATTGAGATGGATGCGTGGTAAGACTAAGAAAGATAAGATTATGAATGAGCGTTTCCGTGAGGATTTGGGGATAAATCTTAGTGGATGCCAGTAAAAGAGCTAGGGGAAGACCTAAAATGAGATAGTGCGATGTTATTAGGAAGGACTTAGACTTCTTGAGTTTAAACACGACTATAACACTTGATAGAAATCTTTGACGAAAAAGGATTCATGTAGCTGACCCCAAATAATGGGATAAGGCTCTGATGATGATGTTTAGAATTTCGCAAGTTTATGGAAATTATATCTTTGATGGTTTCTAACATGCCAACACTCATTGATATCAAAAAGCATCTTTCTAATATGCACATTCATCCAAACAAAAAAAAATTATTTGGCATATTAATTTTTATAAGATTTTGCATGAAATCTGTCTTAATGTTTTGATTAATCAGTTTCTAATATTATTTTTGGAAGTGCATGCTTGAAATCATTAAGCGACCAACTGGTCTAAGTTATATGCAGCTTTTTGATGCACTTTCGGCTTTTCATTAAAAAATGTGTTTCGATTTTGATTTTTAACAAAGGAGAAATACTTCAAACCTTTCCGGAAGATTGAGCTTCCTTGCACTGGAAATAGTGTATATCTAGGGATGTTCAACCTAAGAAAATTCCATTTTTGTTTGAGGAGTGGCACCAAATGTCAATCCAAAAACATGGGATACCTTCAAGACATTCTTGTACACTTGAACTGCAACTTGGGTGGGTGGTTTTGGCCTTTTGGGTTCAGTCAACCTCATCCCAAGAGATGATTGATATTCACCATCCTGTGAAATGCTACCTTGCAAGAATCTCGTGAGATTCTCGGCATGGCCCCAAGAAACAATATCCAGATATTGGTTCCCCAAGAATGTCAGAGACCATGATGAAAGCCCCACCCACCGCAACCTGTCCCATCCTTCTCCACTGCCTGTGACCATGCACACTAAAACCACCTGACATGTCCTGTTCTGCAGGTTTCTTTTATGCAGGTCCCATGACTCCTGACTTCTCAAGTCCCATAACTTCTGACTTCCCAATTTTGGTTTTAGATTGACTAAATTTTACCTTCTTCTACCTTCTCAGCCGCTCAGAAAAAGAAACAATGCCACAAAGAAAAGCAAATGTCATTGTCTTCGGTTATTCAAAAGCACACTGTTCTCTTTTTAGCTCTTACCTTCTTCACTTCAGTTGGGGCATTTATTCTTTTGATTAGATATGGGGACACAATAGAATGGAGGTCACACTGTAAATAAAAAATGCATATGACACTTTGGTTTTAGATTTACCAAACTTCGGTTTTTGGCTATCTTCTCTGCTGCTCACAAATGTAAACAATGCCACAAAGAAAAACAAATGTCGCAGTCTCCAGTTTCCAAAATCTGGTGCACTCATTTTCTTCACTTCAGTTGTGACATTTAGTCTTTTAATTAGATATGGGGGCACGATAGAGCAGAGCCCACATCCAAATAGAAAATGCATATGTCACTGAGTGAGTCAAAACTGTGAGTTTCTTAATTATTCAGCCCCATGTTGAATCGTAACAGACCCTTTGGCTTGATGTCCACAAGCCTCCATAATGAGCTCCTCTGTCTTCTTCTCATTTGATCATCAACTCAATCTGCTGTCCTCTGGAGAACCAATTCAGCTTGCTTCCTATCAATTCCAAGGGCGTCTTTCCAACATTTTGAAAGTGCCACCCATGGTTACCCTTTGATGCATGACCCTCTGCCTTAATGCATCTCTTGCTGCGGATCTATCTTTGATAAATTTCTGACCTTTGCCATGGTTGACACTACTTGATTTTGAAGGCCTTCAGGCTTTCACGTGTGCACATGAATTTCCAAATAAAACTCCCATTATGACGTACTGAATTGAAAATATTAGAAGAAGAGAAGGAAAGTAATGAAAGCTTTATGATAACTGCTAAGGCAATATCCCAATACATATCTATAGATATGTGATTAAGGTGAGTTCCAAATACAAGAAGACGTATACAACCTACAAGTTCCAAGGGGTTTCAAACTCCTCCAAGGGATCAACCATGCTACAGTACTGCTGCACTACCATGGTGCTACAGTACCTGCATGCGCTACTGCACTGTAGTACTGCAAGAGAGAACGGGATGCAACCTAGTGGGAGATGCTTTTGGGAATTGGGGAAGAGGAAGATGCTTCCCAGGGTGATCTCTACTCTAATACCATGAAGGCTTCATATGGATCAGATAAACGATAGAAAAGAAGAAGAGAAGAAGACAGGCGATGGGGAGGAGGACTATGGTTCTGGTCTATTTATAGTGTACGTGGGTAGGGCAACCACCCAGTTACAAAGGGACATAAATGCCCCTGTACTAAGATTAGCATAGGGCACAGCACTTAAAAAGATGAGAAATTAAACAAAACATGCAATAATTAAAAAGCTGTTCTTGATTACTGAACAAAGTCAAAGTACCAACCCATTTTGAGCTAAACTGTGAGACTTTGCATTTCTGCTGGTGCATCCTGTTATCACAGCAAAAGGCCATGGCCAGCAGTTGGTAGAGAGGATTCAGTTATTTGGGCTGAGGGGAAGTGACTGGACCATGAAGTGCATAGAGAAGAAGAGGGAACATGGAGAGATGAGAGAAGAGGGGAGAAAGAAAGGGTTGTATATGGTATGGGAAGAAACTAGCAGACAGATGGGCGCTTGAATATTTGATGATGCAACCAAGATTTTGCATGGTTAGGGGGCATGGGAATGTAGAACGAATGTTTGTAATCATAATATACATAGTGAATAGTATTTGGATTCCAATATGATCGAAGTTCATCTTATTTGATCCCAGTGTCTGCTATTTTCTTCCTAGCTTGACCTGTATCCATTCTGCGTGGCTGTATATGCATCCATAGGGCATGCTCCTTGCATTCTATGAGTAATAGCATTTCCTTTAGCTGGGATACGTATATAACATTGGATACTATAGTTTATGCCACTATCTTTTGCAGTCTTCCTCTTGTCTTCTTGTTTTTGTTTCATGCATTGTGCAGTTTGCAGTCAACAAACTAGTGAATATGAGGTGAAAGATTATTATCATTTCCTTTTTTTTTCCCTGATTGCTAATGATAATCTCGAGTTTGGAGCATTCCTATGCAAAGTTGCAATTATACCAACTATGTTGACAAGCTTCCTGTCTTTTGTTCCCTTATGTTTAGATGGAGCTGTCAACAATATTGATGAATATATCCAAATCCATGCTACTGACATGGCAGATATGACCCACTCAGTGGATTCATTATTTACCAGACAATTGGGTGTAGTAGTTAACGAGGTGCAACTAGTGGAATTATTTTCATATACTCAAATGGCCTAAGTTGTTTCATCGTTTTCAAGTTGTGATGTTATCAAGGCGCAACAATTTTATTGCAACAATGAAGTTCATCTGTCAATCAGTAAGGTATGTTTGGGATGATTTTGTTGTATTTGGCATTTCTGGTAATGAAAATGTACTTGGTCGTAATTCTGATGAATATGAACCACCCATGCCATCCTGTATTCTTATTGGGATTTTTACTTGGAAACCATTGTTACCAGAAAAACTGCAAATCTGCCATCTTTAAATTAATATTGTTTAAAATATCATTCTTATGTATGAAATGATGCATATTTGCTGCTATCTTTAACTACTGTTGAAATAAAGGAATCATCATCATCATTATAAGACTCTTATCCCATTATTTGGGGTTGGCTAAATGAATTCTTTTCCGCCAAATATTTCTATTAAGTGTTATATTCGTCTTTAAACTCAAGAAGTCCAAGTCCTTCCTAATAACATCACACCATCTTATTTTAGGCCCTCCACTAGCTCTTTTACTAGCATCCATTAAGATTTGGTCAGATCTTCTAAGAGTTAGGGCGACAATACACGTATCTAAACCACCTGAGACTATTTTCTCTCATTTTTTAATCAATTAAAACTATCCCCCAAGTCCTCACGGAATCGCTCATTTCTAATCTTATATTTTTTAGTCTTACTACACATCCATCTCAGCATCCTCATCTCTGCTACATATATTTTGTTAATGTGTTCCTTTTGCATTGTCCAACACTCGGTACCATATAGTAAAGCAGGCTTCACAATCGTTCTATAAAATTTTCCTTTAAATGTCATGGGTATACGACGATCGCAGAGAACACCTGATGCACTTCTCCATTTTAACCAGTCTATCTTAATCATGTGTGCCATATTGTCATAAATCTCCTCATCCTCTTGGATGATAGGACCCTAAATAAAAAACTACTATTCTTAGGAATGTCTTATCCATCAATTTGAACTATATCTTCGTGTAACACTTTTTTATTACTATAATTACAATGCATAAATTTTGACTTACTCCTAGGATTTAAAAATTTTTAGACTCTAAGACATGTCTCCAACTCTCTAACTTAACATTTAAACCATGAATACTCTCGTCAATTAAGACAATATCAGTTGTAAATAACATACATCAAGTGATATCATCATACAATTATTTTGTTATTTCATCTGTAACCAAAGCAAAAAGATACGAATTTAGAGTAGAATCTTGATGCAAATTTTTACTGACCAGGAATTCATAATTCTCTCCGACAATAATTCTCACACTAGTAGTAGCACTCTCGTATATCTTGAATTAAGTCAACATATTCATGAGAGACTCTTTTCTTTATTAATGTCCACAAAATCAAATCTTTTAGTACTCAATCATAGCTATTCTTCAAATCAAGAAAAATCATATATAAATCTCTTCTCATCTCTCTATACTTCTTTATTAACCGCTGTAATAAGAAAATAACTTTGTAGTAGATCTACTCCGCATAAAACCAAGTTGATTTTTTGATACGGTAGTCATATATTGAATTCGATTCTCGATTACTCTTTCCCAAAATTTCATAGTGTGACTCATAAGTTTAATTTTATGATAATTATTGCAGCTTTGTATTCCCTTTGTTTTTATAGAAAATATTCACAACACTTCTTCTCCATTCTTTTGACATCTTCAATTCTTTCAAAATTTTATTGAAAAATTTAGTTAACCACTTAATAGTAATGTCTCTTTTAAGTCTTTCCACACTCCTTAAAAGTAATAGGTTACATTAACTTTGTTTACTTAAAAATCTGATGATGAAAATACTCACTGCAGACTGTTAGGAGATAGATGTACCTGCAACAGAAATCTAGATAGAGGAAGAAGAGAAGAGGGAGAAAAAGAGGAGATCAACACACAAGGGACACACAGATTTTTACGTTGTTCGGAGAGGCGATTTGCCTTCCTACGTCCACGGCCGCACTGAGTTCTCTTCTTTGATACAACCACAACGAATACAAGAAGCATTGCCTTATATACTTGGAGACTAGGGCAACGTGATAACGGAAAAGTACAATAATACGTGAAAGGACAGGGAGAAGTATACCAGAAGACAGATCTGACTCCACACATCCCCAGGGGATGTATCCCCCTTTTCTTCACCAGAACTCACACCTCCCTGAAGCCTCCCTTAGACCCAACCCCATGGGCTGTTCTGCTGTCGGAACCAACACCCCCTGGATTGTTTCACAGCAGGTGGGCTTCCCCAACATGCACGGTGGTCTTCCTCAATAAGCAGATTGATGATGGTGAGTGGTTGCAGCTGGTCGAGCTTGAGGTCCACGAATTGCCCACCTCTTACAAGTTCCCCGGTGACGACGTGCCCCATCATCTCCAGCCATGCCCAGCTCCCACTTGGGGCCCTCATGGGAAAACCCGGGCAGCAAGCACTGCAAGAACCAGTGGGTTGACAAGATCCACAACCTCATGGAAGCCATCGACAGCAACATCCCCATCCTCTAGTGCTACACCGGCCTCCCTTTCCTCCACACCATCAAAGACGTCTTCTCCATCACAGGTCATGGCTCCGTGGCCACTGGCCATATGAAGAGGGGCACGATTAATGTGGGCAACACTGTTGACATAATTGGCCTCCGCGAGACCTGCAACACCACCGTCGGAGTAGTTCTTGAAGAAGATCCTCAACAAAGTCCTTGTTGGCGACCAACCACAGAAACCCGCTATGGGCAATCCCCTCTCCTCTGTGTGCGCCAGAGCTGGATCCTTGCTGTTGATCTCAACACAGGTGGCCTTCACGGCGCCGTTCGCCTACGTACCTCATGGTGAGGCATAGGTTCATGGCGTGCTCCATCCATGCAGTGGTGTTGTTGTTGATGGGGGCCGATGGTGCTCAGGCTGCAGGCAGAGAGGATTACCTTGCGGGGGTGTCTTAGAGGAGGCACTACCTGCTTGGTGTGAGAGGCGAACAGAGGACCACCCCCGTTCTCAAACTCTTCTCCATCTCTCTCTCCCTTTGCCGAAGGGGAAGCCCACTTCGGCACATAGTCCCACCGTCCCTAGTCTATTGCCCTCTCCCTCTATGTGCACCAGAGCTGGAGCCTTCGCCTCCACCCCATTCCGGCCTGTTCGCAAGGGCCTCCTCTCACCCTTATCGGCCGCAGCAGGGTTCCCAGCTACAGCACAATGTCAAGCCCTAGCATGCCCTGCTACGGTACCTAGCTGCAGCATGGTTCCCCCGTCTTCCCCTTCCACCAACCCCACCCACTAGCCGCAGCACCCAGCTCCGGCAATGGCCACAATGATGGCGAAGGCTACTGGTTTGTTCTGCATGCTTTGGTGTTGGAGGGCTTGTGGGGTGAGATGGGGCAGAGGGATGGGGTTTTGGGTGGGATGGTGATATTGATGTATGCCATAAAGTTCCTAGAATTGGAGGGAATAGGGATGGGGGGCAGAGAAAATAGACAAAGGGTGTGAGGTCACAAAGGCTATGAGTTCTGTTAGTGAGAGGTAAATGAGACATTTTGCACCATAGGCTAAAATTAACTGTGGTTAGATCATGGGTTTGTGGTACCGGACTGAACCGTTCTTCCGCTTGCAAAGAGTGCTTATTATAATTATTACTTATTTTTATAATGAAGATTTAGGGTTTTACTGGGCCAAAACGGGTCAAATCGAACTGGTGCGGTATGATACGCCCGGTGACATTGGTACCATGCAAAACCCGGTTCAATCAACCTCAGGACCTCAGGTTAGATAGGACTCTGGTAACATTCTGTAACATGGATGGCAAATACGCTTCTGAGAATGACATTTTAAATAATATCAATTTAAAGATGGTAAAATTGCCATTTAATTTGTAAGAATGGTTTCTATGTAAAAATAAACCCATTCTTTTTTAAGTGCACGAGGAAGTGGAAAATGCCAATGCACATGATAATCGACAAAATTAAGTGTTGGCTTTTAGATAATATTAGAACGAGTGAGGATGGCTGGAACAGCTTATTTGTTAATGAATAAAATTAAAATATTATTATGCTCAAGTGCATTTTATTCATTTTACTCATGCATCAGTCACTTCTGCAAAAATGCTTGCACAATTCTTGTTGCTCTATGGAAATAGCTAAATATGATGCATGGTGATTTACATCAGTAAATTTGACGGTCTCAATGTTTTAGAGGCTTCTCTATGTTCTAAAAGTTCTTGTTTTTATAACAATAGAAGATATGTTCAAGAATTGAGGGATTGTTAGAAAGGAAAATATTTTAGAGTGGGGATTTCATTTATGTAAGATAGTTCGAGTATGGCAAGTAAGAGCCTGCTTGATAATGGGTTGGGTTTAAGTTAACTGTAACCCATGACTAAAGTTACATTAAATTAATCCACCTTTTACTTTGTTTGTAAGAGAGTTAACAAATTTGATTAAAGTGAGTTAACTTACTTTTCTCAGGACTGCAAATGAGTAGAATCGAGACGAGTAGCACTATGCTTAGACTCAGCTCCTTCATTTTTTGGCAAGTTCAAATTCGGCTCGTTACTCATCGAGTATTTGTCGCCTTTATTCAAACTCGGCTCATTAACTATTCATAATGTTCAAGTTCAACTCGTCAAGTTGTTCGATTACGTAAACAATATCGAATTCAAATTTGAGTTCGAAAATTCTTACTCAAACGAGTTTAGACTCGAACTTGGCTTGTTTTAATCTAACATGCACTCAATTAAGTAAATGAGCTCGAACTCAAGCACCGAGTTCGAAAATTCTCATGTAAATGAGCTCAAGTTAGAATTCAGCTTGTTTAACATTACAAGTTAGGAAATAATATGTTTTTAATGTATTTTAAAAAGAAGCAAATAATAATAACTCTATAAAAATAAATAAATATGTTTATGTCCTCATACTTATTGTAAGGAATTCGAGTATATTAACCAATATTGTATCGAATATCATAACGAGTACAAGCATCTTAATAAATATATTATCGAGTATTTTAACAAGTACATTATTAAGTATCTTAATGACATGTTCGCAAACATAATTGAGTTGAGCTCACCTTTGTTCAAGCTCAGCTTGTTTATAAACCAAATTTTTTATGGTTCAAGTTTGTTTATTGAATCTAATAAACGAGTTGAGCTAAACTTTTATTGAGCTAAGTCTCGAGCTATTTGTCGAGCATATTGGTTCATTTGCACCCCTATTTCTCAATAGTCCTTTAGTAAGGAAAAATGAGTTAACCCACACTTTCATTTTTGCAATGCCTAGAATACCCTCGTACTATGTTCTCACCACTTTTTTTTTATACTTTTCATTTGTGAATGTATTTTAGTGCTAATAGGAATATGATATTATATGAATTTAATAGCAATTTATTATTACTATTTGGCATGGAGAATGATGTTATTAAATGTTAATTAACAAATATCATTTTGCATTATAATTACGATAATTATGTTCATTAAGTGCTTTTATGAAAATAATGTTCGTTACCTAATGTATAGGAGTACTTAGTGCAAGAAGATTAATTGCAATTACACCTAATTGTTATTGGCCTTTTGATTATGTAAATGTGATTATATTTTAATAATGCTCATTATGTCATTTGAAAGATAATACAATTAAAATAGTCATTAACCTTAATTACATGTACTGAATTAATATATTGCCGTTAAATATTTATTAAAATTAGGAAAACACAATAACATTAGTTAGTCTTTAACAGTAAATTCACATGTACTTAACAATTTTAATTGTAATTAAAATATAAAAATTATTTTTTTCACATTTTAAATGTTTGTTAAAATATGAAATCTACTTACATTAGAATTATGCTTATTACATTGTTGACATCCTTAGAAAACGTTCCAGAATTATAGTTTAAGCATAATAGGCAACATTAGAATTATACTTAATTAACATGAGACTACAATTACATACTGTGTTATACGTAACATATTTTTAATCATTTTTTCAATCCGAATTTGATTTTTTTAATTATTAAAATTTGACGAAAAAATGGACATCATCTCTCCTATTCTTGCAGCGTTTACATTACACTATACTTGTTTGAAATAACACATATAACTAAAAAGTAACAGAACAAATGATGGAAATAAAATTTTTAGCTGAACAAACCGTCAACATCATCTTATGCATTCTAACAAATCATTACATTGCCAATGTCATAACTTCATCGGTCCCAAATACAATAACTTAAACATCTTTTATATCGTTAACAACATGTAAAATCAAAAGTCTTTATATAACAAACAAGGCTCGCTTGCAGCCTTGATGACGTTGAATATTTACATCAATAAGGGAATTTTCATCATCTCATTGAATGACCATTGGCATGTACACTAATATATCCATCGCAATGTAATTCTTGTGTGAAAATGAATACAATGTCAATCACCTGATATAATGTATAAGTTAAAACAAATGAACGGCGATTAACATGAAATATGAATGATGTAACATACCTTTGGCTGCAACGTCAGTTGTTCCATTGACTTCAAAACTTGGTTAAACATAAGATCACGTGTGTATGATAGGATAATAAATTTGTTGGGCTCATATTGGCTATAAAAATGCATCTGTACTTTCAACGACGTTGCCTGATTGACTATCCGACTGTTGAATTGGATATGGATGCCTAGTCATCATAACCAAAACCAGTAGATTATGTATGTGATGCCGCATGTTCATCAACGTATAGTACATTCCTCATTCACTGTAATATATCTGAGATTGCAGTTGGTGCTATCCGACAAAATATTTACGGTGAATGATGTAACTGTAGATTCATGAAGGCAAAACTGAAACACATATATCCCCAGTGGGTGAAGGTAATCACAAACCTACAAACATATTAGCATAATGTAGTTAACCACATATGATAAGAGACTTCCACATTCACTGTACTGTTAAACATACATATCTAGTAGAGACAGTTTGATGAGTGAAGTACGGGTGTACATGTGATGAGCAACTAAGAGGGGAGGCGTGAATTGGTTATTGCCTAATTTAAAAATATTTTAAATAGAATAGATTAAACTCAATTAAGACAATCTATAAGACGATGTGCACAACAGAATATGACAATAGAAATTGCGAAACCAACTATCCTGACGTGTATAGAACGGAGGTAGAAGATATGGATCAAACCATAAGACACGCAGGGTTTAGAGTGGTTTGGCAAACACACCCCTGTGTGCGCCTACGTCCACTACCTCACACCCTCGCGAGGATTTTCCACTAATTTGTTTTCCGGGTATAAGCCGATAAACCACTTACATAGTTTTTTCCCAGAGACAACACCAACCCCTCACACGATCTTTGTTTCACAGGTACAAAGAAACCAAAAACCCAAACTCCTGCTCACAAACCGAGCATACACACAATGATGAAGTTCAAAACTAAATTCAAACAACTCAATAAGCACATGGCAGTGGGAAGAGAGATAAAATAGTAAACACAAGAATTCCCCCTGTCTGAAATATGGAGATCCGCTTTAGAAGCAAGATCGCCGATGTCGAACTCTCCAGGTGAAGAACCACAATCTAATCACCCAAGCCCACGTCCTTCTAATGAAGATCAGTTCCATGTTTGGAAGTCTCTGAATCAATAAGAACTCGTCTAAATCATGAGAACATGTTGTATTTATAATCCCAAAGGTGGAAAGAGTTGGATCTTCGTAGGACTATGTTTAGGAAAGTCCATATGCAGAAATTTTGGAATCGGTCGACTGAAATCTTCAGATCGATCGTCCGATTTCTCGACCGTCCCAGTGCCAATCTGTACTAGCTAGGTCGGTCGTCCGATCTTTTCTTCACCAATCAGAACCTTGGTCATCAATCGACTGGCCTTTTCACCATTAATCAATTAGATTGAACATCAATCGATTGGTTATAATCGGTCGACCGAAATCTCCAAATCGGTCGTCCAATTTCCTGCTTGACCATCAATCGATTGGGCCTTGCTCTTCAATTGATTGGCCTTGACTTCATCAATCGATTGGAGGTTTACATAATCGGTCGACCGATTCTTGTAAGTCGGTCTTCCGATCTGTTGATCTGGTGACACCTTCAGAGCATGTGTCAACACCTCTTGATAATCAGTCGACTGATTTACTAAAGTCGGTCATCCGATTGTGTCAGTTCTGCAGTTCTTCTTCCACTCTTGTCTTTTCTTTTTGTCGAAGTCTGGGCTTTGTAATGTCCACTTCAAGTGCAACTTGTGGACACTTTTACTACACACTTAACACCCAAATTAGACCCTCAAATCACATATAAATAATTCAAACACTTGGGTCAAGAACATGAATTATACTTAGTGTTTTTGTGATTTCCTCAACATGAATTAAACTTAGTATTTTTGTGATCATCAAAATCTACAGAGTACAACAATGAATTCGTTGCATATGATTTTTTTTTTTTGGGGGGGGGGGGGGGGTTGGCAGAGTTGTTTCGGGAAAGATCTAAAAGAATTAGTCATTTAGTTCTCCAATCCTTAAACAAGTTGACAAGGTTGTTGCGTAATGACAATGCCCTTCCCTTGAACCATGCAACCAATGGGTTAAACTGTAATGAAGATAAATCAGATGTGATACCTTGAAATGGGAGATGTTATAACTTGTTTGAGTTATGTTAAATTTGTGTATATTGTTGCCATGCTAATTCAGACCCACAAATTTCCTTAGCATCATCTTCTCACTGAAAGTCAAATATGTTGACGAGGTCCTTAGTGATTAAATAAAATGCTTTATAGAAATTAAATCAATGTAGGAAATGTGATGTTGGTTAGGCCAAGCAAAAGTCATCGTTGAACATGTCTCACACCATCTCCCACCCCTCCATATTCAAAGTACCTCCTTGCACTTTATCACAATCAACTTGTTTGCCAATTATAAATATCAAGACAAAGTCCTTCTCCACATCCCAAATGGCCTCTACATACATTAAAGCAAAATAAAAATATGCCAACATTACAGTGTTTGGAAAATCAATTTTGGCATAAAGGTAGTAGAATATGATACACATACTAATGGCACCTAAATGCAGGCAAAGTAAAGGCGAAATACAAGTTCATTGGAATGACAAGGCTCAATTGTTCGTCCACAAATGTGTGGCATCCTGGAGTACCTCCCCTGTGTGTGTCTCACTAGCACTAACAGCAAGGTTTGAGTCTTCCTCAGGTTTGTCACTATTCTGTCACTATTCTGTCACTATTCTCTTCTACCACCCCATGAAGGGCTAGATTGAAGTAGTTTTCGCCTTACTCACGCCTTATAAAGTTATACACGACACAACATGCAAGGACAATTAACGATTGCAGTTGAAATGTGTAGCAATTCTCCTCTCTTAATGTTTGAAATTGATTCTTCAACACCCCAAATGCACGTTCCACATGATTGCGGAGTTGGACATGTCGATGGTTGAACTTGTCTCTCCTATCATGCATCACTACTCTCATAGTACTCCCAAATATAGTATCACTCGTCGTAATATGGTGCTAAAAGTCGATCAAAGTTACCATACCTAGAGTCTACCAAATAGTATTTTTCTAGGTGCATGGTCGGAATAAATACAATTAGAATGAAGGTTCACCACCCAAAGAAAATAAGAAAATGATATACCATAGTTGTCATGCCCTGACGTGGAAAATCAGAACACACAGTTTTATCTGATAAATAATTGGAGCAAAATAAATGAGTCATGACACCATCAAGTGGGTACTATTATTATTTCCAAATAACAACTTCCTATTACAATCATTAATTGTCAGAGCCAAACATAGGACCCAATGTTCAAAATACATAATAGACTCAAAGGAAAACCAACTACATAACCATAAGACTCTATTCTAGCTCTTCAGAATGACTTAGGACGCTTATCACTCTTACCTATCCCCTTCCATTTCCATAAACTCATTTTCGCTACCTGAAAAATGTTAAGTCACTTAATGAGCTTACGTCTAGTAGGATTGATATCTCAATGTGTAGGCAATGATATCAGTGATTAACATTTGAATAAGCATAGTTTATACAAGAATATGATGATAAGACATGCATGACATTACTAACGAGTTCAAATGGCTGAACATAGTAGAATACTCAACAGATTGCATAGCGTTTCATGTAGTGACTTTCATAAGCAATGAACAAGGAGTTTAAAAATGAGAATATATTATATGAACAAGAACTGACCATATTA
Organism: Colocasia esculenta; assembly: GCA_014218235.1. Taxonomy (NCBI): domain Eukaryota; kingdom Viridiplantae; phylum Streptophyta; class Magnoliopsida; order Alismatales; family Araceae; genus Colocasia; species Colocasia esculenta. The sequence goes on along the minus strand of CM024765.1, from coordinate 7,642,625 downwards.
CACAAATAACACATATTCATATAGTCAAACATATCATATCAATACAATGACACATTCAAATCTTACACATTTACCGGTATCATGTCACACACCACAAGACCATACTCCCAGGGTTAATAAATACGTTGGAGAGCTTCTCCCCAGGACCAGACAAGGCCCTTATTGCACATACATTAGTCATGGGACCGAAGTTCCACATTGTGCCGATCAAACATATACATACTATGGCCACGAAATTTCAGGAACAAACATATAGTAACAAGGATTTGATCTTTCATGGAAGTCAAAAGTATGACGATAGTTCGAGAGTTCAATCAGACATCATAAGAACTTATTTTTAAGTTCCATAAACATTTAGTGTCTTGACAAAAGTATAGGCGAATGGTAGATCATACACAGAACATAGTGCTCTCTATCTTCAGAGAACTTCATGGTACAACTAGCTCGGTCTTTATGAGGGAATCCATAGAGTACGAAGACTTACATAGGTCTTAATGAAAAGGTCCATAGTCTTCCAGAACGGAATGTCCAATAGAGAGGTTCCATTCGTTAAGAAGGGTGTGCCTATCGTACAAGTGTGGAAGTGTCGTAACTCGAAAACTTTCCTAACAGTGCATGCGAATTGCGATCGATCATGTAAATATCAAAAAGTATATCAAATAAGAAAAGTCCAATTTGAAAAGTCTCCAAATGGCAAGTATCAATCAAGGAAAGCTTGAATGAAATAGGCTAATCTCTAAACATAACATATGTTCACGACAAGCATGATTATTGTGCAACTTATATGATGAAGTTTTAACATTAAGCTGGAGCATAAGGACAAACTAAGCATAATCAAATGAAGAGAAGGATCAATCACTTTCATGTGGAATATTAGAATCATATTCATATTATTAACACATTTTATCATGTGGTTGGATTGCTTTTAGAAGCACTAGACTGAACTAGAAATACACTATAAGATGCTAATAAGACTTAAACACTACTGGGTACACTAAAAACAAACAAAATGAAGGCTATGAAAGACATATACATCGCGTCATGCACAGATGACGCACTTCACAAACGTTAAACAATGAAATAAGTCCTCAGGAAGAAAAATAGGTCATAGTTTAAATCACGTCAGGCCATGATGAAGCGTTCAAATCACATTAGGGGTAAGCGATGCATTCTTACTCAAATCACATCAGGTTCCTATGGCACATTTATCTAATTCCTTTGAATCTAAGTTCAAACCTAGCACTCAAGATGAGGGTGGAAAACATGATTAAATTACATTTGGTTTACTGGACGCGGTTTACCTATGGCTCTGAAAATAAGGTGGCACACAATTTGATGTGTACTTCGAACATGACTTGGTTAGATGTGGGTGTGAATCGTGTCAGCATAGGGCGATGTGTTTCAAATGAAGTCGTGTCCGATCGGGAGGACGCGATAAGGTCACCCTTATTCGTGTCTACTGGTCTGGATGCGATTTAGGGTATCAACCCGAAAACTTACGAAAATTGATTGAGATCAGGTATTGGGCTATAACTTGGGGTTCTAGGGGTTTTTAGACAAAACTCTCAACATGAAACTTGTTGGAAACTTAAAATAGAAGAATCCTATAGCTTTGATTTGACTTAAATCGACCTAGATATGCGTGAATTATGAAAGGGATAGAAAAACCCTAAAAACACACGACAAACAGAAAACACTTAATACTCATGATCTACTACATAAAAATTGGGGAAAAGACATGCAAAACAATCTAGACTCAATGAAGAACAATATGGCATATGTCTCATTAAGTTTAAGCCCGAGATCACCTATCTTTGATTGCTTCCAACTCCTAGGTTCCTACAGGTCGAAGTAGAGGCAAAGGGAAGAAGAACTCCACAAGTCAAAGCTTTTGGATCATCCTTCTTGTTCCTAGGTGTTCCTCCCACGTCCGACAACAAAGAGGGATGCTTTGGGTCGGCCAAAGAGGGTTTATGATGGTTTTACAAGGCTAGGGTTGTTTAATTCTGAGTTGTTGTTTCTTAAACTCATGGTAGGAGTCCTACCACGATTAGAACTTCCATTGAAGGTTATTTCCTTATCAAATCCAACCCTAATAGGAGTCTAAGAGAGAGCAAATTTGTGCTCTCATAATGTGCTTAGGTTTAGACACCTTTTATGGCTCAATTTGCTCATGTTTAGACTTAAATGATCTATATTACTAATGGGTATTAGGTTAACATGAATTTAAACTCATTTCTCTTTGTTTGACATTCTATTAGCCCAATATTTATATTAGACTCCATTATTGATGATTTATCATATTATTTACTGGTACTAATTGGTTTCCTTTTTATTTAAAATTATCGAAAATAGTGGGTTGCTACAATGGTCATACTCTATGGGATGCGAAAGCCACCTTCATCCAAAGCCCATTTGAGAACAAACATGTCTACAGTTGCACCCTAAAAACCAACCCCCATGTATTGGAATAAGAGGTCAAAACAAGAAATTGCCATGACATTTTGACTGACCACTCCCTTGAACAGTTACTACCCTTTTGGTGAAGTTATAATTGGAGGACAAAACTTTTCGGCTGATCTAGTTTGCATGAACATGGATGCCTATAATGTGATATTAGAAGCAGATTGGTTGTCTAAACATGGCGCTAATGTTAATTGCAAGAAGGGAAAGGTAACCCTTAGCAAGTACTCTAAACTCACCTTCATAGGCATTAGAATTAAATCATAAACATCTATCCCTCATTTATGCCCTTCGAGCCTAAAAAATGATGAGAAAATGATGTGTAGCTTTTCTTGCTTCTATTGTGATGGAGAAGAAGGAAGCCAAAATAGAAGAGATACCCGTGGTAAAGGAGTACCCTGATGTGTTTCCTGAGGAGTTGTTAGGAATTTGTCTCGAGGGAAAGGTTAATTTCTCTATAGAGTTGATCCCTGAAGTAGCCCTTGTGTCTAAAGCTCCCTATAGATGTCACCTACTGTGTTAAAGGAGTTTGAATGAACAATTATTGGAAACTTTAGAGAAGGATTTTATTAGACTAAGTACGTCACTTTGGGAAGCTCCTGTTCTATTCGTTAAGAGAAAGATTGGTTAATGAGGCTACGTATTGATTGTAGGTAATTGAACAAGCTGAAAATCAAGATAAATATCTACTACCAAGAATTGATTAACTGTTTGATAAAATTTCTGGAGCCTGATACTTTTCTAAGATTGATCTCAAGTTTGGTTATCATCAATTGAGGATTAAAGAGGAAGACATTTACAAGGCAACCTTCAGGAGTAGGTACGAACACTATGAATTTGTTGTTATTTCTCTTAGTCTAACTAATGCTTTTGTAGCTTTTATGCAGTTATTGAACAGTGTATACAGGCCGTATCTTGATAAATTTGTGGTGGTGTTCATTGAGGACATATTGATATATTCTAAGACCAAGGAGGAACATGAAGAACATATGAAAATAGCCCTGCAAATATTACGAGATAATAAATTGTATGTTAAGCTCACTAAATGTGAATTCTGATTGGAAGAAGTATCTTTTCTGGGTCATATGATGTAATGACCCTGAGAACCCGACCCTCAGCCCACACCGAGGACCCGATTTTCGCGGTCGCCGCCCACGGATCGGAGACCTGGAAGGGCTACAATATGAATCTAACAGGATATGTAACAGAAGTAAACGTCAACTGCTAAGCTAGAAGCGCACGCGCGGAAACAGAAATAAGAGCGAGACCGCTGCGTACCGCTCTAAGTACAGTCCCAACACACACACACTAGTACAAGTAAAGGCAGGGGATAACAAAACCCTTAGGGGCATACCCCGAGGGTGACGTACACTGAGAGGGGGAACCACTACTAGCTACGGGGACCACGACTACCTCCCCGTCTCCTCCGCCCGGCGCACGCCCTGCCGCTGCTGAGAAGTCTCACCTGGGGAAAAGGAGGGATGAGCTTCACAACAGAAGCTCAGTAGAGACTACCAATCTCCTATTAGCTCTAACAGGCAGAAGAATATATATATATATCAATTAAATAACAACAGTTATATCTTCTACCTATGAACGTAAGTGCGGAAGCAAAGCTACTATCTAGCAACGGTACGGAAGTACAACACAGTCGGAAACTCCATACGACTGCTCGGCGTGACCACCACACGGCTAGCAAACACAGGCAGGGGGAAACCCCGCTCGGACAAGGAACACTAGCTACGGAAAGGACTACCACTAGTCAACTAGTCAGGTGCGTCCACCGACGTCTTATCCTCGAACTAGGTCTAAACCTCCACGTCTCGTCAGAGTGAGGCAGGACACAAAGAACACAACATTAACCGCCGTAGTCTGGCCGGACTACGGTCCCACGCCTGGCCTCTCCAGTGGTTCCGGGACCACAAGGAGTGAGGCAGTGAGAAAAGGACAAGCTGGACTGCGCCAGGAAGAACTCCCAAACTGACCTCGCCGTCCCAGTCCAACTACCAGAGCTCTTCAAACGACTCAACGCCGCTATCCTAACCACCGTTTTCCCCTCTGCTCTAGAGTTCGCCTACTCGGCTGCTAACTTGAGCACGCTCGTAGCCCAGAGTACTCCCTCGACAGGCTCCCGAGGACGGGGGTCCCAGGCAACGGTAACAACCTCTCTCACGGGACAAACCCTCAAGTGCCGAGCACCGGGCGAATGACTAGTGTAGGACCGTACTAAGGAGACTAGCACAGGTGCCACAAGTACAACGAGAAGCGGAAACAGCGAAGACTGTACAAGAAACCATGCTTCGCAAGACCTCACCTGTCTCTCGGCTAAGGTCGCGATCCATCGGGCCGCCGCGACCTTGTCGCGATTCCCTTCGCTGTCGAGACACTGTTGTGACGGCCTAAGCCGTCACGACCAGGTCGCGATGCCTTAGAGCGGCGCGATGATGTCACGATGGCCATATCGGTCGTGACGTCATCGCGACCTCTCGATAGGTCGTGTCTTCAGCCGAGGGGCATTTCAGAGCGCTCCTCTGGAAGAACACCCCCAAAATGCGATCACAACAAACCACAAGGGGAGGGGAGCATGGCTAACATGTATTGAAAGCTGTAAATCACCCAAAGCACCCTTAAAACCCCATAAACATGGATTCACATGAATCTACACTCGATGGAGCCTCACTCAAACTCAAGCATGGATTCCTCACACTCCCACAACCACAAACCACGAGGAAACGCCGTCTCTAGAGGGGAGAGGAGCAAGCTTAGGGCGAGAGGATCAAGGGTCCCTACCTCCACAAGTAGAGTCGACCTGTTGGGGCCTTCACGTTGGAATGGCCACCTCCTCCTCACTCCAAGCACCACGACCACGTCCCCTACACGAACGTGATGCCACCACCTCAGCACGAGCACCACGAGCACGAAGAACGGGAGAGAAACCGCAAGGGAGCTCGAGAGGGGAAGAAGAGGGAAGAAGGAGAAGCAAGAGAGCGAGGAGGAAGAATGGGGCACACCCTCGATTTTAAACTGACGGCCCCCAGAATGCGACGGATCGACCCAGTGCGACAAGCACCCAGTCGCGACGCCCCTCGGCGTCGTGACCATGTCACGGCGGCCACCCACGGCGCGACCCCGAAAAGCGGTCAAACCTCGAAGGCCGGAAAAGCAAATGCGACAGCTTGACAGGTCGCGTCAATGCTGTATGCAACTGCCACCCGCACGACTGTTCTAACAGACAAGACAACGGTCACGTCTGTCAGAAAAGCAGTCGCGATGCCGTCAGACGCCGCGACAAGGACGCGATGGCCACCCCCACCGCGACAAGGATGTGACGGCCGGGTGCGGTGCGTCACCAAGCCCGTCGCGGCAGGCCACTCTGGCGTGACCACATCGCGACCAGGGTGCCTGTCACGACCCTGAGGACGGGGCCAAAGGGGCCAAGGGGGCCAGGTCTTACATCCCACCCTCCTTAAAACATTTCATCCTCGAAATGAAAATAACTCAGTCTCAACCCAGAAAGTAATATAGGGAGAAATAACATACCAGTCAATCAAACAAATATGGGAACTGCTCCCTCATCTCATCCTCGCGCTCCCAGGTGGCCTCGCCACCAACGCGGTTCTCCCAGACGACCTTGACCAAGGGAATATGCTTTCGGCACAACTGCTACACTCTGCGGTCGAGAACTCTGACCGAGTACTCTGGCACTGACAAGTCTGGCGCTATCTCAAGCTGTGAGTAGTCCAACGCGTGCGACGGATCTGCAACATACCTCCTGAGCTGCGAAACGTGGAAGTCGCCGACCCTCTCTGTGATAGGGAAAGGCCCAATGTACCTGGGACTGAGCTTTCCCTTCCTGCCAAACCTCATAACTCCCTTGGTCGGCGAGACCCGCAAGAACATAAGGTCACCAACGCTGAACTGCAACGGCCTCCTGCGGATATCTGCATAGCTCTTCTGCCTGCTCTATGCTACCCGAAGCCTCTGCTTGACAAGACTGACTGTATCTACACACTACTGCACCATCTCTGGTCCCAAAAGTTGCCTCTCTCCGACCTTGAATCAGTGAAGCGGTGTCCTGCACGGGCGACCATACAAAGCCTCGTATGGCGCCATTCTGATGCTCGAGTGATAACTGTTGTTGTAGGCGAACTCTACCATCAGAAGGTGTGACTCCCAAGTGCCACTCTAGTCTAAGCAACACGCTATCAGCATATCCTCCAAAGTCTGAACGGTCCTCTCTGACTGCCCATCTGACTGCGGGTGATACGCTGTGCTCAACCTCAACTCTGTGCCAAGGGCCCTCTGCAAACTGCGCCAGAACCCAGAAGTGAACCTCGGATCTCTATCAGAAACTATCGAAATTGGGGTTCTGTGCAATGAAACAACTCAGTCCACGTACAGCCTGGCTAACCTGTCCACTGACCAAGACATTCTGACTGGAAGAAACTGCGCTGACTTGGTCAAACGATCCACGATCACCCAAATGCCATCATGCTGCTGCGGAGTACGGGGCAAACCAACCACAAAGTCCATGGTGATGTCGTCCCACTTCCACTCAGGAATGGGTAACGACTGTAGCTCACCACCAGGATGTTGATGCTCAACCTTCACCTGCTGACAAGTAAGGCACCGAGCGACAAACTCTGCCACGCCCCTTTTCATCCCTGGCCACCAGAAGAACCTCCTCAAGTTATGGTACATCTTAGTGGAACCAGGATGAATATCATACCTCGACCTGTGAGCCTCTGACAAAAGCGCCTGGCGCGCATCACCGGGAACATATAGCCTGCCTCTGAATCTGACCTCACTGTCCTCATCCAGCTCAACATCTGGCATCTGCAAAATGTCTGCTAACTCCGAGTCTGCTTGTTGCGCCTACAACACCTGCCGGTACACTGACGGCTGAACTGACAAACTGGTCATCACTGCACGGTCTCTGCACCTCGACAGGTAGAACACTCCTTGGGACAGCTCCTCGAACAGCCTCCACTCTCTGACCATCATCGAACTCAAGCGAACGCGCTGGCTCAAAGCATCGGCCACGACGTTAGCCCTTCCTGGGTAATAGGAGAGGGTAAGGTCGTAGTCCTTCAAATACTCAATCCATCTGCACTGCCTCAAGTTCAGATCCCTCTGGGTGAAAATGTACTGCAAACTTTGATGGTCGGTGAAGATCTCGAACGCCTCTCCATACAAATAGTGCCTCCATAACTTCAGAGCGAACACCACTGCTGCCAATTCTAAGTCGTGGGTAGGGTAGTTCTTGTAACGCCCCAGAAATTTTAAAATAATGAGGAAATAGAAGTAATTGAGTTAAAATACCTTAGGGTTATTATTAAAATGTGATAATTAAATGATAGACATAATTAGTGGTAATGAACATTATCCCAGTGTCGCACCTCGAAATGCGTGCCTCCACAGGGCGATACCGGAAAACAACATCGAAATAAAAATCCGAGAATATCATAATTTCTAGAAAAATGTGGAGAAATTTAATATGTAAGTATATGAATTTTTTCGACGTACGGATTTCAAGGTACAGTCGACGCGACTATTTTTCGGGTGATTTTTCACCTAGTGCAAAATAAAATCTAAAAATTGATTAAAAATCACCACAATTAGTAAAACAATCATATTAGTCTATGGTTAAAATTTCAAAGCAATCAGACATGGTTTGGATAGGTTTCTTTAAGAAACAAATGGCCAGTTGAATTATTGGGGATTTACGTAATGGGTTTTTCTGGGTTAATTTCAGTGGGCTATGTGGAAGCTTAGGGTGTGGCCAGCACTCAAGGGAGACATGGTAACACCTCAGTTACCATGTGTAACTACCTAAATGTGCATGGGCTAGGTGTCCAAAGTGGTAAAAGAGGATTTTACCCCAACACATGTCCCCCTACGTGTCCTTGTGCATGCAACCAGTTTGAGTTTATAAAAACCCATCCCCAGCCATCGTACACACCTCTTTTCCTTTCTACTGGTGTGTACTTTGTCTTGGAGAGCACTTCACCTTTGTGCTGCTGGGTTGAGCCATCAACTCCACTTGGAGAAGTTGTACTAGCTGTTCTAGATCTCTTCGGTGCTTTGGTGCAAGTGTGGAGACCATCATCTATTCACGGTGTAATATTTTTCTCGTTCAGTGGACCTTTAAGTTAAGGAAGCTTACACTTCAATCAGGTAGGATTCTTCTCTTGATCTTTCCAATTTCTTCTACTACTTCCCTTGATCCCTCTGATTAGTGGTATGAAGAATTCTAAGCATGCCATTCTTCCAGTGTGAAAATTCAAACCATTGTGAAATCTGGAAAGTTGATATTGATCATATTGTTGTCGAAGTTTAGGAAATATGTTCATGATATAAAATCAACACTACATCATGTTTTATTGATCCTCAAGTCACAAGTATCTACATCTTGTTGTCTTCGAACAATTCAACCCAATTTAGAGTGTTGATTCTATTGTTTAGATTAGATAGAACCTCAACGTTTTGTACTTTTAGCTAACCTGATGGGTTGAGAAGTGATAAGACTCTTAAGTTAATTCACTTTATATAATATTAGTGTAGAAAGGTGAGGAGAAAAGAGTTCCAAGAAGAAGTACTCCTCATTATCTACTTTGAGTTGACTTTTAGCTAGAACATCTTTGCAAATTATATTCCATGATCTTCCCTTTTTCAGATCATGTCTACATGAGTTTTATATTTGAAACCACACTTGTTTAGGGTCCAAATCATGTTAGGAACATTAGAGCAACTTTATAGAATCATTGGAGGTTGAATGGAATAGCTTTCAGACAGTTTACACAGCCCCTGTCGACAGACGAATGTCTGCCTGTCGACAGGAACCTCTGGCCAGAACCCAGAAACTTCAGACTGAGTGTACCTGTCGACAAGCCCTGGCTTGCTGTCGACAGGTGCACTCAGAACTGAAAACCCAGCTCTGGCAGTGCAGCCCCTGTCGACAGGTCTTGACTGAACCTTGTTTCTAGCCTTATTTTGACTCCGTTCTTTCCTTCCTGAAAATCATACCCCTTTGTCCTACTTATTAGTCTACCTTTATATTATGGATTTTACTACCAAAACACCTATTTAAATTAGTCAAGTTAACCTTCTTGTCACCTTGAGTTATTACTACAAGTTCCGAACTTAATTGTCTTCGTGAGATTGTCAATTCGAGAAATCAATGTCGAAATCAAGTTTCTTGTTCCTTGTATGTAAACCTTGAGTGATTATGAGTAAAACCTTTGTATTTCATTGATTCATTACAAAGGTAAGAGTGTGGTGATGACAAATTGAGAGTCTTGGACTCAATTTAAGAATTATGTTTGGCAAATAAGGGCTAGTCTAGTCTTGGGAGGAGCACCCAAATTCGTTTAAGTGGCCGCACGGAACGATAAATGATGAGTGGATGTTTGGCATAGCATCATTAAGTGTTTGATTGGTCATCATTTCATTTTATTATGTGTTCATATGAGTTCAATACAGTTCGTGAATGTTACTATGAATCCTTGAATCTTGAGTTCAATGTTCCATAACTTTGCTATCTAGTGTCGTATAGCAATCTCAGTTTGGCATGTAAAAGCATGATTACATGTATAATTCCTTGTCACTTACTTTGTATCTTGATCTCCTTGATTATAGACTTGAATCCTACTGAGCTAGTTAGCTCACAGAATTCTATTTTTCAGGTAATCCAGATGGAACGAATGATTAAGGGGGAAAGAGTGCTGAGTGAACCATGAATCTACAAGAAGCTTTCTACGTTACTTTTCTATAGCGTTGTAATTAGTAAATGTGATGTAATAAGTTTCTTTTGACTTATTCCTCGTGAGATCTGAATGAGGAAACTTTTGTAATAAGACACTTGTGTGACTATCTATGTAATGAATGGATATAGTGTCCTTTCTTTCCGTGATATTATGTCATTTCCAATAAATAGACTTTTTATTAGGACGTGACAGATTAATTGGTATCAGAGCCTTAGTTCGATAAACCTAGGGAATTCAGTGAGATGGGGTAGAAACATGGGATTAGTTAGCATGATTTTTCTAATAATGTAAATGCTTAACCTATTAATTATTTCAGAATGGACATGAGTGCTCAGCAAAGGTTGGTAGCAGCCATGGAAATGCTACGTCAGGACCTAGAACAATATGCTCAAGCACAGAGAGAACCCACGTGCAGATCAAAGAGGAAGTGTTAATTTGACGGCAGCGCTTTCTTTGCCGGAAATCCTAGTGCTGCACTGGACGTAATGACCCAAGTTATGTGTAGGTTGGAAAATCTCAAGCTGGGGCAAGACATGTTGCTCCACCAGTTTGAGGAATATTGGGAGGCCATGACGGATGCAGCAAGGGAGGTATACCACGGAACCGATGAAGTACAGCAGCCTCAACCTGCTGAAGTTGTCATAGATCTGACCCAAAACTAGAGAGGACTTAGGCAATATGTCCCTCTTTTTGTAAAACCTCCCCTTTTGTATAACTGATGGTTGTATGTATATAACTCCAAGTGTATAGGGAGTGAGAGGTTAAGGAGTATGTTTTTGTAATATGGAAAGGTGGGAAGTAGAAGACAGTATTAGTTTTAGTTGCTAATCATGAATGTACATTTTGATGTAAATATTTGATCACTGAATGAAGTGGTGCATTCTATGGATTTGCAACATGTATATGTGATGAATGCAAGTTGGATGGATTGTGAAATTAATGTATGTTCTATTGGATGTTTCAGATCCTTATCTAATTTTATCATGGACGGAAGTGATGCCAACTGGAAAAGAATGGAGAATTCAATGCATGATTTGACGTGAGTGATGAGAAATGTAGCTAAGAGTAACAGTCACAATGGAGCAAGTCTCTTTAAGGATTTTCGAAGTTTGGATCCTCCGAGATTTGCAGGAAGTACCGACCCGGACGAGGCGAAAAACTGGTTGAAGGGTATGGAAAGAATCTTTAATGTGATCCGATGTACTGAAGAAGAAAAGATACGGTTAGCAACATTTCAATTAGATCGTGATGCACGAGCTTGGTGGGAAACAGTGGAGTCCACTCTGGAAGATCCAGAGCAAGTTGTTTGGGAAGAATTTGTGGAGCTGTTCAATGATCAATATTTCTCTGAGGTAGTTCAAGAAAGAAAAGCTGATGAATTTGCTAATTTAAAAAAACTCAGAATGTCTGTATCAGAATATGAAGCTCAATTTGCCCGATTGTCAAAGTATGCCCCTCATCTGATATCGACAGAGAAATTGAAAGCCAAAAGATTATGAATGGATTACGTCCCGTTTTCATTATGCAGCTGACTCCTCATTTGATTACCTCATATTCAGAAATGGTTAAAAGGGCCTTAGCACTAGAAGCTGCTAATGATACTGTGGATAAGATCAGGGGAAAGTCTGGGGAAGGATCTTCGGACCGTAAGAGGAAGTTCGAGTCGGGGAATGCCCCAAAAGTTCAGCAAGCAAATAAGAAGTCAGGAAAGGCTCCGATAGCAAACAAAGATATATGTAAGCATTGTCACCGTAGTGGTCATAAGACTGAAAACTGTTGGCGTAGATTGGGTGCATGTCTGAAATGTGGTAGTACTCAACACCGAATTCTAGATTGTCCTATGGTTAAGAATACGCCAGCAAATCCAAATGTTCGAGCCAAACAAGGTAGATTGCAAGCTGTGCAGGGAGTGGAATCAGAAACTCCACCGGATGGCAGACTGATAGAAGGTACATTACTAGTAAACTCAAGACCCGCATATGTATTATTTGATTCAGGAGCAACACATTCTTTTATCAGTTATGAGTTTGCTAAGTCTTTGAAAGTGCAATCAGTTCCAACTTGAGGTTGCAACACCTTTAAGTGAGGGTAAGAAACTTAAGGACTATTACCCTAATAGTCAAATTATAGTTAAGGAGCATAATTTGCCTGGAGATTTAATTTGCCTTGAAATGTGGGATTATGATGTGATCCTTGGGATTGATTGGCTATCTAAATATCATGCAAACTTAGATTGTCAACTAAAACAAGTAACCTTTCTAAAGGAAATTACTCCCATAACTTTTGATGAAGATCGCACAAGGAAAATACCTATAATATCAGCGGTGAAAGCATGTAAATTGGTACAAAAAGGTTGTCAAGGATATTTAGTTTCTGTAATTATGATAAATCAGAATATTTCAGGGTTGGAAAATATTCCAGTGGTAAAGGAATTTCCTGATGTATTTCCCGAAGAACTTGTTGGTTTACCACCTAGCAGGGAAGTAAATTTCTCAATTGAATTGGTACCGGGAGCTACACCAATTTCGAGAACACCATACAGAATGTCCATGGAAGAGTTGAAAGAGTTAAAGAGGCAGTTACTAGAATTGATAGAAAAAGGGTTTATTAGACCAAGTACTTCACCTTGGGGTGCTCCAGTATTATTTGTGAAGAAGAAAGATGGATCTATGAGATTATGCATAGATTACCGACAGTTGAATCAATTGACTATAAAGAACAAGTACCCACTTCTAAGAATTGATGATCTATTTGGTCAACTGTCTGGAGCTCATTATTTCTCCAAGATTGATTTAAGATCTGGATACCACCAACTACGAATTCAGGAGCAGGATATCCATAAAACAACTTTTAGAACACGGTATGGACACTATGAATTTGTGGTAATGCCATTCGGATTGACAAATGCACCTGCTGCATTTATGCGCTTGATGAATGACGTGTTCAGATCTTATTTAGATCAATTTGTGGTTGTGTTTATAGATGATATATTGATCTACTCTAAGAATATAGAAGAGCATGAAGAACATTTGCGAATTACTTTACAAATATTACGGGATCACAAATTATATGCGAAGTTCAGTAAATGTGAGTTTTGGTTGAAACAAGTAATGTTTCTAGGACATATCATTTCTGAAGAAGGATTATCAGTGGACTCATCAAAAGTAGGAACTATACAGAAATGGGAACAACCTAAGAATCTTACTGAAGTACGAAGCTTTCTAGGCTTGGCCAGTTACTACCGGCGATTTGTCAAGGATTTTTCTAGAATTGCTTCACCACTTACACAGCTAACTAGAAAAGGAACTGCATTTATATGGAGTGAAAGTTGTGAACAAGCCTTTCAGCTGTTAAAGGAATGTTATCCACTGCACCAATTTTAGCCTTGCCGGTAGAAGGAAAAATATTTGAAGTTTATACTGATGCCTCGAGTATTGGACTAGGATGTGTATTAATGCAGGAAGGAAGGGTTATTGCTTATGCCTCTAGACAATTAAAAACTCATGAGAAGAACTACCCAGTACATGATTTGGAATTAGCCGCAGTGGTTTTTGCTCTTAAGCTCTGGAGACACTACTTGTATGACAACCAGTTCATAGTATACTCCGATCACAAGAGTCTCAAATATTTGTTCTCTCAGAAAGAATTGAATATGAGACAAAGAAGATGAATGGAGTATATCAAAGACTACGATTTCAAAATAGAATATCATCCAGGGAAAGGTAACACTGTGGCCGATGCACTCAGTAGAAATCCTGTAACCAAGGTATGTCAATTGCAAGTAAAGGAATGGAAGTTGTTAGAAGAGTTTTCTACATTGAGTTTAAAGACTGAGCTGCAGGAGGCAAGAGTTGTGATTAATAACATGATAGTGCAATCAGATTTGCTAAAGCAAATTAGAGAACAACAGAGCAATGATCCTATGTTGACAGAAACTAGAGAAAAATTGGCTTTCAGATCTGATTTTAATGAAGATGAGCATGGAAATCTTCGGTTTTGGGACAGATTATGTGTACAGGATAATCCTGAAATCAAGAAACAAATCTTGGAACAAGCTCATCGATCACATTATACGATTCATCCAGGAGTTGTCAAGATGTATCAAGATCTGAAAAAGCATTTTTGGTGGTGTAACATGAAAAAGGACATTGTGGACTTTGTAGCAAAATGTTTGACCTGTCAGAAGGTTAAAGCCGAACACCAGAAACCGGCAGGAAAGTTAAAACCACTTGAAGTACCGGAATGGAAATGGGATAGTGTCGGTATGGATTTTATTGTCGGACTGCCAAGACACGAAGTGGATTTGATGCAATATGGGTAATTATTGATCGCCTTACTAAATCAGCTCATTTCTTGGCAATTAAAACAAGATGGTCCGTCAATATTCTAGCAGCCTTGTACATGAAAGAAATTGTTCGATTGCATGGGATTCCAAAAGACATAATTTCTGACAGAGATGCAAGATTTACTTCACACTTTTGGAGAGAATTACAAGATGCATTGGGGACTAAGTTAAAGTTTAGTACTGCTTTTCATCCTCAAACCGACGGACAGACAGAACGAGTAAATCAGATCATTGAAGATATGTGTCGTGCTTGCATATTGGAGTTTGGAAACGACTGGAATACTCATTTAGCAATAATGGAGTTTGCTTACAATAATAGTTACCAGTCTACTATTCAAATGGCACCATTTGAAGCTTTGTATGGCAGACAATGTAGATCACCATTGTGTTGGGTAGAATTGAAAGAATCACATATTCTTGGACCCGAAATGATTCAGGAAACAACAGAAACTATTAAGTTAGTACGAGATCGGATGAAAGCTGCTCAAGACCGACAGAAAAGCTATGCAGATCAAAGAAGAAGGGATCTGGAATTTCAATCAGGAGAGCATGTGTTCCTTAAAGTATCACCTCGATGAGGAATCAAAAGATTTGGTATTAAGGGAAAATTGAGTCCAAGATATATTGGACCGTTTGAAATACTGAAAAGAGTTGGGGAAATGACATACCAACTGGCACTTCCACCCCAATTATCCAACGTACATGATATTTTCCATGTGTCCATGTTGAGAAATATGTGTATGATCCGGAACATATTATTGAATACCAAAATCTGGGGATACAAGAAAATCTGGCATATGAGGAAAGACCGGTGCAGATCCTTGATCGAAAAATCAAGCAACTTCGAAACAAGGAAGTTCCCTTATTGAAGATCCAATGGAACAGGCGAGGACAAGAGGAGGCCACATGGGAACTAGAAGATACCATCAAGACAAGATATCCAGAATTATTTTCAGGTTAGTATAATGATCTTTATGTTATTAAATTGGAGGACCAAAAATTTCTTTTAGTAGGGGAGAGTTGTAACGCCCTAGAAATTTTAAAATAATGAGGAAATAGAAGTAATTGAGTTAAAATACCTTAGGGTTATTATTAAAATGTGATAATTAAATGATAGACATAATTAGTGGTAATGAACATTATCCCAGTGTCGTACCTCGAAATGCGTGCCTCCACAGGGCGATACCGAAAAACAACATCGAAATAAAAATCTGAGAATATCATAATTTCCAGAAAAATGTGGAGAAATTTAATATGTAAGTATATGAATTTTTTCGACGTACGGATTTCAAGGTACAGTCGACGCGACTATTTTTCGGGTGATTTTTCACCTAGTGCAAAATAAAATCTAAAAATTGATTAAAAATCACCACAATTAGTAAAACAATCATATTAGTCTATGGTTAAAATTTCAAAGCAATCAGACATGGTTTGGATAGGTTTCTTTAAGAAACATGGCCAGTTGAATTATTGGGGATTTACGTAATGGGTTTTTCTGGGTTAATTTCAGTGGGCTACGTGGAAGCTTAGGGTGTGCCAGCACTCAAGGGAGACATGGTAACACCTCAGTTACCATGTGTAACTACCTAAATGTGCATGGGCTAGGTGTCCAAAGGTGGTAAAAGAGGATTTTACCCCAACACATGTCCCCCTACGTGTCCTTGTGCATGCAACCAGTTTGAGTTTATAAAAACCCATCCCCAGCCATCGTACACACCTCTTTTCCCTTTCTACTGGTGTGTACTTTGTCTTGGAGAGCACTTCACCTTTGTGCTGCTGTTGAGCCATCAACTCCACTTGGAGAAGTTGTACTAGCTGTTCTAGATCTCTTCGGTGCTTTGGTGCAAGTGTGGAGACCATCATCTATTCACGTGTGTAATATTTTTCTCGTTCAGTGGACCTTTAAGTTAAGGAAGCTTACACTTCAATCAGGTAGGATTCTTCTCTTGATCTTTCCAATTTCTTCTACTACTTCCCTTCGATCCTCTGATTAGTGGTATGAAGAATTCTAAGCATGCCATTCTTCCAGTGTGAAAATTCAAACCATTGTGAAATCTGGAAAGTTGATATTGATCATATTGTTGTCGAAGTTTAGGAAATATGTTCATGATAGAAAATCAACACTACATCATGTTTTAATTGATCCTCAAGTCACAAGTATCTACATCTTGTTGTCTTCGAACAATTCAACCCAATTTAGAGTGTTGATTCTATTGTTTAAATTAGATAGAACCTCAACGGTTTTGTACTTTTAGCTAACCTGATGGGTTGAGAAGTGATAAGACTCTTAAGTTAATTCACTTTATATAAGATTAGTGTAGAAAGGTGAGGAGAAAAGAGTTCCAAGAAGAAGTACTCCTCATTATCTACTTTGAGTTAACTTTTAGCTAGAACATCTTTGCAAATTATATTCCATGATCTTCCCTTTTTCAGATCAAGTCTACATGAGTTTTATATTTGAAACCACACTTGTTTAGGGTCCAAATCATGTTAGGAACATTAGAGCAACTTTATAGAATCATTGGAGGTTGAATGGAATAGCTTTCAGACAGTTTACACAGCCCCTGTCGACAGACGAATGTCTGCCTGTAGACAGGAACCTCTGGCTAGAACCCAGAAACTTCAGACTGAGTGTACCTGTCGACAGGCCCTGGCTTGCTGTCGACAGGTGCACTCAGAACTGAAAACCCAGCTCTGGCAGTGCAGCCCCTGTCGACAGGTCTTGACTGAACCTTGTTTCTAGCCTTATTTTGACTCCGTTCTTTCCTGAAAATCATACCCCTTTGTCCTACTTATTAGTCTACCTTTATATTATGGATTTTACTAGAAAAACACCTATTTAAATTAGTCAAGTTAACCTTCTTGTCACCTTGAGTTATTACTACAAGTTCCGAACTTAATTGTCTTCGTGAGATTGTCAATTCGAGAAATCAATGTCGAAATCAAGTTTCTTGTTCCTTGTATGTAAACCTTGAGTGATTATGAGTAAAACCTTTGTATTTCATTGATTCATTACAAAGGTAAGAGTGTGGTGATGACAAATTGAGAGTCTTGGACTCAATTTAAGAATTATGCTTGGCAAATAAGGGCTAGTCTAGTCTTGGGAGGAGCACCCAAATTCGTTTAAGTGGCCGCGCAAAACGATAAAGGATGAGTGGATGTTTGGCATAGCATCATTAAATGTTTGATTGATCATCATTTCATTTTATTGTGTGTTCATATGAGTTCAATACAGTTCGTGAATGTTACTATGAATCCTTGAATCTTGAGTTCAATGTTCCATAACTTTGCTATCTAGTGTCGTATAGCAATCTCAGTTTGGCATGTAAAAGCATGATTACATGTATAATTCCTTGTCATTTACTTTGTATCTTGATCTCCTTGATTATAGACTTGAATCCTACTGAGCTAGTTAGCTCACAGAATTCTATTTTTCAAGTAATCCAGATGGAATGAATGATTAAGGGGGAAAGAGTGCTGAGTGAACCATGAATCTACAAGAAGCTATCTACGTTACTTTTCTATAGCGTTGTAATTAGTAAATGTGATGTAATAAGTTTCTTTTGACTTATTCCTCGTGAGATCTGAATGAGGAAACTTTTGTAATAAGACACTTGTGTGACTATCTATGTAATGAATGGATATAGTGTCCTTTCCGTGTGATATTATGTCATTTCCAATAAATAGACTTTTTATTAGGACGTGACAGTTCTCCTCATGCTTCTTGAGCTGTCGAGAAGCATAGGCAACGACCCCACCATGCTGCATTAGCACGACACCCAAACCTGATCTCGACACGTCGGTGTAGACCACAAAACCTCCACTGCCCGGCGGCAAGACCAACCCTGGCACTGAAGTCAACCTCGTCTTCAGCTCTTGAAAGCTTTACTCACAGTCCTCTGACCAAACAAACCTGGCGTCCAATCTCGTCAACCTGGTCAACAACTTTGCAATCTTGGCAAAATTATGGATAAACCTCCGATAATAGCCAGCTAGACCTAGAAAGCTGCGAACCTCTGACACTGATGTGGGCTGCTCCCACGACAACACTGCCTCCACCTTGGCAGGGTCCACTGCCACACCAAAACCTCAGATCACGTACCTGAGAAAGTGCACCTCCCTTAGCCAAAATTCGCACTTGTCGAACTTGGCATACAGTTGGTGACTCCGCAAGGTCTCTAGCACGATCCTCAGATGCTCCTCGTGCTCCTCCTTAGAAGCCGAGTAGACCAAAATGTCATCCACAAAGATGACCACGAACCGGTCTAGGTACTCACTGAACACCCTATGCATCAAATCTATGAAAGCTGCGGGTGCGTTCGTCAGCCTAAACAGCATCACGACGAACTCTAAGTGACCGTACTTGGAATGGAAAGCTGTCAGACCAATATCTGACTCTCTGATCCTCAACTGATAGTAACTGGACCTCAAGTCAATCTTCGAGAACACCTTGGCCAACTGCAACTGGTCAAACAAATCATCGATCCTCGGCAACGGGTACTTGTTCTTCACTGTTACCTGGTTCAACTGCTGATAATCGATGCACAAATGCAAACTACCATCCTTTTTCCTCATAAACAGAACAGACGCTCCCCACGGCGAATGACTCGGACGAATGAAGCCCAGCTCAAGCAACTCCTGCAACTGGCGCTTCAACTCGCAAAACTCCGTCGGAGCCATCCGGTAAGGTGCCTTAGACAAAGGCATCGTACCGGGCAAAAGCTCAATGGAGAACTCTACCTCTCACTCAGGCGGCAAACCGGGTAGATCCTCCGGGAAAACATCAGAGAACTCACAAACAACCGGCACATCGGAAACCGACAATTCGCTAGGCTCCAAAGAACAAACAGAAGCAAGGTACGCTACACAGCCATCATGGATCAAGTGACGAGCTCTACAGAAAGAAATAAATGGCCGACGGGTAGACCGGATACCTTGGAAGTAGAGAACGGGTGCTCCACGTATCTCAAACCGAACGGTCTTCAGCTGACAATCCACCACAGTTGAGTGAGCCTCCAACCAGTCCATGCCCAGGATGATGTCAAAGTCACGAAGCTGTAACGCGTACAACCTGGCCGGCAACTGGTGTCCCTTGAACTCAACTGTGACGCCAACGCATATAATCACCGGACGGAAGATCGACCATCACATCACATTGCCTCTCAGGGGTGTGGCGAACCAGAGACTCTTAAAATTCCTCGGAAGCAAAATAGAGGGAAGCACTGGGGTCAACCAAAACACGAGCATCTCTACCAAGGATATGTAGAGTACCTATAACCAGGTTCGACGCCTCGGCCTGCTCCCTGGTGAGCGCCATCACATGACCGCGACCATGCCCACGCTGCGATGCCTGCTGGGGCTGCTGCTACTGCGGCGACTGCTGGTGGTGCTACTGCTGCGGCAGCTGCTGGTGCTGAGGGAACTGCTGCTGCTGCTGGTACGGTTGGTACTGCTGCGGCTACTGAAACTGCGAAAACTACTAAGCCTGCTGTTGGTACTGCCCCTGCTGCTGTTGACGGGGTGCCTGCTGCTGGGGAGTGTACTAGTACTGAGGTAGCTGCTGCGCGTAATGTACTGGCTACTGCTACTGCTGCACCTGCCCCATCGGGCAATCCCTTCTGAAGTGGCCCAGTAAACCACAAGCATAGCAAACTGCCTCTTGTCTGCCCTGCTCAGCTCCCTGCTGGACTGACTGCTCTGCAAACCTGGATTGACGCCTCTGCTACCGGCTCCATCCACCCCCGCAAGTAGACAACTGCCTGAACTTCGAGCGGACCCTGGAACTGCCGGAACTGCTAGAGCCCAAAGAAGAAGAAGTCGCGCTACCGTGACTCCCTGCGGGACGCTGGTACGGTGAGGACCTGGAAGAGGCTCCTCCCTACTGCTGCTGGGGTTGCCAAGTCTCCCTCTCCAAGGCGGTGGCCTTAGCCACGGCCTCTCCTAAGGTGGTACACATGTGAGTTGTCATACCCCACCTCAAGTCTGGCCTCAGTCCTACAATGAATCTCTCCGCACAAGCCTGCTCGCTCCCTATAGATGTCACCTACTATGTTAAAGGTGAGGACCCAATTTTCGCGGTCGCCGCCCACGGATCCGGAGACCCGGAAGGGCTACAATATGAATCTAATAGGATATGTAACGGAAGTAAACGTCAACTGCTAAGCTAGAAGTGCAAGTGCAGAAACAGAAAGAAGAGTGAGACCACTGCGTACCGCTCTAAGTACAGTCCCAACACACGCACACTAGTACAAGTAAAGGCAGGGGATAACAAATCCTTTAGGGGCATACCCCGAGGGTGATGTACACTGAGAGAGCGAACCACTGCTAGCTACGGGGACCACGACTTCCTCCCTGTCTCCTCCGCCCTTCAGCTGCTGAGAAGTTTCACCTAGGGAAAAGGAGGGATGAGCTTCACAACAGAAGCTCAGTAGGGACTACCAATCTCCTACTAGCTCTAACAGGTAGAAGAAAAAAAATATATATATATATATATATATATATATATATATAATTAAATAACAACAGTTATATCTTCTACCTACGAACGAAAGTGCGGAAGCAAAGCTACTATCTAGCAATGGTACGGAAGTACAACTCGGTCGGAAACTCTGTACGACTGCTCGGTGTGACCACCACACGGCTAGCAAACGTAGGCAGGGGGAAACCCCGCCCGGACAAGGAACACTAGCTACAAAAATTACTACCACTAGTCAACCGGCCATGTGCGTCCACCGACGTCTTATCCTCGACCCAGGTCCAAACCTCCATGTCTCTTCAGAGTGAGGTAGGACACAAAGAATACAACAGTAACCGCCATAGTCTGGCTGGACTATGGTCCCACGCATGGTCTCTCCAAGTGGTTACGGGGCCACAAGGAGCGAGGCAGTGAGAAAAGGACTAGTTGGACTGCGCCGAGAAGAACTCCCAAAATGACCTCGGCGTCCCAGTCCAACTACGA
Source organism: Colocasia esculenta (assembly GCA_014218235.1). Lineage (NCBI taxonomy): Eukaryota > Viridiplantae > Streptophyta > Magnoliopsida > Alismatales > Araceae > Colocasia > Colocasia esculenta. Next base: position 7,621,093 of record CM024765.1, on the reverse strand, counting down.
GAGCTCTGCAAATAGGGCTGCCAACGGGTCGGAGTCGGAATCGGAAATGGCACTTTCCGCATCCATTTCCTATAAGAAAATCGGAAACGGGTCGGAAACGGAAAGTAATCGGAAACATTTGGTACGATCAAATGGTAGATGTATGTAGTATTAGAAGCAATGGTAAAAGAGATGTCTTTGATAATAATAGGTATAATAAATGTTACAAGAGAGATAAGTTAATTAAATTCTATTTACAAATTAAAGAGAGGCTAAAAACTTAGTCTAAAGTTTTTAATATTAAGAAATAAGATTTTAAGAATATATATTTTGTAAATAAAATACAATTATATCTTATCAGAAATGGAAACAGAAAAATGAAAAATAATCAAAAACGGAAAAACGGATACGGAAAGGTCGGAAACGGGTCGGAAAGTCAGAAATCGGATATCCATTGGCAGCCCTATCTGCAAACGACTCAACGCCGCTGTCCTAACCACCGTTTTCCCCTCTGCTCTAGAGTCTGCAGACTCGGCTGCCAACTCGAGCATGCTCGTAGCCCAGAGTACTCCCTTAACTGGCTCTCGAGGATGGGGGGCCCAGGCAACGGTAACAACCTCTCTCACGGGACAAGCCCTCAAGTGCCGAGCACCGGGCGAACGACTAGTGTAGGACAGTACTAAGGAGACTAGCACAGGTGCCATGGATACATTGAGAAGTGGAAACAGCGAAGACTGTACAAGAAACCACACTTCACAAGACCTCACCTATCTCTCGGTTGAGGTCGCGACCCATCGGGCCGCCGCCGCCTCGACCTTGTCGCGACGCCCTCCGCTGTCGCGACGACCCAAGCCGTCGCGACTAGGTTGCGACGCCCTAGAGCGGCGCGATGATGTCGCGATGGCCGTACCAGTCGTGACATCATCATGACCTCTCGATAGGTCGCGTCTTCAGCCGAGGGGCGTTCCGGAGCGCTCCTCTAGTAGAACACCCCCAAAACGCGATCACAACAAACCACAAGGGGAGGGGAGCATGGATAACATGTATTGAAAGCTGTAAATCACCCAAAGCACCCTTAAAACCCCATAAACATGGATTCACATGAATCTACACTCGATGGAGCCTCACTCAAACTCGAGCATGGATTCCTCACACTCCCACAACCACAAACCACGAGAAAACGCCGTCTCTAGGGGGGAGAGGAGCATGCTTAGGGCGAGAGGATCAAGGGTCCCTACCTCCACAAGTAGAGCCGACCTGTTGGGGTCTTCACGTCGGAATGGCCACCTTCTCCTTGCTCCAAGCACCACGACCACGTCCCCTGCACGAACGGGACGCCACCACCTTAGCACGAGCACCACGAGCACGAAGAACATGCGAGAAATAGCAAGGGAGCTTGAGAGGGGAAGAAGAGGGAAGAAGGAGAAGCGAGAGGGCGAGGGGGAAGAATGGGGCGCACCCTCGGTTTTAAACTGACGGCCCCCAGAACGCGATGGGTCGGCCCGGCGTGACAAGCACCCAGTCGTGATGCCCCTAGGCGTCGCGACCATGTCGCGGCGGCCACCCTCTGCGCGACCCCGAAAAGCAGTAAAACCTTGAAGACCGAAAAAGCAAACGCGACGGCCTGACCACGTCGCGACCAGGGTGCCTGTCGCGACCCTAAGGACGGGGCTAAAGGGCCCAAGGGGGCCGGGTCTTACATGTGATCTCTAAAGATGGTATAGCTGCTGATCGCTCCAAGGTAAAAGCCGTATTAAATTGGGAGAGACCTACCAATGTGATAGAGATTATAAGTTTCTTGGGACTAGCTAGATATTACAGAAGATTCATTAAGGATTTCTCTAAGATCGTTGTGCCTTTGACCAGATTGACTAGAAAGGAGAATCCTTACTCATGGACGGAAGATTGTGAAAAGAGCTTCCAAACTCTAAAGGAGTGTCTGACTACTACCCCTATCCTTGCCCTACCCATTGAAGGGGGAGGATTAGTGGTATACACTTATGCCTTTGGGATTGGTCTAGGCTACATGCTAATACAACAAGACCGTTGAACCGATAATCTCTATATACTCCTAAGTTTTAATGATGACAATGCTTTAAATAAATGTCAAATATTTTTATTGACTAATAATAATTGCACATCATCTCAAAACATTCTCATAATATCATATTCTGGATAGTCTAATGTTGTGTCGACACATGATATCCATATGTCGATAGACATGAATGATGTGTCGACACATGATATCCATATGTCGACAGATATGAATGATGTGTCAACTCATGAATGAAATGTGTCGACTTGTGCATCGACACATAATGCCCATGTGTCGTTCTGTGATCATCATGTGCCAACTTATGTTTTTCTGCTCATAATTGTTAATATCTTTTTATCTCCTTCTATATGAATTTTGGTGAGATTTTACTTTAATATGATTTTATATGATTAACATACATTTTCATTAAGTCTGAAAGCAGGAGATAAAGGTAAATTAATGGCTATAAGGATCATCGAGTATCTCAAAAACTCAGTGTCAAGTTCTTCAAAAATGTTTTCTAAGTCCATATCAATTATAGAATAAGTTTCATACAGATTGATGTTAAACTGTGCATCGATTCATGAACAAATATTTTAAGTGCTATATTGATTGAAGAACAAAATTTCTATTGATTGAAGAACAAAGTTCCTATCGATTGGAGAATAGAGCTTTCTATCAATTTCTGTTTAAAAATGTTCCGATTGGTGACCAAGTGGCACAACATATCGATTGGTGTTGTGAGTTGTTCCGATAGGTGAACAACATATCGATTGATGTTATATGTTGTTCCGATTGGTGAACAACATATCAATTGGTGTTTAAAATCCTTCCGATTGGTGAACAACATATTGATTAGTGGTATTTTCATACCGATTGGTGACCAAGTGACTTGACTGATATCGATTGTTGTTGTTTCATATCGATCGGTGAATAAATAGCATGATTCAAGCCGATTGGTGTTATATTCATTCCAATTGATGAACAAATGGCTAGATTCATTCCTATTGGTGTTAATATGACTTTAAACACACCAATTAGTGAGTAAATATATTACAAATATAATATTACTCATTATTTCTGTCATAAAATCTTCTACTGTCGTGTGAACTTTGACTGATGTCACTTTGACTCTCTTGTGAAGAGTTGATCTTATAGTTAGAATAAATTCTTATTTCCAATGATAAATAAGTATTGCATATGAACAATTGACTTCTTTGTAATGGTTTATGACCAAGTGTTTTATAATAGAATATCTGTCTTCAAATTATATCCATGGCAATAGATAATAGCTTTATCTATTGAATTATCATTTCACTATTAATCTAAGTGCTTTGCAAAAGATTTTATTATTTAAATATATGCTTTGGCGTGCATTACAAATTTGAGTCTAACTCAAAGCCTCGAAAATTTCTGTAGCTCATGCTTTTTAGATATAGGCCATACCTTCTCACTTCATGCAGGTTGCTGCAGATAAGAAAGCACCCACCTAGTAGAAAAGGTAGTCATCCCAAAATAAGGGTAGTAGGTAGAAGATGTATGGTGTGACTGACATGTACTATCCTCTTCTTCTCACCATCTCTTCCTAGCATTTATTGGGTACAAGTACTCCGTACTCTAGTGAAGCAAATGTTAGACTCAACATCTGCATGGGAAACCAGCATGAAGCCTAACCTGGAGACTCGACGGACATATCAACAGATAAATCCTCCAAGGGTCTATAAAATAAGGAGTGGATGCTGTCACAACAGAACTCCTGCGTGAAAAAGACTTAAAGTTTGAGAGAGCACATCAGCACACACATCCCTTCTCAACCAGGAAAGAAAGTAGAACATTGAAGCCATTTCTCTTCTAGCTTTATTCATCTTTCTCTTTGCATTATGCTGTATTCTTCTTCCAGAAGAGAGGGAGCTGTTTGTCTCAGATCTAGCCCTCCTTCGTGTTCATCTTGGGCTTGGTCTAGGGACCTTTGAGATCTCATTGAGATTCTATGTTGTACCTCTCTTGTGAGAAGAGTAGACCAGCCTGCGAGCTGGGTGTTATTTCCTGTTGTTTAAGGGAAGACCAGTATGTGAGCTGGGTGGTATTTCCCCTTCTAGGTTGAAGGGAAGACCTGTGTGTCAGGGTGGTTTAGCCTCTTCGGGTTGAAGAGAAGACTAGCTGTTGCTGGGTGTATTTGTCCATAAGGGGGACTATACCCTTGGGTAGTGAATCCAAAGTTATTGCTTGGAGATTGGACGTAGGGCTTCTTTTTGGAAGGGCTGAATCAGGATAAAATTCTTGTGTCTTTTGTGTGATTGTTTATGTCCATTTTTTGTATTATCTAACACTAACAATCAGTTTTTAAGATTTATGCTTGAGTTGTAGAAATTAGTTAAGAAAACCGTTCACCCCCCCCCCCCCCTTTGGGCTTGTTAACCAAGAGCACAAGTGGTATCAGAGCTTGGCTTCTCAAAGACATTAAGAAGATCTCACGATATGAGAAGTAAAAGATCAAATGATAGCCCAAAATTATATAAAGGTCAGTCAGTCAACAAACCTTCTCTATTTGTTGGTGAAGACTACAACTATTGGAAAACAAGAATGAAATTCTTCCTTCAAGGATTTGATTATCATATATGGAGCATCATTGAATATTGTGACCTCAAGGTATCAAAGCCCAAGGAAGAATGGACTGATGACAACAAGAAGCTTCTATCTCTAAACAATAATGCTAAGAGTATTTTGTGTTGTTCATTATCCAAAAAGTAGTTCAATAGAATCTCTGCTTGCTTATTAGCAAAGGAAATATGGGATAAGCTAAAGCTTGCTTATGAAGGGATAGACAAAGTTAAGGAAACAATGATAGATATTTTGGTAACTTAGTATGAAAATTTTCAAATGTTATCAGGAGAAACTATCACACAGATTTATAGCCATTTCACTGACATTACAAATGGATTGGTTGGTCTTGGGAAGAAGTATGATACATGAGATATGGTAAGGAAAATCCTTCGATCCTTACCTAGTCAATGGACTCCAAAGGTCATAGCCATTGAGGAAACTAATGATCTATCAGCTATGTCAATGGAAAAGCTTGTTGGGTCACTTATGGCTTACGAAATCAACATGGAGAGATTAGGTGAAACCTCAACAAAGAAGAAAATAAGTAATGCTGTAAGGCCCTTGATTTTCACCTTGTTTGTTAAGTATATGTATGTGTGTATAAGTGTATACTATTGATGTATGATTATTGTATAAGTATTATTGATATAAATTGTATGATTAGTATTATTGAAATGTACATAGCATATTCAAGTACATATATGTATATATATATATATATATATATATATATATATTTTTGGTGTGTAGTATTATAAATTTTTGCATAATTAAAGTGAGTTTTGTCGGCCAGTCGGCGTCCACATGGGCTGACGCTGACAAGGGGTAGGCGGCAACATCGATGGACGCCCATTTCTGCATAGGCGACCATGGATATGGACGCCAATATCCCAGATCTGTTACGTTTTCAGATCCGGAAACGCCTCCGGAAATTTAGCCTCTTGTTTGGGAAACCCTTCCCAACGGCTCTGAGACTTGCCCTTTAACCGATCCGACCCCCAACCCTTATAATATCCAATTTTCGGCCAGATCCATCCCTTGGCTCTTGGGTCAAAAACCTATCTTCTCTAAGCAAAAACCCTAACTTGAACCTGAAAGATCCGGCTTCGGGAGGCTTCGTCTGGTGATCTGCATCAACTGGTGTCGACCTTGAACATCGGGAACGACTCCCCACGCTGGTGTGCTGTGAAGATCAGCAGAAGATCCGAAGAAGGAGGGATTTGGAGACTCTTTGGCACAGGCCGCGAGGAGCTTCTCCGGCTTAAATCTTCGTTGGTAGATTTTACAGAAGGCAAGTACCCCATACACATTAACCCTACATGTGTCTAGTATGTCCCAGGATTTTCTCAGATTTTTCTCGTGTCTTGAAACCACCCTTTCAAGTGATTTATTGGCTTTCAGTGTGTTCTGCAGACAGGATATTAACGGCAAGATCCCTTGCCGCTAATATCTTGTGTTGGCGGCATCATCTAATGCCGTTAACCTATAGACGGCCACCCCTTGCCGTCGAGTTCTTCAGACTGCAACAGTGAGCAAGTCTGTCCTTATATGAACTAGTTTTCGAGTTTTTCCGCATGAGGATATACGGTAAATTTTTATAATATGTGAATATATATGTTCGGATGTACTGTAGTTATTGTGCATTTTGAATTTTTCACTAATTATTAGATTTTTTGGAATATGTTACCAATAGAATGTTAATCTTGGAAAATGTCGTTTATGAAATATGTGTAGAAATTAACTATCATAGATTTTCTGTACATTGTTCATAATATCTAGTGCATGATATAAAAATTTGAGTAATTTATATCATCTGTGTAATTTATTAAGTTTTCTGAACCGAAAAATAGTTAATATGTCTGCTCAATGTAGAAAGTTAAGAATCCATGCGAAACTAGTTAAATCCCTGAAATTTGTGATAAAATTGTACTGTCAGTATTCAGGTATGAATTAAATTATGAACCCAATAATGAAAAATTGTATCAGTTTGACTATTTTTCAGTTGATATCATCACTGATAGAATTTTCATAAAATATGTGTAACTCAGAAAAATGCGAATTTTGGTATGCATGATGATTAAACTGTGATAGATTTCTGGTTAAATTTCTGTACTGAACAGATGACATTAGCTATATAAACCTGTTTTATGTTAGATATTAATATTAATACATGCTAATATGATAAATGTTTAATTTTGCAAAAATTTCAGCATGATTAGGATTGTTGTAAAAATCTGATTATACTGAAAACAGTAGTATCATGCTAGGTAATACTGAAGAAGGAAATGTGTGAACATGAGATGAATGCGTGATTATTTTGTGTTTAGAATGTGCTGAAATTGAGAAAATGTATTAATGTGCCAATGTGTGACCCTGCTACCTTAGAGGGCTGTGGAACTGTACTGTGGTAAGTCCCCACGGGAAGGTTCAAAGTGTGTGATGACCCATGGGCATTGGGATTAAATCCTGGAGGCGAACAAGTATCGTTGGTTAGGGTGGAGAGTGCTTCTCCGGTCTCTGCGCAGTAACTAAGATTGATCACTAGAATGCCTAGGTGATTGATATGTGATGTGATCAGTGTGTGTCCTTCTAAAGTGGTTTGGGCTATGTTCACGGCATTAAGTGAAAGTGAAAATGTGTTTAAGTGAAAGAAATTGTGTAAATTGTGGACCTGTGTAAGTGAATATGCATGAAATTCTTATGAAAGCATGCAAAAATGATAAGTTTCTTGTGAATGTGACATGATAGTAGTAAAACAGCAAGCTTCTCACTAATATAAATGTGTTAACCATGTGTAAATTTTCTTAGAAGTTATGTTAAATTAGTTGTTATGAAATGTGTAAATTTTGTGTAAAATGTTCAACATGTGGCTTATGAATGATTGAATGAAATCAGTTTAGTATAGTGAAAAATGTAGAAAGCATGTGATAGGATTAGTTTTTTTGTATAAAACAAATACCATGTGAGAGATGTGTAGAAATCATGAATAGCTTCTATTTGAAAAATTGTCACTTCCATGCATAATGTGTAAATGATGTAGCATAAGTTATGGATATTACTCGATGCATGTATGTTTAGTGTGCTGGTGTTACTGTTGAGTTCTTTTGAACTCATTCTTGCTTCGGCGTACAGGTGCAGACGTTTCTACTTCTTCCGAGGAGATCGTTAGGAGCGACTCGGAGCGAGAGTAGGAGATATTGTTGTGGATTTAGCATTGAAATTTTCATTACTCCATTGTATGTAATAAAGACTCTGCATAGTCTCTTGTGGACATGTATTTATTTCATTTCATTATGGAAAATTTGCTCTCTTTCTTTCTATAACGGACTGTGAATAGAATGTGGATGATGGAATAAAATTTCTTTTCAGTTATTTAAATTCCGCTGTCATGAGATATACTATATTTGTGTATGTTTCAGCCTATCGTACTAGTGTTGGGTAAATGTCCCACTGTAGTGATACCTTTTATATCGACGTGGGTTGGTGGAACCGTACCGATATGAGAGGGTCGTTACAGAGATTGGTATCAGAGAATCAGCTGAAATTGTACATAAATATGCATATACCATCATCTTCATTGTATACTAAGTCAGTGTAGAATGTCCACATAGATAAGTAATTAGTTAGAATTTAGATAGTTCTAAATGGTGATTAATCCGTTCTACAGGTTATGGCTTCACGTGGTAGGCGTGGTGTTCCTGCTCGTGATGGCGAGCAGAGGAGAGATGAGCCTCGGCGTGAGGATCAGGGTGAGCAGCAGGCCCCTGCACCTCAGGATCCTGTACTTCCTCCACCGCCACCAGTAGACTATGGAGTTTTCATGCAGGGTTTGGTGCAGGCCATGCAAACGCAGGCCCACACTCAGGCTGCACTCCAGGCCCAGTTGGAGGCTCAGGTTAGAATAATAATATAAAGTAGTCTGTATTTTAATTGCATGAATGTTATGTTATATATGTTAATTTTGTCGCTTGTTGTAGCAGGCTCAGGTACCAGTTCCCCAGGCTGACCATGGTGGACCCTCCATCATGGAAGGTTCAAGAGGATGTCGCCACCTCCTTTTAAGAGGGAGAGCGATCCGTTATTAGCTGAGAACTGGATGAGGGAGATTGAGAAGATCTTTCGGGCCATTAGGTGCGCTGAGGACGACAGGTCACTTTAGCCACCTATATGCTACAGGTATGTGTAATCTAAGCTAGTGGCTATTACTTAAGTATAAATTATGTTGGTTAGCTCTTATGATGGTTTTGGCAGGAGCGAGCCGATGTATGGTGGTCCTCGTTGTTACGTACTCGGTTCGAGGATGGTGCCGTGGAAGTCGGATGGGACGAGTTCGTGAGGTTCTTCCGAGCCAAGTTTGTTCCGAGCACATCCAGGACAAGATGGAGCAGGAGTTTCTCTCGTTGACTCAGGGTTCCATGACGTGTTGGAGTACGAGGCCAAGTTTTGCCGAGCTATCAAGTACGCCCCTCATATTGTAGCTGATGAGCGCAGGAAGGCGAAGAAATTCGTGATGGGTCTGAAACCATCACTGAGGACGAGGTTAGTGGCTTTCGACCATCGTACTCTCGAGCAGGCGCTCAGCGCGGCATGTCGTCAGGAAGGGGAGATGGAGCAGTACCTGGAAGGAAGAAGGCTTCTCAAAAGAGGCCAGCAGCTCCTTTCCAGAGGCAGGAGAGGAAGAAGGCTACTTTCCAGTCACCGCAGTGTCCTGTGGCATCAGGCAGTGGTCAGGTATCCTCTCACGTTCCCCTAGTGGTAAGAAGGAGTGTCCTCATTGCGGGAGGGCACATGGCGGTTCAGAGTGTTGGCTGGTAGCAGGAAAGTGCTTAAAGTGCGGGAGCAGTGATCATAAGATTAAGGATTGTCCGAGGCTTCAGCAGGGAGCCCAGCGGGGGCCAGCCCCAGTAGTAGCAGCAGCAGCGCCAGCGACAGGACGACCAGGGAGACCTCGAGCCCCAGCTCGAGTGTTTGCGTTGGCTCGTGAGGATGCCGAGCAGGCAGATCATGTCACCGAAGGTACAGTTTTGTTCTTAGGTGTGCATGCTCGGGTTTTGTTCGATACGGGTGCTACTCACTCGTTCATTTCCGAGCGTTTTGCTAGGCAGTTAGCTTTAGAGTCAGGGTTAGAGTCTGAGGATTTAGAAGTCCCTTTGTCTGTGCTACACCTGCGGTACGGTATCGACTAGGAAGTGTATTCCGTCTTTACCAGTGTGCATTGAGGATAGAGTCCTAGAAGGGTGTTTCTTCTTGCTTAAGATGAAGGACTATGATGCTATTCTTGGTCTGGATTGGCTAGATGAGCACTATGCTTTGGTAGATTGCCGTGGGAAGAAGATTGTTTTCCGCATTCCTGGAGGATGAATTTTCTCATCCTTTGCCGAGGAACTTAGCAGGAAAGTTTCGTCATCTCGGCCATGAGGGCAATGAGAATGGTGAACAAGGGTTGTGACGCTTTTCTTGCCAGTGTGTTTTAATACCCAAGGCTGATGAGTCCCTTACTCTTGCCGAGATAGATGTAGTGCAGGATTTCCAGATGTCTTTCCTGATGATTTATCTGGATTGCCACCAGCTAGAGAGATAGAGTTCACTCTAGAGTTGCTTCCGGGCATCTCTCCTATCTCGAAGGCACCTTATCGGATGGCACCTGCGGAATTAGCTGAGTTAAGGAAGCAGTTGCAGGATTTGTTAGATAAGGGATTTATTCGCCCTAGCGTTTCCCCTTGGGGCGCACCTGTCTTGTTCGTCAAGAAGAAGATGGGTCACTTCGGTTATGCATTGATTATAGAAAGCTAAACCAGGTGACTGTAAAGAACAGGTATCCCTTACCTCAGATTGATGATTTGTTTGACCAGCTACAGAATGCATCGGTCTTTTCTAAGATTTATTTGCGTTCTGGCTATCATCAGTTGAGGATTAGGAGTGAGGATGTGTCCAAGACGGCATTTAGAACCCGTTATGGACATTATGAGTTTTTGGTCCTTCCGTTTGGTCTAACCAACGCCCCTGCACGTTCATGGATCTCATGAACAGGGTGTTAGACCCTATCTAGATAGTTTTGTTGTAGTCTTCATTGATGACGTGTTGGTTTACTCTCCGGATGAGGCCACACATCGTCAGCATTTGAGGATAGTGTTAGAGTTCTCCGTGAGCACAAGCTGTATGCAAATTCAGCAAGTGCGATTTTTGGATGCGCGAGGTTCATTTCCTTGGGCATGTTATCTCCGGTTGCTGGTGTAGCATGGACCCAGCGAAAGTCCAAGCTGTTATGGATTGGGAGAGTCCCAAGACTCCTTCGGAGATTCGGAGTTTTCTTGGTCTGGCGGGTTACTATCGGCGTTTTATTGAAGGATTTTCATCCATCGCCGCTCCATTGACTCAGCTGACCAGAAAGGAGTGAAGTTTGTCTGGTCCGAGGAGTGTGAGAGTAGTTTCAATTATTGAAGACTAAACTCACATCGGCCCCTGTGTTAGTTCTACCGAGCGGTGTAGAGGATTTTGCTATCTACACGGATGCATCTCGGATTGGTCTTGGCTGTGTGTTGATGCAGCAAGGAAGGGTAGTAGCATATGCTTCGAGGCAATTGAAGAGCATGAGCGAAACTATCCAACTCATGATCTTGAGCTTGCGGCAGTGGTTCATGCACTGAAGATCTGGAGACACTATCTTTATGGTGTCAGATTTGAGGTGTTCACTGATCACAAGAGCCTAAAGTATCTTTTCTCCCAAAAGAATTAAACCTTAGGCAGAGAAGATGGATTGAGTTCCTGAAGGACTATGACTTCGATCTCCAGTATCATCCTGGAAAGGCGAATGTCGTAGCAGATGCCCTAGTAGTAGAAAGAGATCGTCTCTCCCAGCAGACTGGAAGATGTTGGAGGATGCAGCGTGTTCGATGACCGAGTTGGAGCATTGTTATGCCGAGCTTTTGTGGCTCAGCTGTCCATTAGGTCATCAGTGTTAGATGAAGTGATAGAGCATCAGAAAGCCGACCCTAGACTCCAAGATTTAGTGGGCAAAGCGGTATTGCTCGTGATGAGGATGGTGTGATTAGATTCCATCATCGTGTCTGTGTTCCAGATATTGTAGATGTTCGTGAGCATGTTTTAGCAGAAGCTCATAGATCTAGATTCTCTATTCATCCGGTAACACTAAGATGTACCAGGATTTAAAGAGATCATTTTGGTGGTCTGGCATGAAGAAGGATGTAGCGAGTCGTGTCTAGATGTCTAGTATGCCAGCAAGTGAAGGCCGAGCGGCAGCGACCATCTGGTCTTATGCAAAAGATGGAAATCCCAGTTTGGAAGTGGGAGCTGTCACTATGGATTTTGTTACGGTTTGCCTCGATCTAGACGAGGTAATGACTCGATTTGGGTAGTGATAGATCGTTTCTCGAAGACTGCGCATTTCTTGCCTATGAAGAAGCAGTCAGTAGAGAGTTTAGCTAGACTGTATGTTAGTAGTATTATAGATTGCATGGGAACCGAAGTCTATTATTTCGGATCGAGATCCGAGATTTACTTCGAGGCTGTGGAAGGTCTTCAGGATGCGTTAGGTTCTGAGCTGAAGCTCAGTTCAGCATTTCATCCCCAGACAGATGGACAGTCCGAGAGGACTATCCAGACGCTTGAGGATATGTTGAGGGCTTGTGTGCTGGATTGGAAGATGATTGTGAGCGCCATTTACCTCTAGTGGATTTCATATAACAACAGTTTTCATGCGAGTATTGGCATGGCTCCATTTGAGGCTTTATATGGTAGGCCTTGCAGATCTCCTTTGTGTTGGGAGGAGACCGGTGATAGGCAGTTGATCGGTCCGGAGTTAGTTCAAGAGACTTCGGATAGGTCCAGCTCATTAGGAAGAGACTTGTTGCGGCACAGGATAGGCATAAGAGTTATGCCGACAACGAGAAATGATCTAGAGTTCGAGGTGTGAGCATGTCTTTTGAGATTTCGCCTACGCGAGTGTAGTTATATTTGGCAACATAGTAAGTTGAGCCCTAGGTTCATTGGCCCGTATGAGATTCTCAGATGATTGGCAACGTGGCATATGAGCTAGCTTTACCTCCAGCTTTGCTCGTTCATCCTGTTTTTCACGTATCTATGCTCAGGAGTATGTCAGAGATCCGTCTCATGTTATTAGCCATGAGCCAGTGGAGATCCAGCCAGATCTTTCTTATGTAGAGCAACCAGTAGCTATTCTTGATCGGAAGGTTCAACATCTCCGAAACAAGAGCATTGCGTCAGTAAAGGTCTTATGGCGTAACTTCTCGCGAGAGGAGGCTACTTGGGAACTTGAGGACGCAATGAAAAGAAATATCCTCAGTTGTTTGAGTAGTGTCAGTCTAACTTCGAGGACGAAGTTTCTTTAAGGGGGAGAGGGTGTAAGGCCCTGATTTTCACATTGTTTGTAAGTATATGTTGTGTGTATAAGTGTATACTATTGATGTATGATTATTGTGTATAAGTATTTATTGATATAAATTGTATGAATTAGTATTATTGAAATGTACATAGTATATTCAAGTACATATATGTATATATATATATTATATATATATATATATATATATATTTGTGTGTAGTATTAATTTTTTTGCATAATTAAAGTGAGTTTTGTCGGCCAGTCGACGTCCACATGGGCTGACGCTGACAAGGGGTAGGCGGCAACATCGATGGACGCCCATTTCTGCATAGGCGACCATGGATATGGACGCCAATATCCCAGATCTGTTACGTTTTCAGATCCGAAAACGCCTCCGAAAATTTAGCCTCTTGTTTGGGAAACCCTTCCCAACGGCTCTGAGACTTGCCCTTAAACCGATCCGACCCCCAACCCTTTATAATATCCAATTTTTGGCCAGATCCATCCCTTTGGCTCTGGGGTCAAACCTATCTTCTCTAAGCAAAAACCCTAACTTGAACCTGAAAGATCCGGCTTCGGGAGGCTTCGTCTGGTGATCTGCATCAACTGGTGTCGACCTTGAACATCTGGGAACGACTCCCCACGCTGGTGTGCTGTGAAGATCAGCAGAAGATCCGAAGAAGGAGGGATTTGGAGACTCTTTGGCACAGGCCGAGGAGAGCTTCTCCGGCTTAAATCGTCGTTGGTAGATTTTACAGAAGGCAAGTACCCCATACACATTAACCCTACATGTGTCTAGTATGTCCCAGGATTTTCTCAGATTTTTCTCGTGTCCTGGAACCACCCTTTCAAGTGATTTATTGGCTTTCAGTCTGTGTTCTGCAGACAGGATATTAACGGCAAGATCCCTTGCCGCTAATATCTTGTGTTGGCGGCATCATCTAATGCCGTTAACCTATAGACGGCCACCCCTTGCCGTCGAGTTCTTCAGACTGCAACAGTGAGCAAGTCTGTCCTTATATGAACTAGTTTTCGAGTTTTTCCGCATGAGGATAAACGGTAAATTTTATATAATATGTGAATATATATGTTTGGATGTACTGTAAGTTATTGTGCATTTTTGAATTTTTCACTAATTATTAGAATTTTTGGAATATGTTACCAATATAATGTTAATCTTGGAAAATGTCGTTTATGAAATATGTGTAGAAATTAACTGTCATAGATTTTATGTACATTGTTCATAATATCTAGTGCATGATATAAAATTTGAGTAATTTATATCATCTGTGTATTTATTAAGTTTTCTGAACCGAAAAATAGTTAATATGTCTGCTCAATGTAGAAAAGTTAAGAATCCATGCGAAACTAGTTAAATCCCTGAAATTTGTGATAAAATTTGTACTGTCAGTATTCAGGTATGAATTAAATTATGAACCCGAATAATGAAAAATTGTATCAGTTTGACTATTTTTACAGTTGATATCATCACTGATAGAATTTTCATAAAATATGTGTAACTCAGAAAAATGCGAATTTTGTATGCATGATGGTTAAACTGTGATAGATTTCTGGTTAAATTTCTGTACTGAACAGATGATAGTAGCTATATAAACCTGTTTTATGTTAGATATTAATAATTAATACATGCTAATATGATAAATGTTTAATTTTGCAAAAATTTCAGCATGATTAGGATTGTTGTAAAAATCTGATTAATACTGAAAACAGTAGTATCATGCTAGGTAATACTGAAGAAGGAAAATGTGTGAACATGAGATGAATGCGTGATTATTTTGTGTTTAGAATGTGTTGAAATTGAGAAAATGTATTAATGTGCCAATGTGTGACACTGCTACCTTAGAGGGCTGTGGAACTGTACTGTGGTAAAGTCCCCACGGGAAGGTTCAAAGTGTGTGATGACCCATGGGCATTGGGATTAAATCCTGGAGGCGAACAAGTATCGCTGGTTAGGGTGGAGAGTGCTTCTCCCGGTTCTGCGCAGTAACTAAGATTGATCACTGGAATGCCTAGGTGATTGATATGTGATGTGATCAGTGTGTGTCCTTCTAAAGTGGTTTGGGCTATGTGTCACGGCATTAAGTGAAAGTGAAAATGTGTTTAAGTGAAAGAAATTGTGTAAATTGTGGACCTGTGTAAGTGAATATGCATTCATGAAATTCTTATGAAAGCATGCAAAATGATAAGTTTCTTGTGAATGTGACATGATAGTAGTAAAACAGCAAGCTTCTCACTAATATAAATGTGTTAACCATGTGTAAAATTTTCTTAGAAGTTATGTTAAATGTTGTTATGAAATGTGTAAATTTTGTGTAAAATGTTCAACATGTGGCTTATGAATGATTGAATGAAATCAGTTTAGTATAGTGAAAAATGTAGAAAGCATGTGATAGAATTAGTTTATTTTGTATAAAACCAAATACCATGTGAGAGATGTGTAGAAATCATGAATAAGCTTCTATTTGAAAAATTGTCACTTCCATGCATAATGTGTAAATGATGTAGCATAAGGTTATGGATATTACTCGATGCATGTATGTTTAGTGTGCTGGTGTTACTTGTTGAGTTCTTTTGAACTCATTCTTGCTTCGGCGTACAGGTGCAGACGTTTCTACTTCTCCGAGGAGATCGTTAGGAGCGACTCGGAGCGAGAGTAGGAGATATTGTTGTGGATTTAGCATTGAAATTTCATTACTCCATTGTATGTAATAAAGACTCTGCGTAGTCTCTTGTGGACGATGTATTTATTTCTTTCAATTATGGAAAATTTGCTCTCTTTCTTTCTATACGGACTGTGAATAGAATGTGGATGATGGAATAAAATTTCTTTTCAGTTATTTAAATTCTGCTGTCATGAGATATACTATATTTGTGTATGTTTCAGCCTATCGTACTAGTGTTGGGTAAATGTCCCACTGTAGTGATACCTTTTATATCGACGTGGGTTGGTGGAACCGTACCGATATGAGAGGGTCGTTACAAATGCACTCAAGACAAAAGAAAGCATTTCAGATGAAGTCACTCAAACTGAAAGTAATGAGATTGAAAGTGAAGAAGAACCTCTTTTATCAAGAAGATTACAAAGAATCCTTGCAAAGAAAAAGCTCAATTTAGGAAGAAGATTCCATAAGAAAGACAAGGCAAATAGAAGACAAAAGCTTGTATGTTATAAATGCAAGCAACTAGGCCATCTGAGGATAGACTGTCCTAGATTAAAAAAAAAGGAACACACATATAAGGAGCCTTCGAAGAAGTTTGTGAAATACAAAAAGAAGGCTATGGCAGCAGCTTGGAGAAATGAAGAAAGATAATTTGAAGACTCACGCTCAAATGACCAAGAAGAAGAAAATGCCCACCTTACCTTTATAGCAAATTTTGATGATAAGGTAAAATTTGACACTTCTTTTGATTCATGTTCAGATTCTGATGATGATAATTAGAAGAGGTAATTAGTGAATTGTATGAAAAATATAAAAATGTATCTAAGGAGTTAAAATTATTAAAGAAAAACTTTACATGCTTAGAAAATATTAATTCTGAAATGAAAACTGAAACTGAGTAATTTGAAAAACAAATTGAAGAATTAAAACATAGAAATATCTGTTATGTGAAAACCTAAAAGAGAAAAATAGTAAAATAGATCATTTAGAAAACAACAATATGATAAAGAAATTAAATGAAGAAATAAAGACCTTAATAGAAGACAATAAATATCTAAACACTACAATAGATAAACTTATAAATGAAAAGTCTTCCTTAATCTTAAAAGGAGTTAGAAGAAGTGGCAAAAAAAAAAGTTTAGGTTATACACCACCATAAAATGAAGAAACACTTATATATATGGAAACATATTCAATGTCAAAATTTATATCTGAAGGAAACTATGTAAATAAAAATAAAAGAAAACCAAACAAAGATAATTCATATGTAGCTAACATTCTTTGCTACACTCACTGTAATAAATTAGTCTGTACTATTATGACATGTGCAACTAGGAATAATAAATAGATTCCAAAGTATGTTCATCAAACCACTAACCCTCAAGGACCCAAATGGATTTGGGTACCTAAATCTCATTGATTTTCGTACATGTAAGTCTTAGAGCATCCAAGTGATATTTGGATAGTGGGTGTTCAAGACACATGTTAGGTGATAGGAGATTGTTCAAGTCTATCAAATCAGAAGAAGGAATAGTAACCTATGGAGACAATGGCAAAGAAACAGTCATAGGATGTGGAACCATAGGCATCAAAGAGAAGGCATTAATTGAAGATGTGTTATGTGTAAAAGGTTTGAAACATAATTTAATTAGCATCAGCCAACTTTGTGACAAGAGGCATCAGGTCCAATTCAAAGAATCAAAGTGTTTGATCACCATGGATGCTAAAGTAATGTTTGAAGCATACACAGAAAAGAATTTATATGTTCTACACCTCGAAGACTTAAAGGATCAAGATGTCTGCTTAACAGCCAGTAAGAGCATTAATGTATAATTATGGCTCAGAAGATGTTGTACTATGTAGATTTTGATGATCACATAATCACTAACTTTAACTCATGTAAGGAAAATCCTTCTATCCTTACCCAGTCAATGGACTCCAAAGGTCATAGCCATTGAGGAAACTAATGATCTATCAGCTATGTCAATGGAAAAACTTGTTGGGTCACTTATGGCTTACGAAATCAACATGGAGAGAATAGGTGAAACCTCAACAAAGAAGAAAATAAGCAATACACTCAAGACAAAAGAAAGCATTTTAGATGAAGTCACTCAAACTGAAAGTAGTGAGATTGAAAGTGAAGAAGAACCTCTTTTATCAAGAAGATTACAAAGAATCCTTGCAAAGAAAAAGCTCAATTTAGGAAGAAGATTCCATAAGAAAGACAAGGCAAATAGAAGACAAAAGCTTGTATGTTATAAATGCAAGCAACTAGGCCATCTGAGGACAGACTGTCCTAGATTAAAGAAAAAGGAACATACATATAAGAAGTCTTCGAAGAAGTTTGTGAAATACAAAAAGAAGGCCATGGCAGCATCTTGGAGCAATGAAGAAAGATCATTTGAAGACTCACGCTCAAATGACCAAGAAGAAGAAAATGCTCACCTTACCTTTATGGCAAATTTTGAAGATAAGGTAAAATTTGACACTTCTTTTGATTCATGTTCAGATTCTGATGATGATAATTTAGAAGAGGTAATTAGTGAATTATATGAAAAATATAAAGATGTATCTAAGGAGTTAAAATTATTAAAGAAAAACTTTGCATGCTTAGAAAATATTAATTCTGGAATGAAATCTGAAACTGAGTAATTTGAAAAACAAATTGAAGAATTAAAACATAGAAATAATCTGTTATGTGAAAACCTAAAAGAGAAAAATAGTAAAATAGATCATTTATAAAACAACAATATGATAAAGAAATTAAATGAAGAAATAAAGACCTTAATAGAAGACAATAAATATCTAAACACTACAATAGATAAACTTATAAATGAAAAGTCTTCCTTAATCTTAAAAGGAGTTAGAAGAAGTGGCAAAAAAATATAGTTTAGGTTATACACCACCATAAAATGAAGAAACACATATATATGGAAACATATTCAATGTCAAAATTTATATCTGAAGAAAACTATATAAATAAAAATAAAAGAAAACCAAACAAAGATAATTCATATGTAGCTAACATTCTTTGCTGCACTCACTATAATAAATTAGTCCATACTATTAAGACATGTGCAACTAGGAATAAGAAATGGATTCCAAAGTATGTTCATCAAACCACTAACCCTCAAGGACCCAAATAGATTTGGATACCTAAATCTCATTGATTTTCGTACATGTAAGTCTTAAAGCATCCAAGTGATATTTGGATAGTGGGTGTTCAAGACACATGTCAGGTGATAGGAGATTGTTCAAGTCTATCAAATCAGAAGAAAGAACAATAACCTATGGAGACAATGGAAAAGGAACAGTCATAGGATGTGGAACCATAGGCAGCAAAGAGAAGGCATTAATTGAAGATGTGCTATGCGTAAAAGGTTTGAAACATAATTTAATCAGCATCAACCAACTTTGTGACAAGAGGCATCAGGTCCAATTCAAAGAATCAAAGTGTTTGATCACCATGGATGCTAAAGTAATGTTTGAAGCATACACAGAAAAGAATTTATATGTTCTACACCTCGAAGACTTAAAGGATCAAGATGTCTGCTTAGCAGTCAGTAAGAGCATTAATGTGTAATTATGGCTCAGAAGATGTTGTACTATGTAGATTTTGATGATCACATAATCACTAACTTTAACTCATGTAAGGAAAATCCTTCGATCCTTACCTAGTCAATGGACTCCAAAGGTCATAGCCATTGAGGAAACTAATGATCTATCAGCTATGTCAATGGAAAAGCTTGTTGGGTCACTTATGGCTTACGAAATCAACATGGAGAGATTAGGTGAAACCTCAACAAAGAATAAAAAAAGCAATGCACTCAAGACAGAAGAAAGCATTTCAAATGACGTCACTCAAACTGAAAGTAGTGAGATTGACAGTGAAGAAGAACCTCTTTTATCAAGAAGATTACAAAGAATCCTTGCAAAGAAAAAGCTCAATTTAGGAAGAAGATTCCATAAAAAAGACAAGGCAAATAGAAGACAAAAGCTTGTATATTATAAATGCAAGCAACTAGGCCATCTGAGGACAGACTGTCCTATATTAAAGAAAAAGGAACACACATATAAGGAGCCTTCGAAGAAGTCTGTGAAATACAAAAAGAAGGCCATGGCAGTAGCTTGGAGCAATGAAGAAAGATCATTTGAAGACTCACGCTCAAATGACCAAGAAGAAGAAAATGCTTACCTTACCTTTATGGCAAATTTTGATGATAAGGTAAAATTTGACACTTCTTTTGATTCATGTTCAGATTCTGATGATGATAATTTAGAGGTAATTAGTGAATTGTATGAAAAATATAAAGATGTATATAAGGAGTTAAAATTATTAAAGAAAAACTTTACATGCTTAGAAAATATTAATTCTAAAATGAAATCTGAAACTGAGTAATTTGAAAAACAAATTGAAGAATTAAAACATAGAAATAATCTGTTATGTGAAAACCTAAAAGAGAAAAATAGTAAAATAGATCATTTAGAAAACAACAATATGATAAAGAAATTAAATGAGGAAATAAAGACCTTAATAGAAGACAATAAATATCTAAACACTACAATAGATAAACTTATAAATGAAAAGTCTTCCTTAATCTTAAAAGGAGTTAGAAGAAGTGGCAAAAAAATATAGTTTAGGTTATACACCACCAGAAAATGAAGAAACACATATATATGGAAACATATTCAATGTCAAAATTTTTATCTGAAGAAAACTATATAAATAAATAAAAGAAAACCAAACAAAGATAATTCATATGTAGCTAACATTCTTTACTGCACTCACTGTAATAAATTAGTCCGTACTATTAAGGCATGTGCAACTAGGAATAAGTAATGGATTCCAAAGTATGTTCATCAACCACTAACCCTCAAGGACCCAAATGGATTTGCGTACTTAAATCTCATTGATTTTCGTGCATGTAAGTCTTAGAGCATCCAAGTGATATTTGGATAGTGGGTGTTCAAGACACATGTTAGGTGATAGAAGATTGTTCAAGTCTATCAAATCAGAAGAAGGAACAATAACCTATGGAGACAATGACAAAGGAACAGTCATAGGATGTGGAACCATAGGCAGCAAAGAGAAGGCATTAATTGAAGATGTGCTGTAACGTCGCGTGCCTTTCGGATCCATGCGGATCATGTGTGTGTTGGTTGTGTAGGCCGTTGTGAGGCCAATGTGAACTAGTTGCGTGGAATGTGTGATGTGAATGTGTGGCTTGAGCAGGTGAAGAGCAGGGTTGGTCCTGAAATGAAACAGGACCTGCTGCTGTTCAGTTGGAGTTGGCGGCCAGGGGTGGCCGTTGACTGGTTGGCGTCCAGGTTAATGGATGTTGACTGCTTGAACTTGGCGGCAGTTGATGTGGACGCTAAGGGTGGCGGTTGCTATTGGCGGCATAGGGGTTGACGCCAACCTGAGAATTCTGCAGGTTATAGGCTCACCCGAGGGCAGTTCTCTCAGCTCACTCTCATTCCCTCTTGCCCCAGCTTGCTGCCCCCGTGTCTCTGAAGCTTCTAACAGGTTCCGAAGAGTGGTTGGACGATCGTAGAATGTGTGGCATTGCCAAATTGCGCGAGGAAACGTCGCGGCGTGGTGCAATTCCCGTGGGAGCTCGCGGAGGGCTCGACGTGAATCGGGAGATTGCGGGAAGTTCTAGCGTGTTCTGAGGTAGGGGACGAACCCGTTTAGCTCCGTAGAAACATTAAAACACATCATAACCACTTGAACCAGCATGATAATGCGTTTTCGGATCAAGTTGCACCATGCGGGGTTAATGGGTGGTTTGAGTAGTTTAATGTACGAAGCATGTTGTAATGGGTTGTATTGGGTTCTGGCATGCTGAAGGAACTGCATTTGCATGTTTTTATGTAGTTAGAACGGTTAGAAAGCCCGCAGAGCCGGATTAGGGTTTCTGCAGGGTTTATGGCCGGAGAACTTGACGTCAACATCGTTTGTCGCCAAGCTCCTCAGCCAGGATGTTAACGGCCAGGTTCCTTGCCGTTGACTTAGTGTAAGCGGCAGTCGATGTTGCCGCCTACTGGTTATGAGCTGAAACGACTGTTTGCAGTATTTATCGATAATGCATGCGTGTTGACACATGAGGTGCACTGAGTGCACTTGGTTCTCGTGTTTAGCATACAAGGTATGCAGTTAGTTGCTTACTTCAGTGACTGCGTGTTGTTTACGCGAGTCAGTTGGGTTCACGTGTGGTGGACCGTGGCTACTTGTGGTTTACGTGAGGTTTCACGTGGTTTGTGTGTGACGTGCACGTGGTTCTGTGTACGTGGCGAGTAGTACGACGCCTACCGTAGT
The DNA here is from genome assembly GCA_014218235.1 of Colocasia esculenta. Taxonomy (NCBI): domain Eukaryota; kingdom Viridiplantae; phylum Streptophyta; class Magnoliopsida; order Alismatales; family Araceae; genus Colocasia; species Colocasia esculenta. Next base: position 7,599,113 of record CM024765.1, on the reverse strand, counting down.
TACCTCTCCAGTTGGGTGCCCCAGGTTCTTTGTGAGCCAGGCTGTTAGCTCGGACTTTGTCCCGGTACTTGTGTTGTACCGTCGAGGTCTGTGTCGTCTGACATGGACACCCTCACTCTTGTGTTTGAGTTGTACGTCCGGCTGAGGGAAAGACGACAGTGGGACAGTGACACTTGTGTTTGTTTTTAGTCACTTGTAGCGCGCTCGTAGTTGGGGGTACGGACACCAGTAGACGTACTGGACCCCAGCTAGTCCTTTTCCAGTGCCTCACTCTAGCGAGCCCAGGCCAGGGTCTCTGGAGGTGTCAGGCATGGGCCTGTGACCGTGTGGTCTGCAGGTGGTGGTGTTTAGTTGGTCTCCACAGTTGCTTGACCTTTTTACGTGGAGCGACAGCTGGACCTTTTGTCCGTGGTTGCGAGACTGAGAGGTACACTTGTGTTAGTTTGTCCGAGTCAGTTTCTGGTGTCGCGAACCAGTTCACGTGGCTCGTGTTGGCTGTCTCTACTTTAGCTTGTACACCTGTACTGGTTTGCCGTTTATTTATTACTGTTGTTTCTCGTAGTCGGCAGACGGTGAGTACTTTTACAGCTTTAATATTCTGTTTAGCTGTTCTATAAATTGTTGGTATTGTTTACTGCTTTCGTACCTGTGGTGTTTGGTTTGCTCGGTTTTGGGGGAGTTCCCTACTGAGCCAGTGACTAGAGAGGCTCACCCCTACCACCACAGGTGAGGGCGAGGAGGACGTTTCTCGTCCGACGTCCAATTCAGGGCCGCGTCGTAGCGGTGCAGGGTCAGTACCTCCAGCGGAGTAGTTCCAGCTGTGTAGTTCTCCAGCAGTGTAGCTTTGTAGTGCTTACTTTCTTTAGTTGTACCTCGGGGTATGCCCCAGGCTCTTGTACCTCTTTTAGTTTTTGTGGAAATTTGGCTATGTAAAACTGTGAAATATATATGAAATGTGGTGTGTTCCTTTATATTTACACGGACTGTGGTTTGGTATCCCTTGCGAGGCTTCGGCCCGTTCGCGGGAGGCGGACTCGGATCAAGTACGTTATCGGTTTAACGGGCTTGGCCGAGGCGTTCCGTCTCATGTGCTATGTGTAAAAGGTTTGAAACATAATTTAATTAGCATCAGCCAACTTTGTGACAAGAGGCATCAGGTCCAATTCAAAGAATCAAAGTGTTTGATCACCATGGATGCTAAAGTAATGTTTGAAGCATACATAGAAAAGAATTTATATGTTCTACACCTCGAAGACTTAAAGGATCAAGATGTCTGCTTAGCAGCCAGTAAGAGCATTAATGTATAATTATGGCACAGAAGATGTTGTACTCTATAGATTTTGATGATCGCATAATCACTAACTTTAACTCATGTTCAGAAAATCACAAAACACTGAATATAATTCATGTTTATGACCAAGTATTTGATTTATGTTTATTAAATTTGAGGGTATAATTTGTGTGTTAAGTGTGCAGTAATTTTGTCCAAAAGTTGTATTTGAAGTGGACAATACAAAGTCCAAGACATGGACAAAACAACAAAGCCAAGACTGGAAGGTCAGCTGCAAAATTGACAGTCGGACGACTGACATGAAGGAATCGGTCGACCGATGTTCAAAGGGTGTCGACACATGTTCGGCACAGGTCGACTCACAAGTCAGGATCAGATGACCGATCTAAAGAAATCAGGCGACTGACCTAGCCAGACGGTTTTGTAGTGGGACAGTCAAAATGTCGAACGACCGACTTGAATAAATCGGTCGATCGATCCGCCAATCAAAGCAAAGCACTTCAGATGTTCACGTTATAACTACACCAGCCGAAGCATCGGTCGAAGCTGAGACAGAAGTCGGACGACCGATCTTGGGAAATCGGTTGACCGATTATGGAAACCCAGTTTCCTTCATGGACATGACTCTTTCTTATCTTGGATTCTGCACGACTCTATCTTCTAATCTACGACCAAGAAGGGGTCCTTTGGTCGTGGGTGTCAAAGTAGAACTCTATTCTTGTGTGTAATATAAATACACGTAGTTGGAGAACGATATTTGCATCCAGGCTAGGGCAAAGGATGATTCAGCAGACCGAAGCACTTTCCAGGTGATTTCCTCAAAGGTTGGTGTTCTTCTCAATTGCAAGGTGTTGGATGATCATGCATCCATAGTAGATCGTGCATCCATAGTACATCGTCTAGGAAGGCCTGTGCAAGCTTTTGTGTTCTTCTCTGATGTTTCTCAACCACACCAAAACAAGAGAATTCTAAACTATAAATTTTCATCTTTCTTCTCTTGTTCTTGGGTTGAGAATTGTACTTTAGTTTATTTACACAAACATCGTTGTGTGTGTGTGCTCTGTCTATGAACACGTGTTTTGTTGGTGTGTAGTGCGTGCATGCATACACATCGGGTTGTCTCATCCCCGGGAAACGAGGTGGGGTTGTGGTTGTCCCCGAAAACAATAGTGTGTGTGTGAGGTCTTGTAACTTGTACCTGGGAAACAAGTTAGTGGAAATCATCAACCACTCTAAATCCTACGTGCATGTGTGGTTTGATCCATATCTTCTATCTTTGTTCTACGCATGTTAGGATAGTTGGTTTCACTGTTTTAATTGTCATATTCTGCTATGCACATCGTTCTATAGATTATCTTAATTGAGTCTAATCTATTATGTGTAGAAGAAATTCTTATATAGGTGATAACTAATTCACCCCTCCCCTCTTGGTTGTCCATCGCATCCCTGCACATCAATTGGTATCAGAGCAGAGCTCTTGATCTAAAGAGATATCCTGTTTGCGATGGCCAGCACATGATATGTGCCTAAGGGTCATTCTATCAACCATCCACCATACTTTCATGGCATCAATTACACTTATTGGAAAAATTGTATGCACGTCTTTCTCAGAGCTTAAGATTATGAGATTTGGAAAATTGTGAGTAACGGTCCATACACACTACCAGAGGATGGGGGAAAGTGGGCGGAGGATAATACTAAGAAATCCAAGATAAATTTTAGTGCCATGAATATAATGCAATGTGCTATTCATCTTGATGAATATTTCTGTGTTTCTATGTACAGTTCAGCAAAGGAGATGTGGGACAAGTTGAAATTGATCTATGAAGGCACATCAGAGGTCAAGGAGACCAAAGCCAACATCTTGGTCCATGAATATGAGATGTTCAAGATTAGCCCCGTGGAAACAATCTTTGACATGTTTGCACGGCTCTCCAAGATCACCAATGGATTGAAGGCACTTGGCAAGAACTACACGAACACGAAGGTCATCCGTAAAGTTCTGAGGTCCCTCCCACCGGTGTGGCACACCAAGGCCACAGTCATAGAAGACTCCAAGAACTTGTCAACCCTCACTGTGGAGGAGTTAATTGGGAGTCTCATGACATATGAGATCAATATGAAGAAGGAGGAGGCCGAGCAACCCTTGATTACTAAATCAAAGGATGTAGCACTCAAAGCAAAGAAATCCAAGGTATATAGTTCTGAAGAAAATTTCTTAAGTGAAGATGAGGAGGAAGTGGCCAAGCTAGCCCGTAGCTTCAGAAGGTTTTTGAAAAAGAAGCCACAGTATATGTCATCTTCCAAAGACTATAAGGGCAAAAACAAGCAAGAGGACTCTAGTAGAAAAACAAAAATGATCTGTTATGAGTGCCAATGTATTGGGCACATGAGATCAAAATGCCCCATGTTTTTTAAAAAGTAGAGTAAGTCAAAGAAGTCTAAAGTCATGGTTGCCACGTGGAGCAACTCTGACTTGTCTTCCTCCAAAGTTGAGGAGGCCAAAGGATCCAAGGAGGAGGCCTGCGGTCTCATGGCTATTGAGGACGAATCTCCAGAGGTAACTTCTGATTGTGTATCTTTTACTCCTGAGGAGTTGCAATCAATGTATTTTGACTTGCATGAAAAATACAGAAAAGTTAAAAATGAAAATAAGGGCTTGAAAAACAAAATCAATGGTATTTTGCATAATGAATATGCATGTGAAACCTGTGACTTGTTGAATGTTCAATGTAATGTTCTTTAAGATGAAAATGAAAATATGCAAAGCAAAATTTCATCGTATGATTAAGAAATGGAATGCATGGCTAATGATAATGGTTTTTCAAAAAAATTTTAAATGCTTGAAAAGGAAAAACACATCTTTGATATTTGAAAATGAACAATTGAAAAACCAAGTCATTGTACTTGAAAAAAATGCTGAAGTTTCTGAAAATTATATCAAGAAAATGCATGAAACTATAGATGAGCTCAAATTTACTGTGTCTAGACTTACGAAGGGCAAAGAAAAATTAGATGAGGTTCTTAGTGTCAAGGTGAATACCCATAGACATGGTCTGGGGTATGTACCTAAGAAATCTAAGTCTAACTCCCTTGAGTCTAAGACCAAGACATCTTTTGTTCATGCTTCTAATAGTCCAAGCACTTCTCATGCTAGTCTAAAACAGAAAAAAACTCAACTAAATTTTCATGCTAAGAGAATTGTGCAAGCCAAACAACTAGTACATGTTAAACATTCTGTGAAGGCTAAGAAGAATGCATAGTCAAATAAATTTCAGCATGTTATTCATCATGTTGTTCATAGGTCACAACCCACAGAACATAATTCAAATGTCACATGTTATTTCTGTGGTGGGCATGGTCATATGAACTACAATTGTTCTTTAAAAAGAAACATGCAGAAAATAAACTTGGTGTGGATAAGAAATGATTTGTTGCCTTTTAGGACTAACAATGTTGGACCCAAAACTATTTGGGTACCATAGAAATCCACATGAGATCTATGGTTGCAGGTGTCTTATGAAATTTTCAGATGAAACATTAAATGGTATCAATGTCAATCTCAAGGCATCTACAGTCTACACTGTTCTGTGAGTACCATGTTCTTCTATTTTGTACTTTCAAGGTAATACATGAATACTCTTGTATACTTTTTGTTTACTCTTTTAGATTTTGATTATAGGCTGTGTTTTTGTTCTATCAAAAAAATAAAAAAATGAAATTCGAAAACACAAAAAGAGTCTTAGGTCTTAGTCTCTTTTGCATGTCTATCTCTTGTGTGCTTGCATGTAATGTATATGTAAAGACACTTCATTGACTCTTTCTATGGCCTAATACTCCATTGATATTTTACTGCATTGACTTAAGATATAGTGTACATTAATTCAACCACTAAGGGGGAGATTTCTGCATTTGGTGTATGCATACATTAAGGGGGAGTCAAATAGTTATGTATTTAACTTGCTTCTCAAAATTCATTTGAAATTAAAACCAACACACTAATGCACAAGACTATGATTAATAGATATCACTTTAATGATCGGTGAAAATTTTTCTTCATACTCTTGTGATACTTAAATCCACCCAATCTGTAGTAACTCGTGAGGAAAAAGCTACCTGTCCCAAAGTGAAAAGAGGACCTGAGTTTAGTAACCGGGTCTTTCCACTGAACAAGTGAGAAGCCTTGCGTCAAACGATAATACTTTCCTCAAAATAAAAGAAAATAAAGAAATAAAAAAATGAATCACAACATTTGTTTCAGAACAAAAAAGGACCGAGTGATAACTACCAAAAATCGAGGGTCTATCATGCATGAGTAAGATTGAGAGTATCCGTTAGTGTTAATTAGAATTCTACTTATCATCATGTGTGATGCCTCTTAATCATGTCTCACAATTCACATCTAATGGAATTTAATTTTGAATGTATGTTGAGAATTGATTAAACACTAGACTATATAATGGCTATCTTTTAGTGCATGCACTCCCATCAGAATCTCAAAAGTGACATTTTCACATACTTGTATTATGTCAATTGCACCTCTTATCTCTAATACCACCCATTTTTGATGCTGCCAAAAAGGGGGAGAAAATATTTGTAGATTTTATATTTTGGTTTTGGGGGAGAGTTTACGTCCAAAAGAAAAGGGGAGAGTTAGAATCATAAGTATTTTAGATAGGGGGAGTTAATCTTGCATGACTGACTGCAAGCATATGTCTCATATGAAAACACATAAAAATAAAATCAAATTGATGTCTAAATCATATGTTGTGTTTTGTGTGAAAAATTTACAAGTATCGTACAAGTGTTTTGTCATCATAAAAAAGGGGGAGATTATTGTACTCTGTAGATTTTGATGATCTCATAATCACTAACTTTAACTCATGTTCAGAAAATCACAAAACACTGAATATAATTTATGTTTATGACCAAACATTTGATTTATGTTTATTTAATTTGAGAGTCTAATTTGTGTGTTAAGTGTACAATAATTTTGTCCAAAAGTAGCATTTGTAGTGGACAATACAAAACCCAAGACTTGGATAAAACAGCAAAGCCAAGACTGGAAGGTCAGCTGCAAAACTGATAGTCGGACGACTGACATGATGGAATCGGTCGACCGATGTTCAAAGGGTGTCGACACATGTTCTGCATAGGTCGACACACAAGTCAGGATTAGACGGCTGATCCAGAGGAATCAGACGACCAACCTAGCCAGAAGGTTTTACAGTGGGACAGTAAAAAAGTCAGATGACTGACTTGAATAAATCGGTCGACCGATCCGCCAATCGAAGCAAGGCACTTCGGATGTTCACGTTATAACTACACCAACCAAAGCATCGGTCGAAGCTGAGACAGAAGTCGAACGACTAATCTTGGGAAATCAATCGACCGAACCTCCTTCCGATTAGATAGTCAGAGTCCTAGTCGAAATGAGTCTAAAATTGGATGACCGATCTTGGGAAATCAGTCGACCGATTACGGAAACCTAGTTTCCTTCTTGGACATGACTCTTTCTTATCTAGGATTCTGCATGACTCTATCTTTTAATCTACAACCAAGAAGGAGTCCTTTGGTCGTGGGTGTCAAGGTAGAACTCTATTCTTATGTGTAGTATAAATACACATAGTTGGAGAACGAGAATTACATCCAGGCTAGGGCAAAGGACGAATTAGCAGATCGAAGCACTTTCCAGGTGATTTCCTTAAAGGTTACTGAACGAATTCAAAGTGTTGGATGATCGTGCATCCATAGTACATCGTCTAGGAAGGCCTGTGCAAGCTTATGTGTTCTTCTCCGACGTTTCTCCACCACACCAAAATAGGAGAATTTTGAACTGCAATTTTCATCTTTCTTCTTTTGTTCTTGGGTTGAGAATTTTACTTCAGTTTATTTACACAAACATCGTTGTGTGTGTGTGCTCTATCTATGAGCACGTGTTTTGTTGGTGTGTAGTGCGTGCATGCATACACATCGGTTGTCTCGTCCCCGGGAAACGAGGTGGGGTTGTGGTTGTCCCCGGAAACAATAGTGTGTGTGTGAGGTCTTGTAACTTGTACATGGGAAACAAGTTAGTGGAAATCATCAACTACTCTAAATCCTGCGTGCATGTGTGGTTTGATCCATATCTTCTATCTCCGTTCTATACACATTAGGATAGTTGGTTTCATTGTTTTAATTGTCATATTCCACTGTGCACATCGCTCTATAGATTGTCTTAATTGAGTCTAATCTATTTTGTGTAAAAGAAAATTTTATATAGGCGATAACCAATTCACCCTTCCCCTCTTGGTTGTCCATCACATCTCTGCATATCAGAAGATTGTGTCATGCTAGTTTAGATGTGATCAGAAAATTAATCAAATATGATCTAGTGGAAGGTCTACCAAAGATTAGTGCAAAGTATAATAGAGTATGTAGACCATGTGCCCTAGGAAAATAAGTCAAAGCCTCCTTCAAATCAAGGACTTGTGTCACCACCACCAAGTCATTGGAGTTACTTCACAAAGATCTATTTGGTCCAATGTCTACAATCAACTTGGGTGGTAAGAATTATGGATTTGTGATAGTGGATGATTTTTCAAGATATACATGAGTTTCATTTTTTAAAAATAAAGATGACACTTTTGAAGCCTTTGTGAAATTCAATAAATTAGTGCAAAAGGATCAAAAGTTCAGTATCATTTCACTCAGATCAGATCATGCAGGAGAATTTTAAAACAAGGATTTCATAAGTTTATGTGAAGATCAAAGAATATAGCATAACTTCTCAGCACTAAGTACACCCCAACAGAATGGAGTTGCTAAAAGCAAGAACAAAATATTATTGGACATGGAAAGAACAATACTTTATGTATATAACTTGCCAATGTATTTTTAGGCAGAAACAATTAGCATTGCATGTTACATCATCAACAGAGCAATGATCAGGCCCATTCTGAAGAAGACTGCTTATGAACTATACAAGATGAAGAAGCTAAATGTCAGTCATCTCAAGCCATTTGGATGCAAATGCTACATTCTCAACAATGGCATGCCAAACATTGTTAAGTTAGATGCAAAATCCGATGAAGTGATGATGAAACATGTGAAATAATAGAAGGAATGAAGAAAATAGAAGTCAAAGGACAAGATGAGGACAAACCTTTGGAAGACTTACAACAACAAAAACTATCTAATGAAGATCTTCCAAAGGAATGGAGATATCAGAAAAGTCATCCCAAGGAGAACATGATAGAAGATCCAAGGCAAGGGGTAAGGACAAAAGGTAATGTAATTCCTTGTGACTATCTAACTTTTGTTTCTCACATTAAGTCTAGGACAATCAATGAGACACTTGTAGGATCGAATAGGTGGATGGATCAGATCTAGAAGGGGGGGTTGAATAGATCTGACACCAATTACTGCGGAAGCTTAAGCAATTCAAAATTACTTCGAATTAGAGATCAATTCAGACAAACAATTTATTGATCTGAAGTGTGGGTGTGTGTAGATGATGTGTGAAGCAATTAAACACTTAGTGTGAAAGCGAAATCCTATGCAAGCATCTAGCGCAGACAAGCAGATCAAACCATTGCACAAAGGATTTTTAGGTGGTTCGGAAATCACACCAGTGATTCCTACATCCACCCCTCACACAGTGAGGCTCCACTACTCAAAAGAGTACAACTCACACTGGAGCACGATGACTCCAAACACCCTTGAGCTCGACGGCTCAAACACACAACCTGGAGCACAACGACTCCAAAAATTGAGCACAACGGCTCAAACCACAACAGAAGCACAATGACTCCAAATTGAGTACGACGGCTCAAACCACACAGTGAGTGCGACAACTCACAAACAAGAGCTCGACGGCTCACAAACTAGAGCTAGATCAATGACAAAAGAAATCAGATCCTCTAGCAATGATTTGATTCACAGACTCAATCGTACATAAAAATCTGCATAGAACTTCATGCACAGATCTCACAGACGAAAGTGAGAAGAACAATCCAAGAAATGGGTAAAATAGATGTAGATTGGATGTTCTTTGATGAAGAGGTCTTGCAGAGGCTCGATTTGAAGAAACTTGAAAGAATTCGATGAGGATCCCCTTCAATTTGCGATGCTCTGCTCCAATGGCATCTGAGTTGCCAGAAATTCTTCTTCTGCTACTGCTCTTCAGTTGAATCTGCTCCCTTTCTCAACACATCACACTTCTCTCCAGAGATTGGCCTTGATTCCCACGTCCTTCCTCTTGAAAGGATGACCTGCAGCTTCTGGAGATGGAGCAAGACCTGGAAGAGCCCCTTTTGCCACCAAAAGCTTTTCTGGGAGTTGTATGGGCTAGCTTGCCTTTGGGGTACAAGGATCATGGGTATTTATAGCCCCATATGTCCATGAGGTGTCTTGGGGGTGCATGGGCACAGAAATCTAGGTCAAATCCCTTGATTCCTAAGCAGCCACGTGTCCAGAAAAATTCCCGTTTTTGAGCTTTAGTTGAAGTGTGTCGACATACAGGCAGACTGTGTCGACACCACTAGCTTCAACTGTTCTGACTGCTTCCTAGGACAGTGGCAATGTCGACACACAGGCAGACTGTGTCGACACCACTGGCTTCAGCTGTTCTTACTGCTTCCTGGGACATTCATCTAGTGTCGACACACAGGTGGACTATGTCGACACTACTGGTTGCTTCTTTCAGAACATGCTTCTGGGACAGTCATTCAGTGTCGACACATAGGTGGACTGTGTCGACACCACTGTGACAAATTTGTGTAAACCTGAAAATATAAAGTGTAAACCATTAATACAAGATATTATCATTAAAATGTGAGATATTAAACATAAAAAATATGTTGTTTAAGCCTTGTTGTGATATGTATAAAATGTATAACATGTTCAATATGTCATCATCAAAATCAAGGTATGAGTGATGTTCATTGGTCATCATTAAAATACAACTTTAGGAAATTCCAAAACGCACTCAACCAAACAACACTCACTGATGAATCTTGGATTTTGGCCATGCAAGATGAACTTAATCAGTTCAAAAGAAACCATGTTTGGACCCTTGTACCTATACCATTAGACCATCCTATGATAGGCACCAAATGGGTGTTTAGAAACAAAGTGGATGAGGCTGGTGTCATTACTAGGAACAAAGTCAGACTAGTAGCTTAAGGCTATTCCTAAGAGGAGGGCATAGAATATGATGAAACTTATGCAGCAGTAGCCAGACTTGAGGTAATTAGAATTCTATTGGCATATGTATCTACATTAGATTTAAAACTTTTTTAAATGGATGTAAAATTTGTATTTTTAAATGGCTTTATCAAGGAGGAAGTTTATGTAGAACAACCTTCAGATTTTGATGATTCAGATTTTCCAAATCATATTTTTAAACTACATAAGGCACTTTATAATCTGAAATAAGTACCTAGAGCTTGTTATGAAAGACTAAGTGTATTTATTTTAAACCATGATTTTACCAGAAGTAAAATAGATAGCACATTGTTCATTAAATCATGCTCTCAGAACACTTTAATTGTACAAATTTATGTTGTTGATATTATTTTCGGAGCTACTGATGAATCTCTTTGCAAATATTTTTAAAAGTTTATGTAGGGAGAACTTGAGATGAGCATGATGGGTGAGTTGACCTACTTCCTTAGGCTCCAAATCAAACAAGGAAGGAAGGAACCCACATCAACCAGAACAAGTACATCAAGGACCTACTAAAGAAATTTGGATTCGAACATGCAAAGCCTCTACCCACATCAATGAGCACCTCTACCAGATTAGACAATAATCTTCAAGGTACATCAAGGACCTGCTAAAAAAATTTGGATTCGAACATGCAAAGCCTCTACCCACATCAATGAGCACTTCTACCAGATTAGACAGTGATCTTCAAGGTAAGAAAGTGGATCAGAAGTTATACAGAGGTATGATTGGTTCACTTCTTTACTTAATAGTTAGTAGGCCAAATATATTATTTAGTGTATGTATGTGTGCTAGATACCAAGTAGATCCTAAGGAATCTCATCTAGTTTCTGTCAAAAGAATATTTAGATATCTAGATTATACATCTGAATTCGGACTGTGATATCTTAAATCTTGTAAAATTGACTTAATTAGATATTCTGATATTGATTATGCTGAATGCAAGGTAGATAGAAAAAGCACCAGTGGTGGTTATCAATTTCTTCCAGGATGCTTAATCTCCTGGTCTTTAAGAAAATAGAACTCAGTGGCTTTATCAACTGTTGAAGCTGAATATGTAGCTGTTGGGAGCTGCCGCACTCAATTACTATGGATCAAGCAATAACTTGAAGACTATGAACTAAAGATCAACTCAATACCCCTGCTCTGCGACAACACCAATGCTATAAATCTCATCAAAATCCAATGCAGTACTCCATAACTAAGCACATTGAGGTTAGGTACCATTTTATTAGAGATCATGTAGCTTCAGGTAATATGGACATTTCATTCATAGACATATCAAATCAGTTGGTAGATATCTTCACAAAAGCTCCACCTGAAGAGAGATTCACTTCTCTCAGAAGGGAGCTGGACATGTGCAATTTGTAGAAGATACTTCTATAATAACTGATATTCATTTAAGTTTTAAGAGAAATTTCATTCTCTCCAGTCAATGTGTACTGTCTTGCTTTTCTTCACCAATTCACCTTATCATTCAACCTTGGGATCCATTCCTCATTCAGATATCCTTGAAGTCCATTCTATCTTTTTGGCATTCATATTCATCAAATCTATTGAGGGCTCTTGATCTCTGAGCTTCTACAACTCCAAAACTTCAAAAGTTTCTTGATTCAAGGGGAGCCGTAGGGAGCTCCTCAGAAAGCCTTCAACTCCAGGAAGGAGAATATCATATTGAGGGGGAGCCTCGAATGCCTACTCAGGTAACATGGTTATAAATTCAGTTAACATCTTCAGTTTCTGCAGGACCAAAGGCAAAATAATATTAAAAAATGAAGAGCTGAACTAAGGCCAAAAAGAATATCTCTCAAAGTTTCAAAATCTCTTGATAAAATCCTTTGGTCTCTTCCACCTATCATCTCTTTCTTTCCTTTTTGGTAATTGACAAAAATGGGGAGAATTATTTCTCTAAATTAACATACTCTCATATCATATTTGCACTCAATTTTTTTTTATGCTTTGAGTATCAATCATGATCATTTTAGTATGTTTTGAGAGTATTTATTTGTATTTATTTAAAATTTTATCATCAGCAAAAAGGAAGAGATTGTTGAACCTATCGTCTCTATATATTCCTAAGTTTTGGTGATGACAATACTTTATATAAATCTCAAATATTTTTATTGACTAATAATAACTGCACATCATCTCAAAAGTATTCTCATAATATCATAATCTAGATAGTCTAATGATGTGTCGACACATGATGTTTATATGTCGACAAACATGAATGATATGCCGACTTGTGCATCGGCACATAATGTTCATGTGTCGACCTGTGATGATCATGTGTCGACTTGTGTTTTTCTGCTCATAATTGTTAATCTCTTTTTATCTCCTTCTATATGAATTTCAGTGAGATTTTACTTTAATATGATTTTATATGATTAAAATACATTTTTTAATTAAGTATAAAAGTAGGAAATACAGGTAAATTAATGGCTATAAGGATCATCAAGTAAATATCTCAAAAACTTAGTCTCCAGTTCTTCAAAAATGTTTTTAAAGTCCATAATGATTATAGAATAAGTTTCATACAGATTGATGTTAAACTGTGCATCGATTCATGAACAAATGTTTTAAGTTCTATATCGATTGAAGAACAAAGTTCCTATCGATTGGAGAACAGAGCTTTCTATTGATTGCTATTTAAATATGTTCCGATTGGTGGCCAAGTGGCACAACATATCGATTTGTGTTATGAGTTGTTCCGATTGGTGAACAACATGCCGATTGGTGTTTAAAATCTTTTTGATTGGTGAACAACATATCGATTAGTGATATTTTCATACTGATTGGTGACCGAGTGACTTAACTCATATCGATTGTTGTTGTTTCATATCGATTGGTGAATAAATAACATGTTTCACATTGATTTGTGTTATATTCATTCCGATTGATGAATAAATGACCATATTCATTTCGATTAGTGTTTATATGGCTTTAAACACATCGATTAGTGACTAAATATTTTACAAATATAATATCTATTAACATTAATCATTATTTTTGTCATAAAATCTTCGACTGTTGTGTGAACTTCGATTGATATCACTTCGACTCTCTTGTGAGGAGTTGATCTTATACATAGAACAAATTCTTGTTTCCACTGATAAATAAATATTGCATATGAACAGTTGACTTCTTTGCAATGATTTTTGACCAAGTATTTTCTAAATAGAATATCTGTCTTCAAATTGAATCCATGGCAACAAATAATAACTTTATCTATTTAATTATAATTTCACTATTTGTCTAAGTGCTTTGCAAAAGATTTATGCTATTTAAATATCTGCTTTGGTGCGCATTACAAATTTGAGTCTTCCTCAAAGTCTCGAAATTTTTTGTAGCTCATGCTTTTTAGATATAGGTCATACCTTCTCACCTCATGCAAGTTGTTGTAGATAAGAAAGCTCCCACCTAGTCGAAAGGACAGTCAGCCGAAAATAATGGTAGTTGGTAGAAGAGGTATGGTGTGACTAACATGAACTATCATCTTCTTCTCACCATCTCTTCCTAGCATTTATTGGCTACAACTATCCAGTACTCTAGTGAAGCAAATGTTAGACTCAACATCTGCATGGGAAACCAGTATGAAGCCTAAGCTGGAGACTCAATGGACATATCAATGGATAATCCTCCAAGTGTCTATAAAAGAAGGAGTGGATGCTATCACAATAGAACTCCTGCCTGAAAAAGACTTGAAGTTTGAGAGAGCACACCAACACACACATCCCTCCTCAACCAGCAAAGAAAATAGAGTGTCGAAGCCATTTCTCTTCTAACTTTCTTCATCTCTCTCTTTGCATTGCTGCTGTATTCTTCTTCCAGAAGAGAAAGAGCTTTTTATCTTAGATCAAGCCCTCCTTCGTGTTCATCTTGGGTTTGGTCTAGGGACCTTTAAGATCTCATTGAGATTATGTGTTGTACCTCTTCTTCTGAGAAGAGTAGACTAGTCTACAAGCTGGGTGTTGTTTCCCCTTGTTTAAGGGAAGACCAACCTGCGAGCTGGGTGGTGAAGACCTGTGTATCAGGGTGGTTTTACCTCTTTGGGTTGAAGAGAAGACCAGCTGCTGTTGGGTGTATTTTTCCATGAGGGGGACTATACCCTTGGGTAGTGAATCCCAAGTTATTACTTAGGGACTGGACGTAGGACTTTCTTTTGGAAGGGCCGAACCAGGATAAAATTCTTGTGTCTTTTGTGCGATTGTTTATGTCCATTTCCACAATTATCTAACACTAACAATCAATTTTTAAGATTTATGCTTTGAGTTACAAAATTTATTTAAGCAACCCATTTACCCCCTAAGGGCCAAAAAAGATAAGATTATTGCCTATGTATCACGACAATTGAAGACTCACGAGGTCAACTATCCTGTGCATGATCTAGAGTTGGCTGTCGTAGTCTGTTGCATTGAAGATATGGAGATATTATCTCTATGGCAAACAATTCTAGTGATCACAAGAGTTTAAAATACTCATTCTTCAAGAAGAATCTTAACATGAGGCAGAGAAGATGGTTAGAATACTTGAATGATTTTGATTTCTCCATCCAATATCACCCTGGCAAAGGCAATACTATGGCTGATACATTTACTAGAAGGCTGATGAGATCTCTATCTAGTCTAATACTTGGCGAATGATGTTTATTGGAATAGTTCGTGAGTTTGGACTTGAATCTGGAGGAAAATGATGAGCATGCCATGATTGTTGGCTTGGTTAGGAAGCCCCGGGGGGAGGGGGTGTGAATGGGTTGCTTAAATAATTTCTACAACTCAAAATTTAAATTTAAAATTGATTGTTAGAGTTAGATAAATGGAGATAATCACACATACAAGCAAGCACAAGGAGGTACATATTTATCTTGGTTCGGCCTTGAGATGCACCTCAGTCCTACATCCAATCTCCAAGAACACTTCTGATTTCACTAACTAAGGGTACAATCCCCCTTAAGGACGCTTACACACCAACTTGGTTGGTCTTCTCTTCACACCCGAAGAGGATCAACTCCCCAAACACCTTGTGTCCTCCCTTTTATCAAGGGGAACAACAACACCTCGAAACACTTTGGGTCTTCCCTTCTACAAGGGGTAGCAACGCTTGCACAACAAGCCCTCTCTTCAGCAATGAGAAAAAACCTAAATCTCAATGAGATTACAATGTTCCCTAGACCAAGACCAAGATAAACAATAGGAGGGCTTGATCTGAGACAAACAACAGTCTCTCTAGAAGAAGTTTGCAGTAGGTATGTAGAGAGAGAGAGAGAGAGAGAGGAGAGAGAGAGAGAGAGAGAGAGAGAGAGAGAGAGAGAGAGAGAGAGAGCTTGAAGATGATGGCTTCGATGATCAACTTTCTCTTCTCATTTAGGAGGAGATGCTTTGCCTTGGTATGCTCTCTAAAAGATGAACAATTCTTCTTGTCTTATGATTGCATCAACTCCTTCCTTTATAGACTCTTGGAGAATGTATTTGTTGATATGCCTGTTGAGTCTTTCAGCTTCGGCTTCATGCAGAATTCTAAGAAGTTGAATGTCACGCCCTGCCAATTTAGCAGTGGAATAAATCAGGGAGACGTGAGCAAAGTACATAGTAGTGTATATTGCACGAACATTCGAGTGATTCAGAGCAACTATTGGACAATACTTGGAATAAACTTTTCACTTTTAAGGAAATTTAAGCAAGTATCTAACTAGACTCTATTATACTAGGGTAACTCCATCGATATGATGCCAGATCACTCATCACTCTGGTCCTTTCACATTGGTGTGTGTAACGTCATCATCTGACTCACCTGAGAACACATATCAAATAATGCAGGGTGGGCGATAACACATAGTAGGACTTAAAATCTCATGAGTCAAGCACGCTTTAAATGATTAATGTATTGCCAAGTAGAGTAACTAATGACAGAGAGATTCAATTAAAGTCAAGAGAGTAATAACACAAGTAGCATGGTTCAAATAGCACACGAATCAAGTATAGCACAAAGAACATGATTAACTATATGATGTATGTCAAGTCATGATAGAGAGCGATAGCAAGTCGATATCAAATAAAACGTCAATGTAAAGCAAATAGAAAGTAACAAGTATAGCAAAGAGAGAGAGAGGTTGGTCATATAGAGAGTAAATACCCACTGAGGAAAATAGTACTTTGATTGATTTTTATCAATCCAGATAGTATAACACATTGGTCGTCAATAGATAGCCGAGATAGTATAGCACTTTGGTTTTCACAGCCGAGATAGTATAGCACTTTGGTTTTCACAGCCGAGATAGTATAACACTTTGGTTGACAATAGACAATGAAGATAATATAGCACTTCGGTTGATTGTCTTAGATTAATCTAGATAGTATAGAACTTGGATGTAATGCCAAACATCATGATCATAAAACTCATGCGGGCAAATAGCACTTTTGGGCGCACCTCCTAGAACCAGATCGGGCCCTTTATATATTGTCAAACATTGATTATGTTTTGTTATCTTAGACAATCAATAGATGGCCAAATAGAGTACCAAGAATAGATGAGAGTAATTGAAAAATAGACGAGAGTATAGAGAGAACGTGAATAGATGATAAGATATGGAATAGACGAGAACTATAGGTTAATGCACGTAAAATGACGTTAAAATGGGCGATAGTAACAGTTGCAACAACACACACTTGGTACTGGCATTCTGGTAGAAGTCGCGGTCTACCTCTAGAGCGCGTTAAGAACACGGTCAGGGGGTCAGGCGCATTAAGGAGAGAGGTCGTGGTCCCCATCCCAGTCACGACAGTATTGCGACCCCGATGCTGGATGTGATAATAGAGAGACTTCTAAGGCTGTTTGGATCATGCAGAAAAAGTCTAGCACAATCCCTAATAGTGTATAGGACTTGTGGGTACAGCCAGCTCTTCGACCATGATGTAAGCCATAGCTAAGGAGTCTTATAGAGGTCCTGAATAAGGATTTACTAGTCTGGAAGGAGTCGTACCCGATGGAGAGTTTATCCATATCAAGAGAAGTGTGTATAGAAACATTGCTCGTCTTGCCTTGAGTGCTCGAAGGTAGAGGAGAATCGGTAATGACATCTAAAACAAACGATAGAAAATGTAAACAAGGTTTAATAAAAGGGAACTTATGTGATTAATTCCAATAATATACCAGATACATTATGGAGTTTCTTATGAGTATTTTCAAGTCTGAGATGTATGAATTTCCATGTGTGCATATGATAGAAATCATGGATAAAAAAGATTAAGTGGATGACTTTTAATAGAATAACTTCATGTTCATGAATAATTGACCTCTTTTATTGCATTTCAATCTTAACAGGAAATATATACACAATATAGAACAAGAATCAAATAGAACTATGGTTTGTGTGCAAATTTCCAGAAGGCGACGTACCCCTGTAAGGGTCGCGACAGGGTACCTCAACGACGTGATAGGGTCATTAAAAGAACGCGATAAGTCTCTGTGGGATAGGCATGAAGTGTTGGATTGAGATGGAGTTTTAGATGTCTTAGAGGGGAGGGGGCGGGTAAATAGGACTTGGTGCACTATTAAAAATTTATCTGAAACTAAGATAACACTAGATAGTATCGTTAGAACTTAGTGTGGTGTGTGTGAAACAAGTGAAAAATTGGCGAAAATAATCATGCAAAATGCACATAGAATTTATCCTGGTTCAGACCTCCTATCAATCAGGAGTCCTACATCCAGTTCCCAAACACTCGTTGGGATTTCCACTAACTATCAAGAATACTTGGCCTTCTCTCCACTGAGAGGTATTACACTCACTTGACCCTAAGTAAGTCTTACCTTTATAGAGGGGTATTACAACCTCCTACCGCAGTAGGCCCTCCCTTCTACAAAAGAGGAACTACAGAGATCAA
Organism: Colocasia esculenta; assembly: GCA_014218235.1. Taxonomy (NCBI): domain Eukaryota; kingdom Viridiplantae; phylum Streptophyta; class Magnoliopsida; order Alismatales; family Araceae; genus Colocasia; species Colocasia esculenta. The sequence goes on along the minus strand of CM024765.1, from coordinate 7,580,732 downwards.
ACCCCCTATTGGTTTCTACACTGAAATGAACGCAGTGTGTCTGCTCAGAAAATGAGCAAACACAGAAGATTAGAAAGAGATTACAAATATGAGTGAATGCTCTAACTCTTTCTGACTATGAGGGTGGACAAAAGAAAATCTAGAACACTGAATGTCACCCAAAAGCTTCTGATTGCAAGAGAGCAAGGAAGTCGTAGCTTGAACAGATGGCACTCTTGAGGTCTTGTACACTTTCTTCTTTCTTTCTGAGTGTAGTATGTGGTGATCTCACTGCGTACTTCTGCTTGTTCTTTGTAATTGTGTACACTCACGCATGTATATATGTTGTATTTCAAACTTCGGCTCCTTATATAACCTTCAAAGTCTTCAGCTTCACGTTTGAATATAGCTGTTTGAATTTTGGACGTTGTGACTAGAAGACAGCTTGAGAGGTCCATCGGATCTTGATCTTCTTAACGGCTTTGAAGCTACTTGGGTAGCAGCATGGTTCTGTAGACAGCTACAGTAAATGCACACACCATACTCATGTGAAGTTTTTTTGTGCAACAACACATTGCTTCTATGGATAGCTTGCATGCTTATGTAGGTAGCTGAGTGTCTGCATGGTCAAGGAAAAATACACAGGTACCTCCATTCTTTTGGAGGTAGGTAAGATACCATAAAATATATAAAATAGAAGATCATAGAAGAGATTTTAGACAAATATATGTACAATGCTTTTAAAGACAGAAAGACGTTTATATAGGTCATGCAAGGCTTTTCCTCAAAACATGGAGTTTTGACAGAAAGTAAGAGACAAGTCATTTGTAAGAGATATCTACCAGTTTCAGAGAGAAAGTTTGTCCTTTGAACAGTACTGGGTAGGTGAGCATTAAAAGGAATGGACACCTGCTTGGTGCGCAGTACAACTACAAAGGAGCTTTTTCTTAAAATATAGAAACTTGACATTCTGAAGGACGCTTACAGATGTCTTTGTAAGACACGTAGCTGTATTGAAAAAACTCACAATGAATCTGAACTTCAGATATGGTTCAACATAAAATATTAAATAATTAAGAATGGAAAAATACATCTTCATTATCGTTCAAATAATAGAGAGGATATCACAGTGTAAATCATATATTAATCATGTTCATTAAATGATTCCATAAGGATTAAAAAAATAACTAGAATAATAATAATACATTAATCACTTTACAAATATAACAACAATCATTACATAAATCAAGTATAGTTGATAACAGTAGTCAATACCTTACTTCTACTTTCCAGGAGTCGGAGTAGGTCTCCAATTGTTCAACAGTCGATATCATACTTTGATTTTAGAGGAGTCGGAGTAAGATCAATGAAATAACAATAATCAATGTTTAAATATAATAGTAATCGATGTGAAACTTCGACTGTAGAGAAGTCGCAGTGAGACTTCGACTTCTTCGGAGTCGAAGTCAACATGATATTTATACTAGTTGTGGACTTAGTAAATTTTTGAGCAAGTAGCAGAACATATGCGCCATCCAAACATAGTGTTTATAAAATATATTCTTATGTGATATTATTATAGTGCATTTGAAGATTATTTATGCAGATGGTTATGCACTCATAAACTAAGCAATTGTATTAATCAAAAGAACGTAGTCAGTCGAAGTGAAGCTTCGGATATGACGAAGTGAACTTTGTATAAAACAGATCATAATACTGTTGGTCGAAGTGAAACTTCGGATATAGCTTCGGATATGACGAAGTTAACTTCGGATATGACGAAGTGTAACTTCGCATAGAATGGAAAACAACGTAGTCGGTAGAAATGAACTTTGTATAGAACTTCAGATATGACGAAGTTAGTTTCGTATATGACAAAGTTGGACTTTGACTGATCATGACCAAAAATATGCATGACGAAGTGTAGCTTCATATATGACGAAGTAGAATTTGGATATGACAAAATGTAGCTTCATATATGACAAAGTAAGCTTTGACTGAACATGATCAAAACATGCATGACGAAGTTGAATTTCAAATGTCTAAGTTACAGATCAGTGTACATCTTTATGAAGTGATGGAAAATACAATATTCATGAGATAAAGAATGATATTGAAATATATTAAGGACGATTATGATAAGCATGAATGTTGTTGTCACCAAAATAAAAAGAAAATATATAAGAGTGGTTCAACACATCTCCAACTTTTTGGTGATGGAAAAACTCATGAGAATTTTATAACATTATTAAAAAATAAGCATTAAATAGAAAATTCATACATACAATACTCTCCCCCTTTTTATCAATAGCCAAAAAGGAAGAATCATACCATTTACATTCTCACCTTTAGTTGTAGAGACTTGTTACCATAACTGGCTGTGAGTTGAGAGAGAGGGGATCAACAATATTTGTCATGAATTATCATCTCCCATTTTTACTTGCTCCCCCTTGATGTGAGGCTCCCCCTCAGTTGATGCTTGTCAGATCTTCAAGGGTTCTTTTGATATGTCAACCAATTTGGCATTATCTGTCAACAGTTGTTCTATGGTGTGTCGACACCTCATGTGTGTGTCGACACATCCTTCATCTATCGATAGGTGTTCATAGTGTGTCGACCTATCTTCTATGTGTGTCGACACAGTCTTGAATATGTCGACATCTACTGTGGTATTTCCACTTGTTGTTCTGTTGGGAGGTCTTCAGAAAGCCTCCTTGCATTTGTTTATAAAAAGATACTTGCAAGAAATTTGTTAGTAGTACTGTTAAAGGATAATTAAGAATGTAAACACATTTATGACTACTTCCTCTTCAGGGATGTCCTTGAGAAAATTTGAGGCACCCCTCAACCTGAGCTTCCTGTTGCTCCCCTAGAGTGGGTGCTTCCAGCATACCGTCAGTATGTAATTCTTTCAATAAAATATAGTTAATCAAATACTAGCAATAAACATTAAATTATTTTGGGTTGTACATCCATATTTCTCTTCTAATTGAAGTAAATCTATCTTCAGAAAGAGGTTTAGTAAAAATGTCTGCTAATTGATGATCTATACTAACAAAATCAAGTAAATAATCACTATTACTTACACGGTCTATGATGAAATGATGTCTAACCTCAATGTGTTTGATTTTTGAATGCTGGATAGGGTTTTTGGTCAAATTGATTGCTCTTGTGTTGTCATACAGTATTAGAACTCCAACGGCTATACCTCAACGAATCTATCTTTTTGCTTTATAAAGGATGAAGTGTTTGAAGCATAAAATAAGGGAGCCTTCCTGAAAATCCTTCTGAAAGAGTGTACATCTAGTGAGAAGCCTCAACGCTATACACACTCAAAGCAAGAGAGAAAGAACTCGAGCCCAGAAAGAAGTGTGCGCGCAAGCAACCATCTGAAGTCTTCAAGCATTCAAGCTTCTTTTCTCTCTTCACTCTCTCTGTGCATATTGTACATCTGAGGAGAGTCTGTGAGCTGAGGGTTTATGTTTCATTGTACTTATCTTGTAATCCTCTTATCTCTCTAGTTGTTGTTGGAGATCAAGCAAGATAAGTTCTTTTCTTCAAAGCTTGATCTCCACAGCCTGCTCATTCTCCCTTAAGGAAGAGCAAGGGTTTTTCCTCTTCAAGGGTAAAGAGAAGACCAGCCAAAGTGCTGGGTGTCTGTCTAGCTGAGGGACTATACTTAGTGTTCCCCTTGTGTTAAGGGAAGAACCTAGTTGGGGTTGTTGTCAACAGAACCCAGCTGGAGGTTTAAGTCTAGCAGAACCACACTAGTGTTTGTTTCAGGAGGGTGGCTTCTTGACATGTAATAGAAGTGAGTTTCCTTCCTACTTGGAAAGGAAGAGGACCAGCGGGGAGTTGGGGGTTTGTATATCCTTGAGGGGATTGTACCATAGTTAGTGAAATCCCAAGATTTGCTTGGGGACTGGACGTAAGTCTTCCATTGGAGAATTACCGAACTAGGATAAAATTTTCTGTGTTCATTTGTGTGATTGTTTATTTAAATTGCTTCCACACTGCTACTCTATCTAACACACACAACTACATTCACTAACCAAAGTTTTCAAGTGGTGATTTTTATTTTCAGATAACCTATTCACCCCCCTCTAGGTTTATCCTTGCTGTCGGTAGTGGACCAACAAAAGGATCTCTCTTTGAGTGAGGTTGTATATAATGGCTCTTTGTAGTAGGGATGTATTCATGACAAATGTAGAGAGTGCAGATATGTGGATTGAATGGACAAACCCTGGCCACTCAAATGACATTCCACCTCCTTCCCCCCAACTGCCAAAAAAAAAAAAAAATCTTGGAGGTGGCCGACTTTCTTTGGATTTGTCATTGGTTTCGTCTGACAGAGCTATAACCAATCCCCTTTGATAGACTAGTCACTACTACACAGCGGATTCTGGGTTGGGGAAGTTGCCTTTGGGTACTCCCCTCCTCCCGCCCCCCCTCTTCTCTTCTGTCTCTTCCATTGATGTTGATGTCACTATGCCCTACCCCATGCCACCATCGCTACTCGACCCATTTTCCTTTTTCTTTCCTTCCATACACCACTGCAGCTCATCTAATCCACACCACTTAGCTACCATGCCTCACTAGATCTGGTGTCCTCACCTTCTTAGTTGCCATGCCTAGCAATGTCCTCCGCCCCTTACCTCTCCCTCCATTGTTGTACCTAGCCAGATCCATTGCACCCAGCCAGATCCACCACCCCTCACTCCTCCGCTGCTGTGACTTTCCAGCTCAGCTTTGCCTCACCCCTTTGCCATTTATCGATGCTATCTACCTCTGGCTCCACCTCTGCTTCATCCTCGATCTCCACTACCTTCATCCATCCTTTGTCCTCCACCACCTCAGCCATCTTTGTCACCCACTGCCTCCTTCACCTCCTCTGTTAGGCGCCCTACTCTTCCACACCCATCTCTCTCTTTGGGACTTTCTGCTCCGGTGTCCTCTGGGAATTAGTGTTGTTGGTGGCCTCGACATTTAATTTGTGTATTTGCTATTTTTTTTTAGTTTGTTTTTGTCTAGGTTTAGATAGTTGTCGTTGACTTTTCAAGCAAGCTCCTTCAACAAAGTATCTATTGTTTCCATTAAACTTTGGATCACCCCAGGTTAGGACTTTGGAGTAGATAATTGAGCTCGTGTTCTGAGAGTATTCCACACACCTTGTCGCAGTGTGCATCTCCTGAGCTACCCCTCCAAGTTTGCTACTTTTTATTATTATTGTTCAGCACAGTGGTCGAAACCACTGTGCCTGACGTGCATAGCCCTGAGCTCCCAGGGATCGAGCACCCCCCATCCCCCTTCGTGGTGTCCAATGCGCATAGCCCTCCGAGTTTGCTACTTGAACGAAAAGTAACCCTTTCTCTTTAGAGCAGAACAAGGCCTTGCAATGGACGTAGCAGCTCTTTTAGTTAATTGGTTGTCATCAATTCTATATTGTAGCTCAATGTTTTTGTATTTCCTTATGGCTGTGTATGATCTTTCCCGATCTCTAACATGGTAGATCCCTTCTTTGGCTGTTAGTTCTGTTTCTACTACTATTCTATGTGCTTTAATGTTTTCTTTTCTCTTTTCCCTTGTATGTATTATGTAATAGTTGTTGGCTAGATTAATAGAAGTACCCTTTTTAAAGATAATGTGGACCGAATGAGAGTAGTTATTTCTACAATAGAAACATTAGAGCACTTTCAAGAAGCCATTCTCTTCTGAACCTTCACCTTTAAATACTTATAACTGAGTGTTCACCCTCTAGCTGGTTGTAACAGAAAACCCAAGATGTAAAGTATCCTTGTTGAGGCATCCGAGCCCTGTCTCTCTATTGCAGTGCATTTGAAGAAATGTTCAGATGTTTGAGCCGAATAAGAATCCCAACTTGCTTTGTGGTGGTGGTGGAGCAGGTGCTCGTGTGGGCAGATGTTTCGGTAGCAGGTTTTGTACTATTCCCATGTTTTGTGGTTGTCTTTGTCTCTAAACAGTGGATGGAATAACTATTCTCTTCATTCCAATCAATTCAGCCTTGGCCTTGCAGACCATATACACAAGTCTCTAAATCGATAGCTGTCGAGGAAACACTGGGAATCGTAGTCCAAACTACAATAGCTATATGCGGCAATCCAACTTACCACACAATTACAGGAAGATCTAGAAACAGATTCTAAATCACAGTGAGATTTGAACTCTTCTTTCTAACACAAACAACGATTGACTGGTCCGTATTGGCATTCCAAGTTTCTCTCCCCAGGCAATGGAATGACATCAGTGGACATGAAGGCCTCAAGATGCCTTGCAAAGTCCAAGTAGTGGAGGACATTGGGGCTCTTTTTTTGTCGCTGATGAGCAGTGAGATGCGTAGCCCAATTTGATGGCTGGTTATGCGAGCCCCGCATAAGCTATCACGGGAATGCTTATTCGGGTTTCTCTATATTTTTGGTTTGAGTAAACATGTTTCCTTAGCCCAGTTAAGGGTGAAATAGTAGAAGTTGACCTCAGGGAATCGACTTGTCAAATTGTCCGCTTAAACTAATTATCTTGGGATAAGGGTGGTTACATTATCAGGTGCATCAAAAGCGACAACTGTAATGGTCCGGTCTCGTTCGGTATGGTTGTACCAATCTACGTTAGATAAGAACAAGTTGCTATAGGGGAGAAGACCCCAAGGATAGTCACATAAGTTGAGATATACACAAAATAAGAAAAATATTACAACAAAAAATAAATAACTCTTATTCCATCAACTTTATAATCCACATGCCTTTGTCTATATAGTTTAAACAAGAGAAATAACATAACAAGACATAACTCATCATATAGTCAGTCTCTATGTACAATAAGCCAAAAATTCAAATTACAATCAATTCCATATACTAAGCACTAAGCTAGATTCACGTTTCACATCAGATCTCGTCAACTCCTCAGCTTATAAATCTCCAACTCTTCTTGAAATGTTAACAAGAGTGAGTCTACGCAATAGACTTAGCAAGAAACCTAGAATCACAAAACACACATTTACCACACATGTTTTCTAACAAGTTAAACACTTTACTTACTATCACATTCACATTAACTTATTAGCAAATAACAATTTAACTAACACATGCTCATGCTATAACATTAAATATGGATGACGTAAACATGGAACTATTAAATAAAGCTAAGCTAACAACTGTACAACAAGATTACTAACATGATTAACATTAAATATGGAACCATTAACATGAGAGCATTCACATTCACATTTACTCTTTCTTTTATACATGCACATGCTTATACTTTTAGTTACACATTACACTAACACATGGCTTATATTAACACTTATAACATCACATGGTCATGTTTAACATAATGAACTAAACATGGATAACATGAAATACATGGTATCATCCACATGCTTATGATCACGACAATTATTAACATATTGATGTCGAGGAAACATTGTTAGGAATCATTGTCCAAACCACAACAGCTATATGCAGCAGTCCAACTTACCACACAATTACAGGAAGATCTATAATCAGATTCTAAATCACAGTCAGATTTGAACTCTTCTTCCTAATACAAACAACGCTTGACTGGTCCGTATTGGCATTCCAAGTTTATCTCCTTTCGCAATGGAATGACATCAGTGGACATGAAGGCCATCAAGATGCCTTGCAAAGTCCAAATAGTGGAGGACATTGGGCTCTTTTCTTCTTGCTGGTGAGCAGTGAGATCCGTAGCCCAATTTGATGGCCAATTATGCGAGTCCCGCATAAGCTGTCACGAGAATGCTTATTCAGGTTTCTCTATATTTTTGGTTTGAGTAAACATGCTTCCTTAGCCCAGTTAAGGGTGAAATAGTAGAAGTTGACCTTAGAAAATTGACTTGTCAAACTTTTCGCTTAAACTAGTTATCTTGGGATAAGGGTGGTTACATTATTAGGTGCATCAAAAGCAACAACTGTAACGGTCTGCTCCCATTCTGTATGGTTGTATCAACCCACGTTGGATAAGAACAAGTTGCTATAGAGGAGAAGACCCCAATGATAGTCACATAGGTTGAGATATACACACAATAATAAAAATATTATAGCGAAAAATAAACAACTCTTATTCCATCAACTTTGATATGGGGAGTTCCCCACTGGTCGGCAGAATCCTCGATTCGGCCGACCTCGCAGAGTGCTTAAGCCGATGTCCTAACATGGCTTGGGTTGGACGAAGTCATCGTCTAGGCCTACGACTCAGAACGGCTAGATCGGATCCCCACAGGTCGGCCAGAACCTTGGCTTGGCCGACCTCCCAAAGTATCAGAGCCAACGTCCTGACGAGGCTGTAACTAGATCTCGTTGTCATCTAGTCCGATGTTCACGTCGGCTAGGAAGACCTTATTTCCCTTGGGTCGACTGCCTCAGCTTGGTCAAGGACGAGGATTACCCTACTCGGACATAACTGACCTGGAGCTTGACGTGTCCGCAGGATTCCCGAAGTGTGGCTCGCATAATGGCCGGAGCAATAACTGACAAGGCAATGTCCGAGGATCGTGTGTCTGATAATTACGGCCATTAAGACCATGATCTGGACAATCTGGCATGGGTTACGACCACGATCCATTGATAATCATGGAGTTCCCCTGCGAGATTCGCGGGGTTGTCCAACTGTTACGCGGGTATCCTAACCCTATAAAAGAGGCAAACACTCCCCAGATGCAGGTAGGTTGTTCTACTCCATAGGTTAGGCCATTCTGCTCGACTAGTGATTGACTAGAGCATCAGAGTGTCTCCCTGCCGAGGCCTCTCGGTGGACTTTGCAGGTCAGCTTGGGAGCTTAGAACGCATTGGCACAGCGGACCTCGGAAAAATTTCCTCAGTTTGGTCGTCTCGGTTCATACCTTGGTCAAGATCACCTCGGCCTGAGCCGACCGATGTTACACCTATGTTAACATTAACTAACTTGGAGCCTGACGTGTCCACTGGATTTCCGAAGCGTGCCTCGTGTAACGGCCGTAGCAGTAATTGACAAGGCAATGTTTGGGGATCATGCGTTCGGTAATTGCGGCCATTAAGACCACGATCTGGATGATCTGGTATGCCGGTTATGACCACGATCTAGCGACAATCACGGAGATCTCCTGCAAGATTTGCGGGGTCGTACAACTATTACACGAGTATCCTAACCCTACAAAAGAGGCAGACACTCCCCAGACACAGGTAGGCTGTTCTACTCCATAGGCTAGGCCATTCTACTCGGCTAGTGACTAACTAGAGCGTCAGAGTGTCTCCCCACCGAGGCCTCTCTACGGTCTTTGCAGGTTAGCTTGGAAGCTCAGAACACACATCTCACGTCGGCTCGGTGGACCTCGAAAAAATTTCCTCGGTTTGGTCGTCTTGGTTCATACCTCGGTTAAGATCACCTCGGCCTGAGCCGACCTATGTTACACTTACGTTAACAAACATTATAATCCACATGCTACTATCTATATAGTCTAAACAAGAGAAATAACATAACATAACATAACTCATCATATAGTTAGTCTCCAAGTACAATAAGCCAAAAATTCAAATTATAATCAATTCCACATACTAAGCACTAAGCTAGATTCACATTTCACATTAGATCTCGTCAACTCCTCAGCTTCTAAATCTCCAACTCTTCCTGAAATGTTAACAAGAGTGAGTCTACGCAATAGACTTAGCAAGAACCTAGAATCACAAAACACACATTTACCACACATGTTTTGTAACAAGTTAAAACACTTTACTTACTATCACATTCACATTAACTTATTAGTAAATAATAATTTAACTAACACATGCTCATGCTCATGCTACAACATTAAATATGGATGACTTAAACATGGAACTATTAAATAAAGCAAAGCTAACACCTGTACAACAAGATTACTAACATGATTAACATTGAATATGGAACATTTAAACATGGAATCACTAACATGAGAGCACTCACAATCACATTTACTCTTTTTTTTATATATGCACATGCTTATACTTTTACTTACACATTACACTAACACATGGCTTACATTAACACTTATAATAATATATGGTCATGTTTAACATAATGAACTAAACACAGATAATATAAAATACGTGGTATCATCAACATGCTTATGATCGTGACAATTACTAACATATATAGCTATTGAGGAAACACTGTTAGGAATAATAGTCCAAACCACAACAGCTATATGTGGCAGTCCAACTTACCACACAATCACAAGAAGATCTAGAATCAGATTCTAAATCACAGTAAGATTTGAACTCTTCTTTCTAATACAAACAATGCTTGACTGGTCTGTATTGGCATTCCAAGTTTATCTCCTTTTGCAATGGAATGACTGTTAGGATCAGATTTTCGGTAATGTCAAATCTAGAAGGGGGGGGGGTTGAATAGATTTGTAGCGAAAACTTAAGCAATTTAAAAAATTACTTCAAAATACAGAATCTACTCAATTAAAACCCCTCTGATCTGATTCAATGTGTGTTATCAACATATGAGAAACACTTTATGAAATAGTGTAAGTGTCAAATATGTGATTAACGTGTGCGAACAAATTAATTAGTGTGTTGGCAAAATCCCTATGCATGCATCTAGCGCAATACAATGCAAACCACAAATCAAACCATAGTGCACAAGAGATTTTTACGTGGCTCAGAGATCACATCTAGTGACTCCTACATCCACCCCTCAGATGTACACACTACTCAAAGAACTGAGTACAACACACACACGAGCACTCAGGCTCAGACACACACACACGCTAGATCAAGTTCACTGAAGATCAGATCCTCTAGCCTCGATCTGATCTACACACCACACACACAGATTTGATCTATACACAAGCTAGCATAGATCAAAAAGCACACACGATCACAAACTCCACGTACTGATCTCCAATCAGTACACACACACACAGATACATGAATTGAGTTGAAAAAAGGGTGTGAGTGAAGAAAGACATATCCCTTCAAATATTGATATGATCACCACGATCACAGATCCACAATGTTTCTTCCTCAATTCTGTTGCTGCTCCTCTTCTTCTTCTTCTTCTTCTTGATTGGCACTGCTCTGCTTCAGTAGCTTCTGGATTGCGATTTCTTCTTCTTCTGCTGCTGCACTTCATACAGATCTACTCCTTCTTGAGCACACCACTTCTTTCTCTAGAACTTGACCTTGATTCCCATGTCCGCTATGTTGAAAGGCTGGTCTAGACCTTCTGGAGATTGAGCAAGGCACTGGAGAGACCCCTTTTTGCCGCCAAAAACCTTTTCTGGGAGTTGTATGGGTTGGCTTGCCTTTGGAGTACGGAGATCATGGGTATTTATAGTCCCATGTGTCCATGTGGACCCTTGGAGTGCGTGGGCACAAATATCTAGGTCAATTCCCTTGATTCCTAAATAGCCACGTGTCCAGAAAAGTTTAGATCTGGAAAAATATCCGAGGTGTGTCGACACACTTTGCACTTGTGTCGACACACTATCCACTGGTTCTAAAATAAGCTTCTGGGAGGGACAGTGTGTGTGTCGGTGTGTGTCGACACACAAGTATCCTGTGTCGACACCACTGGCTACTGGCTTCAGAACATGCTTCTGGGAGGGACAATGAGTGTCGACACACAAGCAACCTGTGTCGACACCACTGGCTATTGGCTTTTGACTGTTTCCTGAATTCATACACTGTGTCGACACAACATCCACATGTGTCGACACCACTGACTCTTTTATGCTCTGACTGCTTGCTGGATACATGGGATGTGTCGACACACAATGGACTTGTGTCGACATAACTTTGACAAAATTATGTGAACCTGTATATATGAAGTGTGAACCATCAAAACATGTTATTATCAGTAAAATATGAAATATTAAGCATCAAAAACCTGTTGTTTAGTCATTATTGTAATATGTGCAATATGTCATCATCAAAATCAAATCAAAATCAAAGTATGAGTGTTTGGATATCATACACAATCAAATGTTGTAGTCATCATTAAAATCAAAGTATGAGTGTGTAGACATCATCAACATGAAGGTTTTTAGTCATTATCCAAATGAATATACAACTCAACAATCTTCCACATATTTACAATATGACATCAGATTGTGTACAAAATGTCATCATCAAAACACAATATGTTTGAAGTTGTGTGGTTAACATGATTGACCAGAGTTATGTCATCATCAAAAACATATTAAAGCAATGATCAAGTCAGTGAGTATAGTTATTTAAATAACCATAAATCAACATTCTCCTCCTTTCTGATGATGACAAAATATACATTCATATTTCTCCCATTTTTTGACAACATCAAAAAGATGAAGAGAAACATATAAATGTCAAGAATGCACAATGGTTATGTACAACGTTTGTTGAGATGAATAATCATGAAGTTTGCAATCATGGACAACAAGGATAGCATGGATTGTTTTCATTCAAAAAATTACAATCATTACAGAAGCTTGCCATTGCAATCATATTGTTCCCCTCAAATTCTTCCCCTTTTTTGATAACAACAAAAAGACTCTCTCTCTCCCTTAATCAACAACAAGTATATTCACCCCCTTTGGTATAACAACAAAAAGACTCTCTCTCCCCCTTAATCAACAACAAGTATATTCACCCCCTTTGGTATAACACTCTACCCCTATGATAGTGTCAATGAAATAAGTAGGAAAAAGTGATACCAAAGAACATCAATGGATGGAGATCAAAGTATGGCCGACATGTAAGCAAGGTGTGAAATTGGGAGATGAATGATCAGAAATAATCAGAATCAATAATATCTTTGATATTAAAATATGAGAGAGAAAAATTATTGTGTCTTTGGATTGTGCAACAATGTTTAATAACAATGACACATTCAATCACAACATATGCCAAAGTTTTAATAACCTGAATCCATTTAAAAAGATGAAGAAAATGTGATGAAAGTGACCTATATGAGTTCACAAAAGTGTTTATCACATGAGTTTAGTAGCTAAACATTTAACATAATGTAGAATAATAACTCTAAACCCAATTAACATGAACTTCATCTAGGTCAATGTACATGCTGTTCTTTTTCTACTTTTTATATTTTTATTTCATTTTGAGAGAGAATACAAGAGTAAATTGGTCAAATCACACCTTTCAGTGCAAGATGTCACATTTACCCAATACAAGACCTCCTGATTACTCAGTGGTTTAACCTTGATTACCTTATACAGAGTTGAAACAATTTATTTGTCACCTTTTGACGCGAGCCAAAACACTTGATTATGTGAAATGAACCCAGTTACTCAGTGATAAAGTGAAGTTTTCATTGCTCTATTTGTATCTCTCTATTTTTCTGAACACTTTCTGTTTGAAATTTTTAAGAATGGAATTAAATTAATTAGAATAGACATGATCATGAGTGTAAAGAATTTATTCTTAACATGTGTTAAGGATAAAGCTTCAAAACATACACATGTTAAACACGAAAGCTACTCATGTGCCTACAAGTGTTTTGCAACTCAGTTTAAATGAGTTCAGCATTAAAAATTGGCATAAACTTGTTCTTAGATTGTATCTTTAAGACTAAATTGAGTGCACAATTATTTTAGTCTTTATGTATGAAATCTCTCATATAGGAATATCATAAAGACTTATTTATCCTGATGCAAGACTTGAATAAAAGGTATGAAATGTCAAGAAAAGTGAATCAGGAAATAAATAGAAACTGATTTTCAAGCATGAGTTTGAGTGGATGTTATCATGATGACTTATGAAAGAATCAGCTCCCCCAAAATATGTGAAGATTTCAAAAAGATAGATGATGATGTGTCAACACAAAATCCTTAGTGTGTCGACACAAGAGCAAGAAATCTCAAGAATAAAGCAGCAGTGAACAACTAGTGTCGACATATGAGCAACTATGTGTCGACCTGATCATGATAAAAAGCAACTGGTGTCTACACAAGAGAAGATGTGTGTTGACCTGAGCATGATCAAAGTCATTTTTTATGGATTTTTCAATGGTTTAACAAATTGAATGGAAGTTGTCGATAAATCAGATATGAAAGAATATTTCTCCAGCATTTCACTCAAAGATTCTTTTGACTCACTCTCCCATAAGATATGCATGATATGAAATGATCATTTAAGCAATTCAGATATGTTCATTCCAAGCAGTTTGCACAGAAAGAATATGAACATGATCAAGCATACATCAACAAACAATTTATTGAAAGAGAAAAGTTTTTCAAAGACTTAAAATAATGTTTTTGAGATTTTCATTTTGCTTGATGACCTTTATGCAGGAAAAGACTATTGATACTTGGCAGAGAATTTTTCTCACACATGATGATAATTTCTGTTGAACCACTCTATATTTAACCCTTATATTTTAGTGATAACAAAATTTATGATTAATTAAATATTATTAAATATATTCAATATTATGTTTTTCTCAATAAATATAAATTTATGGCATTATTGCCGTATGATTTGCACTAAAAAGATAAATCGATGTCCATTCAATATACATCGATTTCAGTTCATAAAGTGCCATAACGATTTCCTCTCATAAGGATTCGCTCTTATAAGGATTCACTCTCATAAGGATTCGCTCTCATAAGGATTCGCTCTTATAAGGATTCACTCTCATAAGGATTCACTCTCACATCGATTTGGTAAGTGAAACATCGATTTGCCTCTCACATCGATTTGGTAAGTGAAACATCGATTTGCCTCTCACATCGATTTGGTAAGTGAAACATCGATTTGTCTCTCACATCTTTTTTTTTTTTAAGCAAAAGGAGTCCTCAGGGACAGCGACTGGGAGAGTGCACCCTACTCCAGAGGAGTAGAATGTTCCCACTCCACCAATGCGTACACCTGGGCTCAAATATTATAACTGTTAAAATGAGTTTACAAGATCAACATGGCATGCCCCAACTACACTGGCCTGAGGCTAGGAATTCCGGCCCGGTCCATAGTAAGAGGACCTTTACAATCACGAGGCAAAGAAGCTGAGGATAAGAAAGTTACATTTGCAAGAAGCTTACAACCGAAATTAGCTAAAGCATTAGCCACCTGGTTAGCTTCTCTGTAGGTGTGAGTCACCTTAACCTCAGATCTACGAATAAAAGCCAGAGCTTCATGCCACCAACGGAAACAAACCCAGGAAGGAGAAATACCGGTCATGAAACAAGATTTGCCTCTCACATCGATTTGGTAAGTGAAACATCGATTTGCTCTCACATCGATTTGGTAAGTGAAACATCGATTTGCCTCTCACATCGATTTGGTAAGTGAAACATCGATTTTCTCTCACATCGATTTGCTCTCATAAGGATTTGATAAGTGAAACATCGATTTGCTCTCATAAGGATTTGATAAGTGAAACATGGATTCGCTTGTAAAAACATGGATTTGGTTACTCAAACATGGATTCGTTCATTTAAACATAGATTTCCTTTATATTTCAAAGTGTCTTTTGGCATCTAGTGAAAAAGTCATATATTATTGATTTGCGTAATCTTCTATCTTTCTGACAGGAGATCTTTTTGCTTATCTCTCTAGATCTCTTTTCCTGCCAACAAAAAGGTGGTCACTTACTACTTCTGGGTGGCAACAGAAAACATAGAGGTATGAACCTTTTTGACAGAAACACTCTTTTATATAAACACTTTCTTCTATGCTTACAGACCTCGTAGACCACAAATTATCAGAAGAAAGAGAAGATGAGCAACGGCTAGAACTCCAACGGATTTATTCAAATTGCTCATATAAAAGATGAAGCATGGTTGAAGTACAAGTAATGAGCTTTTCTGATGATCTTTGAAGGAGTGTACAACCAGTGAGAAACCTCAACGCCACATACACTCAAAGGAAAAGAGAGAAAGAGCTTGAGCCAAAAAGAAGTGTTCAAGCAACTAAAGCACTCAAGTATTCAAGCTCCTTCTCCTCTCTTCACTCTCTCTGTGTGCATCTTGCAATCTGGGGGAGAGAGTCTTTTAGCTGAGAGTTTCTTTTAGTTGGTTTCCATCTGCTCCAACTCTCAGCCGTGTTCTTTCTTTTCTAAGAAAGATCTTTGTCCAGCTGTAGGACTGTATACAGTGTAGAACCTAGCTAGGGGGTTTGTGTCTAGCAGAATCGCACTGGGGTTTGTACCAGGAGGTTGACTTCTTTACCTGTAAGAGAAGTGGGCTACCTTCTTGCCCGGGAAAGAGAAGAAGACCAGCTGGGGTGCTGGGTGTTGTATTGTCCTTGAGGGGGACTGTACCCTTGGTTAGTAAAATCTCAAGAGGTTGCTTGGGGACTGGACGTAGGACTTCCATGTGGGAAGGGCCGAACTAGGATAAAATCCTTGTGTTATTTGTGTGATTGTTTATTTGCTTCCGCACTGCTACTCTTTATCACACTAAACAAACCAAACTTTCAAGTGTTAATTTTTTGTGTTTAAGTCTCTATTTCAAATTTCAGAAAAACCTATTCACCCCCCTCTAGGTTAGCTTGCTGCCGTACCAAAAGGGGCAACAATTTCCAGACAAGCATAACTTGTCCTTTCATATTTCACCATTTGATATATCACATAGTCAATGCAAAAAAAGTCAATTATTCTTTAGTTTTAGCATGAAATTCATTGCATTTTCAAGAATATTTTTGCACTTTTTCAAATTTACTCTCCCTTAATATGTATATGGAATGAAAAAGCTAGCAAGCAATTCACACAAATAACATGACTTCTGGTACTTGGCGGAGTAATTTACTCACACATAATGATAGCTTCCAAACAAGCATAACTTGTTTTTCCATATATCATTATTTGATATACCAAGAAGTCAAAGCAAATGATATGCACCAGGAGTCATGGGCCCAATCAAACAAGCATGATAACACAAACATGATTCTAATTATTAAGACACAAAGTTATTGTTGGGAGCAACATCAAAGCACACTCTTCATTGTTCAGATAAGACTCTAAGAATTTTCTTTAACTTAAGCAGTTCAATCTGGAAATGATATGAGATTTTATCTAAACAGTCTTCATTTGGATTTTACCAGTGGTTTCCAATTTTTCTTACCTTGCATAGCCATTGTCTTGATTTCAGATGGAAAGGTATGGCTACAAGGCTCATCAACTTGCTGATTAAGTTGGTCTTAGGACCCATACCTACTTGGGTCCTACAGTGGAGCAAGAGTTAGATTGCAGCAATGAACTTTTTGAATCCAAGGGAATTTTCTTTTGATATAGATGCACTTTTGTCATTAATGGAACTATGAGCAGCATTAGTTCCATAACACAATTATTCTTTGTTTAATGCACCTATGTTTTTCATGAAATGTTCAATTTATGTTCACATGGAGTTTCTTAACTTTTTCAACAAAATCACGACTCTTAGTTACATGTGCATAATGTGAAAACTTTTGCAAGTAATTCAAGCATGATTATGCACACATTTAGCTTTAAGCAAGGAGTGACTCTTGGTACTCGGCGGAGAAGTTTTCTCACACATAGTGATAGTTTCCAAACAAGCATGACTTGTCCTTCCACATTTCACCATTTTATATACCAAGAGATCTAGATATATAACTCATCATGATTTCATTTTAGCATTCAATTTCAATCATCAAGTAGTTTATTCAAGAGATTTTTATCAATAAGAATTTTTTATTTAGAAGGGAATCTCTCATAAGTATTTACCTGGTGAAATTTTCATTTTCTTTCATTTTCTCTACTTACTTTCCTTGTAGCCTTAGTCATGAAGCCTTCATCTTGAAATTGACTACAAGGATCCCTGCATCCAGCATTCAAGCAGCACATTTGAAAACTCAAACTTGTTTGGGTCCTAAGGATCTTCCATGAATTTACAACAACGATTTTTGAATCCAAAATGATTTTATATTGGGTGTATTTTTCTGAAGATTAGAAACATTAGAATTTCTAATTTTAGAGTTATAGGTATAGAATGCACCACTGACATACTGAACATTTTGTTTTATATTTTTCAAATTTTTATCATTGAGATTTTTAACATGAAATTCAGAAGAGATCTTTTGTGCAACAGTTCTATTTTCATGTATATGAAATTTCTGAGTATTTTCAGCATAAACATGATCTTTATTCTTATGTACATTAACATGAAACATGAGCGCATGCAAAAGATTATCAATTCTATACCAACATTCCCTAAAAATATGCCCAACTTTATGACATGTGAAGCACTAGACTGGTTTGACATATTTATGGAAATGTTGATCTCTATTCCAAAAAATTTTGCTAAATGACCAGGTTTATTATAATTAAAGCAAATAGGTTTAGTATTTACCTGGAGCTTACCATAGTATGAGTACATTTGCTAGAATCTCTGAATCCCTCTAGAGTACTTTTGATTATCCTTGGGTTGAAAGGGAGGAGGTGGTACCCTTTGGTAGCTCTTGACATGATGTGGAGTTGTAGAATGCCTTGAATCTTTCTGGGCAGATGGAGGAGGTGTGGAGACCTTATAGAATCCTATTTTCTTTTCCATTTTCTTTTTGTGATTTTCAATTGAAACATGGTTCTTCCTATTTACAGCATTTTTATTCAATTTATCATTTTATTTTTGAACATTTTTCTGAACATGAATCTTAATAGATTTTTCTTTAGGTGCAATAGAATTCTTGTTCATAGAAACATTCACAAATGAGGTCTTTATTTTCTTTTTAAAAATCTTTTTGTTCAAGAAGTTAAATCATAAACCTTCCTTTTGAAAATTAACCTTCATTCCAAGAAGATTATCCAAATTCTAAGTTCCTTGAACAAACTTAAATAAAACAGATTTTAAACTATCAACAGTTATGTTCAATTCAAAAATCTTCTTTTCAGAATTTTGATTTTGTTTAACCACCTCTTCAAGTTCATTTGTCAATTTTTCTTTTTCAGCTTTCAATGCAGCAGTTTCTTTTTCTGAAGTTTGAAGTTTGTTTTGCATGATATCCAAATCATTTTTCAAGTTATTCTTTTCATTTTCAAATTGAACAATTTGATTTTCCAAGTCAGCAATTTTCTTCTTAGAATTGTTGCATTCATCATTTAATGGTCTATCATGATACAAACATTCAATCTTCTTTTTCAGATGACTATTTTCCTTAACCAATTGTTTGTATTTTTCTTTTATCTTATGATCATGAGCCATGTTGGAAATTTGTTTATTCAATTGATCATTGTCAAATTTAAGATTCTCATTATGATCAATCAATTTTTCATTTTCATCTTTCAAATCAAGATTTCTATTTTCCAACTGATCATGATTTTCTTTTAATTTAGACAACTTGTTTCCACAATTTTTGACTTCATTTTTCAAATTATCTTTCTCAGAATTTAACTTTTCAATTTCATTTTTCAAATCTTCATTCTCAATTTTCAGTTCTTCATTTTCTTCATAGAATGCTTGATGGTTATCAGTTTTCATCTCATTTATCTCCAGTTGATCCTTCAGCTTCTTGTTTTGATATTTAACCCTTTTAAACTATTTGCACATGTGCTCATAACATTCTATCAGTTCATCAAAAGATATATCATTCTCTGAGTCAGTATCAGACATTGATCTATCAAATAGGTCTGAACCAGATTTACCTAATTTTTGAGACTTTCTCGATTTTCTGACAAATGTGATCCTTCAGATTTGTCTGAGCTGTGAGAACCTTTTGAGCTGCCATGAGCCATGAAACATTTGTCCTTAGATTTCTTTCTAATCATGTTTGTCTTCATATAAAAGTCCTGCAATTTATCGAACTTGATGTTATCATCATTGTCATCAAACCTAACAATTTTGGGTCTATTTATGATACTTGAAATTCAGCCATGTTACCAAGTTTGATTCAAATGATTAGACCAATTAACAATCACCTAATCTACTCAAGACTGCAAAGTCAATAAAGATCAAGCGATGAATCTGATCAAATAGATCAAGCAAGATTTCAATATTTTAGCAATCAAGCAATTCAAACAGATCAGATGATGTTTCATTAAGATCAAACAGAAGCAATCAAATCAGAATCAGAATCAGACATTAACCTGGCTCTGATACCAATTGTTAGGATCAGATTTTCGGTAATGGCAAATCTAGAAGGGGGGGGGGTTGAATAGATTTGCAGCGAAAACTTAAGCAATTTAAAAAATTACTTCAAAATAAAGAATCTACTCAATTAAAACCCCTCTGATCTGATTCAATGTGTGTTATCAACATGTGAGAAACACTTTATGAAACAGTGTAAGTGTCAAATATGTGATTAACGCGTGCGAACAAATTAATTAGTGTGTTGGCAAAATCCCTATACATGCATCTAGCGTAATACAATGCAAACCACAAATCAAACCACAGTGCATAAGGGATTTTTAGGTGGTTCAGAGATCACATCCAGTGACTCCTACATCCACCCCTCACACAGTGAGGTACACACTGTTCAACACACACACGAGCACTTGGGCTCAGATACACACACATGCTAGATCAAGTTCACTGAAGATTAGATCCTTTAGCCTATATCTGATCTACACACCACACACACAGATTTGATCTATACACAAGCTAGCATAGATCACAAAGCACACACGATCACAAGCTCCACGTACTGATCTCCAATCAGTACACACACACACATAAATACATGAATTGAGTTGAAAAAGGTGTGAGTGAGGAAAGACATATCCCTTCAAATATTGATCTGATCACCACGATCACAGATCCACAATGTTTCTTCCTCAATTCTACTGTTGCTCCTCTTCTTCTTTTCCTTCTTCTTCTTCTTCTTCTTCTCCTTCTTGATCGGCACTGCTCTGCTTCAGTAGCTTCTGAATTGCGATTTCTTCTTCTTCTGCCGCTGCACTTCTTCTAGATCTACTCCTTCTTGAGCACACCACTTCTTTCTCTAGAACTTGACCTTGATTCCCATGTCCTCTATGTTGAAAGGCTGGTCTACAACTTCTGGAGATTGAGCAAGGCACTGGAGAGACCCCTTTAGCCGTCAAAAACCTTTTCTAGGAGTTGTATGGGTTAGCTTGCCTTTGGAGTACGAGGATCATAGGTATTTATAGTCCCATGTGTCAATGTGGACCCTTGGAGTGCGTGGGCACAAATATCTAGGTCAATTCCCTTGATTTCTAAGCAGCCACGTGTCTAAAAAAGTTCAGATCTGGAAAACTATCTGAGGTGTGTCGACGCAGATTGCACTTGTGTTGACACACTATCCACTGGTTGTAGAATAAGCTTCTGGGAGGGACAGTGTGTGTCGACACACAAGTATCCTGTGTCGACACCACTGGCTACTGGCTTCAGAACATGCTTCTGGAAGGGACAGTGAGTGTCGACACACAAGCAACCTGTGTCGACACCATTGGCTATTGGCTTTTGACTGTTTCCTGATTCATACACTGTGTTGACACAACATCCACATGTGTCGACACCACTGACTCTTTTATGCTCTGATTGCTTGCTGTATACATGGGATGTGTCGACACACAATGGACTTGTGTCGACACAACTTTGACAAAATTATGTGAACCTATATATATGAAGTGTGAACCATCAAAACATGTTATTATCAATAAAATATGAAATATTAAGCATCAAAAACATGTTTTTTAGTCATTATTGTAATATGTGTAATATGTCATCATCAAAATCAAATCAACATCAAAGTATGAGTGTTTAGACATCATACACAATCAAATGTTGTAGTCATCATTAAAATCAAAGTATGAGTGTGTAGACATCATCAACATGAAGGTTTTTAGTCATTATCCAAATGAATACACAACTCAACAATCTTCCACATATTTACAATATGACATTAGATTGTGTACAAAATGTCATCATCAAAACACAATATGTTTGAAGTTGTGTGCTTAACATGATTGACTAGAATTATGTCATCATAAAAAATAGATTAAAACAATGATCAAGTCAGTGAGTATGGTTAGTTAAATAACCATAACTCAACAATGACATCAGTGGACATGAAGGCCATCAAGATGCCTTGCAAAGTCCAAGTAGTGGAGGACATTGGGCCCTTTTTTTCTCACTGGTGAGGAGTGAGATCTGTAGCCCAATTCGATGACTGGTTATGTGACCCCACATAAGCTATCAGGGGAATGCTTATTCGGGCTTGCCTATATTTTTGGTTTGAGTTAACATGTTTCCTTAAGCTCAATTAAGGGTGATATAATAGAAGTTGACCTCAGGGAATGGACTTGCTGAACTGTTCGGGTAAACTAATTATCTTGGGATAAGGATGGTTACATTACTAGGTGCACCAAAAGCAACGACTATGTTATTTGACAAGTTAGGGGCCTCTTAGGCCTAGTCGGCTATCAAACCAACCTAGTTGTTTGGTGGTGGAACTTGATTGTACATTTAGAGCCTACTTGATAACTAGGTAGACCCTAGTAAGGTACCTTTAGCAACACAAGTAATAGTGGCGGATCTAAAATTTTCATTTACTGAGTGCACCCTTAGACATATTTTCTTGATCGAGTAGAATTATTAACGGTGAAACTCTACATCACTAATGAAAACTTTTCAATTCAGTGGGGTCAGCAGATCCCACTGACCTCAAGATGGCTCTGCCACTGACAAGTAAGTACCTTTTCACTTTCAAAATCCAGTTAACTTACTTACGAGTTAATCAAGATTTATCCTTGGTCAATTTGAATAAAGTAAGCGAGGGAGAATCCTCAGCTAAAGTTAACAAAGATTATGAGGGCGAGATTTATCATTGGTAACTTTGAATAAAGTAAGCGAGAGAGAATTCTCAGCTAAAGTTAACAAAGATTATGAGAATGTCAAAGCAAAAGAAGATGTAAACCTCTCTTAACCTACCTGTGGTTACCTTGTATGTGGAGGATTTAGTTGGCTACCAAATAAGTCTGCAGCAGAAATCTTTAAGAAATAATATAAAATTAAATCAGACCATTATATTTTTTTAATAGCCTTTAGTCGTAAAACAATCCAAACAGAAATAGAAAAGTAGCATGCTTTGCTTTGCCCTTGTTTTCTTCGCCTCTGAGTACAAAACATCTCGAACACCGTGCCACCATCCGAAGGTCAACAAGTGGCCCGGTAGTGGTTTCAACGGGTGTGCCACCACCTTTTCGCCATCTGACTTGAGGCGGGCAGCGAACCTTCCTCGTTCATATGGGCATGCTTCAAAGATACCTTTGTCGGAGAGTAAAATATTCCGTACCTATAAAGGGAAATGTTATTTTTTTTAGAGAGAAGTATCAATCAGTCTCAAATTTTGTGGGACTTATTTTTAAAATTTTAAATTACATATTTATAATTATAGAGATAAATATGTAATTATATAATTATATAAAGAAGTCAAAATTTTAAAAATAAATCTCTCAAATATAGAGACTGATTCATAATTCTCCCTTCTTCTTATTAGAAGAATCTTATATATAACAATAACGCGGATATAAGTTAAATTTACGTGAAAACATTTGTAATTACTATGTAAAGTAGTAAGATAAGTCATTATTTTCTTCAAAGTTTACTGTGGAAGTCGTTCAATATTATAAGCTGCAAAGTAAAAAGTGGTTTAATGCTAAAACGAAAAGGATTTTGAGCTAGCTAAGATGAAAGTAGGCGATCAAATATCTATTTTTCTCAAAGATTGATATTGGAGATTTTTTCTGCATATGTATGCTCATCAAGATGAGAATTGATGTTACAATCTTTCCATGTGAATCCAGCAGTGCGATACATATTTTTAGGACTTTTTTTTGTATGTAAGCAATTTTTATAAATGAATATTACAAATATGTTATAATCGTAAAAAATATTATTAAAAATGTCACCATTAAAATTCAAAATATTACAAAGATACCATCAACGTTATCAGACATTCAACTAACCATAATTTAGTAAAACGCAATGGACAAAAAGAATAGATTGCTCTATGGGTAAAAATATGGGCGTGAAGGTGCCCATCCTTTTAAAACGAAGAGCAAAAGAGCTATTTTTATATTAAAAAATTCGATTAATGTGAATAATAAAGTTTGGAAGGAATCTTTTCGCTGATCTGATCGGAGTGACATTTTTTTAATATCTAATATTTAGCAGTGAGATTTTAGTAATATTTTAAAAAATAAACTTAAGAATATTTATTATAATAAAAATTAACGAAATATTAATGTTACGTACGATTCACAGTTCACACGATTGCATCCCTCATCTATTTGAAGAGGAACGTTGACGACAGAAGTGTTCACGTGTCATAAAATCCTTGTATGAATGGGAAATAGTTTAATATTATATAATTTTGACATAATTTTTAACACACCAATCAAATCGCATCACAACTCACAACTTTCTCTTTTCAACTTTTGGATTTGACAATTAATGATGTGGTACGTTTTTATTGGATGTAGTTAAATTGAGAAAATTTTAGTGTATTTTTATATTATACTTAAATATAATATAATTAGACAACAAATTTATGTAATATCTAATAATTATTTGTCATTTTATCACGAGAGATGTCATATAAATTATTATTTAATTATATTATATTTAAAATATAATATAAAAATATATTAAATCTTTCCCAGTCAAATTTAGTGTCAAGAAAGGATGCCGGTTTCCGTAGAGAAAAAAAGGCCGTTGCGCTCTTCACTCTTGTTGTCTCTTGTTAAGGCCACGGGCCACCCCTCTCCTCCCCATTCCCACCAGTTTGTTCAAGCAAATCCCCCTCCATCCCAGTTGCCGGAGCCTCTTCTTTCTCGCTCTTCCGCTCTCATCCTCGCCGGAGAAGCGCGCGAGGTGACACAAGCGATGGAGGCGGCGGCGGCGCCCCTCGTCAGGGTGGCCGCCATCTGCGGCTCCCTGCGCAAGGCCTCCTTCAACCGCGGCCTCGTCCGCTCCGGTAATCGCCCCACTGCCTTTCCCCTTCTCCTCCTCCTCCTCCTCCTCCCACGGATCTGCTTGCCCAAGTGGATGGGTGACGGAGTATTCGGGTGATTGACGATGTGCCCTGCTGGTTGCTGATCCGGGCTGCTCTTCTCTCCGGCAGCCATCCAGCTCTGCGAGAGCGGCTCCGTCAAGGGGATGCACATCGAGTTCGTCGACATCGAGGCCCTCCCCTTCCTCAACACCGACCTTGAGGATGGCGGCAAATACCCGCTGGCAGTGGATGCCTTCCGCCAGAAGATCCTCGAGGCCGACGGCTTCCTATTCGCGTCCCCGGAGTACAACTATTCCATGACTGGTGCGGCACCTGCTTTGTTCCCCTCTCTTTCCTTTCCTCTAAACAAGAAAACAAACAAGAAAGATCCAGAGATTTTCGGTACTTTATATGTGATGGTTTCAATTTCCCGTCATCCGCGCACGGACGATCCTCCAATGTTGTTTTTCTACCTTTTCCCTTTCAAGTAATTTTTCAAGTTCCGACTTTCGGTGCGGTCCTGATCTATTGCTTCTAATGAACAAGAAGTCCACCTCCCCCTTTTTTGTTGTTGGAGATAATATTCATTTTGGATTCCCTTGAATGCAAGGGGAAGCCGGACATTGTTCGGTAACATTTTTAAAGATTTCATTTTTTTTTTTGAAATCTCAAATCTCTTAAAAAAAAACTCTCTTATATTAATTTTTAAAGTCTAAAATCTAACACATCATCATTATCTTCTCTTTCTCTCTTTTAAAATCTATTTTTACATAATTTAAAATTATTTTATTTGTTTGATAATTAGATGGAGAAAAAAATAAAATTTTAATCATTAAATAATTAAAATCTACGCTTCAAAATATTAGCAAACAATACCTATAGGCTAATTCGCTGGATACCTCTCAATCAAAAGGAAGTCACCGCTTCTGAGGAGTTGTGCTCTTCTCGTGAGATTGTCCTATATCGATTAATTTGAGAAGAATAAATTTGTCTTTATATAATATTGTCTTTGTCTTCTCAACATTTAGATTTTGAAGATCACTTTATATTTTTGCACATGTTTCTAGAGCAGGTTTTATTTTACCTGATTGGATGTGTGAGATTGTCCCATATCGGTTAATTCAGAATGAGTTTAACCTCGTATTATGTTATTTTTGTCCCCTCAATATCAGTTGTAGATCTCACCCCATCTAATTAAGATCTATGTAACCCTCGCTCTATATGAGACTGACACGTGCGAGGGATTGTTGGATTATCCCATATCGGTTAATTTGAGAATGAGTTTCTCCTTATATGGTGTTGCCTTCGCTCGTTCGATATCCTAGTTTTGAGGATGACTTTATATTTACATATTTATTGAACTGGAGGCAAGTTAGAGCGTACTTAGCATGTATCCAGTGGGGTCCTGTGACTCTACTGGATAAAAAAATTTATATTGGGGATACAAATTTTCACTATAGATGACTCCACTGAATTTTTGTGAGTGCACCATTAAGATTCCACTGAAAAAAATTTCTGAATCCGCCACTATCTATTCATATTGGTAAAATTTCAGGCCCTTTAAAGAATGCTATTGACTGGGCATCTAGACCACCAAATGTGTGGGCGGACAAGCCAGCTGCTATTGTGAGTGCTGGTGGCGGTTCTGGTGGTGGAAGGGCGCAGTACCATCTCCGACAAGTCGGTGTCTTTCTCGATCTTCATTTCATCAACAAGCCAGAACTTGCTGTGAATGCGTTCCAGCCTCCAAAGAAGTTCGACAGTGAAGGGAATCTGATCGATGCGGAAATAAAGGAAAGGTTGAAACAGGTCCTGTTGTCGTTGCAGGCTTTCACTTTGAGACTCAAGCAGAGCCCATGAGTAGCAGCCTTCCAGGTTTTAATTCAATCAAAACTATCATCCATGCTGTGATTCATGTACTTGATAATAAGGTGTTGTTTGTTCCAATGTAAGCAATCTTCTGTTTTGAAAACACTAGTTTTTAAAACCGGTGTATTTTTCGGTTTGAGAATGTGAGAGCCATTTATTTGGTTGGCTGTGAAATGTTTGAAACTGAAAGAGGTGTTGTCTGCTTCGATGGAACTCCAGATCACTTAACCTCTGACTTTGAGAGCTGAAGTTACCCATATTTTATTCTCATGCATATACTATTGACTTCTAAGAAAGATTGAAAAAAAAAAAATCTGAAGCTACTTTTCATGCTTATATATATATATATATATATATATATGCATTGGTGAGGTGTTCTAGGTCTGTTTGAATGAAACTCTACTACTTATGTCCATGCTTTAAGAGGTGAAGTTATGCCTCATTTTATTCTCATGCTTGTACTACTTGTATCCAACCAAGATAAAAGAACTTGCTGAGCAAGTTTCCCTGCTTATATAGGCAATGGTGAAGGTCTCAAGAGCAGTAGCAAGCTCAATGGTGCCCTGCATGATGCCACATAACTTGCCACCCTATTGCATGGTTACTGTCCATTTGATTAATAAATGTTTCTCTTACACAAATGTATTTTTGGAATGAAATTTTTAAGAATGAATGTAGTGAATTCCTAAAATGTTCATTTCATTCTTAAAAAAAAAAAAAGAAGAGTTTTCTTACATATAACCCTCTACAAGTTGTTGACATTCCAAAAAAACTCCTTGTGACTGAGCTTTGATAAAGTGAGTTTTCTAACCATTCGATCTTGACCCATTTATCCTTCTTTGGGTCCCATAGCGAGGCCAATATATGAAAGAAGATCTAGACCGATGTGACAAGATGAAATAATGCGAATTCCACTAGGATCACGGGCACACCACCGATGAGTGCCGACACATTACGAGATCCATACGCTCATCTATAGAGGTGTCATCAACAAAAGCTACAAGGAACGTTAGTGTTGAGAAGAAAGGATGTGGGATCCCAGCCTCGGCTAAGACGACAACCAACTCTTAAAGGGGTTGTCTTGATGATCATGGGTAGCTCGGGTCCTACCGACGAAAGCTCCAACAAGAGGAAAAGGCCCATCTGCGTTATACCAAGTGGATGTGCATAAGTGACCTCCGATTGAAGACGTTATCACCTTCTCGTCTGAGGATCTCCATGGTGTAAAAACCCTCATGATGATGCATTGGTCGTCTTAGCCACCACCAATCAGTTTGATGTAAAAGGAGTAATAGTAGATAACGAAAATGCACCCAATGTCTTATTTTATGATTGTTTTCAGAAACTTGATATTCTCGAGTTGGATTAAGCCTGTTAAGACCTTGATATACGGCTTTAACAAGACTCCAACTAATGTTGAGAGGGTTGTCTATCTCCCTAACTCACTCGGAACGAAGCCTAGATGAGTTACTGTCAAGGCCAACTTCGCTACTGTAGGCATCACCTCGGCCTACAATGCTATCCAGGGAATCTTGGCACAAATCAGTAGCGTCCCCTCCATAGTTCACCAGAAGATGAAATTCCTGACCCCAACAGGGGTGGGAGAGGTGAAGGGAGACCAAGCCGAGCCAAAGAAGTGTTACAACAAGGCACTTTGAGCCCAGAGACCTGAGACCATGGGCCTATGAGAAGTCGGAGGCTAAACCCTTACCCAAAATTGAGTCGGCTGTGAAGATGGCCACTATATGACTGAAGGGAAGCTTGGACTAGGTTGTTGGCCATGCTATGGATACCCTGGAGGGTGAATAGGTTATGATCGTAGAGATAAAAAATAAAAGCATAAAGAGAATGTACAACGGAATAGGAGAAATGCAAGCAACCCCGCAAGGGACACAATGATTTTTATCCTAGTTCACTTTTGATCGCAACAAACACCTATGTCTGGTCCCCATGGAAAATTCATCCCTGAGTTTTCCACTAAACCACCCTAACAAGGTAAGCACTTATTGCACAACTCAGAGACAAGTCTTTCTCTCACAGAGGGAACAATTGTCTGGCCTCGTCGGTCCTCCTCTCAATAGAGGGAATAACAATCTGGTGCCGCACACATAAGTCTTCCTCTCAATAGGGCGAACAACACCCATCCATGCTAGTCCTCCTCTCAACAGAGGGCACACAAGCTCATAGCCCACCATTTTCAAAGAAGTCTACCAAGTTGGATGTCTTCTACATTGACTGATGTTGGTGTTGATGAAAACTCTAGCACCATGATCGACTTCTACAAGGATGAAGCTTGATGGTGCTTGATGTCAATTGTAGTGGATCATTCAGACTAGATAGAAGTTTGATGTTGATCAAAAGCCTCTTCACTTGAATGAACTAATAGTGTGTAACTTGCAACTTGAGGCTTGGAGCATAGAACTGTTGTACTCTGTAGATTTTGATGATCACAAAAACACTAAGTTTAATTCATGTTCAGAAAATATCACAAAACACTAAATATAATTCATGTTCATAACCAAGCATTTGATTTATGTTTATTTAATTTGAGAGTATAATTTGTGTGTTAAGTGTGCAGTATATTTGTCCAAAAGTCGCATTTGAAGTGGTCAATACAAAGCCTAAGATTTGGACAAATCAGAAAGACAAGACTAGAAGAAGAACTGCAAAATTGACAATCGGACGATCGACTTGCAGAAATCGGTCGACTGATAATGAAAGCCCAATCGATGCCCAATCGATTGTGGATCAAGGGAAATCGATGCCCAATCGATTTTGGAACAAGGGCAATCGATGGACAATCGATTAATGACCAAGCGGAAGTTGGAGGATTGATTTTGGCAAATCGGACGACTGACTTAGCGAGAAAGTCTTGCAGTAGGACAGTCAAAAAGTCGGACGACCGACTTGAAGAAATTAGTTGCCCGATTCGCCATTCGAAGCAAAGTGACTTCGGATGTTCACGTTGTATCTTCACAAGCCGAAGCACCGGTCGAAGCTGAGATAGAAGTTGGACGACTGAATTTTCAGAATTAGTCGACCGAGCATTCAGTCGAATTGTCAGTCGAAGCCCAATCGAAGCAAAGTTGAAATCGGACGGCCGATCCGATGAATTCGGTCGACCAATTTCGGTGTTTCTCCATACGGACCTTCCTAAACATAATCCTATGAAGATCCAACTCTTTCCAAACATACAAGGACTCTTTGGGATTACAAATACAATATGTTCCTGTGTTTTGTAAGAAGAGAACACGTCTCCAAGAAGGTTGCTTCGTACCCTAGAGTTGTGAGGAGGATTGTGAAGCCCTAGGAAGAGTCAACAGATGCTCTGAACCTATAGAAGTCTGAAGAACAAGTCTTCATCATCCAGAAGCCTTCCAAATGTTCTTGATAGGTGTTCTTCATCAGAAAGGTGTGGACCTGGTGCTGCTATTTGCAAGGTTCTATTCTGAAGAGATCTACATCGGCCAGTTCTTCAACTGTACATCGTTGGGCAAAGACGAACACAAAGGCTAGATCTTTTGTGACAGGAGAACTCTACACCTTACTGTTTAGGTTGTTGTCCTCCTGTTCAAGTTCTTTTATTTGTTCCTTCTAGAACCCTGAACATATCTGTGTGTGTGTGTGTGTGTGTGCTCGATTGTGAGCACGTCTTTGATTGTTGGTGTATAGTGCGTGAGCACATACACACTTGGTTGTCTCATCCCCGGGAAACGAGGTGGGGCTTGTGTTGCCCCCGTAAACAACTGTGTGTGGGTTTTCACTTGTACCTAAGAAACAAGCCAGTGGAAATCCTCACAGGGGTGTGGGGTAGTGGACGTAGATGCACATAGGGGTGTGTTTATCGAACCACTATAAATCATGCATGCATGTGTGGTTTGATCCATCTTTTCTACCTCCGTTCTATACACGCTAGGATAGTTGGTTTCATCTATATGCTTGTGTTATTCCATTATGCATATCACATAATATGTTTGATTGATTGAGTCTAATATGTTCTGTGTTAAAAGATTTTTTTTTATTGGACGACAACCAATTCACCCCTCCCTTCTTGGTTGTTCATTGCATCCATACACATCAATTGGTATCATAGCCGAGCTTTTGATCTAAAGAGAGATCCTGTTTGCGATGGCCAATAAGGGATTCATGCATGAAGGTTTCTCTATCCAACGTCCACCATTCTTTGATGGCAGCAATTACTCCTATTGGAAAAAACTGTATGCACGTTGTGGATACCGCTTTTTCGCTTTCGAGGTTCCTTCGGAACTCCGAAGAAGGGAAGAAAGAAAGAGGCCCACAAAGAGGGATGAAAAGAAAATGGCGGAAAAGAAAAAGAAACGTGATCGCCAGGTACGCGAGGGTACCGAATGGAGAGATGCACGCGTGGAAGGGGTGCGGATGGAATAGGTGATCGCGAAAAGTACCTTTTGGAGCGTGGGGAGATTGTGCGGGGGATGTGGGTCCTTTCTTCTTTTACGAGCACGGCCGGCCGTGGTAGAAGGTTTTTTCCTCGTTTGATTACCCCTGCAAAGAAAAGACAAACACAAGAAAAAAAAGGGGATTAGCCACGTGTGTGTAGTATCAAATCCTAAAAAAAATGAAATAATCATGAATAAAAAAAATGGGAGAACTCACCGCGTGGTGGCTTTTAAACCCCTAAAAATAGGGGTGTGTGTGTGTGTGTGTGCTCGATTGTGAGCACGTCTTTGATTGTTGGTGTATAGTGCGTGAGCACATACACACTTGGTTGTCTCATCCCCGGGAAACGAGGTGGGGCTTGTGTTGCCCCCGTAAACAACTGTGTGTGGGTTTTCACTTGTACCTAAGAAACAAGCCAGTGGAAATCCTCACAGGGGTGTGGGGTAGTGGACGTAGATGCACATAGGGGTGTGTTTATCGAACCACTATAAATCATGCATGCATGTGTGGTTTGATCCATCTTTTCTACCTCCGTTCTATACACGCTAGGATAGTTGGTTTCATCTATATGCTTGTGTTATTCCATTATGCATATCACATAATATGTTTGATTGATTGAGTCTAATATGTTCTGTGTTAAAAGATTTTTTTTTATTGGACGACAACCAATTCACCCCTCCCTTCTTGGTTGTTCATTGCATCCATACACATCAATTGGTATCATAGCCGAGCTTTTGATCTAAAGAGAGATCCTGTTTGCGATGGCCAATAAGGGATTCATGCATGAAGGTTTCTCTATCCAACGTCCACCATTCTTTGATGGCAGCAATTACTCCTATTGGAAAAAACTGTATGCACGTTGTGGATACCGCTTTTTCGCTTTCGAGGTTCCTTCGGAACTCCGAAGAAGGGAAGAAAGAAAGAGGCCCACAAAGAGGGATGAAAAGAAAATGGCGGAAAAGAAAAAGAAACGTGATCGCCAGGTACGCGAGGGTACCGAATGGAGAGATGCACGCGTGGAAGGGGTGCGGATGGAATAGGTGATCGCGAAAAGTACCTTTTGGAGCGTGGGGAGATTGTGCGGGGGATGTGGGTCCTTTCTTCTTTTACGAGCACGGCCGGCCGTGGTAGAAGGTTTTTTCCTCGTTTGATTACCCCTGCAAAGAAAAGACAAACAACAAGAAAAAAAAGGGGATTAGCCACGTGTGTGTAGTATCAAATCCTAAAAAAAATGAAATAATCATGAATAAAAAAAATGGGAGAACTCACCGCGTGGTGGCTTTTAAACCCCTAAAAATAGGGGTGTGTGTGTGTGTGTGTGTATGCATGCATGCGTGTGTATATAAAAAAGGAGTAAAAGGGAGCCGCGTGGGGCTCGGAGGAGATGAATGAAAAGAGCCACGTGGGGCCCGGTGGAGATGAAATGTAAATAAGAAAGGGAGAAAGGGGAGGGGGTGCTTCCCCGAATGATGGGTGGCGCGACGGCGCTGCCGATTGGACGGAGGAAGAAGAGGAAGAAGCTTCCTCCCGCCTCGCTCTGGTTCGCGTGAGGTAGACGACAGCTCCGAACACCTTGGTTCGGAGTTGGGTCGTTGGTTCGGTAGGGCTCCGCCGTGGAGAAGTCGTGGGAAGAATCCAACAGGGCTCCGCCGGGGTGGAGGGGGATTGTTAAATGGCTATCTTTGGGGGTCTATTTATAGGCATGAAAGCTTTGGATCACGTCGGGTACATCCGCCGCGACTATAAGAGTCAAACGCGTCGGGCATGGGCGCCGCGAATCAAAAAGTCAGTTTGATGGGACAGGCGTATGATGATCGCAGCCCACAGCTATGCTTTAGAATCGCGTCGGGTCAGGCCGCCGCGACTTGAAATCACGGCGGCCTGGTCCGACGCGTTTCCAATTGGGCAATGATTCGAAGCATGGGCTCATAAATGCGCCGGCCCTAGCTGTGGACTATAGCTTTTGACTTTTTGAATTGCGGCGACCTAAAGGGACGCGATTCATGATTTCTGATGATTTCAAAATGTGGGTGCTCTTAAATGCGACGACTTCCCGAGTTATAGCCTTTTTGACTTTGAATCGCGTCCGACATGGTGGACGCGACTAGGCACTGAATCGCATCGGTACGATACGACGCGTTCATGAATTTCTAAATTTTGTTTATGGAAACTGCCAAAATAAGTCGAATTGCGTCGGGGAAGGCCGTCGCGTTTCGGAAAATAGACATATTCCATAAACAAAATAGGGAAATTCATAGTCGCGTCGTAGAGGTCCGACTCATTAATCATCTAGTCGCGTCTGCCAGACCCATCGCGTTAAGGTCGCGCCCGTCAAAGCCGTCGCGTTAAGGCCAAGAGATTATGAATCGTGTCCGACAGATCGGACACGTTTATAGATGTGTCCACTAGACCTAACGTGGCTTGGAATTAGGGGTGTACAACGGTTCGGTTCGGTTCGGTTTCCCCAATTTTTGGGGAAACCGAACCGAACCAAATCCTTTCATTGAACCGAACCGAACCGAACCGGTTCAAACCAGATTCAGGTCATCTGGCGCAGTCTGGGCGAAATGTGGCATTTTTCTGAGAAAAAAATAGACAAAAAGTGATGTTTTGCAGGCGGCAGCGGGTTTCGAACTCGCGCCGCCCGCGCGCACCGCGCCATGGAAGACTTCTTCCACTGCGCCAGCCGCGTTTTTTTATTTAATTCCATTATTTATATAATTATATATATATATATATATTTGGTTCATTTTGGTTTCCCACTGTGAAACCGAACCGAACCGTGAGGTCCATGAAACCGAACCGAACCGGTCGGTTCGGTTCGATTTTTCGGTTTGGACCATATAATGAACACCCCTACTTGGAATTGATGCCCACTTTATTAAATAGACCTCGAGGATAGGGGGGAAAGCACCGGGGAAGAACGGGCGAGATCCAGAAATATTGGGAAAACACTCTTACAAGGCAAAATGAGGGCTATTTGTGGCATTATGGTGCAATATGAAATTTGCCCGCGGTGGAGTCGAATTCGCGTGTCTACACTCGTCTTTCTCAAGACTCAAGATTATGAGATCTAGAAAGTTGTGAATACTGGTCCATATACACTGCCAGAGGATGAGGGAAAGTGGACAGAGGATCATATTAAAAAATCCAAGGTTAATTTCAGTGCTATGAATATAATGCAATGAATATAATTCAAGCCCCAACTCACTAGCCGCCACCCTCCATATGGTACCACTGGGCACTAAGAGTGTTCGGATCTTCTAGGGCTAGACCGATCCCCCTGCCAGACATAAAGATCAGTTTAGGATTCACAACCCGATATAAGGACTTGCTGACAATTCACATGTTCACTTACTGGCCAAGAAATTCAAGGGTTGGTTTAGAGAATAAATAATGATCTCAAGGTAATAAGTATTCAATACTAATTAGATCAATAAAGGAGGTCAAGTTGGGATAGTATTAGAGACATGTAAGCTGGAGATAATGTTAACATAATGATGAGAAATCCAAGGATACTCTGAACCAGTGCTTTATTAAACATTAATTGTTGCTTCCAAGCATATAATAGGAACTTAGTTTAAGAATTAATCACGATAAAGAGGATTAAGGTGCTAACAGCAAATCGTGGAATTAACAAGACGAACTATTACGAAACTACGGTGGGAATGGAAGCCACGAAGGATGCTGATCATGAATCACAGGAACACTTCATTATGAATTCACTCAATGCTATACTAACTAAGGTTATTAACACTTAATCTTATATTCACTAAGAACATTAAGAGTAACAATCAAGAAATTAATAAGGATCTAGTAAAAGGTTATCACTAACGAAGCACACTGGGTCACGACAAGGAGCACATAAAGGAGTTACACAAAGATTATATCAAAACTAAGATCATTAACATTATTAACTACTAACTGATGACTTAGGAAGGATTAGAAGGAACCTACCTGAAGACTTGAAGGCTGCATAAGCTTCAATGACAAAGGAAGTAGACTTCACTCCTGCAAAGTCCCGGCATATAAGAGGGTTTCAACTTGACAATCCAACAGAATCCTGTAGACACACGAATTCGACTCCACCGCGGGCAAATTTCATGTTGCGCCATAACGTCACAAATGGCCCTTATTTTGCCTTGCAAGAGGTTTTTTTTAATATTTTTGGATCTCACCCATCCTCCCCCGGTACTTCCCCTTCATTTCCAAGGCTGGCCAGAGGTCATGGGCATTCATTTCAAGTCGCGACGGGTCTTCGGGGTGCGTTCATGAAGTCGCGATGGGCCTACGGGACGCGTTTCTGAAGGTAGCTGAAACGCGTCTGGCAAGGCGGACGCGATTCCATTATCGCGTCAGACATCTGGGTCGCGACAAGGCCAAGAGTCCTTAACGCGGCGGCCTTGTGCGACGCGACAAGGAATTTACCTATTTTATTTATGAAAAATGCCCAATGCCATTTTATGAACGCGTCCTCTGTGAGCGCCGCAATTTTAATGTCGGTTTTGGCAGGATTTATATAAATAAAATTCATAAATCATTTGTCGCATCCTATCGTCTCGACGCGTTTCAAATCAGAGATGCGTCAGACCTTGCCAACGCGATTACGCTCTAGGCTCCAAAAGTCGTCGCACTCAAGTGCCCGTACCTTAAATCCCAAGAAAATCTCTGAATCGCGTCCGACCAGGCCGACGTGATTAGGTCCTAGGCCTGACACGCCAGACCTCGGAAGTCGTCGCATTTATGGCCCACGTACCCAAAATAAAGTCGCGGCGGGGTAGGCCGATGCGTTTCAAGAACGTGGCGCGTTGTCCCGATGCGATTCGATAGGCAGTTAATGTCAAATCAAAGGATTGTAAATCACGGTGTGCCGCTCGGACGCATCTCATTCTTCTTCTCGTGGCTGCTGTAGCCGACGCGTTTCAAGCCGTTCACCTCTATAAATAGACCCTCGAGGATCATTTTGTAGAGGGGGGTTCCAAGAAAGCGGTGAAGCCCTGCCAGATTTCCGCCCCGACTTCCGTCCCAAGGAGGACCGTCTACCATTTCACGCCAAGCTACGCCCCCGTTCCTCGGAGTTCGGAGCCAGCATCCCCGTCATCTTCCACGCGAACCGGAGTAAGGCGGGAGCGACGTTCTTCCTCCTCTTCCTCGGTCTGTCCAACTGGCAACGCCGCCGTGACATCCATCGTTTGGGGAAGCACCCCCTTCCCTTTCTTCCTTTCTTATTTACACTCCACCTCCCCAGGCCCTGCGTGGCTCTTTTCATTTACCCCCTCCGGGCCCCACATGGCCCCCCTATACTCCCTTTTTTTAATATACACACACATGCATGCATACACACACACACACATACCTATTTTTAGGGGTTTAAAAGCCACCACACGGTAAGTCGTTCCCCATGCCCTTCATTTCATTTATTCTTTATTTTTAAGGATTGTATACTACACATGTGGCTAATCCCCTTCCCTTCTTTGTATTATTTTTCAGGGTAATCAAACGGAAAACGCTCTCTACCACGGTCGGCCGTGCTCATAGAGGAAGAGGAACCCACATCCCCCGCGAAACCTCCCTACGCTCCAACAGGTATTATCTGCGATCATTCTTCCATCCGCACCCCTCGTAATGCACCTCCATTTGGTACCCTCGCATACCTGGCGATCACGATTATCCATCCCACCCGTTTTTTTATTATTATCCCTCTTTGTGGATGCTTGGAGTTCCCGACGAACTCGAAGCAGTATCCACAGATTGGCGATCACGGTAGGACCTCTTTTTACGCTTTCCTTTTGATTACCCCCCTTCTTTGTGCCCCACGTGGCACTCTTCCTTTATATTCGCTTTGTACCATGCAAATCATGCTGTGTGTTTGATTTTTTCTTTTTTTATCTTTTTTCTTTTTATACATATCCTGTCGTTTCCTGCATCTTTTTGTTTCTCGGGTGGCCTTCTGGAATCGAGTCCAATATACAGGACGTGGTTCAGATGATAACACGATGCGCAAGTCGGTTGCGTTCTGCTTTGTATCGCGGCGGCTAAAGCCGACGTGTTACCTGTCTTCGTGTCGCAGCGGCTAAGGCCGACACGTCACTTTTTCCTTGTCGCGGCGGCCTGAGCCGACACATTTCTGTTGTCGTGGCGGCTAAGTCCAACGCGTCTCTGTATATCTTAATTTTTTTCCTATACATCTTCCCTGCTTCCTGCTTTCTTTTTCTTTGTTTTCGGGTGTCCGTTTGGAATCACGTCCCACATAGAGGACGCGATTCAGTGTTTGGTAACGCGTTTGCCTTACCAAACGTGTTTCACTTTCTTATCGCGGCGGCTAAGGCCAACGCGTTCTTATCAACAGTCCGTCCACACGGACCAGGCGTGGCCCTGACAGCCTTCTGGGGCTCTCAGTGCCACGTCCAGGTGACTGGACGCGATTTTGAAGTCGTGGCATCTGTACCCGCCGTGATTCAAACTGCTAACGCACCCTTCTGCCATTTTTTGCTATAAATTGCTGCATACAGGGCATTTTGCATCGGTCGGGGGACCTCCTTCCCTCATATCCTAGGCTCCACACACCCTTCCGGTGAAGGCAAGCTCTCCATTGGGCATTCCGTCCCTTTGGACTAGCGAACCTTCTCTCGGAACCCCATAAGTCTCCGTACCCCGTGGATTCTCTCACGGCTGATCGAGCTGGTTGTACCCCTCCGTTGACCTGGGTTAGATATCCTATTGCGTGGTGAGAGGTGATTCTAGTTGCACCTCGAAGTATTCATAATCTACCCAACTAGGAGCTCACCTGGAGTGACACAATGATTTTTCAATCCATTAATTAATTGTGAAACTC
Source organism: Colocasia esculenta (assembly GCA_014218235.1). NCBI lineage: Eukaryota > Viridiplantae > Streptophyta > Magnoliopsida > Alismatales > Araceae > Colocasia > Colocasia esculenta. The sequence goes on along the minus strand of CM024765.1, from coordinate 7,542,734 downwards.
CTAAAAATAGGAGCTAAGCATCATAACTTGTTTGAACCATATTGCATGATCTAATCTTTGTTCAACCTGTTTGATTGCTTATTGCTTTGTTAAAAATGGACCAACATTATCATGCTAATTTTTATATGGACTATGAGGATAATGTTCAATCTCCATCTTTTCAATCCCATGTCTGTCCATCCCACCACCGTGAAGGACAGTCTTCTACTTCCTATGGTTATGTGCGCACACTGCGCACTAACCAATTTGATGTCCCCTCACATTTGCCCCCAATCAGAACCCGGCAAGAGCCTTCCCCCCACCAAGATCCCACAGTGCAAACTGTCCTGCATGCACTTGATCAACTCACCCCTCAACAATTAAATCTGATTCAATCTTTAGTTGAGGGCGCGACTCCTCCTCCCTCTCCTTCTCCTAGGCATCCGCCTTTGTACATTCCGGCGACTTCGCCTCATACCCCTGTACATTCTCCATCACCTCGGCCCCCTGGCCATTTGCACTCCCGTGCACCGGTCTGTACAGACCACCCCTTGGGAAGGCCCACTAATTCAAGGCCACCCCCATGTACTCCCTCATTTGCCCAGCAGCAACCCACTCCACTTCAACATGCTCTTCTCCAGAAATTGAACAATCTGGAGAATCAAATAAACAAGCTTTCAGATCCCATGGGTGACCCTGTCGCCGCCATGCCGGCTCTCCCACAAATTTATATTCATCCTTCGGAGACGTCGTCGTACCGATTGTACAATGGCACGAGTAATCCCTACCTTCATGTCAAGGAATTCCTTTATGAGTCTTCACGTTGGCAACATGACCCCATTACCTTGGCATTTTGATTTAGAAAATCTCTTAACGGCCCTGCACTTGAATGGTTCTACTCTTTAGAGCCAAGTGAGGCAGGAGACTTCCGCCCCTTTCATAAAAAATTCCTTCAAAGGTACAAAGATCGTGTCAGCCCCTATATAGCATCCGAGAAGATGAGGGCCGATGAGGCATTTGTACAATTTGCTGACTGTTGGAGGTCAATGGCCACCCGAATGCAACATGTGCTCTCGGAGTCGGAGCAAATCAAAATCATTAATTCCGACTCTACTCCGAGGTTCAGGCACATCCTGGACATGAACCAAATTGAGACGATGGAAGAGCTCTACGAGCGGGGACGTTACATCTAGACACATTTAATGGACTCCCCAATCGTAGACCTTTTTCATCAAATTAATCCGAGAAAGAACGGATCAGTGGACGCCATCCACCATCCACCTCGCCACCATACAACATCCACATCATATACTCATCTGCAAACACCCATTTACCACAACATGTCTCCACCCAGGCGTCCACTGATTCGTCCTTTTCGGACTCAACAACCTCCAACTGGGCCATACGATGCCCCTATTTTCCATGAAGAAGCTCATGTGCTCTACGTTACACCTGCTCCGACACCCATGCCAGCTCCCATGCCTCCACCACAACAACCCCAACAACCACTACCTCCACCATAGCCTGTTGCTCGGGCTGAAGTTGTCAATGCCCAACCCATCTGCGAAACCACTTGGTGTTACGACAATGAACCTTCCGAGGTCATGTTCGTACGCCATTTACCTACCCCTCCCACATTGCCATCCATTACCATTAAACCTTCCATTATTAAACCTCCACCCATCATTACACCAATCATTGCACCTCCCACTACGCCAACACCATTGGCAACCCAACCCGAGCAAATCTTCCCCTTCATACCCATCGCACCTCCACTGGCCATACAGCTTTCCATTACACCCACCATATCCACCCCCATCTGACGGAGCGGGTGCACCCCTTTAAGGAGCAACAAGCAAGGTCAGCATAAGGAAGCCCCGGGATCGGGCATACTTTTCAAAATCCGATATTATATTCCTCGCATGTCGGTCATTGTTTCCATACCGAGCATATTCACTGAGCGGGAGTCCTCCCCTCCAATCATGGCCGTCAAGAGGCCTTCTAAATTAATGCCAATCATTCTGATTGCCAACCGTACACATTTCACCATACTCAAAGGGAATCTCCCTCTCCAAGCTCTCATGACCCCTCACACCATTGTTGTGAACCTTCCCACTCTAGTGAAGGGGTCAACTATCCAGATTGTGCTTACTCACTCCAAAGCCAAATCATTAGCACAATCCATCACTTAAGGGGTCATGCCCCTTCCCACATCACACGCTATACAATCTTTAGGCATGGTCCCCTCACTGTTGCTTCCAACTCTACCAGTGGAACTCCCCACCCTTTCATTCCACTGCATTCCAAGGGAGTTGTCACTGTCGCTTGAAGCTCCGACGGAAGTCAACAATCCAATCATTGAGGGTCGTTCAATCTCTGTGAGAAGAGCAAGGCCATCTGCCTGCTGGGCAAAATTTATGAGGTAGTACCTGAGGGTCAAAATGTCGATTCCCAAGCGGGAGCCTAAACGCCAGGCAAGGCAAAAGACTAGGGGACCTCCATCTTTTTCCCTTTCTTTTCAATCATCTTTTGTCCTTCTCAGCACCTTCTCATGGGTTCTCCACATTCCCTCCCTATGGGAGACATTTTATTTTCATCTTCTTTACGATTCATTTTCTTATACCGGGCATCGCGTCCCTTTTTGTAATCCTTACCCTCCCCTCCATGCCCCACGTGGCACAACTCCTTTCCGTGCCCCACGTGGCACACCTCCATCCAGTGCTCCACGAGGCACATCTCCTTCCGTGCCCCACGTGGCACATCTCCTTCCTGTTCCCCACAAGGCACCTCCCCATCTTGCGCCCCACACTGCGCACTCTCTTTTCTGGCCCCTCGCGGCCCACTTATTCCTTTCTCCTCTCTAGCCCTACCGGATTATTTTCCTCTTTTAGGGCACCGCGCCCTCCTTCTTCTTCAAACCCCTCCGGCCCCGCCAGAGTCTCCAAAGTCTTTCCGCAATTCCCTCCTCTCCATTTTCAATCAGGTCATCTGACCTTTCTCTCACTGTTTTCGGGGCTTTAGTCCCCATGTATTTTTCTAATTTTTGAATAAAAATGTAAATTCTTGTAGTCTCTGAGTCTCGCCCCAGCGCAGGGCATTCGTCCTTTTTTTACCCTCCAAACTCTCATGTCGAAAACTTACTATATTTTATTAGTGTCAAACAAAAATCCATAAAAAGATGAATATCCAACATTGTCATGCTATCGCAGCACCTCTATTATGAGAATTCCAAGCCAGGAGTCCAACACTCCCTCCCAAGTCATTATGGTTTGCCCTTGGCATAGGCACTTCACACACATTTCACGGCGCCCCTAAGCCGATTGCCTCGGAAAGCACCGTCGCTGTCATAGCCATTCCTGAAAGGTACGAAAGTCTGTTTCTCCTCTCACTCGGCCAAAGTATGGGTATTAGAGGTAGCCTGGGCAAGGCAACCAACCCAAAACACTCCGTCATAAGAGGACGTCTCCAAATAGGCAAATCAAATGACCTATAAAAAATCAAAGTCAAATGCATGTCAAGAGTGGCAAAGTCTCCGCAGGGATCCAAATGGACCTGGTCGTATGCATGCAAAAATAAAAAAACCAAATCAATCATAATAGGGCATGACAAAGAGTGGCAAAGTCTCTGTGGAGATCCAAATGGACCCGGTCGTACGCATGTCCCTACAAAACCAAACAAAATGGTCATCAAATTAATTCCCAAAAGCCCCAATACCAAAATGAGACTGAATCTTCTGACGGCTATACCAAGGAAGGAAGTCAACACCCAACTCCTCAATACCCATACCAAGCTTATCTCCAAAACTTCTTCCCTTCTTTCCTGCCAGACTTAGTCGCCTTTTCAGACATGGCTTTGATAGTGGCACTGTCGCCCAAGTGCAATTAGCCGTGGGCGCCACGTTAAAATGCACGCCCTACTCTGGGCACTCTTTAATGACACGGGAGGTAACAAAGACCCCTTGCCGGTCAATTTTCATAACCCTAATGCCGCCATGGCATGGCAATGTTCCAAAACCAACAAAAATCAAATATTTCAAAATCCACAAAAATTCAAATATTTCAAAAATCCACAAAAAAATCAAATGTTCTCAAAATCCACAAAAATCTAAATATTTTCAAAACCAACAAAAAATCCAAATACTTTCAAAATCATAAAAATTCAAATATATTCAAAAATCCCACAAAAATTCAAATATCTCCAAAAATCCACAAAAATTTTGAATACTTTCAAAACTCCAAAAAAATTCACGATGGTATTACACAAGGCAAGCACATTGCCTCTTGTCTGCGTCAGATCGATGCAATTCTTCCCCTTCATGGGTTCCTCCTACCTTGAACTCCAATTTCTTTGGCCAAAAACCACTTATCCTCATGGTTAAAAAGAAACCAATTAAGTGAGTTACATCTGTTGTTGACTACTTTATACATGCTCTATGCTATGAATGTGTTATTCCATAATATTTGTTATCTCTTGGCTAATGATTTTTTAGCGCAGAATTCGAGTTACCTCATCTGGCGCTACATCAAGCTGCAGCTGCTGCCCCCACCATCAAGTTATCTATATGTATACCCTTAGAGCATACCAAGGACCTTGTGGCTCTGAGGAATCTGGGATTTGAGTTCCCCTTTAACAAAAATAATGATTATCCCAGAGGATCCTTAGCCGCACGGATAGACCGTTACGCTTGGCACCTGAGGACGACGGACCCATGCATAAAAATCCGGTCCCGACTTACCGCCATCGTAACAATAATATCCTTGGTTATTTTCTACTCCTTTTAACCTATTTTCCTTTTAGCCTAGCATACATGCATATTGAAATCACAGTGGAAAATCACTCTTCCAATGCAACTTGAGAGCCATTCTCGCTCTAAAGCCAAGTCAATTTGAAATATTCCAATCCGGGTCGAATACCCAACTCCCTTTGTTGTTGCCTCCGGGCTGATTTTCTAAAGAACCTTCTGTTTAGATTTATCCCTCTTCATTCGTCTTTACTCCCATAGATCCACCTGAGGCAGTGGCAGACGCCCCCAATGGTGCAACCTAACGGATCGTGTCCTTAGGTACTTCCCCTTCGCTGGAAGTTGATCTCTCCCGTAGATCCACCTGAGGCAGTGGCAGACGCCCCCGATGGTGCAACCGAACGGATCGTGTCCTTAGGTACTTCCCCTACGCTGGAAGTTGATCTCTCCTTCGTGTCCCACGTGGCACCTTTCCTTCGTGTACCACGTACACACCTCCAGTCGTGCCCCTCGTGTGCACACTTTCTTCTTTCCGATCCAAACATTTGTTTCTTTAGGTATTCTTCTCTGGTGGTGACTTCCTTGGGTGTTGGTGAAAGACTCTCATCAGGTGGTAGTCACCCAAACGATCACGCGTGTCTATTTTTCACCTTGGCGTCTACTAGACGAGAAACTTAACAACTGATTCATACTTCCTTCACAATGAGACCTACTACAGTGAACAAATATTTGTAAAATTTTTAGTATCAGATTAAATTAACAAAAATGTAATTTATACTATGATATAACACTTACGAAGGGTGCACATCTCTTTGACCATCTAAAGGAAGACACACATTAATGTCCAAATTGTCCGTCGCATGTGTCGGTGTATATGGGACCACATCCGATTGAGAATTAATATTCTCGTTGTAATTGGACGTGTGGGTACTTCATAACCCATTGATGTTGTCAGTGAAGATGATGGTCTAAATGCAGCATTATGTGTCATTTTTTCTATAAAGACAGTCAATGGTGCAGAGACACACAACTCTAGCATTATAGAACATTTTTCTTCATCATCAACTTCAATAGAAAAACCATCATTATTGGGGACTTTCACATGAATTTTCAACTCATACTCAAGAGGATTAATCTTTGTTGCACAGTAAATTATACTCTTGAGTTCATTGAACGAACAACGTGAAGGTATCCTAATGATTGTTTCATTATCTCCCTCATATATAACCACTCTACCATTTTTAGAAAATCTTCCATTATAAAGAATGACCATAAATACATTTGTAGATGACATCTTATTATTTAATAGATGTCACACCTGCAAAATCATAATAAATAAACTAATTTTATCAATATTTTTTAATATTATTTTTTTAAATAATAAAGCATTCAATAAAGATCACAATTATAATACAAAAACATAACAAATTTATAGTTGCTAAATCATTGCAATAACAAATAATTTTAACATTAAAATTTCAAAATTCTTCTGTGGTGGCCACTTCTGGCCACCTAGGACCATGATGGCCCGTTACGGCCCTCTCATGTCCTGTCAACAGACATGGCCCCATTTCAAGATGCCACACCTTCATTAGGGCGGTTCAGAGGCCTTCAAGGTATAACCCCCGTGATCGGACTTCGCCAAGCTCCGCAGCAATGTATTTCCGAACAGGCCATCGGTCCTTTCATACCGAACAACCCCGGATGCTCCCGAACAGCACGTTCGATCCCCACGCGGGTCACCTGCTCGGTGATCTTGTCCGGAGGTTGCCGAACAGCTCTTCGTGTCCTCACGGCGGTTATAACCGCCCCAGGCCACGCGCCCCATCATCAAGAGGCGCGTTAACTGCCTGGCATCCCAACGGACATCTGAGCGCATAACTCCTCCCGTTATGCGCGCCCGTCAAGGCGCCTTTCCAGGCACGATCTATCAACGTTATGCACGTTCGCCGCAGCACCTATGCCTATAAGAGTACAGGTACAGGACCATGCACTGGTACGTTCTGTAATACCCCACAGTATAAAATGATAAATAAGTGAGAAACGGTCAAGAAAACGTAATGCAATTTGTAGGCGGATGGAGAGATTAAGCAAATCCAGATCTATCTAAGGCCGAACTGAAAATGTGTTAAAGGATACTGCTATTGATAAAGGATATTATTACTGATAAATATTAATGATATTGTTAAAGGATAATACTAAAGAAAAATAGTAAAAGTAAAGGTTAGTACTAAAGGCTAGCATATTGGTAAAGAATGAGGATTAGGATATGGATATATCCCTGTTCACACTGAGCTCAGAATAAAATAAGAAGAAAAAGTATAAACGTAAATAGGAAGGGCATATCTACAATTATAAAAATATGAGGTTTTCATGCAAATGATAATTTTTCTAAGGACTCTGATGTAATTTCTATTAACCCCAGCGATACAGTCAGATTCCCAATCGGAGATCATTTAAGGCCTGAATGACCAATCAGAGGTTAGGAATGGACATATCTCCAATTTATAAAAGAAAAAGGTAAAAATACTAATGACTCATTAGTTAAGGGATGCTTACCCCTTAATTAAGGGACACTTGTCCCCCATCCATGCAATTCTTATCCATAAGAGACACTTGTCCTCCATCCTTGCCATTCTTATCCATAAGGGACACATGTCCCAATCCAAGGCATCCTTATCCCTTAAGGGACACATGTCCCCATCTAAGGAGCCCTAGGGAGGGGGCACCTTCCTCCCACCTTCCTCTCCCCTTCCTCTCCCCTTCCCTATATATACCCCCCTCCTCCTTCCATTCCATCCATCTAAGGGAAGAGAGGAGGGTTATGCTAGAGCTCTAGGGAGAGTAAAGAGAGAAAGAGTGCCCGATCTTGGGGGAAGTTCTGTCGAATAGGTAGGTTCTTTTAAGTTAGTTCTAAATCGCTAGTGAGTGAAAGTGCTGCTTGTTGTGTTCCTCTCATCCTTCTCTACGTCAAAGTGTTGTTTGTCGTATTCCTCTCATCCTTCTCTACGTCGAAGTGCTGCCGGTTCGATTTCTCGGAATCTCCCGTTACGCCGAAGTGCTGCCGGTTCGATTTCTCGGAATCTCCCGTTACGCCGAAGTGCTGCCGGTTCGATTTCTCGGAATCCCCCGTTACACCGAAGTACTTCCGATTCAATTTCTCGTAATCTCTCGCGACGTCGAAATATTGCCAATTCTTCTTCTCAAAATCCCTCTCTATGTTGGTTTGTTCACTCAAAACCTTCTCTATGACAAGGCTTTATCGGTATGTTTTCTCAAAACCCTTCTTTATATCGGAACTCTGTCAGTTTGTTTTCTCGGGATTTCCATCCACGTCGGGATGTCGTCCGTTTTATTTCTCAAGATCCATCTCTATGCCGAAATACTGTTGATTTAGTTTTTCATATGGCATGCCACCTTATACTGAAATATATATTACTAGACTACTTCTCATTTCTCTGCGGACTCTGAGTTGTCAGCCTGCTACATTGAATCGTGAACTCAAAAGTGAAAGTGATGCCGATTATGGGGCTATGGTCTAGTCCCGGGAAGATCCTGAATACTCTTAGTGTCCAGTGGTACCATATGGAGAGTAATGGCCTGGTGCTTGTCATACACCATAAGTGAAGTGTTTATAGTATCTGGCTGACAATTCAAAATTCATGAAAAGTGATTGTTATGAAAATTGATTGTTATGGAAGTGTTCAGTGGTAAACTTGAGTTTTATCTTGACAAAAGTAGTGATCGCGTTCATTCTTCGATGTACTTGTTTATGTGTTTTATACTTGAGATATGAAATTGTAGCGTTAATTCTTTTATATTGTAATAGGTGAACTCTTACGTGATTTTAAATCCTCATTTTCTCATTATGCTATTTTAAATCTTCATCTTGTCATGCATTCCGCTAGTGATTGAAGTTAACTTAAAGGCATCTACTGGGCAAGTTTTGCTCATCCCTATTTTCTCAACATTTTTCAGGTGACAATCAAGACTGAACATAGCGGACAGGGTTGTGCGCCGAGAGAGACCATCTACTTATTGTAATAAAGTTTAGTTAGTCATGTCATGTTTAGTATGTCCAAGATGTTCTAAAGAGCTTTGTCTAAATAGTTTTTCATGTATCCCGAGACTCTCAGACATTATGCCAATTTGTATATCGTAATAAATGTCTCATTATTTATCGTTTTAATCTGTTACGCCTCGATATTTTCGCTGCTATTGGGACGTGACAGATTTAGTGGTATCAGAGCCTAGATTTTTGGAGCCTTCTAGTCTTAGGATTAGTAGACTCCAATAAATCAATAATTAACTGGTGAGGTGGGTAGAAAAGGAATTGGGAAAAAGATTTAGTTATAATAGTTATATAAATTGCAATTTCATTTGATTAAAGATTATGTGTAATTCATGTGGATTCTCCAGCACAGATGGCCAATCGAAGAATTGATGTACTTATCCGGCTGATCCAAGATTGGAGAAATGACGAGGGAGATTTCGCACAAGAATTAGAATATATGCGTGCCGCAATGGAAGGGTGGCTACGTGAAATAGTAGAATATGCTTTTGGAGAGCATACAGAGCAAATCCTTACATGCGTTATGGCGCTACAAGAACTATTAGATTGGATAGAGGCTAGACTGGGACTTTTACAAATGCGAACAGAGGGCCGTTGGGAGCAAATTCGAGATGCTGCCTATGAGCTGCATTACAATCATAGGGAGCCTAATGAAGAATCTGATGGTTCTGTTAACAACCCTGGAGGAGAAGTAACCTCAGAAAGTTCAGTATAGGAATTATCCATGACCATGTAAATAGGCTAGTAGTCAGAAGTCTTGAAAATATACTAACTAGTTAAGGTTTTTTGACTCGCTATCAATTTTGTTCAACTTGTAACGATAGCGGGATTAGGCATTAGAATGATGGAATGTAAAAGTTGGCTAGACCCACTATCAATTTTGTCTAACTTGTAATGATAGTGGGACTAGAGGTTAAGGCATGTAAGCATGATATTTGTCTAACTACTTATGTAAACTCTTGATGTGATAATTGATCTAACTATGTTTGGTTTCTAATTTTGGACCCAGATATAAAATGGAAGGAGAAAATGCACCCTGGAAGGATCTTCAATCTATGATTCAAGGACTAACAACAGCGCTTGGTATAGTTGCACAACAGGGGAATCACCAAAATAATGGAGAGATGTACAAGAATTTTAGAAGCATGAACCCTCCAAAGTATGTCGGCAATCCAAACCCGGATGAGGCAGAAAACTGGATAAAAGAAATAGAAAGAATTTTCAAGGTAACTCATTGTCCAGAAGAGGATAAAGTCAGGTTAGCTACCTTTCAATTAGAAAAAGATGCAAGGGCCTGGTGGGAGGCCATTGAAGTCACTATGGCTGAGAGAAACATCACTTGGGCGGAATTTATGGAACTTTTCAATAATCAATATTTTTCAGAGGAGATTAGAGAGATGAAGGTCATGGAATTTATCAATCTGAAACAGAGGAATCTGACAGTAACAGAATATGAATCTCAATTTGCTAGATTATCTAGATATGCCCTACATTTGGTTGCCACTGAGAAGTTGAAAGCCAGAAGATTTCTGAACGGACTGAAGCCTAGTTATATTACTCAATTGGCCCCACTACTAATCTCTACTTATTCAGATATGGTAAGAAGGGCTTTAGCTTTAGAAAGTGCAACTGAGATGACAAACAAAATTTGGAGCAAGTTGGAAAACAACAAAAGAAATCAGACTTCTACTTCTGGGTTACTTAAGTCTAGCAATAACAAGAGGAAGAATGAGGACAGAAGTATTATACAAGCACCCAAGAAGCCAAAGCAGATCAATGATAATTTTGAAAGAGTGACATGTACTCATTGTCAAAAAGTGGGACATACAGCAGATGAATGTTGGAAGAAGTTAGGTGCCTGTTTGAAATGTGGAAGTCGTGAACACCGCATCCTAGCTTGCCCACAACTTCAAGGCCAACCAAATGCACCTCAAAGAATTAACAGAAAACCAGGAAGATTACAAGCTCTGGGAATGACGGACGAGAATCAAGAAGGGGGAATCATCGAAGGTACTCTCATCGTCCACTCTAAACCCGCTTTTGTTCTATTTGATTCTGGAGCTACACATTCATTTATTTCTTGGGCCTTTGTCAATACCTTGGAGTCAAAGCCAACTACTCTACCTATGGGAATAAACCTGTCAACCCCCATTAGTTCTGGAATAAATCTCGATTTCTATTGTCCATCTAGTGAAATACTTATTAACAACCAAAACTTTCCAGTAGATTTAATTTGCCTTGACATGGATAGGTATGATATAATATTGGGAGCTGATTGGCTGTCACAATATCATGTCAAATTAGACTTCCGGTTAAAACAACTCACCTTTATAGAAAAGGATATACTCCCCGTAACTTTTCCTGTTACACATAAATCTCAACCTACGATTCTTATATCTGCCCTTCGAGCCCAGAAACTTCTACTGAAGGGTTGTATAGCTTATTTAGCTTCAGTAGTGGTAGCAGATTCCCCAAATCCTGAACTTGAAAATATTTCAGTGATGAGAGAGTATCCAGACGTGTTCCCCACAGATTTACCAGGTTTGCCCCCTGAGCGGGAAGTAAGCTTCTCTTTAGAGCTAATTCCAGGAGTTGCCCCAGTTTCCAAGACACCTTATAGAATGTCTTTAGCAGAAATGAAGGAATTAAAGAAACAGTTGACTGAACTATTGGAAAAAGGGTTTATCAGACCAAGCACTTCACCCTGGGGAGCACCAGTCCTATTTGTCAAAAAGAAAGATGGATCATTAAGATTGTGTATAGACTACAGACAACTGAACCAGTTGACAGTTAAGAATAAGTACCCTTTACCAAGGATCGATGACTTATTTGACCAATTAGCTGGAGCACAATACTTTTCCAAGATTGATTTGAGGTCAGGATATCATCAATTGAGGATCAAAGAGGAAGATATTCATAAGACAGCTTTCAGGAGCAGATATGGACATTATGAATTTATGGTCATGCCTTTCGGATTGACAAATGCTCCAGCAGTTTTTATGCAGCTAATGAATAATATATTCAGACCTTATCTGGATCAGTTTATAGTGGTGTTCATTGATGATATATTGATATATTCTAAGAATAAGGAAGAGCATGAGTCTCATTGAAGGACTACCTTACGAACATTAAGAGAACATAAATTATATGCCAAGCTGAGCAAGTGTGAATTTTGGTTAGAAAAGGTAGCCTTTTTGGGGCATGTTATTCGAAGGAGGGTATCTCTGTAGATCCTTCTAAAATTGAGGCTATTCAAAAGTGGGGGAGACCCACTACTGTCACAGAGGTCAGAAGTTTCTTGGGTATGGCCAGCTATTATCGAAGATTTGTAAAGAATTTTGCTAAAATCGTTGTACCTTTGACCAGATTAACCAAGAAAGAGGTTCCATTTATTTGGGATGGAAAATGTGAAGCTAGTTTTCAAAGATTGAAAGAATATCTGACTTCAGCTCCTGTACTTATATTACCCATTGAAGAAAAAGATTATGAAGTTTATACTGATGCTTCAAATGTGGGCTTAGGATGTGTGCTGATGCAAGAAGGGAAAGTGATTGCATATGCTTCTAGACAGTTGAAGACACATGAAAAGAATTATCCAGTACATGATCTAGAGTTGGCTGCAATAATATTTGCCCTCAAAATTTGGAAGCATTATTTATATGGAACCCAATTCATAGTGCACTGTGATCATAAAAGTTTGAAGTATTTGTTTTCTCAAAAGGAATTGAACATGAGACAGAGAAGGTGGCTAGAATATATTAAAGATTTTGACTTCTCTATCCAGTATCAACCTGGGAAAGGAAATGTAGTAGCCGATGCTCTAAGTAGAAATCCAGTGGGACAATTATCATGTATGATTTGCGGTGAGTGGAAATTACTGGAGTAATTTTCAACACTAAATTTAAATGTGGATACTCCAGAAGATCATATTATAATTGCTAGCCTAAGAGTCCAATCAGATATTTTGAAGGAAATCAAAGAACATCAAGATAATGATCCAACAATAGTAGAGATCAAGGAACAATTGAATAACAGGCCTGAATTTCACATGGACAATGAGGGAAGGCTTATGTTCCAAGAGAGAATATGTGTGCCAGATCATCAAGAAACTAAGAGAAAGATATTAGAAGAAGCCCACAAGACTCGTTATACAATTCATCCAGGAGCAACAAAAATGTATCAAGATTTGAAGAAGACTTATTGGTGGAACAATATGAAGAGAGAAATAGCTGAATATGTCTCCAGATGTCTAACTTGCCAAAAGGTTAAGGCAGAACATTAGGTACCTGCTGGGAAATTGAGACCTTTAGAAATACCAGAATGGAAATGGGATAGCATTGGTATGGATTTTGTTACAGGATTACCAAAAACAAGAACTGGTCATGATGGCATTTGGGTTGTTGTAGATCGTTTGACCAAGGCAGCACATCTCTTACCCATAAAGACAAAATGGTCTATAAATATTCTGGCAGCACTATATATAAAGGAGATTGTTAGATTGCATGGAATTCCAATTAATATTATTTCAGATAGAGATTCTAGATTTACATCACATTTCTGGATTGGATTACAATCAGCCTTGGGAACAAAGTTGAATTTTAGCACAGCATTTCATCCTCAAACTGATGGGCAAACAGAAAGAACTAATCAGATTATTGAAGATATGTGTAGAGCATGCATTCTAGATTTTGGAGGTGACTGGCAAGAACATTTACCACTAATAGAATTTGCCTATAATAATAGCTATCAATTCACCATTTAGATGGCACCATTTGAAGCTCTGTATGGCAGGAATTGTAGATCTCCCATATGTTGGAAGGAAATTGGTGAAAAACAAATGATTGGGCCAGAAATAGTCCAAAGAACAACTAATAATATCCAGATAATCAGACAAAGGATGAAGGCAGCCCAAGATCGATAAAAAAGTTATGCAGATCAAAGAAGAAGAGAGTTGGTATTCCAAGTTGGAGACCATGTGTTCTTAAAAGTATCACCAAGAAGAGGACTTAAGAGGTTTGGGATTAAAGGAAAACTTAGTCCCCGATTCATTGGACCTTTCGAAATCTTAGAAAGAATTGGGGAAGTTAGCTATAAACTAGCCTTGCCCCCTCAGCTTGCAGGAGTACATGATGTTTTCCATGTTTCGATGCTTCGAAAATATGTTTATGATCCATCTCACATTATTCAATTCGAAGATCTGGACTTCCAAAAAGATCTGACTTATGAAGAACAACCTACCATGATCTTGGATCGCAAGATACAACAACTCAGGAACAAAAGCATACCAATAGTAAAAATCCAATGGAGCAGAAGAGGACAAGATGAAGCTACTTGGGAACCAAAAGAAACCATAAGAAAGAAGTATCCAGAACTATTTGAAGGTAAGCATCTTTTCATTCTAGTCATAAAATGTGGAATTTGGGGGACCAAATTCTTATAAGTGGGGGAGGGTGTAATACCCCACAATATAAAATGATAAATAAGTGAGAAACGGTCAAGAAAACGTAATGCAATTTGTAGGCGGATGGAGAGATTAAGCAAATCCAGATCTATCTAAGGCCGAACTGAAAATATGTTAAAGGATACTGCTATTGATAAAGGATATTATTACTGATAAATATTAATGATATTGTTAAAGGATAATACTAAAGAAAAATAGTAAAAGTAAAGGTTAGTACTAAAGGCTAGCATATTGGTAAAGAATGAGGATTAGGATATGGATATATCCCTGTTCACACTGAGCTCAGAATAAAATAAGAAGAAAAAGTATAAACGTAAATAGGAAGGGCATATCTACAATTATAAAAATATGAGATTTTCATGCAAATGATAATTTTTCTAAGGACTCTGATGTAATTTCTATTAACCTCAGCGATACAGTCAGATTCCCAATCGGAGATCATTTAAGGCCTGAATGACCAATCAGAGGTTAGGAATGGACATATCTCCAATTTATAAAAGAAAAAGGTAAAAATACTAATGACTCATTAGTTAAGGGATGCTTACCCCTTAATTAAGGGACACTTGTCCCCCATCCATGCAATTCTTATCCATAAGAGACACTTGTCCTCCATCCTTGCCATTCTTATCCATAAGGGACACATGTCCCAATCCAAGGCATCCTTATCCCTTAAGGGACACATGTCCCCATCTAAGGAGCCCTAGGGAGGGGGCACCTTCCTCCCACCTTCCTCTCCCCTTCCTCTCCCCTTCCCTATATATACCTCCCTCCTCCTTCCATTCCATCCATCTAAGGAAGAGAGGAGGGTTATGCTAGAGCTCTAGGGAGAGTAAAGAGAGAAAGAGTGCCCGATCTTGGGGGAAGTTCTGTCGAATAGGTAGGTTCTTTTAAGTTAGTTCTAAATCGCTAGTGAGTGAAAGTGCTGCTTGTCGTGTTCCTCTCATCCTTCTCTATGTCGAAGTGTTGTTTGTCGTGTTCCTCTCATCCTTCTCTACGTCGAAGTGTTGCCGGTTCGATTTCTCAGAATCTCCCGTTACGCCGAAGTGCTGCCGGTTCGATTTCTCGGAATCTCCCGTTACGCCGAAGTGCTGCCGGTTCGATTTCTCGGAATCCCCCGTTACACCGAAGTACTTCCGATTCAATTTCTCGTAATCTCTCGCGACGTCGAAATATTGCCAATTCTTCTTCTCAAAATCCCTCTCTATGTTGGTTTGTTCACTCAAAACCCTTCTCTATGACAAGGCTTTATCGGTATGTTTTCTCAAAACCCTTCTTTATATCGGAACTCTGTCAGTTTGTTTTCTCGGGATTTCCATCCACGCCGGGATGTCGTCCGTTTTATTTCTTAAGATCCATCTCTATGCCGAAATACTGCTGATTTAGTTTTTCATATGGCATGCCACCTTATACTGAAATATATATTACTAGACTACTTCTCATTTCTCTGCGGACTCTGAGTTGTCAGCCTGCTACATTGAATCATGAACTCAAAAGTGAAAGTGATGCCGGTTAGGGGGATATGGTCTAGTCCCGGGAAGATCCCGAATACTCTTAGTGTCCAGTGGTACCATATGGAGAGTAATGGCCTGGTGCTTGGCATACACCATAAGTAAAGTGTTTATAGTATCTGGCTGACAATTCAAAATTTGTGAAAAGTGATTGTTATGAAAATTGATTGTTATGGAAGTGTTCAGTGGTAAACTTGAGTTTTATCCTGACAAAAGTAGTGATCGCGTTCATTCTTCGATGTACTTGTTTATGTGTTTTATACTTGAGATATGAAATTGTAGCGTTAATTCTTTTATATTGTAATAGGTGAACTCTTACGTGATTTTAAATCCTCATTTTCTCATTATGCTATTTTAAATCTTCATCTTGTCATGCATTCCGCTAGTGATTGAAGTTAACTTAAAGGCATCTACTGGGCAAGTTTTGCTCATCCCTATTTTCTCAACATTTTTCAGGTGACAATCAAGACTGAACATAGCGGGCAGGGTTGTGCGCCGAGAGAGACCATCTACTTATTGTAATAAAGTTTAGTTAGTCATGTCATGTTTAGTATGTCCAAGATGTTCTAAAGAGCTTTGTCTAAATAGTTTTTCATGTATCCCGAGACTCTCAGACATTATACCAATTTGTATATCGTAATAAATGTCTCATTATATATCGTTTTAATCTGTTATGCCTCGATATTTCCGCTGCTATTGGGACGTGACACGTTCTCTCTCACGCAAACACACTCTTATACTCAAAAAACCCCTGCCTTGCAAGCCTCATACTGACTTAGGCATCGGAGGGTTTTTCCCGGTCTTCACCGGGCCCCCTGATCTTTTCTGGTGACTGCAGGATCCTTCGTCCGCTACCGGCAATCGTCATTTCCCTTACACAAGTGTTAGGCCTGATCCGCTCCGGCCCAACAAGGAAAAGGCCTCCACACTTTTGGCGCCGTCTGTGGGAACGAACGAGAGGCCATGCGCCCTACCCGAGCGTCTCATCTTCATGAGACCCGCACACCCTTATCCTCACTGGGGGGGCTGTGTAGAGGTATTCTTTAGTCCCACATTGAAAGATAGTGAGAACAAGTGTGTGCTTATCAGCAAGAGCCTCACCTCTTCTCCCAAGAGGGCCCTTTTAAAAGACAAAACCCCAAGCATGGGGACAATACCTCTTGGGAGGCATACTTAAATCACATCTCTTCATTGGCGCCGTCTGTGGGAACGAACGAGAGGCCATGCGCCCTACCTGAGCGTCTCATCTTCATGAGACCCGCACACCCTTATCCTCACTGGGGGGACTGTGTAGAGGTATTCTTTAGTCCCACATTGAAAGATAGTGAGAACAAGTGTGTGCTTATCAGCAAGAGCCTCACCTCCTCAGCCCCGAAGAGGGCCCTTTTAAAGGACAAAACCCCAAGCATGGGGACAATACCTCTCTGGAGGCACACTTAAATCACGTCTCTTCATCTTCCTAACTAAATCATTGCAATAGTAAATAATTTTAACATTAAATTTTAAAAAATCTTCATGGCCGAAGGAGGGAGGGGGGGGGGGATGCAATGTCTTCATCGCCGAAGAAGTGGGGGGATGCAATGCCGAACGAATCGAGTGGGGGAGGACTCCAACAGTAGGAGATGTGGAAGGAGGTGGGGTGATGGTGGAGGTGGGGTTGCCCTCCCACCGTAGGAGATGTGGAGATGTGGGGAGAGGAGGTGGGGACCAAGAGAAGGAGACATGGGAGGTTTGAGATGTGGGGAGAGGTGGGGACCAAGGAAGGGGACATGAGGGACCAAAGAAGTAAGAATGTCGAAGGGAAAGGAGACCTAATAAAAAATCCTCAATACCAAGCCACTATCGCTGCCGCCGGATCGCCGCCGCTGGGTGGCTGTCCACACCACCGCCCTCCCTCGCCGTCGCGCACGCCGCCCTCCCTCGCACACCGCCGCGCACCAGACCTGCTTCCTCCGCCGCTTGTAAGGGGAAAGGGGAATGCGGAATGGGTAAGGGAATGCGTATGGGGAAGGGGTGGGTGGGGGTAGTTAAGTGCAAGTCGGCAAGCGCGCTCCCGACTTCCCATTCTTTAATTTTTTTTATAAAAGAAACGCTTCGGTCAAAAGTGTGCTAATTTG
Source organism: Colocasia esculenta (assembly GCA_014218235.1). Lineage (NCBI taxonomy): Eukaryota > Viridiplantae > Streptophyta > Magnoliopsida > Alismatales > Araceae > Colocasia > Colocasia esculenta. Next base: position 7,524,856 of record CM024765.1, on the reverse strand, counting down.
TGAATTCTTTTTTTTACCGTGCTACTTTTCTTAAAAACTTTTCAAACCCTGCTATTTTAAAAGAAAACCCTTAAAGCTCTTTCGTGAAACATCATATATATGTTCCAATATTGATCAAGAAATTAAGACGCACTCATGGTTGTTGTGCTTGTTTGTGCTGTATTTGTTCATGCAGTGCGAGGACATGAGGGCGGTGGAGAGGAGATTGAAAGAGATGGGCGTCGAGTACTTGAAGAGGACGGTGGACGACGAGGAGGGCTCGGCCATCGACCAGCTCTTTCTTCAACGACCCCGACGGCTTCATGATCGAGATCTGCAACTGTGAGAACGTCGAGCTGGTGCCGGCCCGGCCGTCGGTTGGCCGGATCAGGCTGCCTCGGGGCCGCCACAACCCCCCTGTGCCCGACCTCTCATCCCCTCGGCTGGGACGACGATTCCTCCTAGTCAACAAAGGAACGTCGTATTCAGATCAAGGCCGGGAAATATATGCCTTGGGAGGACGTACGATTATTTCGGTCACAAAGTCCTTTTATTTTAAAAACTTAATTTGCAATGCATTGCAAATTAAGCGTGTTGTTTTAAGTTTATAGGTAATTTGTCTCCGGTGCATCGCATTCAGAGATCATTGAACGTGTAGCTGATCCAGATTAACGAAGACTCGAATGTTTATTGCGAAATTAATTTCATTTTAAAGTATTTGTCTAAGATTGTTTTCTTAACCATGCCATGATCATACCATTAGGGGATCTATAATTGAGAACATTTAAGACAGTACAAATTACAGAGCTGTAAATAGAAAGAATAAGAATTAAATAGTTAATCGAATAATACTAATTTATATCTATTTTGAAAATAATTTAAATACGGAGTAGGTAATTTAGTTGAAATTTTTTTAGATATAGAGTGGATGTACATTTTATTCGTTTTGGAAATATGAGTATAATTGATAAGAGATATTAGATGATCTACAAATTAGAAAGAAATTTATAGAATCTTTAAAAAAAAATATAATGTTAAAAATAATCTCTAAATAAAAGATCTAGGATTTAATGGTTGAGTTAGGATTTATGGCATGTGGATTATTAAATTTGGGAATTAATGGTCAAGAATGATCATTATAGCAGAGGCGTGGATTTTAAATGAAGCAAAGTAATTGTTTTCGTGTTTCATTTATTATTTGATTATTATCTGTATCCGACATCTATTTTATTGGACACTTACGGATAAATTTCGTCTAAGTAGATACAAATTCGAAGTGAATTTAGATTTTATCTATATCTGTTTATAACCCTAGTACGAATTAATCTAAAAAAGATCTAGTTTTTAATTATAAAAATTTAAAGAAATAAAGAGGAACAGGGTGTGGGGAAGGGGAAATTTCAGCTCCCTGGTCTTGTAAGGCCCGTTAGGTGAAAGCCCAATTATCAAATAGGAGTCCTACTAGAGATTAGTTATCAAATGTGAAGTACAAAATGTCACAAGCACCTGATTTGTCACCTTAAAGAGTAGCTCTCGAGATAACATCTCAACATGCGCTAAAGTTAGCTCAGCTCACACTCTATTCCTTATCTCTATAGACCTTAGTTTGGTAGACTGTAACTCGATAGACTTATTCTGGCAACCTATATATAGAATCTGGTGGAGTCTTAACTCAGTGAAAGTGAAACAACAAACGCTCTTATCTAAAATAAAGATCACCAGATCTTGCATGAATAATGGTTATAATCCAGAGATAGTAAATACCTTAAAGAGGATAATGATTGGTTTCTCATGATTGGCAAGATTACTACCCATGATTCTCACAGTGGGCATAAAAGCCCATGTTGGCCACTACCCTACGATTATGTTCACAACCTTGGCCATAACTGCAGCCATGTAATTATATGGAACCATTGGAGAGGCCTGATCGCCTTCACAAATCTTAGAGAAAATCCTTCAACTATAGGTATGCAAGATTTAACATCCAATCTACTATTGGGAGTGATATCGAATCACTCACCCTCTTGTTATAGCTTTTGCCTATTTCTAACTTAGTCATCAGAAGGCTTACCCTATGATCCCCATCCTAGAACCCTCTATCCCTTCTCCTTCTTGCAGATCTTCTTCCTAACAATTAGGATCACCACCTTCATTTTTCAAATCCCAAGACCATCCAATGGTTAGCATCAGATTTAAGATTTGTCCTCTTCATTTAGAATGTCGGAGCAACATATCAATTGTTGATGAACCAGATGTTCGAAGCATAGATCGGCTCCAACATGGAGGCTTATGTAGATGACATGCTAGTGAAATCTCCAAAGGCCAAGGATCACTTCACCAACCTTGTCGAGACATTCAAGACTCTTCAAATGTACAATATGAAGCTAAACCCTTCCAAATGTGCTTTAAGAGTCCATTCCAGTAATTTTTTATTATTATTTTTGGTCACCCATTAAGGCATAGAAGTGAAATTGGAGAAAATTTAGGCCATCACAAAGATGCAGCAATTGTAGAGAATAAAATATGTTCAATGTCTTGTCGATTGAGTATTGCAGTCAACCGCTTTATATCCTAGGCAACAAACCATTATTTCCCCTTCTTCAAGTTGCTAAGGGGACCCAAATCGCCTCGTCAAAAAATTCCAGAAGACTTTTTCCAAACTAAAAGCCTATATGTCATCACCACCAACACTATCAAAATCGGTCCTAGAAGAGACTTTATCTATACCTCTCGGTTACACCTTCGGTAGTTAACTCAATCTTAATTCAAGAGGACAATGGTGTACAGAGACTAGTATATTACATCAGCAAAGTTCTCCTAGGTGCCAAGAGAAGATATCCCACAACTGACAAAGTCATGTTAGTGCTAGTCATTTAGGCGAGGCATCTTAGGCCTCATTTTCAGGCGCACACCATCATCGTCCTCACCAAAAAAACCCCTGCGATGGATCCTAGCAATCCTTGAGGCATCTGGCCATCTTGTAAAGTGGGTCGTAGCCTTGGGGACCTTCGACATCTCTTATTAACCATCGTCTGCCATCAAGAGTCAAACCCTCACTGACCTTCATCGTCAAGTATACAACGCCATAGAAGGAGGCATCAATAGAGTTCGAGGGTACAATCTGGGAACTCTTCGTCGATGGCTCATCATGCTCGATAGGCAGTGGAATAGGCATTATGTTATGCTCTCCCGAGGGGATTGAGCTATAGTATGCTCTGAAGTTTAGGTTTGGTGCCTCCATTTGGAATATGAGACACTCGTATTAGGGGCACGTAAGGCCAAGTAGCTTGGAGTAGTGAGAGTCAAGATCTTCATTGATTCCCAACTGGTCGCAAGCTAGTTCAATGAATAATATGAAGCTCAAGAGCCTCAAATGATAAAATATCTCTAACTAGCATGGGACTTAGCTCAACGAATCAAGAAAAATGATGTAATTCAAATTGTTTGGGAGTCAAACTCTCGGGCTAATACCCTCTTTCGACTAGCCTCATCCTCAAGCCCAATCAGATCTCTGTCTATTCTCCTAGAGGAGCTGGAATGCCCCAACACTGAGGAATTAAGAGCGTGTGGAACCTATTGAAAAATTGGTTGACAATTGGAGAACCCTTTAAAATCAATTGGATAAAGGATGGACATTCTCCTCCCGATCCTCAGGAATCCTGAAGGCTCAAATATTAGGCTCGAATATTTGTCCTCCTTAATGGTCAGTTGTATAGGAGGTTCAATGCTACGCCATTCTTAAAGTGTCTCAGACCCATCAAAGTCAAACAAGCAATCGAGGAGGTGCATGAAGGTATCTATGACACTCACGAAGGGGTAAGATCAGTGGAACAAATCTTATTGAGGATAGGATGTTGGTGGTCCACACTCCAAAGTGATTGCTCAAACTACGTTGGCACGTGCGATAACTACCAAAGGTATGATCACCTGATCCATCAGCCTGCTACTCTATTACCTCTTGGAACCCTATCTTTTTGCCCAGTGGGGAATCAACATATTGGCACTATTTCTAATAGCTCAGGCATGGAAGAAGTTCGTGTTGGATCAAATGCTAGTTGAATCCCCCTAGAGAGGGGGTGGATAGGGAAATCATCAAAAACTTAGTTCAAAACAATGTCCACTAAAAGCAAAGACCTTTGGTTAGTGGTTAGAGTTATGTGCAAAAAAATAAGTGTAGTAGCGAAAGTAATCACAGACAATAAGAATATAAAAAATTTTATCCTGATTCGGACCTCTGCTCCAACAGAAGTCCTACATCCATTTCCCAAAAAATCACTTGAGATTTTCACTAACCTAAATCAGGTTACAAATAGTAAGTTCCACTTAGTCTTCCCTTGACTAGGGGGTAGTACAACCACTTACCAAAGTAAGTCTTCCCTTATCCCAAAAGGGTACTAACCCCCTTGCCTAAGTAAGCATTCCCTTCAAGAAGGGGCATACAAGCACAGGGTACAACCCCCTGTAGGTTTTACAAGCAAGATATTCTTATATATGAAGTGTTTTAAGGAATGAGCACATAGAGAGAGAGATGAAAGGCAGATTTAATCTAATCAGAGCTAAAATCTCTCCTAGATGCTATGTAGACATTTAAAGGAATCTAAGATGGTGCTCTAGTCCACAAGGCTTTTGAGAAGATGACTTCAGGAGAATGAGAGTTGAAGTGTAGAAGACTTGTGCAATAGTATGATTTCTTCGTCTACCTCTATTATCTCTATCTATATCTCTTATTATTAACTTCAACTCGTATTTATAATCTTCTTCTTCTTTTTCTAACGATTCAAAAGTTGACCATTTGAATATAGACATTTCTAAAAGAGACGAAGCTTTGTGTGTAACACCTTTAGTGTTTTGTGAGTAATGATTATTTTCTTGCAATACCAGGTTTATTTGCATGCCACTGTAGTCAGCTCACAAAAAAACCATATTTTAGCTATGCCTCAACTTGTTGGATCTGGTGTATCACAGGGGATTGAGAAAGCATTTCTACCTAATCGACTGGGTAGAAAGGCTGTGGTGGACTACTCAGTCGTTCGCCTAATTGGTCGGATGGCCGGGGCTTACACACTAATAATGTGTGGGCCCTAGCTATCTGACCAATTAGGCGGACGACAGGATATCTCACGTACGCATTTTTACCTTGCCATCTAGGTAGAAAGGCTTTCTCTAGGAGATTTGCCTTTTGTATTTATAGCTGGAAATAGGGAATATGTTACTATTACTCGGCCTGATATATCTTTCACAGTAAACTGACTTTATCAGCAGTCAATGGACATGCATTGGACTACTATTTATAAACCAAATCTTTGTACCTAAAAGGCACTTTACATTAAAAGATATTTATTGCACTTGTCAATTATAATTTTAAATATACTTGTTACTTTCTATTAGGTGGACACAATGTGTCCTCATTGCCTTAGCCAATTGAAAGTCAAAAGTACACTAAAAATATAATTGACAAGTATAATAAGCATTTCTCCTTCACATTATGGGTTTATAATTAAACTAAACTCTTTTTCTTTTCTCCACGCCTATAGTGACAGGAGATGTCACCAATCGCAAGTCAACTAGTGGGTATGTGGGTATGCCATCTTCTTTTGCTCCACTCTCATGCATCTCTTGGAGTTCCCGCAAGCAGTCCACACTACGCGTTGAAATCGGATCCTCTCAGTCCCCCGCAGGAGGGGATTGGGTCAGTACAAAGAGATATGATGTATTTTTATATTTTTATCCCTATATAAAATATAAAAAATATTACATAAGATAGGATAAAAATACAAAAAATACATCATACCCTATTGTACTGACCCAATCTCCTCCTGCAGGGAACTGAGAGGATCCGATTTCCTGCGCGTCGCCTAAGTGTCAAAATGGAGTATAAAGGCTCTTGCTCATGCTACCGTTGAAATTAATCACTTGGTTGCAGTCAGAGGTTGTAGTACTCTTTCTCCCTCAGGCTCTTGCTAAGTAGGGATTCTATCTATTGCAAATTAACCGTCATCCGTTCCCATTGATGTATGCATGTTGTTCTTGAGATCTAAAGCTGCTAACGTTACACGCATGGATGTAGCAAGGATGAAACCACCGCCGTCAGCTAGAAACTTATATTATGTCCAAGAAAATAGTTAGAAACTTATATCTTTATGGATGAGAAAATGCTAGCTATACGTTCAGATTTGTGGTCTTCATCTAATCGGAGTATTAAATATTTTTTAAATATCTTTATATTATTTTTCATAAAATTATTTGTCACTTACTTGATCAATTTGAATAATAAATAATAGATTAAGAGTAACAAATAATTTTAACATACAAAAGTTATGTCTTAGCTCCCTTAATTGATTATTTGACACTTTTAATATTGAGGGTGACAAATAGATATTTAAAGGAGACAAATTATTTCTGCATTGAGAATGTGAATGTACATTAAAAAAAAAAAAAAGGAGAAAACCGATGGAACCCATGCACCGTACGCTTTGCCCAATAACATCTTACCACCCGTCCTAACAGGAAGTAAGCATTTCTCTTTCATGTGTAGCGGTGGCAATGTGGCCGGGCATGGGCCAGACCGGTTTTCAAAAGCTAGGCCGTGGGCCAGCCGAGTGGGCCAACCAAACCCAGTTTTTTATATTGGCCTTATCTGTGTATGGCCCAGTAAAACCCAAGCCCATCCTGGTGTTTAGGGGGACGATGCATGGGCTCCGAGGTTCTCGTTGTCGTGGACGTTCATGGCTACAGAGATCTTGGCATGGGCAACATCTTCCCACTTCCCCCGCGCGCTTATCCCACACATGATGCCAGGAGTAATTAAGAGACAGATAGAAAAATAAAATAAAGAGTGAAGAAATTAATTTAGAAGACATTACGGTTATTTTGGGTGCTTTTCAATATTGTTAAGAGATAATGGAGGAGGCAGAGGTGTTTCCGAAAATATTAGGATATGATAGAATTTTTTGTAAAATAATATAAAAATATGAAGACAATTTGGCAAATTAGCATTTGAAGGATAATTATGTAAAAACACATACTAAGGATTATTTATATCACGGACGAAAAATATTTGCTGCCCACAGAAATGTGGAAGATTATAGAGAAATGCTCATTGTCCGGGCGTCCGGACAAATGATTTGTTCGGCCGTCCGAACTAGTGCTGCCGCATTAGACAGCGCCGAGTTATGTGGATAAATCATTTGTCCGGACACCCGGGCGCCCGGACAAATGATTTGTCCGGGTGTCCGAACTAGTGTTGCCGCATTGGACAGCGCCGAGCTGTGCGGATAAATCATTTATCCGGACGCCCAGCAGTTCTCAAGATTATATACATGTCCAACTTTTACTGGTCCACGTGATGCGGCGATTTGGTAGTGCAGTAATCAGAACAGCCATGGATGGTAGGGGCGGCCAATCGTTGATGGCGGTATGGCGATTGGCATGTATAGCCCCAATGGCAGGGTGGCCGCCAATCAATGATATAGCCTTATTTGCCAATGGTAAAACATTAATATTTGTTAACAATGTGTCATTATCTGTCAATATATATATAGAAGACCCAGTTGTGATTTTTCTCAATGATAAGCTAAATAGTAAGATACTATATATTTGTCAATAATAAGTAGATGTTCGATGTTATGCTAATCGATTACTGGATGGATACTATTTGTTACCAGTAAGTATTTATCAACATATATAGACATATATAAATGGACAAGGGCGCCTGGAAGAAATGGGCTCTGACGCTTGGGTGGTGGTTACGTCCGCAGGTTGCGAACGGAGTTGAGCTGGTGCGACTGCGAGGGAAGGTGGAAGAATTAACAACGCCCATTCCAAGAGGGTCTGTTCATGGGAACCTACTTGAGGCCGCCGGGGTTGCTGCTCGTGCTGGCGTTCGTGGCATCGCTGCTGCTGCTGCTGCCGCTGGTGCTCCCGCCCCTGCCGCCTCCCCCACCGGTGTTGCTGCTACTTCCCGTCGCCATGCTGCTGCTGCTGCTGCTCTACCTCGCGTTCCTCCCCTCTGACATCGGGGCCATCCACGTCGCTTCCAACACCATTTGAGGTGTTTCTTTCCGGAGGGACGGCCGGAATTGGCTTATTAATTTCTCTCTCTGCTCATATGCGTTGTTGATCGGAGTGTTGGCTTGCACTATTATTACCCTAGCTAGCAAGCTAGCTTAATTTCTGGCATGGAAATGCATGTTTGGATGGCCGGTTCCTCTGCATTACATAATCCTGGAGAATGTGGGCATTTCAGTTATCTTGGCTCCTCCAGTTTTGTCCTTCAACGAATAATATTTAGGATGGTAGAAACTGGGTTTTTTCAAGCTTGTAGGATCTTTTTAATTTATTGTTAACTTCTAACTCTCCGATGATTAGTTTGACTATCTTGTTTTGGATCTAATCTTTTACACTATATTTGGTATTTGGATAGATCGGAGATAGTTGAGGATATTTTCACTCTATCTCTCCTATCTATCCAAATACCAAACATGTCTTTGGAAATTACAAGTCCTCCAGGGAAATGGATCCTTGATATATATCTCTATGCAAATCAAATCAAAGTTAAATGATATTTAAATAGTTAAGTTATAGGACGACTAATCAAGAAATTAGGCTAGAGAGGCTCGATCGAAGCCCTACATATTAACCAATTCTTAACATGCAAACGCCGGTCGGATCGCTGATTATAACGCTTGTCTGTAGCATACATTCCGAGAAGCTAGCTAGAAGAGATGGATCGTCAGTACATTAGATTCTTCCCCCATCGCCAAACGCGACATATATCTTCGCCCAACTTCTGTTTCCTTGTCCACTCCAATTAATCCTCGTCCCTTTCTTGTTTTACACAAGGAACGACAGACAGACAAACTGTCCTATGTTTCCGAGAGCTCCTCCCTTGTTAAAGTATAAAACATGGGGTTTTTTCTTACCGGGAGGGAGTATTAGATCCTGGACTGGATGATTAATTTGTGAAATTAAAACAGTAATATGTGTTGTTGGAACTTCGGCATTGGTCCCAAGTCGGTTTTGAAGTTTGAGTTTCTTAATTGTGTACATGATTTAAGACCTGTGAATCTCAACACCGTAATTTTGAGATACCAACTTGGTTTCAAAAAATGAGTTTGGACTCAATTATTTCACTCTTTTCTACCTCTACTTAATTAATCTTCACAGCTCATCTTAACTGTGAGCGAGTGTGTTAAAACTTAGGCATTAGTTCTTGTAAGAAAACCGCAACAGGGATATATGAAATAGACAGATGATGCGTTCACAGAGATCAGAAATATTTATCTGGTTGAAGCGCCGGCGTGCCGACTGTCTTTAGAGAATATATTACCGCCCTACGGTGCAGAGGCTCGCTAGCAAAATTCTCTCAAGATTTGACAACCACTCGCAGCGTTCGTAGGTGTACTCCAACACGGACTCAACCTCAGATCGCCTCAGAAAAGGCCACCAGGATCACATGCAGCGGTGAAAAGAACCAACGCGCAGACAGCGGAGAAAGAACCCAACGCAGCAGCCGAACAACAGAGGAGAGGCGAAGGAGTCCAACGAAGGAAAAAATGAAGTGGCAAAACCAAACCGGGTGCCCCCGGGCCAGGGATTTGCACCCCCCCCCCCCTGCGTACGATAATCGCGTGTGTCGCGCCGAACAACAGAGGAGAGGCGAAAGAGTCCAACGAAGGAAAAAATGAAGTGGCAAAACCAAATTGGGCGCCCCCGGGCCGGGGATTTGCACCCCCCTTGCGTACGATAATCGCGTGTGTCGCGCCCACTTAAATGGTTTTCGGCTTATGCCCCTCCGGAACCACCTGATTTGGGCTCGGCCTGCGCGTGCGTGTAAATCCCCTTAACATATCTAAATATGTAAAAAGGCACCTCATATTTAAGGCCTCCCAACTTTCTTAGATATCTAATATGGGACAAAACTTTACACACACACACAACCAAACAATGAGACATGTTTGAATTCAAAACAGAAAATCAACAGTTCTCACATCATTTCTCGGTTGAAATTTATATGACTTTGGATCTGTGAATATCGGCACCATAGTTTTGAGATATCAACTCAATGTAGATCGCACAGAGATCAGCTCACTCCCCCCCCCCCCCCCCCCAGCTGGACAAAATCGTACGCTACAGTGTGACATGTCACACACAAATAATCTTCCACTTAGATCATAGATGGCGTCCTTATTCCCCCTTCTGCAACTGCGCTTTCGATCGGTTTGAGTATGTATTCAATGGATATGGTGGGTCCGATCGAGGGCCGACAACATGTAATGCAAGTTTCTTCCCCAAAGACAACGTATGCAAGTAATTGGTCCGAGGAAACTGGTCGTAATGGCACAGCGGATACAGGCCCCCCTCATCGGAAAAGCGCACGTTGTGGCCCCGGTAAAAGGGCCATCTAGCTAGTCTTCTGTCTGCTCGCCGGAGAGGTGCCACCGAACGACGCATACATGAGGAGGATACAGAATAAGAGTACTGACGACCGATCGAACTAATAGACTGGAATATCCATTCACAAGTTATTAATAGAGAAATGTTAGTTGCCCGGGACCGGACGTTCGGACAAATGATTTATTCGAACGTCTAAATTGACGCTGCCGCATTAGACAGCGCCAAATTATGTGTGTTTGTCCAGGCGCCCGGGCACCCAGCAGTTCTCTTAACAATAAGCGGAGGCGCCCGCTGTTTGATTACATGTGAGCCCAAGGTTTGAAACCGTACCACAGTGTGTAACAATGATTTAGGCACCGTTTGGAAACCCCCTATGGGGATTTCATTTTTTGAAAATATCAAATCTCTTTAAAAACTCATTTACACCAATTTTTAAAGCTCAAAATTTAAGACACCATCATTACATTTTTTCTCTCTATCTCTCTCCTCTCTATCAAAATCTATTTTTACACAATCTAAAAACTATTTTACTTGTTTGATAACTAGAGGGAGAAAAGTAGATTTTCAATCATTAAATAATTGAAATCTACACTTCAAAACCTCTCCCAAACGGTGCCTTAGCCTCGTTCATGTTGCACCACCTCCTTCTTGCAAGGTGCAATGAACTTGAGCAAAGGGAAAGAAATGCTCAGTTTTCTTGTGTTCATGAACGCTGTACTACCTGGTCCCCAAGTGTAGCCTGTCCTCCTCTTGACGTGCCAGTAGCTACCAAGTAACTTTTCTTGGGTTCATGAACACTGTACAACCTGGTCCCAGCATGCGCAGTAGCCTGTCATCCTGTTGATGTGCCAACAGCTACCAAGTCGCTTTTCTTGGGTCATGAACACTGTACGACAGATGGTCCCAAGGGTAGCCTGTCCTCCTCCTTTTCTTTGCGCCAATAGCTACCTTGCCATATCGCCATCTTCAGATACCGCTTAGTAATGGAAGAGTATATTTCGGTGTCAATAAAAGAAAAGCAAAACAAAACAAAAGCTATACCAAGTCGTGCAAATTTTGCTGGCTTGGTATCTATTGACTGGGTCGCGTGTTTGAATGGTCAGTAGTCTGGCTAGAACAGTTAGATCGTGTGCTAGACTAGTGTAGTTAGCACCCCGAAAATTTGAAATAATAAAAAATAATATTTAGATTAAAATAATAGATTATTTAATTATTATTAAAATTGATGCGTGATTAAATATGTCCATTTAATGCATGAAAATATGAACACTATTATCACATGTTCAAAAGCTAATTTAAAATTTTAATAAAAAACTTAGTTAGACTATACTGATGATATTTTCCAACATCCCATAAAGAAATTTGGGACAAATGAAATCTCTTGGGCTATGATTAAAAATTATTGGGGGAAAATAACTAGAAATTCGTAATGTCCAATTGGACATTCAAAAAGGGGACTAATTAGTGTTAAAATCAAGTTTAGTGGGTTTTTGAATTGGCCGGAAACCAAGTCTTACCATGGGAGGACTTTACCAAATTATTCCCAACACTAATTGAGCTAGGAAATCTTATAAATTTAGGAAACTATGGCAGAAATTCGTAACCCCCAAATCTTAGCACAATAGGACTCTAAATCAACCCTATCTCTATAAATAACTCTTCAATGGAGATGAGTTTACATCTTGTTGGGGTCTAGAGGAGATGTGCTAATTAGGCTTCAGAGGAGAAGGAAATCACCTCAAATCCAAGCCTTCTTCCCCAACTCGAGATCAGTCTTGCCCTATTGCGACTTGGACTTTGCATTACCCAAAGATAGGTGACCTCAGGATCAAACTTAATAAGGCCTATACCATCTAAATCGTCATCAAGTATACAATGTTTATGATGTATTTTTCCCAATTTTTATTCATCGAGTCAATAGTATTAAGCATTTTCTATTCGACTAGCGATTTTAGGGTTTCTATCATAGAAACTTAATTTCTTCGTCCATAGGCTGATTTGATTTTATTGAAAGGTGTAGAAATCATCTACTTGAAGTTTAAGATAAGTTTCATGTTAAGTGCTTTGCCTAAATACGTCTAAAAACCCATTTTTAAATCTAAAGAACGAAATTGTGATTCTGTGCACGAAGAGCATGGGGGTCTAGCTAGATTGAGCTTGTAAAAGGCGTCCAGTCCAATGTGTTGAACCACTCTTATATTTTACCCCTATATTTTGGTGATAACAAATATATTTTGGTGATAACAAAACTTATGATTAATTAAATATTATTTAATATCATATTTTTCTAATAAATATAAATTTATGACATTATTGCTGGGTCTAGATTTCACTAGTGAAACATCGATTTCACTCTCACATCGATTTCATAAGTGAAACATCGATTTCAAAAAGTGGGTGGTATTAGGGATAAGAGATGCAATTAGCATAATATAAAGTATGTGAATCAGATTCTCTAAAATGTCACTTTGGGGAATCTGATGGGAGTGCATGCTCTAAAAGATAGCCATTAAATAGTCCAGTGTTTAATCAAATTCTCAACACACATTCAAAACTAAATTCCATTAGATGTGAAGTGTGAGACATGATTAAGAGACATCACACATGATGATAAACAGAATTCTAATTAACACTAATGGATACTCTCAATCTTATCCATGCATGATAGACCCTTGATTTTTGGTAGCTATCACTCTGTGATTTTTGGTAGCTATCACTATGTCCTCTTTTTTGGTTCTGAAACATATGTTTTGATTCTTTTTTTTTCTTTCTTTCTTTTCTTTCATTTTTTAGGAAAATATTATCGTTTAACACGAGGATTCTCACTTATTCAATGGAAAGACCCGGTTACTAAGCTCAGTTCCTCTTTTCACTTTGGACAGGTAGCTTTTTTCTCACGAGTTACTACAAGCTAGGTGGATTTAAGCATCACAAGAGTATTAAAAAAATTTACACCGATCATTAAAGTGATATCTATTAATCATAGTCTTGTGCATTAGTGTGTTGGTTTCAATTTCAAATGAATTTTGAGAAGTAAGTTAAATACATAACTATTTGGCTCCACCTTAATGTATGCACACACCAAATGCAGAAATCTCCCCCTTAGTGGCTAAACTAATGCACACTATGTCTTAAGCCAATGCAGTAAAATGTCAAGGGAGTATTAGGCCATAGAAAGAGTCAATGAAGTGTCTTTACATATAGTTTACATGCAAGTACATAAGGGATAGACATGCAAAAGATACTAAGACATAAGACTCTTTTTGTGTTTTCGATTCTCAAAATTTCACAAGACACTTGCAACCACAAATCTCAGGTGGATTTCTTTGGTACACAAATGGTTTTGGGTCCAACATTGTTAGTTCTAGAAGGCAACAAATCCTTTCTTATCCACACCAAGTTCATTTTCTGCATGTTTCATTTTAAAGAACAATTGTAGTTCATATGATCATGCCCACCACAGATATAACATGTGACATTATGATTGTGTTTTGTGGGTTGTGACCTATGAATGACATGATAATCAACATGCTTATCTTTCACATGGGTTGGTTTCTTAACTTGCTCAGTCTTCTTAGCATGAACTAGTTTTTTAACATGAGCAATTTTTTTAGCTTGGGATTGTGAGGTACTAGGAACATTAGAAGCATGAACAAATGATGTTTTTATTTTAGACTCAACAGATTTGTTCTTCTTGTTTTTAGGGGAATAGTCTAAACCATGTCTATTAGTGTTCACCTTAACATTAAGGACTTCATCAAGTTTTTGCTTTCCTTTCATGAGTTTAGAAAGAACAGACTCGAGCTCATCTATAGTTTCATGCATTTTCTTGACAGAATTTTCAAAATTTTTAATATTCTCTTCAAGCACATGCACTTGTTTTTTCAATTCTTCATTTTCAGATTTCAGAGAGACATTTTCCTTTTCAAACATGCTGAGTTTTTCAGAGTTACCATTGTCATGAGCCATGCATTCAGTTTCACCTTCATACAATGTAATTTTACTTTGAAGCAGTTCATTATCATTTAGTAGCTTTTCACGTTGCAGTTTAAGTTCATGGTAAGACATACAATTTGTTTCAGCATGCAAGAATGTTTCAAACTTATTTTTCAGTCCCTTATTTTCCTTTTTGATTTTTCTATATTTTTCATAGAAATCAAAATACATTTGTTCAATATCCTCAATGGTAAAAGATTCTCGGTCAGAATTTACCTAAGGAGATTCATCTTCAATAGCCATGAGACCGCACTCCTCCTTCTTGGGTTCTTCAGCCTCAGAGGATGACTGGTCGGAGTCACTCAAGTGGTGACCATGGCTTTGGATTTCTTTACCTTCTCTTCGTTCTGCTTTCTTAGAAACACTGGGCATTCTGATCTCATGTGCCCAATTCCTTGGCATTCATAGCAGATTAATTCTGATTTTCTAGTAGAGTCTTCTTACTTGTTTTTGCCCTTGGAATCCATAAGAAGCTTTGCATACTGTGGCCTTTTCTTTCTCAGAAATTTTCTAAAGCTACGTGCAATCTTGGCCACTTCCTCCTCATCTTCACTTGAGGAGTTTTCTTCAGAAACGTTTGCCTTGGATTTCCTTGCTTTAAGAGCTACATCCTTTTGCTTAATAAACAAGGGCAGGTCGGCCTCCTCCAGCTTCAGATTGATCTCATATGTCATGAGACTCCCAATTAACTTCTCCACAGTGAGGGTTGACAAGTTCTTGGAGTCTACAATGATTGTGGCCTTGGTGTGCCACGCCCGTGGGAGGGACCTCAGAACTTTATGAACTATCTCCAAGTCCGTGTAGTTCTTCCCAAGTGCCTTCAGTCCATTGGTGATATTAGAGAGTCGTGCAAACGTATCAGAGATTGTTTCCACCGAGCTCATCTTGAACATCTCATATTCATGGACCAGGATGTTGGTTTTGGTCTCTTTGACCTCTGAAGTGTCTTCATAGATAAGCTTCAATTTATCCCACATCTCCTTTGTTGAACTGCACATGGAAGCACAAGAATACTCATAAGGATGAATAGCACCTTTCCAACAACTTGGAGAAGTAATGTCACATTTGACACTTAGAGATCAACCTATTTTGGACCAAGCCCAAAGTCCACATATCCACAACTTTCAACGTTGGGCCAAATTCTAAATTGATATTCATGATAAAATCCATCATGAGAGACAACATGCACATCCACAGCCCACTCATACATCTTCCTCGCAATTAGGCCTCTATTGGTCAACTCCAGTTGAACCTTTCAAGTATCCTTGTGTTAAGAATCATAACCATTTCATTCCAAATCATTATACTGTCTCTAACACAAGTGTTCTTGTTGAGTTCGAGCAATCCTCTGAGCACTCAACCCAATTTGACCCCAACATCATGAAAGAGGATCTAAAAATAGAAGTTGTGGGTGAAAATAATAAAATCCAAATTAAAGTGCTCAAAACATATAAAGATCTTAATAAGGAAGAGGAATTTTTTGCAATTGATGGTACAAATGTCAACATCACAAATGAGGGGGAAAGTAAAGTTTGCATTGATGTGTTCAACACATGTAAAGATCTTAAGTATACAAATGAATATTTCTTAATTGAAGATATGACCTTGAATGCCCCAATTTCTCTATCTTTTACTGATTTGCAGGGTACATTTGGACCACTTGACCCACCATGGTTGGTGATGCCTTACAAAGCAAGAATTTGACGTCAATTGATTGGGGGTGTTACGTGAGCCTGTTGTAGATACAGATCTCGTCCTTTTTTTAAGGGACGCGATCCTCTACAAAGAGAAATAGGGGTGGATTATATGCGTGGTGTGTGGAGATGGAGTGGAAAAATGGAAAAGACAATAAAAATAAAAAGATCGTGATTGCCAGGCACGCGAGGGTGCCGAAGGGAGATGCACGGCGAAGGGTGCGGAGTGGAAGAGTGATCGCGAGCATACCTTTTAGCGGGGAGATTGCTCGGGGGAATGCGGGTCCTCTCTTCCTCTACGAACACGGCCGGCCGCGGTAGAGGGTGTTTCCTCGTTTGATTACCCTGACAAATGAGATAAAGAAAAGTAAAGAGAGTGGATTAGCCACGTGTAGTATCAAATCCTAAAAATAAAGAATAACGAAATAAAAGACATGGAGGTGTACTTACCGGGTGGTGGCTTTTAAACCCCTAAAGAATGTGGGTGTGTGTGTAAAATGCATGCATGTGTGTGTGTTAAAAAGAAGTAAAAGACACGTGGGGCCTGGAGGAGGTGAAAATAATAGGAAAGAGGAAGGGGAGGGGGGTACTTCCCCGAATGAACGGTGCGACGGCATTGAGGCATGGTAGCCGGTGCCGGAACAGATGGAGGAAGGCGAGGATGGAGCTCCCTCCGCCGTGGATGACGAGGGAAGACGACAGCACCGACCTCCATGGAAGAAGAACGGGTCGACGTGGGTCATGGCTCGAAGTCGAGGCGTGAATCCGGCAAGGCTTCGCCACTCTGAATGGCCCCCCTTGAAACAATACCCTCGGGGGTCTATTTATAGGCATCAAATTCTTGAATCGCGTCCAAACAGGGAGCCGCGATTATGAATTGAATCGCGTCCGGGCGGCAGGCCGCGATTAAGAAAGTCAAACCGATGTGACAGGTGCATGATGGCCGTAGCCTAAGCTACACTTCTGAATCGCGTTGGTCCAAGTCGCCGCGACTTAAATCGCATCCGCCTAGTCCGCCGCGATTCAGACTTGCATGGTTTCGAGGCAATCGGCTCATAAATGCGTTGTCTGCTGACGCGAGATTTCAGATTTGACCTTCTAAATCGCGTCCACTGACAAGGATGCGATTCAAGGATTTTGTCATGATTACACGGCGTGCGCGGCCATAGGCTTTTTGACTTTTTAAACGCGTCGTCCTTAGCGGACACCTTTCTAATTTGAACATGTGACGGAAAAAGGCCCTTAAACGCGTCAGTGTTGACCGCCGCGTCAAGGGACCTAAATGCATCCACCAAGACCGCCGCGTTTAAAAGGCGTCCACTGTAGTGGACGCGAATCAATGAAGTTGTGCCTTAATCAAATCCGCGATCGAACCACTTGGGGAAGCACCGAGAAAGAAAGGGTGGGATTTAGAAATATTGGAAAACACTCTTGCGAGGCAAAAGGAAGGCCATTTGTGGCGTTACGGCGCAATATGAAATTTGCCCGCGATTGAGCCGAATTCGCGTGTCTACATCTGTTACTTCCATGTGTCTGGCTAAAGACATTAAACTTAGCGCTTGTTGGGAGGCAACCCAATATTGTTAGAAAAATTAATTTCTATTGATTTAGTTTTTTTTTTTGGTCTTGGGTGTTTGGAGTTCCACTATCCTTAGATGAAGCTATTAAGCAGCCCACTCTCGTGAGAACATCAGGTTGCATCTCTCCTTATTAACTTCCATTGGCTTTATTCTATTTTTATATCTTTTATGCCATTGAAGACAATGTCATTCAAGTTGGGGGGAGGAAATTTTGTGAAATTTCTCAAATTTTAAAATCTTGCTGAACAACCCTAACAATGTCCTTCATGCATCGTATTCCATGAAAAGTAAAAAGAGAAAGAAAAGGCAGAGTGAAAGCTACCTATAATTCGAGGATCAGATTTAAAGAATGTAGAGTTGATATCATATTTGAGTGATAGGTAGAAAGCACATGCACTCTCTTATTAACACATATTAATCACAAGCACACATTTTAACAAAGGGAAATGAAAATTTTAAGTGTATCTTGAGGAACTATCTAATAACATGAACTGACATGTTCTCCTTTGACACTTGCTACTGGAACTTGAAATACTTATGATTGATCATTCTGATCTTTACTTTCTTTTCATGAAATGTGATGTTTTGAACTCTTGTTTGTCTCAATTATTCATTTGTCTGAATTGCTAAGGGACTAGCAATGAATAAGTTGGGGTGTGATAATTATACAATTATTGTTAATAATCATATTATTTTATTGTCTAATGGTTCTTAACTTTACATTAAACTATTACCATTTTTTTATAATTTGATTAAATCTTTGTATGTGCTTTGTTTGTAGGATAATGAGCCGCGTTACAAGGTTTTAAATGGGTCAATGGACCAAGGGCAAAGTTGGCATGATCAAAAATAAGAGAAAGAGAGGCCAAGAAAACCTAGCCGCCACTCTCTTCCTTTCCCTCTCTCTCTTCTTTCATTATTTTATTCTATTTCCTTTCTTTCTCCTCTCTCTCTCTCCCTTATTTTAAAAACCTTCTAACCTCTCTCTTGGAAGGTCCGACCTCTTTTTCTCCCCCTTCTGATCCTCTTCTCCCTCGGATTTCTTCACAAACGTTCTTTGTTTGTTCCTGTTCTTCAATTTATTCTTCTTACTCATTAGCTAGTTCTGCACGGATTTTAAGTTATTTCTTGTTTTTCACTGTTCTGTTCTTTTCATCTGTGAACCAACGTTTCCTCCATTCATCCCCCTATATATCACCATTATGTTCCTCTTTTTGTGACGGAACGTCTCGTTCAAGCCCGTTAAACCAATAACAAACTTGATCCGAGTCCGCCTCCCGCGAACGGGTTGTAGCCTCACAAGGGATACTACACTCGAGTCCGTGAAAACAGAAAGGAACACATTTGATCACATATATGATTCACCATTTCATATATAATGTACAATATTTACATAGCCAAATTTTAACAAAAGTACAAGAAAGTACAGGAGCCTGGGCATACCCCGAGGTAAACTGGTACAGTTGAGAAAGGAAACTACACTGCTACTAAAGCTACACTGCTGGGGGCGCTGGCCCAACACCGCTACGACGCAGCCCTGAACTGGAAGACGGTAACGAAACCTCCTCCTCGCCTTTGCCTGTGGGGAGTAGGGGTGAGCCTCACTAGTCACTAGCTCAGTAGGGAACTCCCTCAACTCGAGCAAACCATACACAAGTACGAAAGTAGTAAACTATACTAGCAATTTATAGCACAACCACGCAGTTTATTAAAGCAATAAATATACTTACTATTCGCCGACTATATTAAACCAAGTAAATAAATAAATGGCAAAACTCAATTACGTGTACGAGCTAAAGTAGGGACCGCCACACTCGAGTCACGTAGACTGGTTTGCGACACCAGTAACTGACTCGGACAAACAAACACAGGTCTACCTCTCAGTCTCGCAGCCACGGACGAAAGGTCCAGCTGCCGCTCCACGTGGAAAATTCAAACAGCTGTGGAGACCAACTAAACACCACTCCCGCAGTACACAACCGCAGGCCCATGCCTGGCACCCCTAGGGTCTCTAGCCGGCATACCCTAAAGTGAGGCACTGAAAAGGACTAGTTGGGGACCAGTGTCGACTACCAGTGTCCGTACCCCCAACTAAGAGTGCGCTACAAGTGGCTAAAAACAAACTCAAGAGTCAATGTCCCACTGTCGTCTTTCCCTCAGCCGGATGAACAACTCAAACAAAGGAGTGAGGGTGTCCAGGACAGACGACACAGACCTCGACGGTACAACACGAGTACCGGGACAAGCCCCGAACTAACAGCCTGGCTCACAAAGCACCTGGGGCACCCAACTGGAGAGATAACCACGGTGGGCATTGTACTACCTGCCACGCACACAAAACCACGTGCTCACCGCACAAACCACGTGAAATCTCACGACATTCACGAGTACCGACGGTCCACAATACATGAACACAACACGTCTCGAGTGCACACCACATCAACACATAAATCACTAGCTAGCTACGTAACAAACACACTAGCTCGAAAACACGCACTCCTAGAGCGCCATAGGTGCCAATGCACCGCACGACAATACTAAATACATCAAATAATAACAATTAGATAATCATGTCACATAAATCATGCACATTCAGACCACTCGGCTGTGGTCGCGACATGGGCCTGTGTCGCCTTCAGAATGCGACGGCCTGATATGGCGCGTTCACTTCATGAACGCGACGCACGAACATGTCGCGTTCCTCACCTGAACGCGATGGGTCGACCTGTCGCGTTCAGATCACGACAGGGGGTTTCGTCGCCTTCACAGGCAGGAACCCTAATCCGGGATCCTCTCCACGGATTACCACCCTACGCTATGCAAACCACCCTTAATTCGTGTTTTTCATGCTTTTGTGAGTCCCTAGTCATGGTATCTATTGTTAGAAACACAAATAACAAATCGAATGATCGTCACCCGCGATCTACAGCCCAAAAACGGGAGGAATTACCCTACCTCCTCGAAGAACACACAACCCGACAATTTCTCGACGTTTCCCCCGCTCCACACGAAGTCCCCGCAACGAGAACACGCCGAACGCCAAGCCTCCACGCCAAAACGCCCATGCAAACCCGCAAAGCTCCTCCCCCTGGCCAAACAGAGCATGCTCAGCTCTGTCTGGCCAGCAAGGGTTTAAGCACCGCTTGCGGTTCAGAATGCGATGGACCATTCCATCACGACCTCATCGCGGCGGTCCTGGGCGTCGCCTTCCTAAGGTTGACGTCTGCAAGTCGTCTGGAGTGCGACATGCGGCACACATGCAGACGATCGCCGATCCCTGGCGGTTTCCAGAACGCGACGGGCAGGGCGGTCGCGTTCAGAACGCGACGACCCCCTCTGTCGCGTTCACAAACAGAGAATTCCAGGGTGCTACGGGCCCAAACTGTCGGCCCAATAAGCTCCAAAAACATATGTACACATCGAACACAAGCCACATTGGCCACACATTGGCCTCACAAGCACTGAACACAAGATCCACAAGGATCCGAAAGATGTGCGACGTTACATTACTATCATCTAAAAAGAAATTTCGACCTCGAAATTCACAACACATTTCAAATATATACAACTTTAAAACAAAATTACAAATACTATCATCTAAAAATATTTAAAATCTTACTCAAATAAGTAAGGATACCCCTTAGCCATCTCCTCGGCTAACTCTCAGGTATCCTCACCTCCCAGCCTATTTTCCCACCTAACCTTAACTAACTCGATTTCTTTATTTCTTAACTTCCTTATCTTATGGCCTGTAATTTGCACTGGGTATTCTGGCATAGACATATCCGGCCTCAAATCTCCACCTTAATAACTAATTATTTGAGCTGGGTCTTCAATGCACTTTCTTAACATGGAGACATGGAAAATATCATGAACATCTGCAAAATCAGCTGGCAAATCAAGTCTATAAGCTCTTTCCCAAATTCTCTCTAACACTTGGAAGGGTCCCACATACCTCGGACTCAACTTTCCTTTCTTACCGAACCGCACAATACCTTTAGTAGGAGAAACTCTCAGAAAGACAAAGTCTCCAACCTCAAATTGAAGTGGTCTCCTTCGATTATCAGCATAGCTTTTCTGCCTGCTCTAAGCTGTCTGCAACTTTTCTTTAATAAATTTTACCATTTTAGTGGTTTGTTGTATCAACTCAGGGCCTACCATTTGCCTTTCTCCCACTTCATGCCAATTCAATGGTGTTCTACACGGCCTTCCATATAAAGCTTCATATGATGTCATTCCGAGACTGGTATGATAACTATTATTATAAGCAAATTCAACCATACCCAGATACTGATCCCAGCTATCTCCCCAAACTAAACAGCACGCTCGCAACATATCTTCACTTGTCTGAATAGTCCTCTCTGTCTGACCATCTGTTTGGGGGTGGTAAGCTGAGCTATACCTCAACTCGGTGCCAACTACTCTCTGCAAGCTCCTCCAAAAACCAGAAGTAAACCTGGGATCCCTATAAGAAACAATAGACTTCAGGATACCATGCAGTGGAATAATTCTATCAACATAAATCTTTGCTAATCTGTCCACTGACCAGGACATACTTACTGCTATTAACCTGCATACCTTGGTTAGCCTATCAACAAATACCCATATTCCATTATGTCCTGCTGCTGACCTTGGCAAGCCTGCTACAAAGTCCATAGCAATATCATCCCATTTCCATTGCGGAATGGGTAATGGTTGCAATAAACCTCCAGGCTTCTGATGCTCTGCCTTGATTTGCTGACAAACTTCACATCTTGAAACAAATTCTGCTATTTTCTTTTTCATATGAGGCCACCAAAAATGCTTTTTCATATCCGGTACATCTTGGTACTGCCGGGGTGAATAGTGTACCAGGATTTATGGGCCTCTTCTAATACTCTCTGCTTTACTTCTCTTTCTGCTGGCACAAATAACCTACCTCTAAACCTGACCACACAGCTATCATCAATAGTAACCCCTTCCATTTTCACAATTTCAGCTAAATTTACATCCGCTCTCTGGGCCTCAACAATTTGCCAATACAGTGACGGCTCTACAGCACTACTAGCTAATATTGCCCGTCGTTGACTGTTTGGTACATATAAGGAGTTTTCCGCTATCTCCTCGTACAACTTCCATTCCTTGATCATCATATGACTTAGAAATGCCTTTCTTCTTAAGGCATTAGCAACCACATTGGCTTTACCCAGATGATAAGCCAAACTGAAATCATAATCTTTTAAATACTCCACCCATCTACGCTGACGGAGATTCAAGTCTTTCTAGGAAAAGATATACATTAAACTCTTATGATCTGTAAAAATCTCAAATCTCTCACCATATAGATAATGCATCCACATCTTTAAGGCAAACACAACTGCTGCCAGCTCCAAATCATGGGTAGGGTAATTCTCTTCTGCCGGTTTCAATTGCATGGACGCATAAGCTATTACCTGACCACACAGCAATAAATATACTTACCATTCGCCGACTATATTAAACCAAGTAAATAAATAGACGGCAAAACTCAATTACGTGTACGAGCTAAAGTAGGGACCGCCACACTCGAGTCACGTAGACTGGTTTGCGATACCAGTAACTGACTCGGACAAACAAACACAAGTCTACCTCTCAGTCTCGCAGCCACGGACGAAAGGTCCAGCTGCCGCTCCACATGGAAAAGTCAAACAATTGTGGAGACCAACTAAACACCACTCCCGCGGTACACAATCGCAGGCCCATGCCTGGCACCCCTAGGGTCTCTGGCCGGAGTACCCTAGAGTGAGGCACTGGAAAGGACTAGTTGGGGACCAGTGTCGACTATCGGTGTCCGTACCCCCAACTAAGAGCGTGCTACAAGTGACTAAAAACAAACTCAAGAGTCACTGTCCCACTGTCGTCTTTCCCTCAGCCAGACGAACAACGCAAACAAAGGAGTGAGGGTGTCCATTGTTAGATTGTGGAGCCCGAACTCTCTAGCAGATCTGCACAAGGGGTCAGGTCGCGATTTTGGCTTACAGAAGTGAAGCAGTCGAACACTGCATTTGACTTATGCAGTCGCAGTCAGAAGTGAAGCATTCGACTGCAGCAGTCGAATGCATCAGTTGAAGTCAGCATTCGACTTATGCAGTGGGAGCCTGTCTGCAGTCGAATGTAGCATTCGACTTATGCAGTGGGAGCCTGCCTGCAGTTGGTAGTCGAATTTGGCAAGGCATTCGACTTCTCCTTTCCCAGGTCAGGCAACTTTGCAGTTCTGAAGCGGTTCTGAGTTAGGGGCTTTTTTGTCCATGTGAATCTCGATTATGGCGCCCTAACCTCCCAGTATATAAAGGGGGAGTATATTCTCTTTGTAGGTGTGTTCTGGTTGTAGTATTTTGAAAAGCTGTTGTGGCTGTGGACGTAGGAAGGCTCTCACCTCCGAACCACGTAAAATCTGGTGTCTGTGTGTTCTTCTTCTCCCTTCTTCCATCTCTTCTCCAAACTCTACGTGTGAGTTGTGTGAAGAGGGCTGCCGATCGGGGGGACGATTCCCCAACAACTGGTATCAGAGCACTGGTTCGAGGGAAACAGTGGGAGCGATGGCAGCGGATGAAGGAAAGGTGAGGATCGAGAAGTTTGATGGCAAGGACTTCGGTTTCTAGAAGATGCAGATCGAAGACTACTTGTATCAAAAGAAGTTGCACCAGCCGCTTCTTGGAACGATGTCAGATGGTATGAAGAAAGAAGACTGGGATCTTCTGGATAGACAAGCTCTCGGTGTCATTCGTCTGACGTTGGCCAGAAACGTCGCGTTCAACATCGTGAACGAGAAGACCACAGCAGGTCTGATGAAGGCGTTATCAAACATGTACGAGAAACCATCTGCTTCCAACAAGGTACACTTGATGCCTCGTTTGTTTAATCTGAAGATGGCCGAAGGTTCCTCGGTCACAGATCATATTAATGAATTCAATGTGATTACAACTCAGTTGAGTTCTATAGAAATAGACTTTGATGATGAGATCAAAGCATTGATTCTTCTGTCCTCCTTACCGGAAAGTTGGGGTGCTACTGTGACGGCTGTTAGTAGTTCTTCAGGCTCAAGCAAACTGAAACTTACAGAGATTCGAGATTTGATTCTTAGCGAGGATGTTCACAGAAGGGAATCTGGTGAAGCTTCAGGTTCTACCTTAAACACTGAAGGCAGGGAAAGAACAAATCAGCGTGGACAGAATCGGAACATATCCAAGTTCAAGAAAAGAAATCAGTCCAAACCCCGTGGTGATGGTTGCTGGAACTGTGGTAAGAAGGGTCACTTTAAGAAGGATTGTAGGCTTCCAAAGAAAAAGGATCAGGGACAGAAACAGGAAGAAGACTCTGCTAATGTCATGGCAGAGGGAGTCCAAGATGCTCTGATTTTGAGTGTTAACAGTCCCATCGAATCATGGATTCTAGACTCTGGAGCATCCTTTCACTCTACCTCATGTAAAGAAACCATAAAAATTATGTTGCTGGTAATTTTGGGAAGGTTTATCTTGCTGATGATGAGCCCCTAGATATTGTGGGGAAGGGTGATGTTCACTTGAAAACAGCAAACGGGGCTGTATGGAAGCTGAGGAATGTTAGACATGTTCCTGGCTTGAAGAGAAATCTGATCTCTATTGGTCAGCTTGATGATGAAGGATATGTCACTACCTTTGTCAATGGGTGCTGGAAGATAACCAAGGGTGCCATGGTTATAGCACGAGGCAGCAAGATGGGGACTCTCTATATGACTGCAAATGACAAAGACTTAGTGGCAGTGGCAAATTCAGAAGAGGATTCCAAGATCTGGCACTACAGACTTAGGCACATGAGTGAAAAGGGAATGAAGATGATGGCTGCAAAAGGGAAGTTAGGTGATGTAAAGTCCATAGACATTGGACTGTGTGAAGATTGCATTCTAGGAAAGCAGAAAAGGGTCACCTTCTCTAAAGCTGGAAGAAGTTCTAAGCTAGAAAAGTTAGAACTTGTGCACACTGATGTGTGGGGACCAGCCCATGTTCGATCCCTTGGAGGCTCACTCTATTATGTCACCTTTATTGATGACTCCACTCGGAAGGTATGAGTTTATTTTCTCAAAAATAAATCCGATGTGTTCTCTACTTTTGTGAAGTGGAAGGCTGAAGTGGAAAATCAAACTGGTGCAAAGATCAAGTGTTTAAGATCAGATAATGGAGGAGAATATAGCAGGAAGGAATTTAAAGACTTTTGTGCACTACATGGTATTCGTATGGAGAAAACAATTCCAAATACTCCACAACAGAATGGGGTTGCTGAACGCATGAACAGAACTCTGAATGAGAGAGCTAGAAGCATGAGGCTACATGCAGGCCTACCGAAGTTCTTTTGGGCAGATGCTATTAACACAGCAGCTTATCTGATTAATAGAGGACCCAGTGTTCCTCTAAATGGTGAGCTACTAGAAGAGGCTTGGAGCGGTAAGGAGGTAACTCTTTCACACTTGAGAGTATTTGGTTGTGTTTCATATGTGCATGTTGATTCCAATGACAGAGACAAGTTAGATCCCAAGTCAAGGAAATGTTTTTTCATTGGATATGGTTCTGATGATTTTGGATACCGCTTCTGGGATGATGAAGGCAGGAAAATCATTAGACAAAGGAATGTTATTTTCAATGAAAGATTGCTTTATAAGCATAGATCTGATGTGGAATCTAAAGATGCAGGTGAAGAAAATCAGGAAAGTGCACAGGTTGAACTGGAGGAAATTTCAGAAGAGGATGTGTTGAGAAGATCTCAAGAAGATCCTGAGAATACTATAGTGCAACCAGAGGTTCAACTAAGAAGATCAAGCAGAGTGCGTAAGCCAGTTGAATGGTTTTCTTCTGCAATGTATTACTTGTTGTTGACTGATGCAGATGAACCTGAGAGCTTTGATGAAGCCATGCAGATGGAGGATTCAGTCAAGTGGGAGTTGGAAATGAAAGATGAAATGAATTCCCTACACAAGAATGAAAGTTGGGTGCTGACTGAACTACCACCCGGCAAGAGGGCACTGCAAAACAAATGGGTTTTTCGGTTAAAAGAAGAACATGATGGCAGCAAGAGGTACAAGGCAAGGCTGGTTGTGAAAGGCTTCCAACAGAAGGAAGGTATTGATTATACTAAAATTTTCTCTCCAGTTGTCAAGTTAACCACTATTAGATTAGTGTTAAGTATTGTTGCTGCTGAGAACTTGCACCTAGAACAGCTTGATGTAAAAACAGCTTTTCTCCATGGTGATCTGGAGGAGGACATTTATATGGTGCAGCCAGAAGGTTTTCATGAACATCGTAAAGAAAACCTTGTTTGCAAACTGAACAAAAGCTTGTATGGTCTGAAACAAGCCCCCAGGCAGTGGTACAAGAAGTTTGATGGATTCATATGTAGCAATGGGTTCATTAGATGCAACATGGACCATTGTTGTTATTTTAAGAAGTTTGACATTTGTTATATCATATTGATGTTGTATGTGGATGATATGCTCATTGCAAGATCAAGCATCACAGAGATTAACAAGTTGAAGAAGCAATTGTCAAAGGAATTTGCTATGAAGGACTTGGGAGCAGCAAAGCAAATTCTTGGAATGAGAATTGTGAGGGATAAAACAGATGGTATTCTGAAGCTATCTTAGGAAGGCTACATTCATAAAGTGTTGGGCAGGTTTAACATGCAAGATGCAAAACCAGTCAACACTCCTCTAGAAAGTCACTTCAAGCTGTCCAAAGAGCAGTCACCAAAGACTACTGAAGAGTGTGAGTCCATGAAGAAAATCCCTTATGCATTGTGGGAAGTCTGATGTATGCTATGGTTTGTACCAGGCCGGATATAGCACATGCAGTGGGAGTTGTGTGCAGGTATATGGCAGATCCGGGAAAACAACACTGGGAGGCAGTAAAATGGATTTTGAGATATCTGAAAGGCACTTCAGATAAATGTCTTTGTTTCAGAAAAAGTGATGTTATTTTGCAAGGCTTTGTTGATGCAAATCTTGGTGGTGATCTGGACACAAGAAGAAGTACCACTGGTTATGTGTACACCTTGGGTGGGACTGCAGTGAGCTGGGTTTCACAACTTCATAAAGTTGTTGCGCTATCAACCACAGAAGCAGAGTATGTTGTTGTCTCCGAAGCTAGCAAGGAGATGGTGTGGCTGAAAAGTTTTCTGAAGGAGTTGGGCAAGAAACAAAACAACAGTGTGTTGTTTTGTGACAGTCAAAGTGAAATTCACCTTGCCAAGAACCATGTCTTCCATGCAAGGACGAAGCATATACAGCTGAAGTATCACTTTATCCGTGGATTGATTGAAGATGGTACTCTTTTGCTTGAGAAGATAAGAGGGTCAGAAAATTCTGCAGACATGTTGACCAAGGTTGTCACAAGAGAGAAACTGGAGCTTTGCCAAGCTTCAGTTGGTCTCCATGAATGATTGATGGAGGGATGCCACAGTCAGTTTTTTCTTTTGCTGCATTAAGGAGGATGAAGACTTTGAGGTGCCTGATATTATTTTGGAGTTCTGACTCCAAGTGGGAGATTGTTAGATTGTGGAGCCCGAACTCTCTAGCAGATCTGCACAAGGGGTCAGGTCGCGGTTTTGGCTTACAGAAGTGAAGCAGTCAAACACTGCATTCGACTTATGCAGTCGCAGTCAGAAGTGAAGCATTCGACTGCAGTAGTCGAATGCATCAGTCGAATGCATTAGTTGAAGTCAGCAGTCGAATGTAGCATTCGACTTATGCAGTGGGAGCCTGTCTGCAGTCGAATGTAGCATTCGACTGCAGCAGTCGAATTTGGCAAGGCATTCGACTTCTCCTTTCCCAGGTCAGGCGACTTTGCAGTTCTGAGGCGGTTCTGAGTTAGGGGCTTTTTTGTCCATGTGAATCTCGATTATGGTGCCCTAACCTCCCAGTATATAAAGCGGGGGTATATTCTCTTTGTAGGTGTGTTCTGGTTGTAGTATTTTGAAAAGCTGTTGTGGCCGTGGACGTAGGAAGGCTCTCGCCTCCGAACCACGTAAAATATGGTGTTTGTGTGTTCTTCTTCTCCCTTCTTCCATCTCTTCTCCAAACTCTACGTGTGAGTTGAGTGAAGAGGGGTGCCGATCGGGGGGACGATTCCCCAACATCCAAGACAGACGACACAGACCTCTCCGGTACAACACGAGTACCGGGACAAGCCCCGAACTAACAGCCTGGCTCACAAAGAGCCTGGGGCACCCAACTAGAGAGGTAACCACGGTAGGCGTTGTACTACCTGCCACGCACACAAAACCACGTGCGCACCACACAAACCACGTGAAATCTCATAACATTCACGAGTACCGACGGTCCACAACACGTGAACACAACACGTCTCGCGTACACACCACGTTAACACATAAATCACTAGCTAGCTACGTAACAAACACGCTATCCTCGAAAACACGCACTCCCAGAGCGCCACAGGTGCCAATGCACCGCACGAAAATACTAAATACATCAAATAATAACAATCATATAATCATGTCACATAAATCATGCACATTCATACCACTCGGCTGTGGTCGCGACATGGGCATGTGTCGCCTTCAGAACGCGATGGCCCGATATGGCGCGTTCACTTCATGAACGCGACACACGAACATGTCGCGTTCCCCACCTGAACGCGATGGGTCGACCTGTCGCGTTCAGATCGCGACAGGGGGTTCCGTCGCCTTCATAGGCAGGAACCCTAATCCAGGATCCTCTCCACGGATTACCACCCTACGCTATGCAAACCACCCTTAATTCGTGTTTTTCATGCTTTTTTGAGTCCCTAGTCATGGTATCTAGCAAATCGAATGATCGTCACCCGTGATCTACAGCCCAAAAACAGAAGGAATTACCCTACCTCCTCGAAGAACACACAACCCAACGATTTCTCGGCATTTCCCCTGCTCCACACGAAGTCCCCGCAGTGAGAACATGCCGAACGCCAAGCCTCCATGCCAAAACGCCTCTGAAAACCCGCAAAGCTCCTCCCCCTGGCCAAACAGAGCATGCTCAGCTCTGTCTGGCCAGCAAGGGTTTAAGCACCGCTTGCGGTTCAGAACGCGATGGACCATTCCGTCGCGACCTCATCGCGACGGTTCTAGGCGTCGCCTTCCTAAGGCTGACGTTTGCAATTCTCCTGGCGTGCGACACGTGGCGCACATGCAGACGATCGCCGATCACTGGCGGTTTTCAGAACGCAACGGGCAGGGTGGTCGTGTTCAGAACGCGACGACCCCCTCTGTCGCGTTCACAAACAGAGAATTTTAGGGTGCTACAGGCCCAAATTGTCGGCCCAATAAGCTCCAAAAACACATGTACACATCGAACACAAGCCACATTGGCCACACATTGGCCTCACTGTTTTTTAAAGTTTAGTTCTTAAGTTTTTCACTGCTCATCCGTGCAACATTACCATGTTCTTCCTCATTTTTCACCCTCTTCCTCACATTTTCTCTCACTTCACTCTTCATAAACTTTCTTCCTCTCATCTAGATCTACAACTTTCTCTTCTTCTGCTACTTCTAATTTCTTCTATATTTAAATTTATCTTTTTCTATTCACCCTCTATTTTCAATTTGATTTTTCTGTGTTTTCACTTTTTCTCCACTCTACCCCCTCTCTATCTCTTTGTTCTTCTGTTTTCAAAAACACACACACTTGTTTTAATTATTCCTTTCTTCTTCTATATTCCTCCTCTTCCATATTTCTTCCCACATCCCTTTGGCGGATATTCTTCCTTTAGTCCTCTCGACGACGTCTACTTCCAAAGCGGGGTGATCTTCCAAGGCTCAGCACGACATGGACGGCGGCATTCCTCCATCATCTTAGATCGTATTGCTTCCCTTATCCGTTTATTTTCAAGTTGTAATTTTCATTTTCATAGAATTGTACTTACCACTTTCTTAGTAATAAAATTCATATTTTGAAAATTATGTTCTTCTCTTTCTATCTCCTTCTAATTTCTCTTCTGTAACCCTCTCATGTTCTTTAGATAGGTTTATTTTCATGCCATTTTCCTTTTCATTATTTTAATATCACTCAAAATTCTGATCTTTCAAATATAAGAATTTTCCATCTCATGCTTAATTGAAAATATTTCTTCTCCGTGAGATCGACCTGTATTCATCACTCTACTTTCATTTAAAATCTTTTTAGTGAGTGAGTGTGGTATTTACTTTCAAATTGTGTGCATGACATTTTTAACTATGAGTGCTTATGCACATCAATGCACGATCATCTGAACACCCAATACCTTGAACTTGTTCAGCAGCCTTTGAAGAAATCACCCGAAAAGTGCTTCGATCTGTTGGTTTGTCCTTTGCCCTAGCCTGGATGCAAATCTCGTCCTCCAGCTATGTGTATTTATACTACACACAAGAATAGGCTTCTCTCTTTAGTCCCACGACCAAAGGACTTCTTCTTGACCGTAGATCAGAAGATAAGATTGTGTAAATTCATAACAGGAAAGAGTCCTATCCTAACCAGAAACTGTGTTTCCGGAGTCGGTCGGCCGATTTCCCAAGATTGATCATCCGATTTTGAACTCACATCGACTGGCAAATCGGTTGGATGGTCGGTCGACCGATTCTGGAAATTCGGTCATCCGACTTCTATCTTAGCTTCGACCAGTGCTTCGGCTGGTCAAAATACAACGTGAACATCCGAAGTGACTTTGCTTCGACCGGCGGATCGATCGACCGATTTCTTCAAGTCAGTCGTCCAACTTTTTTATTGTCCCACTGCAAAACCTTCTGGCTAGGTTAGTCGACCGAATGTACCAAATCAGTCATCCAACTTTGGACTGGTAATCGATTGTCCATCGATTCCCTTGATCCACAATCGATCTGACAGTGATTCCCCTTGATCCACAATCGATCTGGTATCGATTTGCTTTCATTATCGGTCGACCGATTTCTGCAAGTCGGTCGTCTGATTGTCAGTTTTGCAGCTGACCTTCTAGTCTTGACTTTGTTGTTTTGTCCAAGTCTTGGGATTTGTATTATTCACTTCAAGTGCGACTTTTAGACAAAGTTACTACACACTTAACACACAAATTAGACCCTCAAATTAAATAAACATAAATCAAATAATTGGCTATGAACATGAATTATATTCAGTGTTTTGTGATTTTCTGAACATTAGTTAAACTTAGTGTTTTTGTGATCATCAAAATCTACAGAGTACAACAGAGACGGCAGCGGAAGAGCCATCGTCTCTTTGAGCCTCAAAGTTTCACCTCGCCTGAGATGAGAGCAGAAGATCCATGTGTCGTCAACTGTCACGCCCCGACGCGGAATATCGGAGCGCGAAGGCAGTTGCAAGAAAAAGGTATAGAGCGAGTACTAGACATCAACCATTGCACAGTGAATAATACTAAAGCAATTCTTTCTCATTAATAACTTTTCAAATGTTTAATTACAACCACTAATATCAGAGTCATTCTATAGGGCCCAATTACATTGCAATAGAAGGAAATAACTAACTACAACCCTAAGATAACATAATGACTCGAGGGTACTCCTGGCTTCACTCTTGGTCATTCCCTTCCTCGTGAGTGTATGTGTCATCCTCGGTCTCACCTGAGAACACAACATCAAATAACGTAGGGTGAGCGATAACGCCCAGTAGGACTTAAATCTCAGGCTCAAGCAGGCTTTAAATAATTAACGCATTTAATGGCAGAGTATCTAAAGATAGCAGGTACAAGAGAGTCAAAATATAGCAAGGGATAGCACACATGTAACAGGATAGCACAATAGCACGAGATCGAGTATAGTTTCCAAAAATAGCACAAGTATCGAGTATAGCACGGATGGCAGGAAGGCCACAGCATAACTAGCACAAGAATAATAATAGCACGACGAGTATAGCACTTGTTTGTCATTCTAGACATCGAGAGAGTATAGCATGTTTTGTGTTTTTGATTGTCGTATAGATATAGATAGCACTTGAGTGTAATGCCAAACACTCTGATCATTTAACTCCCATGGGCACTAGCACTTTCGGGCGCACATCCCAGGACCAGATCGGGCCCTTTATATATTGTCAGGCATTGATTATATTTTTTATCTTTAGACAATCAGTCAATAGCCAATATAGAGTACCAAGAAGTAGATGAAAGCACTAGATGAGTAGACGAGATAGTAGAGTGAACGTGAATAGATGAGCGAGTAGAGTACAGACGAGAGCTAGTGGACATTGCACGTAATGCGACGAGTAAACAGGCGATAGTAACAGTTGCACAACACGTGCACTTGGTGTTGGCAGTCAGGTGGAACTCACGATCTTCCCGCTGGGCATGTTGTGCACAAGTCCAGAGGTCCGACGTGATTCAAGGTAAGAGCGATCTTCTAATATCCGTTTGGATCATATCGATCCCTAAAGGTGTAATGGGTGTTAGGGTACAACCGGCTCGTCGACCATGTGGGAATCCATGATCAGAGGAGACTTACGGAGGCCTTGTGCAAGAGTTCACTAGTCCGGCGAAAGGAATATCCGACGGAGAGTTCACCACAAGCCAAGTAAAGTGTGTATATAAAAACAGGTGCTCGACGTTCTAGAGAAATTCTAGAACAGTGGAGCGTCGATATCGGTATATGAACAACGTAAGAAACGAATACAAGTCCTTTTAAAATAGGGCAATTAATATGCTTTATTGTAATAAATTACCAGATACATTATGAGATATTTTATGCCAGATTTCAGCCATATATGGATAGTTCATGTGTGTGCATGTGTAAGAGACATCATAGATAGAAAAGAAGTCGTGAATATGTATTTTAAAGCATTCAATAAAGCTCCATTTTTAAAACATGTGTTTTTACTGCGGGTATGACTGTTAAAAAGGCGTAAGGATATTTTAGAAAGTGAGAGCAATAAATTTTATGGGTTTTCATGTAAATTCTGTGAAGGCGACATAGGCCAGTAAGGATTGCGACAGGGGTAGGGCAGGTAGCGACAGGGCATGAAAAGGGTGGCGACAGGACTTGCATATCAAGTACTGGGAACGCGACAGAGGCGGGAAAGGGTCGCGACAAGACAGGCACAGAGATAGCGACGTCTTACCTGTCGCTTTCTGAACGCGACGGGTAGACTGTCGCAATCAACCTCCAGAAGGCGGCATGTCGGGCCGTCGCGATCTAGTGGTCTGCGCCTGGCTCTGACAGGAACCAGACCAGACTTTGGATTGCGGGCCAACTTGAAATAAAATGATACAGGGTGCTTCGAAAATTTATAACAAATCGCATGGTGCATGAAAATTCATGAAACAAATTTCTAACAACTCTAGACAGACCAAGGTACATACAGTATTCGGGAATTCGAAAGTTTCAAGGGATTCGACAGGCTTTAATTCATGCAAACAGGAAGAACAAGAACAGTGAGCAAATTGGAATAAATGATTTAATTCGCCAACTAGGGTGAACGAAATTTAGGGCTTTCAGGGCAAAAGATGCCTATCAACCCTCAGTATTTACTCAAAAAGTTTCATGACAAGAGGACGAGTGGATTCAAAGATATGCATTAAAGAAAAGGGCTCGGGGTCATGAAGTGTACAGAACTTTGAAAATTCATAAGAAAAGATTTGATAGATGGAAAAATATGAAACTTGGGGGTTTCGTTCAAGAGGGTAGGAAGAACCTACAGACGAGATTTCAGAATTTTAGCTTGTGATAATGCCTACCTTTGACTCAATTTATCTTCTAGGGCTTAGAACTCTAAGAACGAAGGAAGAAGCTTGATGGATCTTCCTCTCCTCGATTTCTCCTCCTCCTTGGCCTCTTCTCCACCTCCAAGAACCCCTTTGCACGAGATAGGGCCGGCCATGAGGATTTAAGAGGTGTATTTATATAAATACAAGTTCATATTCCTACTACTACTCAAATTCCTCTTAATTCCGAGATTTCCTAACTCCACATTTCCTCTCTTGCTTTCCAATCTCTAATTGGGTTAGGATAGTATCTAAATTCGTGCTAGACTATATGTGGTAGGTTTAAGAATCATATTCCAACTCTAATTACCACTTTTATTACTTTAATAACTCATTTCTAATTAGGAGATAATTAAACTCCAAATTTAGGGTATTTTCTCTATTATTCCCTTTTTTAAAATCTCTATTTTAGCCCACTAATTTGTAATGGGTCAATATAGCAAAGCCCATTACTCCTTTTCTTTTAATGGGTTTTATTTAATTCCCTCTTATTTGATTTCCTACATCTTCCTTTTATTCGATTTCCTAATTAAATAAAATATTTAAATTTTTATTTTCCAAAAAAAAATATTTAGGGTTGCTACATCAACGATCCACGTGCCACCATCTCTCCAAGCCTCAAAGTTTCATCTCAGTAGAGACGAGAGCGAAAAGAGCCATGTGCTGTTGACGAGCCATTTGCCATCATCTCTCTGAGCCTCAAAGTATCATCTCGGCCAAGACAAGAGCCAACGGGCAACCTGTCGTCATCTCTCTGAGCCTCAAAGTTCCATCTCAGCCAAAGATGGGGGCAAACGAGCGTGGTACCTCGAACTCTCATCTCGGATAAGGCAAAAGTGGGCATGCTTCACGCTAATGTCCCCTAAGATCAGGCATGCCATGCATTCCTAGGAGAAGACTAGAAGTCAGATAATTAAGCTAGGTGCTACCTCTAAGGTCAGATGAGCACCGAGGTTGAGCACGCTCCACACTGCCATGTCTCAGCTCGAAGCACCTTAGCAGCCTCAGCCCACCATGAGCAACAAGCTCTTGCTATGCCTACCTCAAGCAAGGTCAGCATCTCTATCCCCCACGCGATTGTGCACGACACAAGCCGTCGTTAAGCACTCCGATCACATCATAGTGGTCCCCACCGAGGGGGAATTATCAGCAAGCATGTGCAAGGCAAAGGATTTACTCCAGACTTGCCTCTCATACCCAAGATCCAGTCTCAGAGTGGGGGGCTTATGATGGGACCAGTATCAAATGGCCCAACAGTGAGTTCAGCTCGATAAGATATCGGCCTAACATGGTCGGCCCATCTGCAAGGTCGGTCTAGCTCGGCCCATCTACAAGGTCGGTCTAGCTCAGCCCATTATGCATCGTCGCTTTGAGCCGGAAGAGATCAACTATGTCATTCTTTCCTTGGTGGCTTCCCAAAACGTAAATGCCAACTATGACCTTCCCTCATTAGACCAGGCATTCCAAAGAAGGTCTGCAGCCTTTCATGGCAAGAGGATCTAATGAACCTCCCACAAGCACCTATAAGTATAGCCCTATGGCCATAGGTAAAAGGCAGGCCGGGCGATCCACGTTGGAGACAATCTACTGATTTGAGTATCGGAGTGTCAACTCGGAGGCACGACCTCAATTCTGACTTTGTTTTGCAGGTCTCTCAGCTTCGCTCGATGGCATCCCAGATTACGGCTTCGGCTTCCCCCTAGATCTGAGGTTCCGATCTTAGACATCTCAAAGCCCGTTCGTTAAGGCCCAGCTTACGGATTTTGAACAAGCTTCGTCAAATAGTTTCTATGTAAACTAAAAAAAGTATTTATTACCCATTCGAAATGAGCTGTTTGGTGCTTGCCCCTAGCACAATTTGAATGAGGTACGCAGCCTCTTGATGCGCTGTGGAAGCAACAAGTCCAGCTTGGGCTGAGTGGTCCCGAAAGAGCCTACGGTCGCTACTTCTCTTACCACGTACCCTTTTTCTTTTTTGTTTTCCCCCTTATTCTTTGAGAGAAATAGTGCACCCCCTTGATCTTAGACCGGACTACTCTTATCAAATCACTAAATTTTATTGACATTAAAGTATTCTTAAAGTTGTAATAATATCATGAAAATTCTAACTTGTTGGCCACTATATCTTATAAGAAAGATTTTCTACACGTATTGAATGCATACAGATACCATTCGCCCTAGAGACATGGGAGTATTGTTGTCAACATTAATATAACACCTGTCAGACCCCACTTACATAGTTACATATATCTGATGTGGGTAGTATACACGGACTATGTATGGGAAAATACCACTCGCTCTTGACACATGGAGGTGGGGCTCGCATTAGTTTGACGTTTGTAAATCTCATCTATATGTGTTGAGAAAAGTTTATTGCACTTTTCATATTGTATTTAAGTGTAATATGACTAGGTAACAAGTTCACGTGACATCTAACAATTAGATTATCAGTTTATCACTCCTCATGTGAGAGGTGCCACATAAATTATTGTCTAGTCATATTGCACTTAAAATACAATATATAAGTACAATAAACTTTTTTCATATGTGTTTGAGATGTCTACCTACTCTCTGCAGGAAAGATTTATCATATTTTTTAATTGTCTTCTTTTTCATCTCTCTCTCTCTCTCTCTCTCTCTCTCTCTCTCTCACACTTTGCATGCGGTTAGTTTTATTAAAACATATACACACATTTTCACCTTTATATATGGGGACTCACTCTAAATCGTATGCATTTATGTCTGTTCCAATGCTCCTATTAATTAATTTTTCAAACGGTTTAACATGTTCTTTTTTTTTCTTTAATTAGTTTTGCTTTTATCTCAATTTCTTTATGTGGCTAAAATTTAGCCGTACTTACTAAACTTTACTGGACTTCTTGCACATCCATTTTTCACGTAGATTCACCTGAGGTTGAACACTTTCTGTTTTCTCTTAAATGGCTTCACTTTTGAGTTTTTACTTATTTACACATTTCTTTCCATTTACATGTTCCTACCTTTACTTACCCCGCGGTTTTATTGAATGCTATTCGCCTTTTGCCTTCTATTTAAAGTTGTTATCTTTTAAACACAAACACATGCACAGATTATTTTTTTTCCTTGGAAATAACAAATTACTACTAAGTTTATTTTTAAACATTCCTTTGTGATCCCCTTTTAAACATAGATCTAATGGGTCTTGAATCTTAGGTGGCGTTTGATAACACTTATTTAAAATGTCTAAATTTAATTCTTCATTTATTCTTCAAATTTGAAATTTAAAAAGAATTATATATAAGATATAAATTAAGAGGTGTTTGATAACTAACTTCAATAATATCTTAAGTGTAGCACAATTGGTTAAGATGCTACACTATTATTGGGTAGATCTTGGGTTCAAAACTCAAAACCATCAAAAAAAATCTTTTTGGAATCGATTTATAGATCATCATCGGAGCTGGCCGGGTTCTAACCGGTGATCGTCGGAATCTGACGAGAGTCGCCAGGTTCCAGACGGTGGTCGAAGCTGGCCGCCAACGATCGCTGGATTCCGGCCGCCGGTCGCCGGAGTTGGCTGGAGTTGACCGCCGGCGACTGGCCAGCAGCCCATGAATTCTGGAGACGGTGGGCGGATTCCAATGATGTTGTCGTCGGTCGCCGATCTGAAAAAAAAAGTGATATATCTTAATTTAAAAATTAAGTGATTTTTTAAACTTAAGTGATTAAGTAAGATATAATTTCAGATATTTTATCAAACAATTTAAAATTTTAAAAATTAAATATTTCATACTTTAGACTTTCATTAAGTATTATCAAACGAGGTCTTAGTTATCATAGTATACATTAATAGAGGATAAGATAAGATAGTCTTTTTTCCTTTTTGTTGGGTAATACAGAGGTGAAGATATAAATTCATGCCATTGTGAGGAGTACTAGTCTGCCATATAGTCAAAGAGTGTAGCAGGTTTGCATAACCTAAAGTTGGCTAAACCAATGTATCGGATCGAATCAGATTTTGTATTGGATAATAAGATACTGAACCGTAATGTATCATATTGATCCAATTCGGCTCAAAATATTCTAATTTTTTATCATAAAAAATAATTAAAATAAATAAATATTATTTGTGTCAAATCATACAAAAGATCGAAAAATCTCTAACATCGTCGCACAAATACGGTGTGGCATGGCCAACCATGCTTTAAGCAATTTTTTTATGTTCCTCTCGTATCATGTAATTTTATATTTAAGGGTAAATTAATTAGAAATCTCTATCAAATATTTGACTTATTTTTTAATCTCTAATAGAATTGTAATTCATTACAGTCAATGTTATCTTCTATTACAGTATACGTTAAGTCCTGTTACAGTAAAGACCTTCTCTGTTATATATTTAAATATTTTTTACTTTGCAAGTAGATGATATCAAGGTTGGTAGATCTGGTCTAATTCGTTAGTATCTTTCATGTATTTTGCTTTTGGTTTGAGGAAAGGGGGTTTTCTTTTCTTTTAAAGATTAATTATATATATTCCCCTGAAATGCATTGAAATAACGTGCAAACCCTCCAAATCTTGACCTAATGAAATATACCCTGTACTTGAAATAACATACATATACCTCTGCTATTAATGAAGCCAATTATGGTTTAGTTAAAAGATAAAACTGACTAATTTACCCTCAACCTAAAAGATCTTTTTTAAAATATATGTGTGTGTGTGTGTGTGTGAGAGAGAGAGAGAGAGAGTGGAGGTAGGGCTGCCAATGGACCTCCGAATTCCGTTTAGCTGACCCGTTTTCGCATTTTTTATAAGATGCGGAACTCCGAAAAGAACTTTCCGATAACTTAGCGGAAGCGGAAATGGATATCTAAATTCTTATAGGATGCGGAAGCGGAAACACACAATTCCGCATCCGCTTTTCTGTTTTCGTTTCCAATAACTTTTAATATATATTATATAATATTTTTATAATAAAATCTCCTCAAACTCGAAGCTTTGGCTCTTAAATTTTTAACTCATTGTCTCTCACCTCCCATCTATATGTAAATGTCATGTATTCTAGTCCCAATTATTGGCAACTTTTTTCTCTAATGATATTTATATCTACATATATTGATTATCTATATATATCACTATATGATTTTACCATACTACTTTGATCTTGTTATACTTCATTTAGTAAGGGTCATTATAATGTCCATGATGAAGAAGATATGGTCGAAAAAATTATTAAATTTATATTTGAAACTATTCATAAATTTAATAATTAATCTACTTGTAAATTTATAAATTAATTCTAATTGTACAAGTATTGTTACATCCGAAATTTTCATTTTGTTTTCGTTTCCGATTTTCCGATAGAAAACGGAAATGGATGCGGAAGCGGAAACACCCTTTTCCGTTTCTAACTCCAAAATTTCTTATAGGAAGCGGAAGCGGAAACACTCATTTCTGATTCCAATTCCGACTTCGACCCGTTGGCAGCCCTAAGTGGGGCAGAGAGAGAGAGAGAGAGTGGGGGCGCATCAGTGGAGAGAGGGGTTGATGGCATGAGAGGGGCTGGGTTCCCCCTCCAACACTATCAATGAGAGAGAGAGAAAGAGAGAAGCTAGGGAGAGGAGAGAGGGTAAGGAAATAAGGATAGTCTCGTATTCTCACCCTCCATCTAAGGGTTCCAACATCCATCTTGTGACTGAATATTTCTTAGTTTTAACAGTCAATTAATTTGAGGGATATAACAAATGCTTTTTTTCAAATATGAAATACATTTGATGAGGTCAAAATTTGAAGGATATATGTGAAAATATGATGATTTTTAGTGGTATTTTCTTTAAAAGTGCGTAGTACCTCAGTTGTGTTAAATAGAAGAATATACACGTGTAGACAATATACACTAATAAAAGAGTACCACACTAACATCATGTGAAAACATTTAATCCCCCAACAACACAAAAAGAGAGGAAGTAGAAAATTCCACACTAGAAATTGTGTTTATCCATTCCTTTACTTTAACACACATAGTATGAAAGATTGTCGTCCCATCTATAGAATCCCTTCTGAAGATCCTACTATTCCTTTCGCCTTATAACATCCACAGAGTGGCGTGTAGGATAAGCCACCACATAGCTCTATCCCCCCTAAGAGTCCACTGTTTCTCCCACTCCAAAAGTAGTTGGTGCACATTCTTATATAGATGTCAATTGAAGCCAATCTTCTTTCCCACCTCCCTCCACACCTCTTGAGGGTAGGAGCACCCCCCCCCCACAGAGTACACAAGAAGGCTAAATATCTGGAAGGAAGCAGCATAGCCTATCCCTCGTGGAGAGTCTCTCATGCTAGATCCTCCAAATCAGAATCTTCATCTTCAAAGGATTTCTTGGCCTCCACACCTAATGACCAAGAGAATGTCGAAGGCTTCCATATGCAATAACTCTGTAAGTTGAACTGACAGAAAACAAACATCCCTTCTCCCACCTCCACACCAATGTATCCTCTGAATCGGTCGGATGGAACTATGACAGAACTGATAAGAGATTCAAAAACTGCACCAACTCAACCTGTGTCAAGTCCCGTCTAAAAGTTGGCGTCCAAGTCCCTCTAGGAAGGAGAGAGTCATAGGCCCAAGAGGCAAAAGTCAGGGGTTCTGCCGAAATCTAGAACAAGGTAGGGAACAAAGAGTGCAAGGTGAAATCTCCACACCACCTATACTTTCAGAAGCAAGCCATGTTCCTTCTACCAAGGCGGACCAAGACCCCTGACAGAAACTCCCTACACAACAAGATGTCACGCTGGAGCGAGGAAGAACCGCCAAAAGTAGAGGAGATATCCCAAAGTCTGCTCCTCCCAAAGTACCTCTGCCGAATCAACATAGTCCACAACCCCCCTTCCCCACTCCCAAGCTTCCACAACCACTTATACAAGAGTGCCATATTGAAATCTATAAAAGAGAGGTGGGGTGAGAGAGGCTTGTATTTTTAACATACAATGAACCTTTCTTTTTATGATAATCTTGTATGGGGTGGTTCTGGACATCCCCCAAGGCTTGTTAATATTTTAATGGCTACCCTGGAGTCTTAGACAAACTCCGCATAAAAAATAAAATAAAATGTATGAGGAGAGTTTTAAGTACTGAACCACTACTTCTTATATATAGAAAACTCCGAAATCATGTGCCAATCAGATACAGCTTCAGTTAGAAATTGAGATATCT
Source organism: Colocasia esculenta (assembly GCA_014218235.1). Classification (NCBI taxonomy): domain Eukaryota; kingdom Viridiplantae; phylum Streptophyta; class Magnoliopsida; order Alismatales; family Araceae; genus Colocasia; species Colocasia esculenta. The sequence continues at coordinate 7,483,305 of CM024765.1, read as the reverse complement.
CCAACTAGATCCTTCCTAAACTTGTTTTACAAAGCACAACACCATATTGAACAGACAAGTGTGTTACAACAATCCAGAGCAAACTCTATATGTACACCTCATGTTGATCCCTACTTAATGTCTGCTTATTATATACCTGTGATCTAAGAGGGGTTTGCATTCTATAAGTTGTTCAGAGAATAAAAAACAGTGGAAGATCTCTCTCAAAAGAATAAGGATTCATAAGAAACCATTTTTGGTGAAGTAAAACCACATGCTTGTGACATTTTAGGGAAATTCTTGTAAACAAAATCTCATGTTTGCATTACTTGAACATATGTGAGAAAGAGGAGGAATCCGTGAGAGAAGCGGCGGCAATGTTGCCTGCGAAGTATTTTTCAGGGGAATGTGAGAAAATAGTTCTCAAAGAAATAGGGAAATTTTTCAGGAGGAAATAAAATCCTAGCAAACATTCACACGCGTCTGCCAAACATATGAACATTGTTAGGAAAGAAATTTTCTGAGAAATTTAGAGAATGCAAATCCCCCCTAAAATACTGTTCCATGATGTGTGAACAAGACACGACAGCAGCTAAGCAAAACAATTTATTTTTCTCTTTTTGGATTTTTTTTGCGCAAACATTCTCCTGTTCAAAGTGAAATTGCGTGAAACTTCGTCCTAGACTGTTACCTATACACAAACATTCATGTGTAAATGAAGTAGCACACATCACATGCTCTTGTTAACACCTCAATTAATATATCACTAAAATCTCTTAATGTTAGTTGATGAAAAAGGAATTCCCATAGATACTCTGATGGAAGTTTAGCGCCAGGGAATACACAAAATAAGCTGAAAAATGATACGGTACCACACTATCCAATCATGAGATTGAATGACCGAGCTAAAGAACTCTCGTCCATTGGTTACAAACTCCTAAGCTACAATTTTCCTGCTAGATTTCAAAATTGAACAAGAGAAGAAAAGGGCAAAATTATGATACAAAGAGTGGCACTATGGCATTCCCTTGTCAAGTTTATGTACGAAAGGTACGCATTTACATATAAATCTAGGGTGCATTTCCATGAAATTTCACTTCTAATAAGGTAATATACAGAAATACAGAAATAACAAAAAAAAAATCATTTATCTGCTGTCCAATAAAAATAGAACTCCAGAATACCTTTTTATTGCTCTCCATGTAAATAATGATGTACCTGAACTTGAGATATAGATCAAACTTCAAAGAGGCCTTGAATCAGAGGGACGGCATGTTAGGAATCTCCAATCATCCAATCGACATGTAAATGGTGGCAATCAAGGGAATCTGTTACTCTGCTCAAAGCTGCTTTGCGGTGAAGTAGAAGTTTATTCAGGAAACTGTCATCCTTCTTGTTTTTCCTTGGCAACTTTCGGGAAATGCTTTTCCATTTTGCCTCAAATTGAAACGCTATCGGAAAACCAAAAGAATACATTTTTGTCGGATGGAAAGAAAATGATCATAGAAAAAACAATCTTGAAAACTATAGACAGCATGACGAGAATAGCAGTATACATCTATATAAAAGTGATTGCAAATATCAACCAGCTATTTATTAAAGTAAGAGATCAGGCCAGTTTTAGAGCAAGTATAGTCCTTTGTGGCCCAAAGGTATGTTCAATCAAAATGCTCAACTTTTGATTAAATGAACAAAACAAATAATAGCAAGTAAACAAAGTTTCATTGCCTCTCTCGGTAATCATCAAAACAACGAGGCTCAATACTTGGACCATGAAGACACGATATGTCAATCATATCATGATGAGGCTTGTCGAGGAATTAAATTTAATTCAAATGTATAATTGTGATACAAAGTAACTGTCCAACCAACTATTCTAGTAGACCACCTTCAAACCCAATCCAAGTCTCGGTGACATCATGTGCCCGCATTGATCCATCTGGTGAAGGCAGCTCGGTGCAAGAAAATATCATCCTTGCTAGTAACATTTTAAAGAAACTACACTCAAGGTCTGAAGAAGAAGACTCAATTGCCATTAGGTAGTCCCTCAGAGTCTTCAGGCTTCTTATATATCACATGCTAGAACTTTTGTGAGTAGCTCCTCTGTGGATCTCGTTCCAAGAGGTTATGCCTCAAACTACATAACTTTCAGTTTTATTAGGGTAATTGGATTCTTCTCCACTTCTAATGGGATCTAACAGGGTGATCCACTATCACATGTTTTTATTATTGTGATGGACAGATTATCATGTCTGATGGAGCAGGCTCTGGAAGAAGCGAGGTCCCAACCTTTGGGAATACTCATGTATCTTACATTTCCTGATGATGAGATCACTTTTTTCAAGGATCATGGCCAAATAGCAAAGGAAATTGCAAGGGTATTGGAAGAAATTCGATCTATATCCAGGCTCAAGGTAAGCCAAGATAGAAGTATAAAGTATTCTTTATTGGGGGGTGAAACTGGGATCTCTTCAAGCGCCACACCAAGGGCTTGCCCACTTACATAAAGGCAAGCACAAGAGTTGCCATCAGCCACAAATGGGGAAAATCACTTAGAATATTGCTTCATCGAGCACATGCCTTGCAGGCCTTGTTAAGCTGTTGAAATCTGATCTTTCTGCATACTTTCTATATTGGATCACTTCATCCCTCATCCTCAACCAAGAAATAAAGGATATGAAAGCTAACACTTACCTATTCCTCGAGCAAATTATCCAGCACAGAATTCTTTCACATTATTTTGTAGGATACAATATTGCAAGAGATAACAGACTGGAACGTTGTTGTTTTTTTTTTTTCGCTAAGCACAACTTTGAAACATTCAGCAGAAACATGATTCCCTGCGGATTGAGTGAGTACATGGATGATAGGATAAACATTTCTCAATCTAGGATGTTCAAATCATATCCATGAACATGGTACACGAGATTGGAAAGAAGAAAAACAAGACAAACAAACAAAATAAGACAAATCTAAACAACTAAAGACCGTTCCCTCTCCTGTCTCCATCATCAAAACAAGGGGAAAAAATGAAAATGTGAACACAAACCTGCGCTTTTCTCCTCAAATCCTCGAACAATGCATGCACAAATCCACGGTCTGCCTGCAGACGATGCCTTGGCCCCACCCTTAAGCTCACCATTATGTTGCTTCAAACTGCAAATGAATTGTTTCTGTGGAACTTTTAGGCGGGATAAAGAGAGAGGAAATTTTTCATTGACAAGATCCAAGTGTTCAGGAGAACTTTATCCAAGGAAAATACAACAAATTCGAAATATTCCCTACTTATTGAGGAGAACTTTATCCAAGGAAAATGCAACAAATTCGAAATATTCCCAACTATCACCAATCTATGTTCCCCCTTTTTTTTTGGGGGGGGGGGGGGGGAGGAAGGAAGGGGGTTGACCCGATATAAAGTCAGATAACATCAGATTTACACTTAACAGAGGGCTAATCCATCCATCATCATCTGAATTGCTTACCGGCGGGGGAAGTTGGTCGTGACGCCCACATAAGTCTTCGGTAGCCGAGTCGAAACGATCAGGTAGACGCACCAGGGCGACGATCGCCTCCCTCCTACCCCTCGGCACCGCACGGGAGTCCGCCCCGCCGCCGCTCGTCCGCCTCCCCGGCTGGAGGTCGAGGCGACGGAGGCCTCTTCGCTGCTGGAGTCGGCGGCGGCGGCGAAGGCCTTGGCCGGATCCGAGCGGGCATTCCTCTTGGTGGAAGGGAAGATGTTGGACAGCCTCCTCGCCATTAGGTTCAACATTCCCGAGATCGCGGCCGCTGGGGGTCTTCCATGGGCGGTTCCTTCCTGGGTGGCATCGGCTCGGCATTTGGGACTTTGGCAGTTGGCACAAAGGAGGGACAACGGGTTGACGAAAGGGGGGTGAATATGGTGGGGTTCGGTTGGTCGTTTTTTTGTCAACTCGAATCAAATTGAATTTTAAGACCAACTCGAATGGAATCGAATCTCAAGGTCAATCCGAATCGAATCGAACGGTTCGATTCGGTTTAAATTGAAGTATAATACTTTTCATGTCAAAAACACGAGTTTGATTTGACTGTTAAGGCGCTGACCCATCACCTTGGAGGTGTGGGATTCGAATCTCAATTTTAACCGTTGTCATGTGCTAACCATCTGCGCTGGATTTTGTTTGGGTAAGAAATACACATGTTTTATATATGTATTCGGTTTATTCGGTTTCAGAAAATGAAACTGAATTGAACTAGATAGGGCGGGTCAGTTTTTCAGTTTGAACCGAATTCTGAACAGCTTCATTGACGACAGTTTTTTTTAATTACTTATATCTTTGTTTCTCGAAAAAAAGGGAAATTTTAAAATTAATCTTCTCTTAATAAATATTTACCTAAATATGTTGAGTTCTAATCAAGGTTCGTCGTACCGTCCAGATCGACCGTACCGCATTCTCTATGGTACGGTACCGTATCGTACCGCTGAGATACGATAGAGAAAGGACTTGTTTGAATTTTTTTTTTAAAGTTTTGTGACTTGATAATATTAAAATAATCAAACTTCAAAAGAAGACTCTCCATCCAAACTCAAGACAGACTCTCTATTTATTCTCATGCATGGACTCTCTCTCTAACTCAAGATTGTACTCTCCTCTCTCTCTCTCTCTCTCTCTCTCTCTCTCTCTCTCTCTTCTCCTCTCTCTCTCTCTCTCTCTCTCTCTCTCTCAACACATTCTAGGACTATATAGGATAGGAAAAGACTACCACCATGTGAAGAGATGTCTGGAGGCTCTGCTCACCAAGTCTCATCGCCCCAAAGCTAGAGAAGTCATTCTCAACGTTGCACCCTTTCTCTCTCCCCTTTCTCTCTCATATCCTCCAGAACCATCAAGAATATCACGCCTTCTACTGCCTGAAAAGGGGCTAATATGCTCACGAGGTCTTCATCAAAGTTGTTCTACTCTTCTTTAACTTCGTCCTCGAAGTGGAATCACCTCAATTAGTGATCTGTGCCCAAAGTTATAGCAGATTATTCTTCACAATCTCTCTCATATCATAATATACATATACAAGATTATCATGCCTTCCACATCTCAAACGAGGGCATATCTCTTCGAGGCTTCTACATGAAAGTTGTTCCCCACAACTTCCTCTACGAGTTCCAACTAGAATCACATTAAATGAAGGTTTGTGCTTAAAGATACAATGAATTATTCTTGACCTTCTCTCTCATATTGCGATCCAAACTAGCAGTGAGTGCGGCATCTCTACAACCTGAACGAGGGTGATCCAGTTTTTTGGCTCTTCATGAAAGTTGTTCATGATATAACCAATATATTCCATTAGATCAACACCAAGAATCTGAAAATAGAAACAAAACTGTAACGTCTTAAAATTTATAATAAAATATTAATATGACACTAACAAATTAAAAAGAGATAGTAAATTATACGTAAGACATTATCACTTATATACAACATAATTATCTTTAATTTTAGAATATTTTCATATTATTAATATAATTCTGGTACTATCTTTGATTGTGTGTACTTCAACGAGATGACATTCGGATCCAAAAATAAGTCAAACATGAAGTTATCATAATTATTAGAAAAAATATTGATTCTAAAAATATAAATATCAGGAATTATTGATGCATAGATGTTGAGATTAAGTCGACCTAATGATTTTTAGACAATTTTTACTTGACAAAAAATTATTAAAAAAACTATAATTACTATAATTTGTATCATCTCTTAATTATATTATGTTTGAAATTTCATCTCAATTAGGCACCATTTAGACCCCTTAAGCGCACACAGAATTTGTCACGATACGGCGAACCCTCTATACACTTCAACGGGACGTCATTTGGTTCCGAAAATAAAGTCAAATCTAAAATCATCATAATTAATAGAAAAAATGTACTGATTCTAAAAATATAAGTATTAGGAATTATTGATGCATAGATGTTGAGATTAAGTAGACCTAATGATTTTTGAGATAATTTTTACTTGACAAAAAAATAATTTAAAAAATCAAACTAAATTTACTATAATTTGTATCATCTCTTAATTAATTTATGTTAGAAATTTCATCTCAATTAAACATCATTTAGACTCATTAGATACACCGGATATGAGAGGGGAAGAAAAAAAAAGTTCAAATGACCAAACTGTATCGATCCACCGCGGCACGCCCGGGTCACCCCATTGGGGTGACCCGACCGTGCCTAGGCTCCTGAGAGCCCAAGCACGGCCCGGTTCACACGTACCACGGCGGTTTGTCGTGGTACGGCAAACCCTGAATTTTGGTACTATCCTTGATTGTGCGCACTTCGACGGGACGATATTCGGTCAGAAACTAAAGTCAAATCTGAAGACATCATAATTGCCAAAAAAATGTACTGATTCTAAAAATATAAATATCAATAATTATTGATGTATAGATGTTGAGATTAAGTCGACCTAATGATTTTTGAGACAATTTTTACTTGACAAAAAATTAATTTAAAAATTAAACTATAATTACTATAATTTGTATTATCTCTTAATTAGCTTATGTTTGAAATTTCAACTCAATTAGACACTATTTAGACCCCTTAAATATATCCGATGTGAGAGTGGAAGGGAAAAAAAATAGATACACACGATCTGCCGTAGACTGGTCCGGACCGGAACGAACCGAACCACGGCGTGCCACCCCGGCACATTCGGGTCACCCACATGGGCGACCCGACCGTGCCTGGGCTCGCCAGAGCCCAAGCACGGCCCAAGCATGGGCCGGTTCGCGCGTACCGCGACGGTTTGACGCGGTACGGAGAACCCTGGTTCTAATTATAAAATTATGTATAATTCTAATATATTTATAAAACTATGCCTAAATAGTTTACCCAATATGTTGTAATTAACAAAATTTTGATATTTGTATAAGTTAAAACAAATTTGTGTAAGCTGCAAATGTAATTTATAACAAATTTATGTAAGTTGTAACATATATATTTATGTATCTCAAATTTATATAAACTATTACATATTTATGTAAATTATCCAAACATGAGACTCTGACATATTTTTGTAAACATTTATTACAAATTTTATTTTAATAAAATTTTAAAAATAATTTATATTTATGTGATTTAATTGGATTCAAATCGATAGAGTTAGTTGTCTTGATCATGATTTGTCGGATCGGCATCAAGAGGCGAATCAAGTTTCTCCTGATTATCTCTGATTCCCCCCCCCCCAAATCGACCTTATTCGCATGGGTATAATATATATTACAAATATGATATAATATTATTATATATATGAGATGAATCAGACCGAATTTATTTCATCGTGTAATATCCGGAACGTTCGGATCGTAGTTTACTGAGTTTGGGGGTCGGTGTGTGGCCCATTGGTTGAGTGAGTGTGTTTATACAAGTTTTTACAGGTTGGTGTGGCAGGTTGGGAGGCTGGAGGGTTGGAAATCCCAGCCCAAACAGACCTCTGGCGAGTTTATTAAGAACGCGACCAACACAGTTGTCGCGATTCTTATATGAACGCGACCACCTGCACTGTCGCAATTTGGAACTACTTTTACGTGAGCGCCACTGCATACGCGTCGCGTGGCGCATGCAGGATCGTCAAGGTTTAATCGCGACGGCGGGGTACGTCACGTTTTTAAACGCGACGGTCCGATACGTCGCGATTTAAACTCTATGTATTTTGGGCTTCTGCCCTTGGTCGAACAATGCAGTTGCACTGTTCAGCTGAAGGGGAGGCTGCTGCGGGTTTTGGAGGCAATTTGGGGTTTGTGGCTGTCCGTTCGGCGTGGTTCCGGTGCGAGGAAGAGCTTCGGAGCACAGGGAACCTCTGGGCGACGTTGACTTTGCGTTTCATCCATTGGTAGGGGGACTTTCCCTTATTTTCGATTGTATGGTATGCATAGGTTAGGGTTTGTGAAATATGGTTTGGAAATCACCTGAATATGATAGAGAGCATGCCTAGGGTTTTATATGAACAGTTAGTTCCTGCTTTACCAGCATGTACAACCATTTGGTATGATTTTCGGAATGAGAGTTTAGGGTTGGTTTCTGCTGTCGGAAAGGCGACAGAACCAGTCGTCGTGTTTTGAGAACGCGACGACTTGTCCGGTCGCGATTCAGGCTTTAAGGCGACGGGTTGGTTCGTCACGATTCAGGCTTCAATAGGCAACCACTGTGTTGGTCGCGATTTATAATGTGGCCACCCGAGCTCTGGGGTTTTGTGGCCAGTCTGTCTGTTTTTCTGTTGTACACTGTCTGGGCAGTGATAGTTATGCAATGTAGGGTTTGTAAGGGTTGTGCCGGCTTATACCGTGGTTGATAACGATGGATTAGATTTGGAATGTGTGCATAGCGAGTTGGGTTATTAACGCCTTCCGTGGTTACCGTTCCAGTCGGTTATCCAGGCACCAGGTGCTCGGGTTTTGTCCCGGTACGGTGAGTACCATCAAGGTTTGTGTCTTCTTCTTGGACACCCTCACTCCTGAGTTTGAGTTGTATGTTCGAGTAAGGGAAAGACGGCAGGGGGCAGCGACTCGTGTTTGTGGGTGTGTGGTCGCTTGTAGCGCGCTCGTGGTTGGGGGACGAACACCAATAGACGTACTGATCCTCAGCTAGTCCTATTTCCAGTGCCTCACTTTAGGGAGCTTAGGCCGGAGTCCCTAGAGGTGTCAGGCTTAGGCCTGTAGCTGTGTGGTCTGCAGGAGTAATGTTGGTATGTCTCCACAGTTCTTGACCTTGTTGAGGTGGAGCGGCAACTGGACTTTCGTCCGTGGCTATGAGACTGAGAGGTAGACTTGTGTTGTTTGTCCGAGCCTATGGATAGTGTCGCGAACTAGTTCTCGTGACTCGTGTGCGGCGTGCCCTTCTTTAGCTTGTACACGTGCATGTGGTTTGTCATTTATTTATTTATAGCTGTAGTATCATGCATAGGCAATGTTATATTTAAATTGCTTATCATTTTTTCTTACTCTAGTTGTTGTACATTGTTCTCTCGACTTTTGGGGAGTTGCCCTACTGAGCCAGTGACTTGCAAGGCTCACCCCTTCTTCTTCTAGGTGAAGGAGAGCAGGAGGGTTCTCGTCCCTCTTCTAGCTCAGGACCGCACCATACCGGAGTCGGGTCTACGCCACTAGCAAATTAATACTTCTACTAGTTGTGCCTTGGGGGTTTTGTCCCAGGCAGTTGTACTTGTGATGTGACTTTGGTTTAGAACTGAATATGTACATCTCATGTGAACATGTGTAAGATATGGAATCTCTTATATGTTCAGTGTGTTCTTTTATATTTCTACGGACATATGTGTGTTGATATCACTTGCGAGGCTACGGCTCGTTCGTGGGAGACGGAGTCGTGTCGGACACATTATTAGGTTAACAGACTTGAACGGCGAGGATCGTCACACATTGAGAATCAAATTTTTCATAATTCACTTCGATTCCCCCAAATTGAGCTGATCTGATTTGTCACGACAAATCATAGTCTTCATATCGCTAGCTATCGACCTCCTATCCTCCATCATCACTACTCATCTCTTGTGTCTCATCACCTATTATAGGTATGACTTGGCATAGTTGAATCTAATCTGATGAATCTACATCAGCTTTATTAAGTATTTCTCTTCTCTCTCATCTCACTTATAATCATAATTCAGATTTATGAATAACTAAGAAAAGGTCACCAACCATAATTGGACAGGTACATAATAATTGGTGCAAACCCAAAAGATGTAAGTTAAGATGTATCTTTATTTTAAAAAATAATTATAAATATAAATCATAATTATGTCTTATCTCATTTCCTACCACCAATCAATCACATGAGGGTATTTTTCACTCTGTCACTCTAATTATATTATCTTTTCGATTGTGACTCGTCCTTATACAGTTGTCCACGTGGAATTGGACATTTATAAATCATTAATTTAACACACAATCTAAGAATGGCTGCCAGATTAATTTTAACATAGTTATAAAATTGGATAAATTAATTATAAGTCATTGTTAGATAGGGGACTTATTTTCTCATTCCATGTCAGAAAAAAAATGTCCCAAACAATTCTTGTGAACTTTATCAATCAACCCCTAAATGGATAGTTTTTATCTTCTTCTTTTTTTTTTAATCTTTTCATCTATTTTTGTGCTATCAGATATATGTACGACTATTATGTTCATATTTTAATAGCACTTCAAGATTAAGTTTTAAGATATTAAAATAAGAGTTTGAAGTTGTTAAAGTATATGTAATAGTGAGTTAAAGTATATGAGATTTAAAGTAACTATTGATATAATTTAAAGTGTAACTATTGGTATGACTTAAAATCTATATTTGAAAGTATTAAAGTAAGAGTTCAAAGATGTAAAGTATGTATGATAGTTAGTTAAAATTTGAAATCACTGTTAAAATGACTTAAAGTCAATATTCTAAAGTGATAAAATAAGAATTTAGAGTTGTAAAAGTATATGTGATAGCTGAGTTAAAATGTGTGAGACTTAAAATAATTGGTGACAAATTAAAGTCTAAGTTTAAATACGTTAAAGTAAGTGTTTGAAGTGTTAATGGAAGATTTTAAGGTCGTTAAAATATGTGTGATGGTGGGTTAAAGTGTGTGAGAGTTAAAGTCACTATTAGTATGATTTAAAATCTATATTTTTGAAGCTGGGATTTCTTTGGTGTCTTGTTGTTCTTGTTGTAAGCACCCTCAGATTGAAGACCTTGATCACTTGTTTATTCACAGCGATACTGCTGCCACTCTTTGGCGTTGGATTCATCCTCTTCTATCCCCAAGGGTCATCCTTCATAGCCATATCACTGCCCGTCTGTGGAGTGTTATTCAGACTTCAAATATCAGATCTCCTTATGGCTTTGTTTCTTTATATACCCTCACCCTCATATTGTGGGAAATCTGGAAGGGCAGATGTTTAAGAAGGTTTGAGTCTACTCAGGTTTCTGCTGGGGTGATCATCAGCAACATCAAGTCTAGCATTTTACACTCACTATCTAAACTCCACTTTAAGGTAGCGCCTAGCTCTCATGAGATGCAGACCCTTCATGGATTCGGCTATGCTCCTATGTGCCCTGTCAAGATGCTTAAACTTATAAGACGGATTCCTCCTATATGTGATTTCAGCCTCAATGTTGATGGTGCTTGCAAAGGGAATCCTGGAGAGTGTGGAGGTGGTGGTTGTATTCGTGATTCTCAGGGTTATGTTCATGTGGCTTTCACTCATTATTATGGGGAGGGGACCAGCATGATTGCAGAAATAAGAGCGCTTTGTGATGGACTTCGGCTGGCAAAATCCTTAGGTTGCAGGCTATCTATTGTTTACTCTGATTCTCAGGTTCTTGTGAAGTCCATCCGTGAGGATAAGATTCTTTCTTGGCGTTCATACAGATGGTGGAGAGAAGCTAAATTGATTTTCACCCGAGAGCCTTTTCAGCTGTCTCACGTGTACCGGGAAACCAATCAACTTGTTGATTCTTTGGCTAATTTTGCTATTAAAAATAGACAGAATGGTGTTTTCTGGGGGGCACACAGGTTACCACATGCTTGTAAGGGGCCTATGGTTATAGATAAATCTGGCCGCATGCATGTTAGATTGGTATAAATGGGGTATGCCCCATGGATTCTGTAAAAAAAAAAGATCATTCACAAAAAAAATGATTTAAAATCTAAATTTGAAGATTTTAAAGTAAGAGTTTTAAACGTTAAAATAAGAATTCAAAGTTGTTAAAATATATGTGACAGTAAATTAAAGTATATGAGATTTAAAATAACAGTTCATCAAAATTAGAAGATAGAAAATGTTAGTCAAAAATTACCAGCACAGATGGTAAAGTAAAGATTATAAATTAACATCCCTAAAAATACTTTAAGTTTTTTGTGCAGGTATTTTGACAGGGACCTGTAGTTAAGATCCCTCTCTGATAAGGACTTGTAATTAATTTACCCTATAAAATTATGTCTAATTCTAATACATTTCATAATTTTTACCATTAGTCATAGTTGTTTCATGAATTTTGGGAATTCTTTATATATTTGTAAATATATTTCTCTTAGAAGTTTATATATGAGATTAAGACTTGTATTTTTATTATTCTTAATACTATCTCAACAATTAATTTTTATTAAACACGTGACAGATAGATAAAACTAGTCTGGGCTACTATTTATAGACCTATTTTTATAAAACAACCATATATGTGTTGCTAGATCTTTTCTTTTCTCCAACGCATTTAGTTCTTACGTGCATGTCACTTCTGAAGTATATGATGCAATAATTATGCTACATAATATAATGGGATAATTTCTATATATATATATATATATATTCCTATTATTTAAAAAAATTAAATATACCTCTCTTACATTTACAATCCTACATACCATGATAATTAAATAAACTTTCAAAAAAGTCGTTGCCGTTCACCTTCAATTAAATTATAGTAAGATTAAACTGAATCAAAGATAGAAAAGTTTGACCTACCCCTCAAATTAAAATTTGAAAATATTTCTCTCATATTTAAAAAAAATCATCTTTCTCTCTCTCCCCAGTAATATCTCCACTTCTCTCCCTCTCCCTACACATAACTAAGGTTGGTCGTATCGCGCAAATCGACTGTGTCAAATTCTACATGACACGGTACTATACAGTTCGTACTGTATCGATCGGTCGATCGAAAATATCTAGTCGGTTGATCAATTTTTATCCATCTTTGAAAATCAAATAAATCATGAGATTTGGACGTTATCTTCACAAAAATTAGTCGACCAATAAAAAAATTTCAGTCAATCGATTTGAGACTTGATCTGTTAAACGTCTGGGGATACTTATTAGAAGAATCGGTCAACCAATAAAACAAAATTGATCCCGTAACGTGTCGACCGTGTCGAGATTCGCAAAATTCCGTGTACGGTACGGTACAACCGTGCTGTTGAGATAAGCAGCGGTACGGCAAACCCTGCACATGACCCTCTCTCTCTCTCTCTACCCTTTCTACACGTGAGCAAGGGTAATTTTGTCAAGCAATAAATTTTAAAATCGTTCTGCATATAATTGCTGCAAATTAATAAATATTGTGCTCTTTAACTTATGCCTATATGGAGGAGTAGATTTCATATGAAAAGATATGCAAAGATCTTTATTGTTAATAAAGTTGTTGGGAGGACAGCACTCAGGCCAGCGACAACTCTCTCTCACACTACCCACACGTAGATACCAGAGAGAGATAGAAGGAGGTAGGAAGAAGAACACAGGAACACCAGATTTTACGTGGTTCGGAGGCAAGAAGCCTTCTTACGTCCACGGCCACAGCAGCTTTCAATACTTCTTCTGTAAGAAAACACACTCCTCTAAAGAGGACAAAACCCCCCTTTATATACTAGGAGGAAAGGGCGCCACAATCAAGACACACAAGGGCAAAAGGGTCCTGCCTCTGAATCGCCTCAGAACTGCAAAGTCTTGTCCTGGTAAGAGGGAGTCGAATGATTCAATATTTGACATTCGACTGCATGAGTCGAATCCTTCACGTTGACATTCGACTGCATGAGTCGAATCATTCACATCTGACATTCGACTTCATGAGTCGAATCATTCAATCGACTGCTTCATTTCTGACTTCGACTGTGGCAGTCGAATGCTGAGTCCGCCTGCAACACTTAGTCCGATCTGCTTCAGAGTTCGGACTCCACATTCTAACAAAAGTTGCATTTATTATCATACATTAGTAATTACCATATTTTTTTACAACTATAAAAATCAAATATCCTATTTCTTTTTCATAATTTAACCCGTCAAATAAGGTTTTGTATTGCATCCAGTATAAATTTGATAATTTAGGGTCATTCAACCTAAATTGTAGAACTTATGATAAATATACTTATTGGTGAGAACAGCCGGTGGCACGGTGGTCGCCCCCCTGCCAAATGGAGGGGGGGGGGGGGGGGGAGACGGGAGGGCGCGGGTTCGATCCCCGTCGTCTCCTCATTTCTCCCCATCTTAGGGCTGCCAATGGACCTCCGAATTCCATTTAGTCGACCCATTTTCACATTTTTATAGGATGCGGAACTCTGAAAATAACTTTCCAATAACTTAGCGGAAGCGGAAATGGATATCTGAATTCTTATAGGATGCAGAAGCGGAAACACCCAATTTCGCATCCGCTTTTCCGTTTCCGTTTTCGATAACTTTTAATATATATTATATAATATTTTTATAATAAAATCTCCTTAAACTCGAAGCTTTGGCTCTTAAATGTTTAACTCATTGTCTCTCACCTCCCATCTATATGTAAATGTCATCTATTCTAATCCCTATTATTGGCAGCTTTTTTCTCTAATGATATCTATATCTACATATATTGATTATCTATTACTCAACCATTATATATCACTATATGATTTTACCATACTAATTTAATCTTGTTATACTTCATTTAGTAATGGTCATTATAATGTACATGATGAAGAAGATATGGTAGAAAAGATTATTAAATTTACATTTGAAACTATTTGTGTGGGTGTTTCCATGTTCAGTAGTGGGCCGAACGGGCCTCCACTGAGAAAGAGAGAGGGAAGGAACTGTCGTCGGCGCAGACGAAGGCCTGTAAAACCAGAATGTCAAGGGGGTCCGGTTGAAGAACCGAGAGAACCCTCCGATGCCTAAGTCAGGGTTGACTGCGAGAGAGACAGAAAAGGAAGGTTTTGTGTGTTGGTTCGCGCGTAGGCGAATGTGTGGGAGAGGAGTCTCGTGAGCGAGTGTGTATGAGAGGGGTCTCGTACCTTTGCATGAGAATTACCGGTGCCTTATATAGGCGAGGGACACGAAGGGTCCAGACGCGTCCCTCCTCCAACGATGACGGGAGGGGGGGGGCGTCGGTTAAGATTTCCAAAGTGAAGGCTGTCCGTTGAGGCGCATGTTGGGGTTCTACACGTTTAATGCCCCAGTTCGTGGGGTGGTGCTGAGCAGTTGTCATAACTAGCATAGTAGACGAAGAGTCGCCTGGAACTACGGGCCATGAGGGTGCCGCATAGAGGCTACCAGACTTGCTCGGTTCCTGGGGAGGTTGCCCGGTCCACGATGCGGCTGTGCAGTCCCGCTGCCTGGATCTCATGGCCACCAGGGTCAAACCAAGAGTCACCTGGTCTGCTCGGTAGAGTGCGCTTAGCTCGAGCATGTTGTGCGGTGCTCGGAACCTGCCTTTGGGACCTTAGGCGCTTGATGGCTGAAGTGTGTTCGGAAACCAATGGCTGAACCCGAGGACACGTGGCTTAATGGCCATATCCTTTTTGCCTTTCTGGGTCATGATGGGCCTAGGAGGCTAGAAATAGCCTCCACACTATTCATAAATTTAATAATTAATATACTTGTAAATTTATAAATTAATTCTAATTGTACAAATGTTGTTACATCTGAAGTTTCTGTTTTGTTTCCGTTTCCGTTTTCGATTTTCCGATAGAAAGCGAAAATGGATGCGGAAGCGGAAACACCCTTTTCCGTTTCCATTTCCGACTCCGAAATTTTTTATAGGAAACGGAAGCGGAAACACCCATTTTCGATTCCGACTCCAACCCGTTGGCAGTCCTACCGGCCCATCCCCAACCAACCAACTTACCCATATATATATATATATATATATATATATATATATATATATATATATATATATATATATATATACTTATTGGTGATCAACGGTACACAGTTGACATCGCGAGAGTTGATGATTCATAATAATCTCAAATGTATCACACTGCACTTAGTGTTAATACTATTATAAACTTATGATTAAGGCCCCTAAATATATCATCAAACTATAGTGATACCTGTTGAACCACTCTTTATTACCTTCATATTTTGGTGCTAACAAAATTTATGATGTAACTTAAATTGAACATTTTGTTTCATCTGTGTCGCATCAATCTCATAGCAAAATGCTAAGTATCACATTGATGTAATAAGGCATACTAAAATGCTAAATCGATGTTCATTCAATATACATCGATTTCTATTCAAATTAAAGTGCCACATCGATTTCATTAACAATGATTTCATAAGTTACACAATGATTTGATCGTGTAACGATTCGTTAAGTGAAACATCGATTTCCTCGCATAACGATTTCTTAAGTGATCACATCGATTCGCTGAGGCTCATAACGATTTCATAAGTGAACGCAACGATTTGCCCTCACATCGATTTGCCTTCTATAACGATTCGCTAAGGCTCATAACGATTTCATAAGTGAGCGCAACGATTTGCCCTCACATCGATTTACCTTCTATAACGATTCGCTAAGGCTCATAACGATTTCATAAGCGAGCGCAACGATTTGCCCTCACATCGATTTGTCCTCTATAACGATTCGTTAAGGCTCATAACGATTTGGTTCTTATAACGATTTCATAAGTGAGAAACAACGATTTGCTCTCATATCGATTTGGTTCTCACAACGATTCGATAAGTGCCATAACGATTTGCTTCTCACATCGATTTGTTAAGGATTGCTAAGACTTACAACGATTTGCCATTCATAACGATTTGTTAAGTCTCTTAAGTATAACGATTTGATAAGTGACTTAAACAATGATTCACTTCAAACATAGTTTTTTTAAGTGCTTTTTGGCGCCTAATAAAAAATCAAATATCTTCTGACAGAAAAAGTTGCATGCATATTTCAGAGTCTTGTCAGAAAAAGATATGACCTTCTATTTTCAGCATGTTAGCAGAAACACAGTGGTATGCACAGTTTATCATAAATTACACTTTTGTGCTAACACTCTCTTCTATGCTTACAGACCTCGAAGACCACCAGAGGTTGATTAAGACAAATGAAGAGCAACGGCTAGAACTCCAACGGATCTCTTCAACGGATCCATTCAAAGGCTATTCATATAAAAGATGAAGTATGGTTGAAGAAAAAGGGAGAGTTTTCCTGAAAATCTTTGAAGGAGTGTACAACCAGTGAGGAACCTCAGCGCCACATACACTCAAAGAAAGAGAGAGAAAGAGCCTGAGCAAGAAGAAGCAAGCAAAAGCATCTCAAGCATTCAAGCCTTCAAGCTTTCTTTTCTCTCTTCATTCTCACCCCGACCTCATTGTAAATCTGGGGGGAGAGTCTGTGACTGTGAGCTAAGTTCTTAGTGTTCATCTGAAATAGCTCTCAGTCTGATCTTTCTTTTCTAAGAAAGATTTCTGTCCAGCTGTAGGATATAAAAGTGTAGAACCTAGCTAGGGGTTTGTGTCTAGCAGAACCGCACTGGGGTTTGTACTAGGAGGTTTGCTTCTGAGCCTGTAAAAGAAGTGGGATGCCTTCTTGCCCGGGAAAGAGAAGAAGACAGCTGGGGGGTGCTGGGGTTGTAAGGTCCTTAAGGGGGATTGTACCTTGGTTAGTGAAATCCCAAGAGTTTGCTTGGGGACTGGACGTAGGACTTCCATGTGGAAGGGCCGAACCAGGATAAATTTCTTGTGTCCTTTGTATGATTGTTTATTTGCTTCTGCACTGCTACTCTTTGTCACACTAAACTAACCAAACTTTGTAGTGATAATTTTCTGTGTTTCAGTTTCTATTTGAGATTTCAGAAAAAACCTATTCACCCCCCCCCCCTTTCAAGGTTATAGAGCTGCTAAGGGGCCAACAAGTGGTATCAGAGCGGTCTCTGAACATTCAAAGAAGATCCACGATCTTGAGCAAAGATCCATGGCAGCTGAAGGATATGCTGAATGACTATCAGTCACCAAATCTCCATTCTTTGATGGAGAAGACTATCAATATTGGAAGATGAGGATGGAATGCTTCATTCGAGGCACAGACTTTGATATGTGGCAGGTAATTGAGGTAGGTGACTTTGTTATTGTTCATGTTGAAGGCACTACTGTCATTACACCCGCTGATAAAAGTAAACTATCTCTAAATTTTAAAGCAAAAAATTATTTATGTTGTGCTTTATCTAAAAAAGAATTTAGTAGAGTATCTGTATGCAAATCTGCTAAAGAAATGTGGGATAAACTGCAGATAACTTATGAAGGAACGGATAAAGTGAAGCAAACTAGAATATATATTCTTGTCTCTCAATATGAATAATTTAAAATGCTTCCAAACGAAAACATTACTCAAATGTATAATAGATTTTCAAGCATATAGTTGGTTAAGCTCTTGGTAAAGCTCTTTCTAATGAGGAAACCGTTAGAAGATACTTAGGTCTTTAACTGTTTCATGGACACTAAAGTAACTGCTATTGAAGAGACCATGATTAACCAAATTGTCGATTGATAACTTAATAGGTTCTCTCATGGCACATGAAATTAATATGGAGCGGACTATCTGAAAGCTCATCAAAGAAAAAATGTACTAATGTTCTTAACGTTGCAGCTGCTCCTTCCACTTCTCTTCTAGTTCCAAAAATGCAGATCTGAAGATAGTGAGTAGATGAAGTACTATCAAGCTTCAAAAAAATCTCAAGAAGAAGAAAAATGTATCAAGAAGGATTCAAAAGAAAAAGGAAAAGAGAAAGAACCAGTCTACTATGAGTGCAGAAAACCTGGACATCTGAGACCAGATTATCCAAGGCTCAAGAAAACTGGTCAAACTAAAAAGTCCAAGAAGCAGCACAAGGAATTAAAAGAAAAGTCATGGCAGCGCTTGGGAAAATGATGAGGCCACAAGCTCAGAATCATCAAACTCAGAATCGGAGAAAGAGCAAGTAAATCTAGCCCTCATTGTAGGACTAGATGAGGTACGTTCTGACTCATTTTTTAATTTATACACAAATTCATGGTCAGAATCTGAAGACTTGGAATAAGTTTTTAATGAACTTTATGATAAACACAAGGTTATTGTAAAAGAATTGAAAAATATTAAGAACAACCTTACTTGTTTGGAAAATACTAATTCTGATCTTAAATCAGAAATGGAACAATTAGAAGAACAATTGAAAGAATGTAAAGATAATAATCACCTTTTAAATGAAGATTTGAAAAGCAAGAATAATGAGAAGTTAGAGTTAGAAGAAAAATTAAAAACTCTAACTGAAGAAAATCTGTATTTAAAAAGAATCAGTTAGAAAATTAACTAAAGGAAAAATATCTTTAGCCCTATGCTTTAAAAGGGTCAAAATTCAGAAACAATAAACAAGGGCTTGGATACATATCCCCAGAAAAGGAAAAATAAGTCACAATTACCGGTAAAAATCCTTAACAAAATTTGTAAAAAGAACCCAACACACACAGAAAAAGAGAAACTGAAATATCCAAGGGGCATCAAAATAAAAAGGTTTCTAAAAAGTTTGGTCAATCAAGGGCAATCAAACTGCAAAATAAACTATATTCATTGTTGCTCTCCATTGTAATAAATTAGGACAACGTAAATACTTGCACAACAAGACACAGTTTGGATTCCTAAAGATTATCTTCATGCATCTAACCATCAAGGACCCAAAAAGATTTGGGTACCTATTTCTAAATGAGTTGTGTGCAGGGTAGCCTTGGAGCATCAGGATCAATGATGCTCAAGGCAAGGATGACTGCAGACTCTTCACTCAAATCATATCTGAAGAAAAAGGAGTCACAAGGATTGAATGTGTTTTTGTTGCTACTAAAAATGTTTGCAAATTTTCTCTGTTAAAGCTCTATGCAGATAAAAAATCTCGAAGACTTGACAAACAACATGTGAAAGGTCAAGACCAACAGAATCTGACTTACCTCACATTAAGGGGGAGTCTCACTCAGGGGGAGCACAGATTAAGGGGGAGTTATTCATTATCGACAAACAACATGTTGAACCCTCAATGGTAAGAAATTCTCTCAAAGGGGGAGAGAAATGGATGGTAAGATCCTTCCTTTTGGTTAGTGACAAAAAGGGGAGAGTATATATGTCCTGTGAATTTTCTGTAGTTTCTATAGTATTTTAAATCAGAAAATTCTCATAAATTTTGTCATCACCAAAAAGGGTGAGATTGTTGAACCACTCTTTATTACCTTCATATTTTAGTGCTAACAAAATTTATGATGTAACTTAAATTGAACATTTTGTTTCATCTGTGTCGCATCAATCTCATAGCAAAATGATAAGTCTCACATTGATGTAATAAGGTGCACTAAAATGCTAAATCGATATTCATTCAATATACATCGATTTCTATTCAAAAGTGCCACATCGATTTCACTAACAACGATTTCATAAGTTACACAATGATTTGATCATGTAACGATTTGTTAAGTGAAATATCGATTTCCTCGCATAACGATTTCTTAAGTGATCACATCGATTTGGTTCTCACATCGATTCGCTAAAGCTCATAACGATTTCATAAGTGAGCGCAATGATTTTCCCTCACATCGATTTGCCATCTATAACGATTCTCTAAGGCTCATAACGATTTCATAAGTGAGCGCAACGATTTGCCCTCACATCAATTTGCCTTCTATAACGATTATTTAAGGCTCATAACAATTTCATAAGTGAGCGCAACGATTTACCCTCACATCGATTTGCCCTCTATAACGATTCGTTAAGGCTCATAACGATTTGGTTCTTATAACGATTTCATAAGTGAGAAACAACGATTTGCTCTCATATCGATTTGGTTCTCACAACGATTCGATAAGTGCCATAACGATTTGCTTCTCACATCGATTTGTTAAGGATTGCTAAGACTTACAACGATTTGCCATTCATAACGATTTGTTAAGTCTCTTAAGTATAACGATTTGATAAGTGACTTAAACAATGATTCACTTCAACATAGTTTTTTTAAGTGCTTTTTGGCGCCTAATAAAAAATCAAATATCTTCTGACAGAAAAAGTTGCATGCATATTTCAGAGTCTTGTCAGAAAAAGATATGACCTTCTATTTTCAGCATGTTAGCAGAAACACAGTGGTATGCACAGTTTATCATAAATACACTTTTGTGCTAACACTCTCTTCTATGCTTACAGACCTCGAAGACCACCAGAGGTTGATTAAGACAAATGAAGAGCAACGGCTAGAACTCCAACGGATCTCTTCAACGGATCCATTCAAAGGCTATTCATATAAAAGATGAAGTATGGTTGAAGAACAAGGGGAGAGTTTTTCCTGAAAATCTTTGAAGGAGTGTACAACCAGTGAGGAACCTCAGCGCCACATACACTCAAAGAAAGAGAGAGAAAGAGCCTGAGCCAAGAAGAAGCAAGCAAAAGCATCTCAAGCATTCAAGCCTTCAAGCTTTCTTTTCTCTCTTCATTCTCACCCCGACCTCATTGTAAATCTGGGGGGAGAGTCTGTGACTGTGAGCTAAGTTCTTAGTGTTCATCTTGAAATAGCTCTCAGTCTGATCTTTCTTTTCTAAGAAAGATTTCTGTCCAGCTGTAGGACTATATAAAGTGTAGAACCTAGATAGGGGTTTGTGTCTAGCAGAACCGCACTGGGGTTTGTACTAGGAGGTTTGCTTCTGAGCCTGTAAAAGAAGTGGGCTGCCTTCTTGCCCGAAAAAGAGAAGAAGACCAGCTGGGGTGCTAGGTGTTGTAAGGTCCTTAAGGGGGACTGTACCCTTGGTTAGTGAAATCCCAAGAGTTTGCTTGGGGACTGGATGTAGGACTTCCATGTGGGAAGGGTCGAACCAGGATAAATTTCTTGTGTCCTTTGTGTGATTGTTTATTTGCTTCCGCACTGCTACTCTTTGTCACACTAAACTAACCAAACTTTGTAGTGATAATTTTCTATGTTTCAGTTTCTATTTGATTTTTCAGAAAACCTATTCACCCCCCCCCCCCTCTAGGTTATAGAGCTGCTAAGTGGGCCAACAATACCCACTTAAAATGTTTTTAAATCTAAAGATCAATTACACCATTATGATTTAGAATTACCCAACTAATAGCCAAGGATAATTACCATTTAAGAATCCCATTGTAGGTCAGTTATGTGAGCCCATGCTTTCATTAAATATCTACATATTATTATCTTTAGTGTCCCCATAAGAATGAATATGTGATTGTAGCAGGCGAAAAATAATTGAAGAACCTTCCATCTTTCAATCCTCCTCCTAAATTTGTTTGTCTGTAAGAATATGACTTTCTTTCCTGTTGTCGTTGCCAATGTATTCAAGCGGTAGTCAGAGTCATTGGGCACATCTCCCCTTTCCTCTGGCTATGCCCGTGAGCCATAGGGGAGTGGGGCCAGCATTTCCACGTGGATAGATGTGGAGGCGTGTGTTCCCATTCCTAATCGTGGCGATTACTTGGGAGCATCTTTCCCAACTCTTAAGCATGAAGAATGGTTTTAGGGGATTGAGAGAGCTCACCTCTTTCGAAATAGCTTAAGGGGCTATCAAGAGAGGTCCCCATTCCTTTCCCTTTGAAGTGCGCATATGCTACTTTGAGGAAGATGAGGTATAGAGAGAGGGGGGGGGGGTTGTGATAAATGATTGTAGATGCATATCGTGTAGTTGTCAAACCCTTTCTTGGCAGAGAAAGATTTAGTGCAATTTCATATTAAGTGCAATATGACTAGGTACTAAACTCATATGGCACCTCTCACATGGAGTGTGATAAAGTGGCAACCCAATTGTTGGGTGTCACATGAACTTAGTATCTAGTCATATTACACTTAAGTGTAATATGAAAGTGCACTAAGCCATTTTCTTCTTGGCATGAGAGGTTTGAGCCAGATGGCGGGGATGGTAAGTCATGCATCATGCGGGGAGAGGTTATAACGTGACCCAAGGGAGGGGCCGAGGACTCAGCCATATAAGTCAAGACATCAACTCAGAGTGGTAGGTTAGAAGAATGGTGACTCCTCGGGAGCTTGGATCCAAGTCCACTACCTAGCCCACGCTTTGTAGTTATCTAGTGATTGGGTCAAATGTTGGCCTAGCAAATGGGTCATAGCTAGGCCAATCAAATTTCTCCCTCCATATGAATAATCACTCTTTTCAAATAAGTCAAACTAACATATACTAATCTAACTAGCTATTTGTATCTATATACATTTTTTTAAAAATTAAGATTCAGAAAATCTTAACCCCTGTTCACACTTAAAATCTAGAGGGACTTAACCCTAACCCCCGTTCACATTGAACCCTTAAACTAATAATTCAAAAAATTGAAGAAAGTATAAATGCAAATAAAAAAATAACTGGGGAAGGCATATCTCTAATTATCTAAAATCTAGGATATAAAGTGCATTTCCTAGAGACCCCTAGTGACACTAACAGAATTCTGGTCGGAGACCATTTGGAGCTATAATGGTCGATTCAAGAGAGAGGAATGTGTATATCTCTAGTTTCTAAAACTTGAGGTTAAAATTCAATTAGTAAAGTTTGTAAGGGGTTTAAGTGAAATTTTCTAAGAAGCTTCTATAAGCCCCTGAATCCCCCTAGAATCACCCAACCATGGTTAAATTGCTTAACCCTAGTTAACCTAATCCTAGTTAACCTAACCCTAGTTAACCTAATCCTAGTTAACCTAACCCCAGTTAATTTAACCCTAGGTTAACCATGATTAATACCCCCTCCACCTCCTTGGGCGCCGCCCTAGGGGGCCTATAAATAGGCCCCCTCTCTTCCGTTTCCTCCCCATTCAAGTAAAGGGTAACGGGGAGGTCAAGGCAAGGTTTTGGAGAGAGAGAGAGAAAAGAGAGAGGAGAAAGAGAGCCAGTTCAAAGAGTTTGCAGCCAATAGATAGGTTCCTCTAATATCATATGAGTCATTAGTTAGGTTTCCAATAGTCCATTCTCATGAGGAGGTGTTTCTAGTTTGTTCGTTTGTGTCTTCTCTGTTCCATCCTAGAACTCTATCGAATTGTCGTTCCAATCTTCGTATTTTCTCAGAATTTTACCGGATTGTCTTGTTGATCTCCGTACTAACATGGAACTCTTCAAGAGTTTAGTATTGATCTTCATTCCATGCTGGCATGTTGTTGAATTGTTTACTTAAGAACCTACCCCATGCCAGGATGTTGCCCGGATCATTTACTCAAGTTCTATCTTATATTGAGACTTTGTCGAAACGAGGTCTAATTCCTTTATCTACTGCAGCATTCAGGTCTTAGGTAGGTTCCTTCTAATCATTTCAAAGTCACCAGTTAGTAGTTAATAATGTTAACGATCCTAACTTTGATATAATCTTTGAGTAATTCTCTTCTACGTTCCTTACAGTGTCCCTATGTGCCTTTCTTAGGTATAACTTCTTATTGGATCCTTGTTAATTTCTTGTTCAGTATCATAAATAATATTGTGAATATAATATTGAGTGTTAATTATCATAGTTAGTTCAATATTAAGTAAATTTCTAATGCAGTGTTTCTGTCAATCGTGATTAGCATCTTTCATGGCTTCCTTCTCGGTTGTAGTTTCATAATATAACTTGTGTTGTTGATTCCATGATATGTTATTAATACATTGGTCCTCTTTATCATGATTAATTCTTTAACTAAGTTTTTATTATATGACTGGAAGCCATAATCATGTATTTAATAGAGCCCTGGTTCAGAGCATCCTTGGATTTCCCATCATTGTCTTAACCTTAAGCCCCTCAGTCTATGCTAATAAAATGTGAAGTAGTGTTATGGTAAACCCATTTCGTTTAAAGGTTTAACTATTAATACTAAGTATAATTATTTACATAATTTCCAACCTTAACCCCAACTTGCATGTCTCTAATTTAACCTCAAGTTGGCTTTCTTTTTCTCATCCCATTATTGTTGCTTACTTATTTCCTTGATATCTTTATCTATGCTCTGAACCAACCCTTAAAATTCTTGGCCACTTAAGTGAATACATGAACTGTCAGCAAGTGCTTGGATAGGGTCGTAGACCCATAATGAAATTATGTCGATCATGGGGCTTAGTCTAGTCCCGGAAGATCCTGAACACTCTTAATGCTTAGTGGTACCATAAGAAGAGTGATGCCCATGTGTTTGGCATGCACCACTTGTGAGTGTGTTCGATTAACTTACCTGACAAGTTCAATATCTCGTGATTGACTACGTATAACGATTCATTTTAGTGTATCTAAGTGCGTGATATTCGTGTAACGTTTAGTGGCCAGTTCTTGAGTTATGTAGTTTTGCTATTATGACAATCTCGTACAATCTTGTTATGTGAAATCTAGTGTTTACCACTCCATTGATCATATAATATTATTGATTGAACTCACACATCTATCTTGTCATTCACTAATAAATCTCTCATATATACTTGTTTGATAAATCCATTCTTGTGAAATTCGTGCGTGCTATTTGTGAAAAGTGATCAGAGACAAATCTATTGAGTTATGTAACTTTATCGTAGTTATTTGTGATATCTTGACAATTTCAAAGATATGTGCATGCAAATTTTGACAAGTGTTCAATAACTATCTGTTGGTTAATTCACTCGACTAGTTATTCTTAATATCATTTTAGTGTATCTATTTATTGAAAACATAGTGTATTCTTCTTAGTGATCTCTTTGTCTATATTAGTAAACTCTTGTTCCGCTCTCATTACCCTTAAATTCCTTTAACTTTATTAACTGTTAGTTGAGATTTAGAATTGATTAGGGGGTAACCTACTGACATTTTTATGCTCATTATTTTTATCACCATTTTTTAGGAAAATTTTTCAAGTGTAAAATAATGTGGACGGGAAATGTGCTGAGCGGTTGAACCCCTCGTGATATAAGTGAGTTTCTCTTTTACCCCCTTATCTGTTGAACCTCGATATTTCTAGTGCCATTGGGACGTGACACTAATAAACCC